>OX401405.1:34336142-34946156 GCA_947846245.1 Cerastoderma edule | reverse complement strand
TATATGTTAAATGGATACTGGTTTATCATTCATATTCAGAGGGAAGGTAGCCAAAGAAAGCAACGTGATAAATCTGTACTTGGTTATGGTATGTCATTCATATTCAGTCTACGGGTAGCCACATATAGGTACTTGATAAATCATCACTGGATACGAATGTGGGTTAACTCGGCCTTAGGCTGGTTCGGCCGGGGTTAACTCGGCCTGCTATATTAGTTCTATATGAGCCTAGTATAATACAAGTTTGATTTGAGCAGTTTGTTAATTTAAAAAGCTTACATTAATCAAGGCATTTGATAATACCCGCCTTTCTTTATTGCCACGAAATAACATGTAAACATTGCCGAAATATTAAAAGTGCGCCCAATCAAAACATCGCACTTAACAAAATTAGCGCTAGAAGATAATTGCTAATCTGTGGCATTCTTATGGCCAATTGTATTTATAAAAAAAAAGGTTCAGCAACATGCAGTCTTTAATTTGAATAACTTTGATGATAGGTAATGACAGTTAAACTGAACCGAAGCGCAGTCAACCCTACACCACTGGATACGGGTATATAATTCATATTAAGTTTGAGGGTAGCCACGGATAGCTTCATTATACCTATTGACTTCATGACGGTACTATACTCATATTTCGTGTGGGGGTAGTCACGGATAGCTACATGATTCATCTTGACTAAGTACTGGTGTAACAATTATATTAAGTGTGAGCATAGTCACGGATAGCTACCTGACAAATCCTTACTTGGTGCTGGTATTACAGTCATATTTCATGTGAGGGTAATCACGGAAAGCTACATGACAAATCCGTACTTGATGCTGGTATTACATTCATATTACATGTGAGGGTAGTCATGGATAGCAACATGATAAATCCAGACTTGATGCTGGTATAACATTCATATTTCGTGTGAGGGTAATCACGGATAGCTACATGATGAATCCAGGCTTGATGCTGGTATTACATTCATATTTCGTGTGAGGGTAGTCATGGATAGAAACATTACAAATCCTGACTCGGTGCAGGTAATACATTTATATTTCGTGTTAGGGTTCACGGATAGCTACATCATAAATCTTGATTTGGTGCCGGTATAATGTTTATATTTTGGTTGAAGATAGTCACGGATAGCTTCATCATAAATCCTGACTCGGCGCTGATATTACATTTATATTTCGTGTGACGGTAGTCACGGATAGCTACATCATAAAATCTGACTTGGTGCTGGTATTACATTTATATTTCGTGTGAAGGTAGGGTCGGATTGCTTCATGATAAATCCTGACTTGGTGCTGGTATAACATTCATATTTCGTGTAAGGGTAGGCACGGATAGCAACATTATAAATCCTGACTTGGTGCCGGTATTACATTTATATTTCGTGTGAAGGTAGGGTCGGATTGCTACATGATAAATCCTGACTTGGTGCTGGTATAACATTCATATTTCGTGTAAGGGTAGTCACAGATAGCTACATTATAAATCCTGACTTGGTGCCGGTATTACATTAGTATCTCGTGTGAAGGTAGGGACGGATTGCTACATGATAAATCCTGACTTGGTGCTGGTATAACATTCATATTTCGTGTAAGGGTAGGCACGGATAGCAACATTACAAATCCTGACTTGTTGCCAGTATAACATTTATATTTCGTGGGAGGGTAATCACGGATAGTTACATTACAAATCCTGACTTGGTGCCGGTATAACATTCATATTTTATGTTATGTTAGTCACGGATAGCTACGTGATAAATCCTGACTCGGTGCTGGTATGAAATTCATATTTCGTGTGAGGGAAGTCACGGATAGGTACATTATAAGTTCGACTTTTTCCGGTAAAACATTCATATTTTCGTGTTAGGGTAGGCACGGATAGCTACATGATAAGTCCTGACTTGATGCTGGTATAACATTCATATTTCGTGTAAGGGTATGCACGGATAGCAACATTACAAATCCTGACTTGTTGCCAGTATTACATTTATATTCGTGTGGGGGTTGTCACGGATAGTTACATTACAAATCCTGACTTTGTGTCGGTATAACAATCATATTTAATGTTATGGTAGTCACGGATAGCTACATGATAAATCCTGACTAGGTACAGGTATGGCATTCATATTTCGTGTGAGGGTAGTCACGGATAGGTACATTATAAATTAGACTTTGTTCCGGTAAAACATTCATATTTTATGTTATGTTAGTCACGGATAGCAACATTACAAATCCTGACTTGTTGCCGGTATTACATTTATATTCGTGTGATGGTTGTCACGGATAGTTACATTACAAATCCTGACTTTGTGTCGGTATAACAATCATATTTAATGTTATGGTAGTCACGGATAGCTACATGATAAATCCTGACTAGGTACAGGTATGACATTCATATTTCGTGTGAGGGAAGTCACGGATAGGTACATTATAAATTCGACTTTGTTCCGGTAAAACATTCATAGTTTATGTTATGTTAGTCACGGATAGCTACGTGATAAATCCTGACTCAGTGCTGATATTACATTCATATTTCGTGTGAGGGTAATCACGGTGGCTACATGATAACTCTTGACTTAGTGCTGGTATAACATTCATATTTCGTGTGAGGGTAGTCACGGCTAGCTACATGCTAACTCTTGACTTGGTGCTGTTATAACATTCATATTTCGTGTGAGGGTAGTCACGAATAGCAACATGATAAATCCTGGCTTGATGCTGATATTACATTTATTTTCGTGTGAGGGTAGTCACGGATAGCTTCATGATTAATCCTGACTTGGTGCTTGTATAACATTCATATTTCGTGTGAGTGTAGGCACGGATAGCTACATGATACATCTTGACTTGGTGCTCGTTTAACATTCATATTTTGTCTAAGGATATCCATGGAAAGCTACATGATAAAACTGACTTGGTGCTTGTATTACATTTATATATTGTGTAAGGGTAGGCACGGATAGCTACATGATAATACTCCACTTGGTGCAGGTAATACATTTATATTTCGTGTGAGGGTAGTCACGGATAGCTACATCATAAATCTTGATTTGGTGCCGGTATTTCATTCATATTTCGTGTGAGGGTAGTCATGGATAGCTACATGATAATTCTTAACTTTGTGCTTGTATTACATTTATATTTCGTGTGAGGGTAGTCACAGATAGCAACATAATAACTATTGATTTGATGCTGATATTACATTCATATTTCGTGTGAGGGTAGTCACGGATAGCTACGTGATAAATCCTAACTTGGTGCTGGTATTACATTTATATTTCGTGTGAGGGTAGTCACGGATAGTGACATGATAAATATTGACCCGGTGCTGGTATTACATTCATATTTCGTGTGAAGATAGTCACGGATAGGTACATGATAAATCCTGACTTTTTGCTAGTGTATCATTCATATTTCGTGTGCGGATTGTCACGGATAGTTTTGTTATGATTCTTGGTTCTTTAGTTAGACTACTTTCACTACCCATTTCTTCAATCAAGCCTATACTATACTGAATCTGAGATTTATTTTTGAATGAATGACATAGAATAAGTAAATCATCTTCTTTGCATTCTTTATAGCAACATGTTGTGTCCGTAAACCAGTTCGTATGTGTAGGCCTACGCGTCCTAATTACGATAAAAAGGCATAATTGTGAATATTTATTTGTGTATGAAAAAAAAATGCTCTCTCAAAAAATAAAATTGAATTTGTCAATAAAATTCATCTATATTAAACAACGCGCAGTAAATAAATATCACTATGTGCAATTCGGCGGCGTATTGAACTACACTGTCCTTCTTGGACGTTTAATACCTGCTTTTAAAGTGCAAGCGAACCACCAAAACGCCATTTGTAAAACATGATCATTTCATCTTTTTCTTTTTTAAACAATGAGTCTTATTGTTGTTGGTCTCATTATATTCAAATAAATAACTTGATAAGAAAGATAAATGAGAAGTTAACCTATCGTCTCAATAAAACTGAAATGTTGTTGACACGTACTTAAAGTAAATAACGAGTTAAACCAGAGACACATCTATGTCTCCGGTTAAACTAACAACTTAATTATCGTTCTAATAGAACGATAATTGAGAAGCCTACTATTGTCGCATTTGAAATATTGTTGACATGTACTTAAAATACGTAACGAGTTAAAGTTACAATAACTTGTTTTAGCAGGGTACATTCCTCTATCTATGTTTTACCCTGGTTCAATGCTTAGAAAGATAAATAAGAAGCCTATTGTCGCAATATAACTGAAATATTGTTGACATGTAGTTAAGTATATAACGAGTTAAACTCACAAAGGACCTTCTTATAAAAATTCACAGCAACAAGGCTAGGACACAATCGTCCGTATAAAAAATAAAACAATTACTTTGTAATATTGTATGATTAACAGATTTCGAAATATTTGGTGTAGTCTTACCCTATAGGTTTATAGCGCACGTATAGCATAGGCCAAGTATAGGGAAAAGGGAGACCCTTCCACAATTTTGTATCAAAAATAAAAATTGAAAAACCGACGATCACTGTTTTATGACATAAACACAGCTTGTCATTGTCAATCAGCTGAACAGTTTTATTCGAAATACCTTGATCAGTGAATCTTCTAAGGTAATGTTATTTAAAAGTTATGTGCATGGCCACCATCGTATTGACACTGTACAGACTAAGTGAGAAACAAAATGATAAATTCAATGTTGGTTTCTCAATCACTTATCTTGATTTGATAATGCTTTCGTTCCTAGTGTTCTTTTCTTTTAGATTGTGTGTGGAACATGAGACATCTTGGTTCAGTAAGTGGAAGATGCCACTTATTTCATGAAGGCTGTAGAATTAATCACAGGTGCTTGAAACAATCTTCGATAATATCCCAATATATGCACTATAATACTATATATATAAGAGAAAAGGTATATCTACAACGGTGATCTGACACTACCGATAAATCACCCCAAAGTCACATAAAATTGACAGAATGGCTTAAAAACTGTATTGCATTGTCTCAAGGAATGATTTTTCTTTAAAACCTTTTCTCTTATATAGTATTATAGTGCACCTGTGGAATTATTATTCCTACCTAGTCGCAATAATGATCTGTGAATAAAGCTTTTTCAACATTTGGACATTAATTATGCTCCGATGGCGGCAGTCAGTATAGCATTAGCCTGCCAGACTGGAAATCTGGACTATATTCCTACAATGTGTTGGTTGCTACATGACCTAGTCAAACTAATTTTACGCGATCGGAAAATATTTAGAAATTTTTGTATCAGGCAATATCTTCCGTCACATCAAACTTTCTAACCATTCATTTAATGTCGGTGGAATACAGACATGATAAGTGCATGAATTGTCTTAAAAAGGATAAATTAACAACTGTGAGTAAAATGATTTGTTATTTCACAATAACAATGGCAATACTGGTCTTCAAAAGTTGCAACAAAAATTTCGTCGCACCATCCACTATTAAATGAATGGTTCGAAAGTTTGATGTGATGGGAGATAGTGCCAGATGCATAAATTTCTCAATATTTTTTTATTGTGTCAAATAAGTTTGACTAATGAATCTGTATACAACTAAGGAAAGTTGTTGAAAACTTCATTTATTAATCTCACATATTAAATAGGCAATCAATGCATTTTCCATTAATTATTTTAAAATTTTCTTCTTATCCTTTGTACACATTGAAAGTCGGTAAATATTTCCCACTGCATTAAACTCAGATGCATTCCCAAGATTTGATATAATGAAAAAATAACACAGTCATGTCAGAAATCAATATTTGAAATTCAAAAAGATTAACTAAGATATAGAAATAGAGGAGAATGTTCTTCACATTTTATAGGACTTTTATAATTTATTGTATTAACCCTTTACCAAACGCTAATTTTTCGACTGTCCCAAATTGCAAGAGTTCGCAGACATCATTTCAAAATGGGATGAAATTAAAAAATGATCTTCTGATAGCCCACAATGTTTTCAAGAGTCGTCTTCACCAAACTGGTCAAATATCTTTATTGTTTGGTACTGGGTTAAGCCCTCCAAATCCTTACAAGCATACCAGTATTTATGTTTTGCTAACACTTCAGATGTCTGGTCACGGGCATGGCCACAGTCATGGGGGTTGTGAGCATGATCACGATCACCAGACAGAAGAGGAACGTGGTGCCGCCTACAGCTTGTATCAAAAAATAGATCTTGAGCGAGTACAGTGTCTCAACGAAACAGAGGACGGATCAGCTAGGCATGTGTTTAAACCATGGGATAAGCGATTGGACAAAGAGAAGGTATGTCAAACTTCTCTTTCCAAATCATGGATTCAGTGTATGAGGATGGGAAATCTTTCACCTTCGTAAAAAATGGTTATTTAAAGACGGGTGTTTGAAAAAAGGGTGTGTTATAATTAATGTTGGCGTATTTTATTTCTTACAGTTCTTTAAACTCTTTTAAATGAAGCCTACTTTGTGTGTTCTTCTAGAATTTGGAGATGAGTGCCCACAGCCTTGGTCTTCTTCCATTGCAAGATCAGGAGCCTTTAGTTCGTAATGCTTGACTAAAATTGTTTGATAGGGCAGTCATCATTCTCCAAATTTTTTGCACTGGTTTAAAACTTTATACAATAGTCTGATGTTATTATGTTTTGTGGAAGACAAAGCCACCTCTGAGGGCATTAATGGAGAATTCTGAGATCTGTAACCTGTGAAAATAGGCCTCTTATCTGGATTTTTTTAGCGAATCTTTAATACAGGGTTTTTTAACCATTCATTGGGGTGAGGCCTTAGCCTTCTGGTTTCAAGAAGGATAATTGTTGAAAAGAAGATTTGGGAGACCAAAAAGCTGGTATAAATTTAGAATTTGGGGGAAATTGCATTATTTTTAAGAAATTATCAAATGGGAAAGGTGAATTTTATAGCCCCCTTGTGTATGCCCTGAAAATGCACTGCAATAATCTTGCACTGAATACCAAATTGTTGCTCTGAATACTCTGTATGTACTTTTATAACACATTTGATGCCTATGACTTCATAAACTACTTGTGACAAAATTGGTTGCCACCCAATAACACAGAAAATTAATACATACTCTGAAGTATGTGTATAAGATTCATTTTGGCATTTTTTGCATAATTTAGCTTTTCTTACATTAACTGGAGATATTTTGATACTTTTTGTATGAAGTCTTCAAATAATTCCCTCATTGTAAAACCAGTTATAACCAAATGGTGAAGATTTTGTCATAGATATCGGTTTGATTTTGTTTTTTAGTTTGTTGAAAGTGACGCTGATGAAGAATTATTATTCAATATACCGTAAGTGAATATTTTCTTTTGATTGTTTGAGGGTTTTTTGACATTTTGCTTGAGGAGCATTAAAAAAGTTTAAAAGAAATGCAAAAAACTATTTGGAAAATTTCATTAATATGAAATAAGTAGATGGAATTTATTTGAAAGATGTGACTGTCTCCTTCGAAACACTTAAAAGTTGTCTTTCAGTTACATAGAAAAGATAAATATCCTATCATAGCGACAATACACAGAAGCTGAAAGAAAATGGATAGAAAAGATTAAATGTTTATCAGTTCTATCAGAGACATAGATAACAGAGATTGGCAACTCCTTCTTTACCTATAGCCGGTTTCTGCGATATCTCGCATGACGCGTTATTTAGCGAGACCTTTCGAGATCTGTCTATCGATGCCGATTTCAACTAAACGCGAAATAGGCAACACACATATAAGCGTGTTTTAAGTCATAATTGAATTATTTTCTTGCCGAATTCACTATATTGTTATTGTTAGAAAGTTTCTCCATCCAACAGGACCGATCAGCAAGCGATTATCAAAGAAATAAACATGGCAAACTGCGACAAACTTGATTGAATTGTTTGCAATTTCGTGGTTGGGTGCGATAAACGTGATAATTGAGTAGTTTTAGATTCAAACTGTTCTAAAGGAGGGTTTTTCAAACATTTCCAATTCAAGTCATTTTAAAGAATGGGTTTGTTTTTCTACATTTCCAAATTTTCAGTTTGATATTCTTTGTCATTTAGAAGTTATTCCGTACTGAATATGTCCATTTTACGACCCTAATGAGTTTAACCATCTTGATTTACAAGCAAAATTAACAAAGTTGTGCACAGTAAAACTAAAATACTATGCACTGGATCATATCATACTTGACATTTTCCTGAAGTGTAATTTTTGTTTTATGGTTGCCCGCATTTTTATAGTAATCTTCGCTTCCATAACGAAGTTATGTCAGGTTAACTTTACCACACAAGCATGATCATGATTTCGGCCATTTTATTTTCAACCAAAATATTTCATACTTGTACAAAGTAAAATGTTTTAATGGAGGTTTATTCAAACATTTCTAATTTATGTCCACTTTAATGGGATAATATGATTCTGTTGATTTCCAAATTTTCAGTCTGATATTCTTTGTCATTTAGAAGTTATTGCATACTAAATATGTCCCATTTACTTCCTTAATGAGTTAAGCCATCTTGATTTCCAACCAAAAATTAACAAAGTTGTGCAAAGTAAAACTAAAAAACCATGCATTGGATCATATCATACTTGACATTTTCCTGGAGTGTAATTTTTGTTTTATGGTTGCCCGCATTTTTAAAGTAATCTTCGCTTCCATAACATAGTTATATCAGGTTTACTGAACCACACACGCATGATCATGATTTCGGCCATTTTATTTTCAACCAAAATATTTCATACTTGTACAAAGTAAAATGTTTTAACATAGGATTTTTCAAACATTTCTGATTTATGTCCACTTTAATGGGATAATATGATTTTGCTGATTTCCAAATTTTCAGTCTGATATTCTTTGTCATTTAAAAGTTATTGCGTACTAAATATGTCCCATTTACTTCCTTAATGAGTTCAGCCATCTTGATTTCCAACCAAAAATTAACAAAGTTGTGCAAAGTAAAACTAAAAAACCATGCACTGGATCATATCATACTTGACATTTTCCTGGAGCGTAATTTTTGTTTTATGGTTGCCCGCATTTATAAAGTAATCTTCGCTTCCATAACATAGTTATATCAGGTTTACTGAACCACACACGCATAATCATGATTTCAGCCATTTTATTTTCAATAAAAATCTTTCATTTTTGCATCAATTAAAACTTAAATTGTGTGACTTGGGTTTTATCAAATGTGTTATTACTGAAAACGTCTGAATGAGTTTGAATTGATCCCGTATTAAATGCTGACTAAGTTCTATAGTTTCCCGTATTTTCAAAGTGATATTCCTATATAAGAAGAAGAAAATCCATTCAATTAATAGACAAAAGAATGGATAGATCTTCTTAATCAGAAACACCACGATATATCCTTTTTTGTCATACTTCTTAATTCCGATCGCTTGCAAATATGTCAAGTGAAATGTGTCATTTGAAGAACAAAGGGTGATAGAGTCAATCACGGTAGTGGACAATACAGGCTATGATTGTAAATTGCCACCCCATAAAATATTTAGATTGATGTCATAAAACCTTTTGATGCTAGGGTGATTACACAAGAAGTGTGTGGCACTAACCCTGTGTCCACTCTCTGACACCTCATTCAAATTTAATGACCTAAAGCTCCCGAAAACAAACTAGGGAGGATTTGTTCTGTTTTAAGCGTCTGTCTGGGTTTAAAGTAGTGTGCTTTGACTTAATTTCTCGTTCAGAAATGATAATAAAAACGAAGGTGCAAGACACACTATTTGCTTTAGCTTAACATTCAAAAAGCTCACATTTCCTTTTTCTAAATTCATTTCGGTCAGCAGCATAATAAGACCAGACCGTTACGTGTTTAAAAATAATTATGTACTTATTGATTTGCAATCAATATTAGAGGAATCTGCGGTAAAATTTGTATTCGAAACTTTGCACGTCAGTTTTTTCTTACGTGTCCTTTCGTTTACTAAAACCGCTTTTACAAAAATTCTGATCACATGCATTTTAACATCATAAAATACTTTTGATTTTCTTAAATTGAAACATTTGGCTTGAAATAATGTCATAATGAAAAGCGTGTTTTGTTTTGACAAAATTAGCACTGTAAACATTTTTACGACACAAAATAAATGAAATGAAGTTAGAAAGCAATTTTTTAATATTAACGAAAACTAGTGGAAAGTTCATGCTTTGGTTATTAACTGCAACTAAATAGAGTCACTTGATTTATTACAAAATATTATTTAAACCTTTGCTTGAAAGACATTGTCGTTATAAGTACAATTGCATGGTAATCAAGCCTGTCATTGAAAAAGAAGGCCTACTGGAACTTTTTGTTTTGTTTTTAACGTAAAATCAATTTAATAAAATGAAAATAAAGCAAAATGTCCAGAAGTTGTTTCAGATAACCAAAACATAGCTATTTTACTGTAATAAAGAAGTATCAATTTCGCTTGACATCTCCCGTGGCAACGGATAAACAGGTACGCACTTTCCTTATCTCGCAGAACCTCGCGGCACGCGAGAGTTTGACGATAATTCCGGAGTTGCCAATCTCTGTTATCTATGTCTCTGGTTCTATGACATGATGGGTTAGATCTTTATTTATTGTCAAGTATTGAAGCTTCAAGCACTGCTTAAATTGTGATGAAATGATAAATTCTATCATTGCTCTTCTAGGATAGATTGATTTGTAATAGCAAATTCATGTCAGCATCAGACCGATAACAGTGGGGGATTTTGCAGTAAAGTTTGAATAACATTGCATTTTCTTTTCCTTTCAGATTTACTGGCAATGTGAAGTTAAAAGGTATCATTTTAATCGGAGGTGAAGAGGATACCCATCCAAATAAAATGAGAGTGTAAGACATTTTTATCTTTTTGGTTCTTGGTATTTATTTCTTGAAGAGATGTAAAAAGAACATTCTAATGAAGTACTGTTCTTCACAAGAAAACTAGAATTAAAACATTTGATTTTCATTGCTTTTTGCAAGAGACATTTTGACACAAAAAATTATCAACTCTCCAAAATGATCCCAAATGTGTAAAAAATCATCCCTGACAGGTGCAATGATCAAAGTTTTTTCACTTGTCAATTCTTCGTCACTACTTCTTTTGATGTGATATTTTTCAAAGTGATCTGTGAGAATCATTATTTGGAATGTATTATGATAAGGTTAAAATGCTGAAGAAGAATAGAATAAAAGTTTAATGCGATAATTTGATTTTTAGTCTCAATGATTATTAAAGTTTTACTTCAATATTGTATAATTGATTATTATTCAGATTCAAGAATCGCCCAAACATGACATTTGATGATGCAGGCAGTACACCTGATCAAGAGTTTGAGCTCCATCCTGATCCTTCTGGAGTGTTAGAGTATGCTACGAAGTAGGTTTGATATGTTAATTTTAACCTATAGGTAGATGAGTGGAAACCTTATGTCCCAATGACTCCCTCTGACACACTTCAAAAAGAAGACTAACAAAACCATTGTGACAATTGGAGAAATTGCTCTTATTTAGCAATTTCTTCATTTGTCGCAATAGTTTGAATCGATTTCAGTAATACTATTTTCTTTTTCTCTTTCATTTTCTATATCGAGGGTTCAATGCAAGACTATGGTAAGTGCTTCATGTTTATGGAGCACTTACTATAGTCTTGCATTGAACCCTTGATATGTCTTCCGTGGCTCTTTTTATTTAGACCAGTTGCAAAGTTCCATGTAAAGAATGATTGAACCTAGTTGTTCATTTCTAGATAGTACCAGATTTAGTAATTGAGACGTCTACTGGATTTGTACCTGAAATCAACAATATAATAGTAGGATTTGCATGACTTGGATAAACAATACAGAAACCAAATATGCAAGGTATAAAAGGTGAAGGAACCCTCAAGCATTGGCATTTCAGCAAGCAATGATTCAACTGATTATTTGGTTAGTTTTTACATTTCACAAATAGGATTTCAGTTTCAACAATACCTATCTTTTAATAAACAAATTGCATCTATTTGGTAATAATGGAGATCTTTCTTATCAGACTGTTATCCATGTTCTTATAGAAAGATTTTCGCATATTATAACAACCTTTTCTGTACAGCTCATGTGCTATGATGATGCTAAAATATAGTATATTGCAAACACATAACTAGCCTGGTTTTAACCCTTTCCCCATGATGAGATTTTGTGATTGGTCCAAACCTAAAAAAAACAGCAAAAGACAACATTTAACATTCAAGAGATAACATTTCCACTGCAATACTGGGTTGAAACCTCTGTGGCAAAAGGAGAAGTTGCTAAATATAAGCAACTTCTCTTTTTGTTGCAGTGGTTTCTATTTCCCTTGTCTGCTTGTGCATTAACCCTTTACCAACGCAATATTTTCGGCTGTCTCAAATTGAAAGAGTTTGCAAACGACATTTCAAAATGTGATGAAATTGGAAAATACTCTTCTGATAGGTCAGAAAATATTGTGGGAAAAGGAGAAATTGCTCGTCACAAGTAATCTCTCCTTCCCAACAATGTTTTCCAGAGTTGTCAGTAAGAAAGTGGTTAAATGTTGTTATTGTTTGGTTTGGGTAACAGGTTGAAATGGGGTATATCAGGGGAAAAGGGGTCAAGATATCTACTGCTTTAGTATATTACTTGTACTTATTACCTTTCCTTTGCAGGGTCACTCGTTTTAACCAATGTGAGAGTATATCTCTCCATTTCCCTTCCAATTTTGGTGCTGATACTTCAAAGGTGTATTATATTGGTTTGAAGGGGGATTTCACTGTGGTAAGTAAAAAAAACCTTTTTTTTCATTTTGCGTTATATATTTTACATAATGCATGGAACATTACAATTTGAACAATGTCAGGTTTATCAACATAAGCAAATGTTTATCGTAAATATTATCGTAAAGATTGTAACATGGTATTCTATCGCCTAACCAGTACTATATGTTTTCATTACAGTAGTACTTATCAAAAGTCTATTTCATTTATTTAGATATGTTTGTGAAGTTATAGTTTTTAAGTAAACATTTTAAAAAGGTAGAGTTATGAGGAGTTTTTTACTTTTGTCACAATTCTTTTTATTGAGAGGCTTTACTTCAGATGCATTCAAACAGTTATATAAGGAAACCTATCTATGGAAAAGGTTAAAGGTGCTTGTTCACAGAAGAGAAAATTTGAAAGTCAAAATAAAATTTCATTGAAACAATACAATTTTTGTACTGTTGTCTGATAAACAATTAAAAGCAGCTTTAGAAAGCATAATCAATTAAGGAAGCGTCAACTTATCTAGGATAAGTTAAGATTACCTCAAACCAGATAACTTTTTATGCTGAGATATACATAACAATCTTAATAAACTTCCAAAAATGCCTGGATGTCCTAATGAGTGCCTGCATATCCCATTACCAAACAATAACAACATTTAACCTATTTGTTGCAGACGACTCTGGAAAACATTGTGGGAAAAGGAGAAATTGCTCGTAATGAGCAATTTCTCCTTTTCCAACAATGTTCTATGCCCTATCAGAAGATTATTTTCCAATATCATCACATTTTGAAATGTCATCTGCAAACTCTTTCAATTTGGGACAGTAGAAAATTGTGGCGCTTGGCAAAGGGTTAAGATAATCTCAGACCTGATATGTTTTTATGCACTATTAAAGAAAGGTCGCCAAAAACAGGGATGACTGTATTAAAAACAATCTAATGAGTGTCTGCTATTGGTTAATTTCTTTGATTTGATTGTTTTATATTTTATATATATTTCTAGGCTCACCGACATGAAGTGACCATCTGTACCTACGAAACAACACCAAACATGGCTGACCATAAATCTAATCTTCTGGACAGTGTTGGTCATCAGATACAATAATAACCTCAGAGTTTGAGATACAGCGCAATATTGGAGACATCAGCATGCAGTGTTTTAAATGCTATTTGGAAAGTCCTATTTGTCTCGTTCTAAGACAATTTCACTTAATACCCATGTGAAAGGATTTAGAGATGAAGGAACCAGCAATGGGAAAAACATGCCTTGACTCTGAACTTGACCTTTTATCACTGTTGCTTGGAAATAATCATGAATTTGGTTAAATTAGTGCCTATACAATGGCCCAGTATTAATTTGGATGGGTAATTGCTCATAGAATTTCTAGATGTCTCATAATGATAAAGGTACTACATGTACCTTAATTATTCATTATTTTCTGAGGTTGGCTTCTAGATTCTTGTAGAACCAAGCAATTTAAAAACTCAGTAATTTGAGAAGACTTTATGTGTTGGTTTAGTTATCCTCTTGTTACAGACTTCTTATCAACTATTCAAGTCTATCTATCCAAATAATGATTCTATGTTGTCAAAAAATGTTGAAATGAGAAAATTTTGCTTTTTTCTTAACTTTTTTTTGTTAACTCAGCATCAAAGGTAGTCATTATGAGTATGGGACAATTGCATAGTTTGGTTGATAAAACTGTCTCAATGCCATGTGTGTAATTCTGTTGTAACAACATATTTCTTCTTTTATCACAATGATGCTCACCAAATATTACAGAGAAAAGTCATTTATTGATTATCTGCTGTTTCTTCAATTTAAACATTTTTCAAGATCCCATATGAGTGTTAATGTATGAAATGATTTTGAAATCACAATTCTATATTATAATGTGTAAGTTCAAGGACAGTGGCCAAGTTAGCTCTATAGCTAAAACTTTCTCCTACTGTTGAAATGGTTGTTTGTTCAAGCTCCACACTTGGTGAACTTTTCCTTTACTGTTTTCTTTAATCCTTAGAAAGCTGGGGGATTTTCTAAAAAAAAGATTTTTGTGTCGTCTGCTTTCCAAAACTTTACATATCTGCTCAATTTTGATGAGGAAAGGTACTCAGAGAAGCAAACAGGTTAGATCACAGGCCAGCCACCTATAAACTTGGCGGCTGGCCTGGATCTAAGCTGTTTGCATAAGCACAAAGTCGGTTCCAGCACTATAAGGGTTAATTCTAACTGGCTAACAAGTGTATATATGGCGTACATTGTGTATGCTGACCACGCTTTTGTGTTTGTATTTCTATCCTACATCATATGCTATGATTGCTTTTCATAAGTGTTCCCCTTTTTGTGATTCAGATTGTTTGAGATGCCTAGTTATACAGGATATGAAACTTGAACTTGAACTTTTTATTCGTACATTTAGGTCTCTGGCCGATAATACATATAATACATTATATACAATTGAAGTGCTTAACTATAAACATAGTAAGATGAATAAAATGGAGAGGAAATAAAGGAACCATTACGAAATGAACCGCATATCAAGTAATTTGTTCATTGACAGGTTTACTGTAATGAGAACACACTGTCACTAAAATATATAATAATGTTTTCTAGTGTCATAGAAAAATTGGTTACAAGAAACAATGATACAATTCCTAAACTAAATGACCTCATAAATTGTTTATAATGTTATTGGTATAGTCTGCTATAAAAACCATGTATGAAACCATTGTGCAAAAAGAAGAAATATACCAACTATAGGCAGTTTCTCTTTTTTTGCTCATTGGGTTCTCATACCATAATATCAGTGCATCAAAAAGAATTTAGAACATAATCAGGGTGCCACATGGAGAAAATTGTTTGACATACCAAGCAAATAACCCTCTAAAAGACACAATTATATCTGATCAGTGAAAAACAATGTCATTCACTGATCGGTTATGTTGATCGGGTATGTTGTATTTTTATATACCTGCATGAGCTTTATAACAATGCATTAGAATCCCTTATTTGCATAAGGTTTGGCAAATGTTACAATGGCTTAGGATGAGTGAATTCTTCTTTTATCCCAATGTTTTCTTGATTCTTCTGCTGTCAATGTATTAAGTTGAGTATATTATGTTACATCGAAATCACAATGAATTATTCAGAGCCATCTGTGCTGCACAAACAGCAATCATAGATTGCATTGATTTATGTGAAAGGTTTAATTGCATGTTACATTATTTTGTAAACAGTTGTGTTTTGTTATGTATGTAAAGATTAAGAATATAAAAAAACATATTTACAGACTTCATATTTTTTAACCCTCTACTTACTACATCTCCTAGACTAAATGGGTTGATTGTCGATGAATTGGAAGTTAATGTATCTTTTTTTCCATCAATTTTGTTTTAGTTTGCATGACAGATAACTTCCATTTTGTTTTGAGTTGAAGTGAAGTTTGAAGTGTTGATTTTGTATAAAAAGTCATAAGCAAGTCTTCAACTGTTTGTTGATGACTTTATTTCGTTTTGAACAACTGTCCAGTTATATTGTGGTGTAACCTGGATCCACCATTTATGGGCGGCAGTGGTGCAGAGATAGTGTCCACCTCTTGTAACTGCTAGGACTAGCCCCCAAATTGGCATGAGTACTGGTTTGGTATCCAGCAAGCATTCATCAAGAGTGAATTTATTAATTTTCAAGCTTGTGTTCCAATTGATTTAAAATAAATAAGTTTGAACTAAACTAACATTAATCCAAAACAGTACCACACATTAAGCTGTTTTTTTTTTGTTTTTTTTTTCAGTCTTAACGATATAGCCTCATTACCTATTGTGTCATGGAGGGCAGTTTATACAATCCTTGTTGTGGTGGTACGACACGGTCTGATTGTTGAACCAGCATTGACTAGATGTTGCTGATTGCTCACTTATATATGTAAAAAAAGACTTCTGCTCTAACAGGACAATTCTTGAGCATTGCTTAAAAGAAACGCTGTGTTCACTCTCAGGGGGTCTTCTACCATCATTAAGAGTTGGGCATCGCAACACAACTGAAACAATGTTGATGCGATGTAAAATCCCATATAAATAAATTAACTTACTGCAACATGAAAATGATTTATATTTCTCAAACGGCAATGATTATGTAGATCTTTGTTGGCATTTTTAGATTTTTATTTAAAAAAGATTTCATTCTGTGGGCTAACACCTCTGAAACAGAATCACCTTCCAACAATTCATTTGAAAACATTAGCAAATTACAGGCAATGACATGTATGAGCCATCTCCTTTATCAAACAGTGATTAATAACAGGCTAAAGCAATATTTTCAGATTCTATTTCTTTATAATTGTCTTCTTTTCAATAGTGAAATCTGCCAAGGCTTGTTGACCTCAAAAATGC
Source organism: Cerastoderma edule (assembly GCA_947846245.1). Lineage (NCBI taxonomy): Eukaryota > Metazoa > Mollusca > Bivalvia > Cardiida > Cardiidae > Cerastoderma > Cerastoderma edule. Next base: position 34,929,022 of record OX401405.1, on the reverse strand, counting down.
TTGCCTCTTAGTTTTCTAAATGCATGTACATGTAATCCGATTTATTTGGTCTTGCAGCTTAATTTTACCAAAACAAAAATCTATTATTTGTGTAAATTGAAACTAATAGAGATGGATACCATCTTAAATGAAGACAATATTGGCATGTGACCCACCATTGGAAGTGTCTTGAAGACGCGTCGTTGTGCAATATTGCTTAGCCCAATACTGAAATAAGAGGAAATGTTGTTTTGAACTTTGACCACAGTTGTTTCTAATATCTAGCACTAGAGGCATGTTATCAGAATGCATGTAAAGTTTGTGGGATACTAGATTAATTAAAGGTTTTAAATAACTCACAAAGGAACAACTTGTTTTTCGTTGACTATTCTTTAATTTCTAAACCATATACCACCCATAATATGAGCATTTAAAGTCTACAAAATAACAAAGTATATAAAAAGATAATATAAAAATCATAAACATGTTTGAGAAAAAGAGAATCACAGGTAAATCAAGGTCTCCATAGCACCACCTTTTGTAGTCCAAATGACAGAAATGAACTGTTTTACAAACCAATAGAAAAGTTATGAACTAATTAAGTCACTTATCTGAATGGCTTATTATATCTAGGGGAAAATAGTTCAACTATTAATTCATGCCTACATTCTTGTTTAACATCAGATGCATCAGATGTCTCTTGGAATAATTATGACAGGACAAATTATTCATGGCGAGAAATTTGACGCATCAGCGTCATCTTTTGCCATAAAGAACTAGTTGTTGTTGACTTGAAAAATATCTTATGCCGTTTCTTTCACTTTTCTCTTGTCAAAGTGGGATTGGGTAAGTGCATGTTAAAGCAGCTAAAAGTTTATGCCAACAGAAAAGTTACTTTCTACATGTACATGTACCATAAAATCCCCCTTAAACCCCTTACCTAAGAATACATGTACCTCAATCCAACATCTGGAGCAGAAGTTCTTTTGTGGTTGTTGTTTTTATGTTTAGACCATTCACAATTTCAAAAGTGATGTTGTTTTAAGAAAAGGAAAAAAGGGGTTCTGACAAAAGAAATAATTGCTTCGGATGGGTTAATTCTCTTTCTGTTGCAATGTTTTCAACAGTAATCTACAACAATTACAGTTTATTGGCAGTAAACGGTTGACTCCTTAAGGACACAGTGTGAAGACATAATTGACTGTGCAATGTGGCTGAACAAAAATAGAAATAGACAAATAAAGAACACAAAAACAATATATTCCACTAAAATATTGAAAGGGTAATTTCATTGCATAGAATAGTTAAATCAACAATGTTTCTTTCCCAGGACTTGTTAACATCTTTGAAGAATTTTCAAAGAAGGGCTCATTAGAGAGAATTGATTCTAATGAATTAGTACCAAGAAAATTGGGTTTTCTCTTCATCATCAGTGTATGTAATGGTGATCTAAAGCAGAAATTTTAAGGGTTGCTTCTGGAGAAAAATATCTGACATGACATATACCGACTAGAAAGGAAGATAACAAAATTTAGGTATCAATGGTATACCCTAGCAAATCTTATTAGACTGCCTATAGTCTTGTAAACTCAAATTGAGAAAAATTCTCTCTAGTTTGAAAATTCATTTCCATAAGTGTTTGATGCTGTTATGAAAAGTGCTGTTTAAAGGTATATCGAGGTAGTTAATCGACACATGTACATATCATTAAATCAGATGCTTTTCTCCTGTTTTAACCAATATGAGCAATGCACCAAATCTCTATGTTGAAGCACATGAAGAGATTCAAAGATCAGATCAAATCTTAACGTAGGAAGATAAGAAGATCATGATCTTGTAAATACTTTTCATAAGAGAAAGGTTCATACATGAACAATACTGAAAAGTCTTTGAATCGTACATGTAAAAATCATTTACTCCAACAGGTTATACCACATTAGATATGTTGATGGGTTGGTTTTATATCAAGATAAGTACAGAAATACTTAAGTACAGGACTTTGCCAGTAATATGTCTTCACAAAGCATCATATCATACAGGAAAATTGCTAATACATGTAACAAGCAATGAAGAGCCCTTGTCAAACACTTGTCATGTTTTGCAAGTCTTCATTTTTAACAAATTAAAATTGCAGGTGATGTATAACTTTTCACATATTGATTGAATTAATTGGCAAAGAAGCATAAGATTAACAGCTATGATAACAGAAATTAATACAAAGATCTAAAAAAAAATAATAATAATTAGTTCCATTTTGTCCTAGCCAAAATTGAAACAAATGAAAAACTATACCATAGTTTTTTGTCATAAGATCAATCAATCAATTTTTCTTCTTGACAAGAGACTATTTCTCTTGTTTTAATAAGACCATAGCTGTGGTATCACTGATAGGAGCATTGGCAATTGGTTAGCAGAATGTTTAAAGGATTTAAAATAATAATGAGAACAAGAAAAATAAAGAGATATTGTATATATATCAACACAAGTCCAATACCCTGTTGAGACTCATTGAACAAACTAAAATATTTTTCATCATACCCTTTTGTGAGTACTCAAAAAAGCATTATCTTAACAAGAACACTTTTGGAAAAAAAAAAGTTTTTGACACAAAAGTCAATATTTTATGAGATAACCCTGAAAATATTCATCTTTTTTTCTCAAAAGAATCGACAGGGCCAAAAGAAGCCACTAAATTGGTAGAAAAAGGCAGGAATATGAATAATTGTAAATAATAACTGAACTACTGCCACCACCAATCCACCCAGACGTGAATTACATTCTTGCTGCTTTTATATAGGCTGTACCTATATGTTTGGGGCCTAAAGACATTGTGGCGATCTCCACTTCATATTCTCCCAACTGTACATCAGTCACACCCTGAAAAAGTAAATAAAGATGGATTTGTTATCTCTAACCCTGGTCTGCAGCATACAATATTAAATATAACCATTTTTTTTCATATAAATATAACATGAAGTGTTCAAGAAACTTATAAACATGTACCAGAGGCTCTTAAAACTGACAAAATTCAATTGGTTATTTTCTTTTAATTGCATCTCTAAAACCTATAGTATAGGTACTTATAAGATTTTTCTCAGTAAATGGACTTTAATGATAATCCTTCAAATAGGATAATTATATCAACTAGTTTTTGAAATAATGCATTTAACCCTTTCCCAAACTATAACTACATTTGACCACTGTGTTGCAGACGATTTTAGAAAACATTGTGGGAAAAGGAGAAATTACTTGTAACAAGCAATTTTTCCTTTTCCAACAATGTTTTCTGCCCTATCAGAGGATTATTTTCCAATTTCATCACATTTTGAAATGTCGTCTGCAAACTCTTTCAATTTGGGACAGTCGAAAATTTGGGGTTTGGGGAAGGTTTAAAACAGCCTCCAGTCAAAAATGAATATCCTTTTACCTGTTTGGAATAGAAGCATGTGGTGTATGCAGCAACCTCAAACTCAGGACTGGTTCCCAAAAGATCTTACCTGTTTGGTATAGAAGCATGTGGTGTATGCAGCAACCTCAAACTCAGGACTGGTTCCCAAAAGATCTTACCTGTTTGGTATAAAAGCATGTGGTGTATGCAGCAATCTCAAACTCAGGACTGGTTCCCAAAAAATCTTACCTGTTTGGTATAGAAGCATGTGGTGTATGCAGCAATCTCAAACTCAGGACTGGTTCCCAAAAAATTTTACCTGTTTGGTATAGAAGCATGTGGTGTATGCAGCAATCTCAAACTCAGGACTGGTTCCCAAAAAATCTTACCTGTTTGGTATAAAAGCATGTGGTGTATGCAGCAATCTCAAACTCAGGACTGGTTCCAAAAAAATCTTACCTGTTTGGTATAGAAGCATGTGGTGTATGCAGCAATCTCAAACTCAGGACTGGTTCCCAAAAAATCTTACCTGTTTGGTATAAAAGCATGTGGTGTATGCAGCAATCTCAAACTCAGGACTGGTTCACAAAAAATCTTACCTGTTTGGTATAGAAGCATGTGGTGTATGCAGCAATCTCAAACTCAGGACTGGTTCCAAAAAAATCTTACTTGTTTGGTATAGAATCAGGTGGTGTATGCAGCAATTTCAAACTCAGGACTGGTTCCCAAAAAAATCTTACCTGTTTGGTATAGAAGCATGTGGTGTATGCAGCAATCTCAAACTCAGGACTGGTTCCCAAAAAATCTTACCTGTTTGGTATAGAAGCAGGTGGTGTATGCAGCAATCTCAAACTCAGGACTGGTTCCCAAAAATGTGCTGCAGATTGGTTTTTCCTTCTCCTCACCGCCATCACCACTGAAGGTGAACTGTAGAGCGAGTAACCTTGGGTACACATCATCTTGTATCTGAATAAAAAAAATCATGTTCTATAAAAAAGAATAGTTCTGTCAATTTCACTAAAGCCCCTTTTTCGAAAACATGGTAACCAAAATCAGATTTCATATGTCAATTTATTTTCATTTCGAAACTTAATCAGTAATCTATGGATTTCATCTACAACAAAATCATGTGATTTCTTCTCTCATAACAGATTAGTTGTGACCATAATTTGTATCTGTAAGGGAAAATGTTAACTAAAATTCAAGTGATGAAACAATCCTACAAGATACACAATGGGGTTATGCAGAACGATCTCCAGGGTTGTGGTTATTTCAAACGAACACCATACCTATATGAATACATTGGTTTTAAGCATACTAAATAAAAGTGTGCCCAATGAAGACCACTTCACTTTAAGAAAGCATTAATAAGTTAAAAGTCCTCTCAACAAAGAACAGAAAAAATGTTGAAAATGACATTAAACTCTAACTAAAGGACTTACAGTGTCCCTTGTGAAGTATCCATGGTAGTCCAACTTCCCGTCCCTCTCCAACAGGTAGATTTGTAACCAGTTATGGAGACCAATAAAGTCATTGTTCCTTGACTCTCCCACAAACACATGCTCGAAACTGCTGGAGTCTTCATCCCTGAAAACATAGTGTGTAAAATATATCATTACACATCTTCCCATCCTTTATGCTGAGAGTACTTCATTTTTTGTTTGTTGTGGTATAAAATCTCAAAATAATGTAGTCCTGAACAAAATTGTCCATATGTTATACATGTATAGCTTTATCATACATATAACAAAAAGGCTTTTTTGTGTTATATAACAGAGCCCTATATTCCCAATGGAAAATTTCTTTAAAATCATGAAGTTTTCACAAAAATTTTCAACAATTTCAGCGATAAAACTTCCCAAAATTGACGGGTCTCTTCCCAATTCTAAAAAAAAAGAGCCCTGAACAAGTTGAGGGTTCAATGCAAGACTATACAGTAGGGCAAGACTATATAGTAGGTGCTTCACAATGATGTCATCCACACTACAAGCTTATAAAAATATTTATTGACTCTCTAACAAACAAAGATAAAACAAAATAACTAATACAGTATTTTAGATATGGGGTCATTTCTTGTCATTAACACAAAATATTTCAGAACTATGTCACAAATCATAATTATGCATATGTCAAGGCAATTTTAATAAGTACACACATAACAACGCTTCTCAAGGCAATCAAGAAGTTAATTGGGGGAATGTGCCTCTTATTTTTCTGATGTTTGCCCTATCTGTTCACTTACCTGTCCCCTTTCGTCCTTCGAATGAAGCTAAACCATAGGTTATAGAGCATGACCTTGAACTGGTTCAGATTGTCTGGTGCTTTGCCCTTCTTGATCAGGTACTCGTGACAGATCTTCATTGGCTCGGTCTCCATGATGGAATTGATGAACTGAACATTCTCCCTTTTCTCATCCAGTGTCAACACTTCCTGAACACCAGAGGTCATCTCATAGTTGTCTAAAAGGGCTCTGAAGTCTAAAAAACAAAGAATTTGTGTAAATGATTTAAACATTTTTCTTCAAAATAGTTGCCTGAAAGTGTTCCTAAATCTAAAACAAATTGAATATTTGTAACAATTAAGCCCGTTTCCTTGCTCATTTTTACTCAACTGTAACAAACGAAACCATTCCCATTGTGACAAAAGAACAATTTTTTAACTGACATATTCAAGCTTTCTGGGTAGTATAGCATAATAAGGCTAGGAAATAGTGTCTGGTCCAAAGGTACTCCACAGTGAAACAATTGGCGACAATCTGGAATCATAAATGGGGTGCGCAGGCCAGTCTCAAATCACAAGCACTAACATGGATCCTTCATATGAATTAATGGAGTTTAAAGGCTCATGGTCATCTTAGTTCACCATGTTGAACATGCATTTCATATCAAAAAGAAGGATCAACATTCCTTTAAAATATCAACTTAATATTTCTCCAAGTTGTTAGCAATGATTTAAGTACATGCATTTCTAGGGAAAGCCTATCAAGTTCCACCACTAGGCTGTTCTGGCCAATCTCTGCACTAACTAAAGCCAAAGCTTTCCAATACAATGACCTTGCATATCTTTCAAATTCATATTTTCAACATCTTATTCTTCAGCTACCAATGACATTGTCCTTTCTAATGCATCAATGCCAGAATTGAACAGCTTTCCTCAAAATCCCATGTTCTTGTTTGAAACATAGAGACTATGTTTCAAACAAGAACAGGAGATTTAAAAAAGACACTAGATAAGTCTAGTCTCTTGTGTAATAAACAATTTTGCCTCTTGTCAAATTTGTTTCTATAAAAAGGAAAGGATAAGAGGGGCTTTGATTCTCATAAAGGCCTTGACTTATAACTGGGAAATAAAATTAACTGCACCTTTGTATGTTTGTATGTCAAAAACTGCTTCATTGAAGTACTCAAACAAAGGTTTCCTTGCTTGGTCTACCAACTCCCGTGTAGTCCTTACATATCCTGAAAAAGCAAAAGCAATCATGATAAGAACAAAGGCAGATCAGTGCTCTTGCATTTTCCACCTTGCTAACTGATTGAATGACTAAGTGTTTGAATGAGGAAATTGCAAACCAGGTTCGAGGGTTTGGGGTAAAAAAGGAGCATTACTTTTGGATGGATTTGGGGGAAAATATAAGAGCAAGGAAATAGCTACAGAAAGGGTTTTCCTTGACCCCCAACTTTTATAGTTAATGACCACAAATACCTGTACATGACCCCTAAAGATCGTCATTTTCCACTCACAATTCCATATATATGGGGTCAAGAGTCTCCCAAATTAGCATAGATAAAGGGCCAAGGGGAACCCATGAAAAGACTCTCTCTATCTGGACGTAGAGCATTTCTAGTTCTGTAGCTTAATCCTGTAACCTTGTACAGTAAAACATCTTCATGTCAAACATCTTGATGTCAAAGTAATCTCTATGTTGAAGAGAAGTTATATTTCCATTTCTTCAACTGAGTAATTCCTTTTTGTGTCAAAGTAACTTTTAATGTAATGTGTATCAACTACTGTATGGAGTTTTTAAAGTTTTTTTTTATGTCTGCTGTACTTTACACAAAACATGAGATGGGTTAATCTCTTTACCAATGTAAGTAAATATTGTTAAGGATCCAAACAAAAGAGCAAGCTACCAAATATCTTAACAAACAATATTATTCTAACCTCTTTCCCTTTATTCCATGTTTAACACATTACCACCTAATGTCACATTTTTGCATCTTGCAGCAGACAACTTTCAAAAAGCATTGTGGCAAAAGGATAAATTGCTTGTCCCCAGCAATTTCTCCTTTTTCCTCAATGCTTTTTCCAATCTATTTACATATCAGAACAGAAGAACTGAAAAGGTTTTCAAAGCTTACAAAGCTTTTCTTGAGTCGAATGCTTCAAGTAAAAAACATGTCGTCTGCAGGTGGTAAAGAGTTGAACAAATCAATTTAACATCAATTGTTTAGCAAGTTTTTACAACTCAGACAAACCATTCTCCACTCTGCCTGCTTGCAACATAACCACTTCTGCTGATTATGAAAAAATTGAGGGTCACAAAGTAGAACCCACTTTTCAAGGGAATCGAACCAAAGACCATTGTACCCAAAGACCACTATCTACCACCATTGACACATTATCAAAAAAATGGCAAAACAAGCCCGGTAACTAGCAATTTAACCTTATCAACATATCATATCGTGCCTTGCCCGCGAAACGGTTCTAACTAACATTTTTTCACAAAATCACTTTTTGATGGAATTATGTTCTTAAACCTCTGACACATATACCGACAAAAATTCAAGGTGATATCTTGATAAATAAAAAAGTTATTAATGATTTGTCCTTTAGTTCTATCTCCAAATGGCAATAATATTTCCTGCGAAACGGTTCTAACTCTAGTTATTTACTTAGATTCCTCTATGGTTAGGGATCATATTACTTCCTTTCCAGTGCATTTGTATCAAATTATTGCAGGAAAGGGTAAAGAATATTAAGAACCTGGTTTAAGTGTAACTAAGATGTATTTTTTATACTGTGAGAATTGTGACAAAAACATTTTAGCAAAAGTATCAGTAAAATATTTACAGAAATACTTTCAAAACGGAATTCAATATTGGATTTCATCAGCTGAGGAAAGATTATAGTGTTATTCCTGTTGTACATTTAGTATTGCATGAGAAGAAGATAAACAAGTTTGTTACCTGAATACAATTAAGATTTGCAAAGCAAAAAATGCTTTCAGAAATCGAAAGAACTGGATAAATCATTAGCCAAAACCCATGAAGACATTATATTAGCTTGTTTTAACTTGAAGAGGTATTACTTACACCTAAGTCATTTTGGTCTTCTTTGTATTATAAAAGATGACTAACCACATACAACTTTACCATTTTCAACCGGGGTAATTCTATGATGAGAGATATAGAATATAATTATATATCTGGAATAAAAAGTTTTTGCATACACTCTTATGATCCATATAATAAGTATTGCTTTAAATATGACCATTGCGGTGACGCTACGGCAAATTGAATCTCCTCATTTGTGTAAGATAATCTTGGGATTCAATTCCAAGTCCAAACAGTATAAAACTTGTTCAGCTTTGAAAAGATCTTATTCTGATTAATGCTGACAAATACAATGACCTGATGTTTCTTTGTGTGTCAGGAACTATACCAAAGGCACATCATATTTTCTATATCATACATATATTTTTTATCAGGGGTGTGGAATTACTTTGCCCGACTTGTCCGACCCGGGACATTTTTGCCACTGGACAAGAAGGTTTTCCAGCTCCACTTGTCCCAGGATCTGATTCATAAAGCCCATTTTAAATTCTTATTTCAAAGTTGATCTTTCATGTCTTTGAAATAAAATATAACCCATGTTCCTACCACTAAAAGTCCCTTGATTCACAAACTACTTACCAAGAGTGATGTCTCTCAGTGGAAGCAGTTAAATTGCTATTGGAAAGAACAAGTAAACATTCTGCTTAGTAGGAGAGCCGAAACAAGTTCTTTGATAAGTTAAAAGTATCGATGCAACCTCCTGACACTCTAGTAAACATTGTACATGTATTTCATCTAAAAATGAACAAAGTTGTTATTCGATCAGGTAGTTCAATGAATCAGGAAAGCGCAAAACAAAGTTACAGCGGGATCTGGCTGCATAAAGGTGACCAATCTGAACTTTCTGCTGTATTTATCCAAAGTACCCTAAGCTCCGATACGACATTACGGCATTATTCGTAGCAAAGGCAAATTGATGCATCACAAAGGAAAGACACTCTCACTTCTTAGAATTGTCTGTATGGGATCCTCTAAACATGCACTAGTCCAGCTACTGATAATAAGAGGTTCAATAAAACAATAATTAAACATTATACGGTATTCACACTCTTTTCATTGGACAAGTGAACCTTAGATTCGGACAAGTAGAAAATTGGGTCTAACTTGTCCATGGACAAGTTGAAAAATTCTATAATTCCACACCCCTGTTTATTACTACATGAAAACTAGATGTAAACATAACTGCATAAAATTATGTTACTTAATATAATTACCTTTTGAAAGTTGTTTCATGTAATAATACTAATTAAAACTATTAAGATTTTAATAATAAAGTGTGACTGACTGAAGTGCCCTTTTGTCTGATATTAACCAACATGTTCTTTAACAAACACGACATAGCTTTCATTAATATCTTTATCTCTCACAGAATAGTAGATTTCCCTTTTATCAACTTTCAACTTTGGAATCCTTCAAAATGACTAATGGTCATAATGGGATATTTACATGAATACTAAAGATCAAACTGCACAGAAAGCACAGTCTGATTTTTGGTTCAAATTATCTGCTGCTCATTCAAAAACAACATAAAGTGCTTACATAATTAGAATTGCTATGATGTAATAGTATTCTATATGGAGGACCCCGTTTCTTATTTCTGTACAATAGGGAAGTCCTGCTGCTTAGTTTGCTTTATCACCTCTATAACTTACTGCAACTTTTAATTTGTGTATATAAATATTTAAGTTAATCTGTAGATACTAGATAATTTACCTTTGATCATTTTCTGACCCCTTAAAGGGGTTTTCTGTGAGGGAATGGGTTAACAAGTATCCCATTTTTCATTAGTTACCTGTGTATGCACCACATGAATCTTCATGCTACATGTATTTTGTTCTGTATGTTATATAACAGAATTATATAAGTATATATACTGTCACCGTGGTCTAGTGGTTAAGGTGTCTGCCACAGAACGGGAAGGTTGAAGGTTCATGCCCCACGGGAGTCGTTGGTCCGGACAATGTTTCTCATGGGACTTGTTCCGAAATAGCCGGCTCATTAGCCACAGACTAGTTAAATTTACTGGTTACCTATCCACTTGGCCCCTGCCATAGTAATAGAAGTTGGGAGGTACTTGGTATAATCAGTGAAAAGTGTCTCATAAGCCAAAACTTGCTGGCCCTTTCAATAGGAGTGACATTATAATAAAAAACCTTTACCATTATAATTGAGACAGAAAATATGTTCAGAACTATAAGACTAGCTCTGCATCTGTTGAGTTCTTCCCAATACATTTTAGACTTTTGTTATAAAGATGCATGAAGATTTAATAACAATTTGCTCAAACAAGCCTGTTTGTTGACATGTCTGCTGTCAAATTCAATTAAAAGTACTTAAACAAAAGGAGAAATTGCTATTAAAAATGTATTAGCAATTTCTTTTACCCAACAAGTTTCTGTTGTACCAGAATTGAACATTGAACATGTTTTTGAATTGTGTCTGAAGATACTTTGAACCCTGTACAAAAAATGAAAATCTAAAGAGACAAGCATGCTTAAAATCTTTATGAAAATATTCATGTTTGATTGATTTTAGTTGAAAATCACTCGGCCACAGAGGTCCCCTGGCACTTTTAGTGCAAATTGAAGTACACTATAGAACAAATATTGTGAATCATCTGTATTAGTCTTAAATAGGAAGGTTGGCTGCTTAATAGAGTGGTTGTTTAAAACAATATTGGCTGTAGATCATACTGAAAAGCCCAAAGGTGTATTTATGTGCTGAATTTGACTTGCTTTCCTTAATAAAATACACAGTCCTGACAAATGTAACAAGGACAGAAAAACTACCAGTATTTGCCAAACAATTTGATGATTATATGCCTGAAAAGGATGCTTTTGGGGTATTTGAAATAGTTCAGTTTCCCCACAATGCAGATAGGGAATTACAATAATGTTTCTGAGAAGTTACAAGCAATATTTCAAATTGGTTTTATCAGATGGAACTGTTTCGCGGTAAATAAATTTTGTGATTTAGAAAAAAGTTTACTGCGAAACAGTTCTAAGTAACATAATTCAACAAATCCATCTTTTTCAAAATGAATGCTAAAATCTAATATGATTTGCTTTATCAAAGTTTTGTTTAACACATATTTACAAAATTTAAAATAAAATCCAGCAATATTAAGTAAATGAGAAGGTTTTTTATCTCTCCTGTAAAATTTAGAAAAAACAGATAGAACCGTTTCGCGGGCAAGGCACGATATGGGATGTAGTCTTAACCCTTATAGTGCTGGAACCAACTTAATGCTTATGCAAACAGGTTAGATCAAGGCCAGCTGCCAAGTAAATTGGCGGGTGGCCTGTGATCTAACCTGTTTGCTACTCTGAGTATCTTTCCTCAACAGAATAAAGCAGATATTTAAGGTTTTGGAAAGCAGACCACACAAAATTCTATTTTTAGAAAATTACCCAGCATTCTAAGGGCTAATCACCTGTGCTTTATATCTGTCATACTGCTTTCAATTTGGACAGGTGGAATGGGTTAGAATGACATGTTTAGGCTGGTGACCATACATGATTATCTAAGATTTTACATAAAAATGTTTTTCGCATAGGTGTATAGGAAAAATCCTTTACATACATAAGGATCAATTGTTACCCTTGTATAAACAACTTACGACACAAAAGCTGCAAGTGGTTTAAGCCTATTTGAATCATTCTGATGGAAAGAGAAAACGCTCTTCATAGGCTCAATCACCTTTTGTCATAATATTACCTTTTGTCACAATATTTGTTATTCAACAGTCTCCTAGGATGTTCATGCAACATAGATAATTGGATGTAGCTTTTGTCGAAGTTTTGTCTTACTTATTTTTTATTTAGTGTATTACTGACACAGGTCCCATCTGGGTCCTTTTTGTAAGTGCCGTACCAACATTTTTCAGTTTCGTAACAGCTTTCCTGGATGCACCAGTACTTGGCTAGGACTCTGAAGTGACTTACCAAAGGCCACTTCCACAAGACCAGTGGTCTCGGTAGGGCTTGAACCCGGAACCCCCGAGTTCTGAGCCCACCATCTCGTTAAGAGCAATTCCTCATTTTCCCACAATGTTTTTCAGAGACATCTGCAACAAAGTGGTTAAATGTCGCCATTGTTTGGTAATGGGTTAATGGCTTTACGCAAAATACCAAAATGTTAGTAAATGTTTACTCACTCTGAAGATCAATGGAAAAGTCTCGGCCAGGAATGCATTTGTTCTCATCTGCCTCCCACATTCTGGTTAAAACTTCTGATAGTTCACCATCAGGTTCAAACCTGTAATATAAGATATATATCATGATGGTTACAGCAATGGAACATGTTCAGCACAGAGCAGTCCATTTGACATTTGAGTATAGCGACTTTTCACCAAGATCTCAAGAATGTGTCTCAAATATGATGAAAGACCCATCTTGGGAGTCCCTCGAACCACAGGGATTCGTAGTTAGGGTGGTACTCTTAGACCTTTAGGCTTTACCAAACGCTTATTTTTCAACTGCTCCTAATTGAAAGTTTGCAGACAAAATTGGAAACTCATCTTCTGATAGGGCAGAAAACATTGTGGGAAAAGGAAATATTGCTTGTTACTCCTTTTCTGACGAAAGTTTAATGTGACGGGAGATATTGCCTGATGCAAAATGTTCTCAATATTTCCCGATAGTGTCAAATTAGTTTGACTATGTACATATATAGCTTTGGCCATTTTCTTATATTGTGGGAATGCTTATTCCAAACACCACCACCATGTACAATTGAGCAAATTGCATTCATTTGAGGGATGGGTTTGAAATACGCCCTAGTCAAACTAATTTGAGGTGATCGGAAAAATATTGAGAAATTTTTGTATCGGGCAATATCTCCTGTCACGTCAAACTTTCGAACCATTCATTTAATGGTGGCCACTTGCGACAAAACTTTTGTCACACCGTTTGAAGACACATATTTCCATTGTTATTGAAAATTATCGAATTATTTTACTCACAGTTGTGAATTAATCATTTTTTCAAATCAATCAATGCCACTTAACAAGTCTGTATTATGCATATTACCTTTGAAAGAATGGTTTAATTTACACCAACTTTTTGCTCCGACAATTTGTGCACTGGAATGGGAAAACCTAAAATGTGGCTTTTGAATTGTTTAACGGCAATTGATGGCATTGTTTGGTGGTATAAAAGTTTATTTAACATATCTTGTCATATCAATTGACTTTGAATGGCCAATTGTGCTTTTAATCCGAAAATCATAATAAAAATAGTCCAACATTATTTGGATTGTCGAAATTTCGACGATAGATTGCCCCATCAAAAAATAAAAAGCAATCTTCACGTTGAATTATTTTGACTACTCTGACCACCACCATGCGCAATTGAGCATTAAGGTAGCAGTACACACTAACGGGCCTTCGTTTGGGACGGCAGGTGCACATCTGTTAAGTCTCGCCTCACTGAGTCGCGAAAACAAAACGGACGAAAGCAATATTTACACACTAAATGCCTGTGGCTCTCTAAAAATATGAAAAGAAAATCTGAACAGTTATCATAGACCTTATTCCTTGAGCAATAACCGGTCATGAATGTGGCAAAAAATCATGTGTCCGAGGCCCAATTTTGACACATTTTCAACTTCTATACAGAATTCCCTGTGAATACAGGAGGTCCATTGCCACTGTTTGCGCTTTCCACACAGTCTAGGCATACAACTTATCCACAGAAAAGTGGTGCACGACCATGAAGATTTTTTGCTATCGTCCAATGTATGTACCCACCTGAAAAATGCACTATTTTGACGCCCTTTTCGGTGTTTTTCCCAAGCAGCCGATAAGTTCCAGTATTGACACTTCCAATGCAGAAATGTGTGTAACCAGCATATTCGTATTATTCAATATACACTAATGAAACTTTATAATAACATTTACATTCAATAAAAAGCATAACAATGTCTCAGCACTGCTTATTATCAAGAATTTCTCCTTCAAAAGGGTTGGAAGGCCCTACCAATTCGAAACTAGAGGTCAATTAGTGTCTACTGCCCACTAAAAGCATTCATTTGAGGGATGGGTCTGAAATATGCTCTGGCTTAGTGTATGATAGTCAAAATAATTTGACGTGAAGATTGCTTTATATTTTCTGATGGGGCATATTGCCCGATACAAAATTTCTCAATAGTTCCTGATCGCATCAAATTAGTTAGACTAAGTGTATGAAAGAATGAAGAAGAATACCATGACAACTTCAACCCAAGTCCACATGAGGAAATGTTATTTTTCATACATAATAATTTTCGTCTGCTGATGCTTTCAATTTGGACAAATCGGATTGTCAAAGTAAAATGGAGTGTAATTACGGCATCAGGGTTTTTGATGTATGTGTACGGAAAGTTGGTAAACTTCGTTTGGGTTAACATTAAACGCCTGACCTGCTACGAATACAGAGTTGCAACTTTTAGCTGACACACCTTTTTTTGCAGGAAATGGATAAAAAAATTACCAATAATTGAAATAAGAGCAACATTACTAAAGTGAAGGAAAACGTACCCTGCTTCATTGTAATTTTTTCCTCCTCCTTTAAAGTTGGATTTGTATCCGCCTTTGTAACCCCCTTTGTAAGCCATTTTGCATTCAATCAAGAACGATGCTAGATGTGGATCAAATTACAGGTATTTACTCATGCATGTTATTCTTTTTACGTGGGCGACATGTACATTTATCAACTATTGTCAATTTTGATTGGACCCGAATAAAAGATATATAGCGATATGAGCCAATAAGATCTCGTTTGCGAACTAGGTTTTAGTTTTGGAATACTCGGTTTAAACCAAGTGCAGCGAATTAACGAACGAATCGATCGAATCTCTACGAGACCGAATTTAGAGTATATGCCAGTGTCAGCGGGATTTGTCAAGGAAATTGTTAAATCATCTGTATTTGATGAGAGAAAAGCAGATGCGTAGCTCTGGTATGTTTGTTGAAAGTTTTGTCTTTTACCATCCAGCGTTTCCAAAGAAGCAAACCTTGGGTAGAGGTTTCTCCAAAGCACTGATTTAAAACTAGTCCGGATAATAATTACGTCAATTAACAGACCTATGTTCTGAAGTGTAAATTACAGTGATCTCTGTGAGTTGTTATATTACGAGTTAACGTCGTATTCAGCATTTTTATCAAGATAACACAAAGGGGATCACTGGCGTTGTAGTTTCAGAATGGGTGTAACATATCCCCACTTTGTCTTATATATATTTCAGTTCTATCCTTTATAAATAATGTCAGTATTTCCCCTGTCTTCGTTTGTTTGATGTTGCCCTGTTGGGATTCTAACCTGCTACCTCCCACAAACGAGTTAGACAATCTACCTCCATGTCACTAAATACTTTATAAGACGATTGCTGGGTCAATTTTTTCCCCTGTTTGTCACAATGGTTTCGACTCAATATACCATACAGAAAAGTTAGTTCTAATACCATATAATTTACGAATAAACTATACTTGATTTAACCCTTTCCCAAACAATAACGATATTTGACCACTTTGTTGCAGACGACTTAAGAAAACATTGTTTTCCCACAATGTTTTCTGCCCTATCAGAAGATTATTTTCCAATTACATCACGTTTTGAAATGTCGTCTGCAAACTCTTTCAATTTGGGACAGTCGAAAACTTGTTGTTTGGGAAAGGGATAATTGCCGTCTATTAATGCTCTCACAAAGTTTTCTGCCCTATCAGAAGATTACTTTTCAATATAATCACATTTTGAAATGTCTGCAAACTCTCTCAAGTTGGGACAGTCCAAAATTTGGCATTTGTCAAAGCGTTCAACTAGTTAGAGAATCCCGTGTAAAGGAGCTTTTGGGTGCGCCGATCAGAGCATGACCAAGAAACGTCCGTCCACAAGAGAGAATGGGTGATGAGGGCCGGTCTATAATGAAATCATTAAGAGACGACAATAATCAATTATGTTTGCTACATGTTATCTTTGGTACTTGGCAAAAACAAGTGGAAAAAACGCTCGTGTCGAGCAATTTCTTCTTTTGTCACGATTCTCTCTTACTCAGCTGTGATTTAAAGCAAATGCCGATAATTACAGAAGGACCTTATTTTCTATTAAACATGTTTTAGACCTTTATTCAATAAGGACCATCTCACAAATTGAGGATTTAAATTTTTTGAATTAAAATGTGTTCCATGGATAAAATGACAAGAAACGTAGACAATGGATTTTCTTTCATGCCGAATACCCGTTAAACATAAACTGTGGAAAATATGATGTAGATTCACAGGAAACTTGGAAGTTGAAAATTAATTTCTTTTAAACTACACAACAGCTGTACTGTTGTAGGAAACACACTGAAGAATAGTGATTGGAAACAAAATTGTATCGTTTTTAATTCTTTTAAGTGTGTATCAGTGCATAAACATGTATTTTAATCCCAAAAAATGGCATCTCTTTTGAGATCTACCGCATATAAACGGTACATACCTAGATAAAATGCCGCTTCCTGAATTGGTCATGATTTCAAATAGCATCTTTTAACGATATATCAAGCGAGAATAAAACAACTGTTTTGTTTTTAACGATATTTTATTTTAACTTTTAGACTTTCTCTTCTTTACACAGGTACCTTTGATACTCAATCAGTGTAAATGTTTAAGTTCACAAATTGAATACTTCAGATGATCGTGTCTGTTTGAAACTCCTTCAGTGCAAAACTGTGTTAGTAAAAAGATCTAGGTACTCTTGCCATGGTCTACTGAGACTTCGCCCTCAACCTGGACTCATTCAAGTCTGCAGTCTGGTCGCTGTCGGTGCTTTAAGAGTCATGGGTCAGTTGTCTAGTGCAAGTATCAGCCTTGAGTCCTAGCACGTACGTATACCCCGCACTAGGCCTAACAACGCGGGGTATATATGTACCGGCGAGGACCCAGGCTATGCAAGTAGACATCGGCACAAGCTATCTTTATTTCAGTCTTAGACACACCCTGTACTCTACTTTCTTTACATCTGTAAAGTTTTTGTCGTCTTCAGAAGATGTTCCATTTGCGTTGAAAGGTATGTGCATAACTTGAAAATGAAAACTATAGATTTGCAATATCATTGGCGTAGCTTCCTATAGGCACGTGCCTGCCCTTTTATTTGAGGAAGTGAAAACGAAAACGAAAAAAATAAGGGCCTCTATTTCTTGATTAAACAAGCTATTTTCTGTGCCCTAAAATACATTCCACAACGCACCTGAGCGATTTCAGACTTCATTTTTTTCCACGGGGAGGCATGCCCTCGGACCCACTAGAATGACGTGTCTACACATTCATTTAAGTGAAGCTACGCCCCTGAACATAGTATATCCTCAAATTCAGTATAGGGTGAAACAAAAAGCCCGATTCTAGACCCACAACTACTTCATAACTGCATAATATACCGATGTGACTTTCTTTCCTTTTAGTCAGAAATAATTATTTTCTAAACTACACGGCGTCACAGCTCTGTCTGGATAAACAAGAACGACAACTCTTGGAAGAAATATTGTTAAGATTATCCGGTATTTCGTGCATCAGATTTTTTTCTCGTATGTCGCGAGAAAAAACGTGATATCAAAATTTATGCAGAAGCCATGTTGTTGTAGTTCCTAGAATTTTAATCTGTTTATTCCGTTTGAAACGCCATTTTCCTGTCGCTTCATTTATCTTTTGCTCCACAACTTGCTTTCTATTGAGTGGGATTGAAATGAGTGGCGAAGCTAGCGATGGAAAAGGTAATAACTTGCTTTGAATTTGAAGAAAATTGACCTCCATTGTTTTGCACACTGCGTGCGTCTAAACCAAGGGAGTGTTTTTTCAGTAGACGTTTTATCATGAAGAACGTTTGTCAAAGGCGTTCGCTCCGCACTTCAGTGAATTTTACCCATACACTTTTCACGGATAATACCCAACATATATGACTGACATGCTAGTAACTAACTATGAGAATTGAGACGTACCGGAAGAGTTTCGTACCATTGCCAATTCCTTACCCTGTCTGCGTATTACTTTTAAAAATGTCCTAAGATGGTGTATGTTTCAGTATTTTCTCGTTCTCCTCCATTTGTTAGAGCTGTCATTCCTGAAAACAGTTGTGCATGCGCATGCTTAGCTGTTTATCTTGGACCTAGTCAAACTAATTTGACATGATCGGCAATTATTGAGAAAATTTTGTATCTGGCAATATCTCCGGTCAAGTCAAATTTTCGAACAATTCATTTAATGGAGGCCATGCGTCAAAATTTTTTCTCACCGGTTGAAGATCGATATTTCCATTATTACAGTAAAGTATCAAATGTTAAAAAAAAAAAAAGCCAAGCCATCCCCCCCCCCCTTCCGAACAAATTTAAACCAAAGATGGTATAACTATATACTACACTTTGAGTGACAAAATCAAAATGAATCTTATCTCATATAACATTAAATCATATCGAAGACTATACATTTCTGAATTCTCAGTTTTGTTATTTATTTTAGAAATGTCCGATAGATAAATGAAAAGTAAACATGCTCTTAGGTCTATTTGTTTATACTCCCGTCAAGACTCGGGTCTGATGATTTTAATGATAATAATAGAGAATCACAATTTGAATAGTACCGTTACATCAGCCAAGGAAGCAAACTGTCATTATCAAAATACTTTACAAATTAACCCTCTTTTAATTCGCGCATTCTACCATGCATCACAACACACTGGACGGATTGCGGTAAATAGTAATCAGTTTTCGTGGAACAACCGCATCGAGTCTACCAATCAAGTGTGTTGAGTTGTTTACACATATTAAAGACCCTAATACACGCCTCAGGCATTGTTTGACACACGGATAACAACTAGCGGATTAATTTTGGGGTTTCGGAGTTACTGTTAAGTGTGTCAAAAGATATAACTGTCTGTAATGTCCGGACAGGTGGAAATATGGTAATGTTGAATGAAAAAAACATGCGCCAAGCAAATTCGCCAAATCAGGAAATCTTTCGAAATGATATTCGCATTTGGCGACCGACAGCGTGAGCCCTGCCTTTGTAATCAATCCATACACATAACTTGTTGGAATTCTTCATATTTACTTTGTGAGAACGGTATAATTGATGCTAGGTTACGACATTTTGATAAATGTGTCTTGTCGAGGGACACTCCCAATGAATTAATTTGCTGCTATTACTAATCAACCCAGGCTGTCCAGTCTGAAGTCCCCATTGCTTACTTTAATGTAACTTAAATTACAGCTGCATTAACTTTACAATAAATTGTAAGAAACTAAGCAAACAAACCTCTCAAAGACACAATTTCATCTGATCAGTGCAAATCACTGTCATCCACAAATCTGTTGTAATGTATTTTTATATGCTAGCTTGTTCTGTATAACAAGGCGTTGGGTTACAAAATTTACATGAACATTCCGCAAGCGTTACAGAATTTTAGTTTTTAGACACTAAACATTTTTCCTTACTTCCTCTGATGTTTTTTTTTGTAGCTTGTAGAACATTGACAAAGACTGTAGGGTTTCAGATTGGACCTGGTAAATCCAGGCAATATGGCCTCAACTCCAGAACTTTCATAGGCAGTAAATTGGCCATGTTAATCTGACTAAAACGGCTGTTATCTTGAAAAAAGAGAGTTACTGTTTAGTTGCTGTATGCTAGTCTTTACTTTTACAGGAGGTGAAGTGGAAGGTGTGGAAAATCTTCTTGACGATATATTAGATGGAAATGGGGAAGATGATTTGAATACTGAAGACACCCCAGCAAAAACTGTTAACAGTATGTGTTATTGTATATTTCTAAAATAATAATTGTTTTAAGACATGGGAAAAAAAGAATTAATAGAAAGCAAAATAAAGAAAGATAATTTTGTACAGCTGCATCTATTGATGATATGAATGGTTGTATTTGTATGATTAACTTTCTTTTTCTTAAAGTGTTGCATGAGTTTTGAAATGTATATTATAATGCTGGGCTTTTTCACGTTATATAACAGGGGCCTATAAAAGGCTACTTCCCAATTGGAAATTTCTTTAAAAGCATGCAGTTTTCCCAAAAATTCAAAGTCATACCAGCTTTTTGGCTTCCCAATTCAGCAATTTCAGCGATAAAATTTCCAAAATTCAACAGGCTCTGAAAAAAAAGCCCAGAATTATTGTGTTTGATTATGATTTATGAAGTTTCTTAAATTGATATGATATAATGAATGAATTACAAGGCCTAACTAAAATGATCCTTTCATGTATTTTAAGATGAAGGTATTCTTAAGTTTGGCATAAAATTAAGTGTTAAAACTCTTTTACATCATAATGTTCATGATAGTTTTAATTGATACTCACTTCCTTCAGATATAATGTGAAGTTAATTTATTATTTTTGTGTAGTGATCCCTTTTGTTTCTCTTATGACCCATGCCTTCTTTTGACTTATTCCAACAGAGAAAAAAGTTGTCAAAAAGAAGGTTGTAGCTAAAGGGAAGGGAAAAGCTGCCACCAAAGCTAAAGCTGGAAGTGCTAAAAAGACTGTTACAAAAAAAGTTGCTCCTAAAACAGAGGTAACTGAGGAAAAGCTGGAAGATTCTTCGGAAGTTAAATCTGAGACAACAGATTCTCCATCTCCTAAGAAGACGCCAGTAAAGAAAACTACCAAAAAGGCTCCAGTAAAAGGTACATACCAGGGTTTTTCCCAGGATTTTTTTTCAGACAGAGGGGAGCTTGATGTGGGTTAGGGTTAGCCCCTTCTCCCGATAGATTTCTTTTAAATATGCATCCCGTAATGTTGAGTTATTAGTAAATTTTGGAAATTATAAACTGAAATACTGTTTTTAACCAAATTAAATATATCAATGTCAGAAGCAAGTGAATATGTTGCAGGACTGATTTGAAGCACTGTGGACACATTTTAAGAGTGGTGGGATCAATTAAAGGACCTGGGGAATGTTTATTTTGAAATTCAGGCTCAGGGGCCCCACAACGCTTAACAGACCCAGAGAAGACTCTGCATACTACATGTATAACACTTGCTTTGTTTACATGGCACAAGTTATCTATACAGACACTATTGTTCATTCAGAGCCCCAGCCTTATTCGTTTGAATCCCAATTAAAGCTATGATGTAACGGGAAAACGTTGACATTGTGTTAAAAATGCATTTAAGACACTTGTGATCACAATCCCCGTAAAATGCTCCAGAGATATTAATATATTAGTAAACCATTAGCAGAAAGAACAAGTAACCAAATTAAGGAGTTGATAATAAGGAGCAACTACTCCTTTTGACACAGAGGTTTCTACCTTTTTACTCTTCACAAGGACTTTATAATTATTTTTGTATCTGTTTGTTGTGGTCTGCTGGCAATCATATTGTACCAACAGTCTTAATTTTAGGAGCCTGTTGTTTTGTTTAATATCAGCTTTGACAGGAAGCTTTATCCTAGCACAGGTTCTAGGAGTTGGCTTATCTTTTATTTTGCTATCTATTTAAAGTTAAAAAGGAAGCAGAAAGTAAAGTTACAAAGACTGAAACTGAACCAGAAAAGAAAGATGATGCAGGTAAGATCCTTTCCATGAACTCCTTTTTGAATTTGAAAACCATTGTAAACATAATATATATCTATTTGTTATTAATTACTCATAACAAACTATCACTTTTCACAGATTGCATGGCCCTTCTTTGATGGGTTCAAATCTTGGTGAAGGCTTTGGAATGCAGATGGTTCTACCAGGCTTGACCAATGGGCAGATAAGTTTGGGGTCATCCTCTATCATTAAGAACCAGGCATTGAAACATTACTGAAATATTGTTGATGCAATGTAAAACCTATGTATGAATGGGTCAGCACTGTTTTCATAAACTTAACACATTCTAACCTGAATGATTTTAATATACTTTTAATTTGCATTATCATTATATGTGCTTAATGATTATCGCTATGGATGTGCCTTAAGACCCCTTTCAATCACTCATATCTTAAGCATGGGAGATATAATGTCTGGACACCTGGCATATTCTATTTAAAATGTTAAATTTGGTATCAAATGTCATAAATGTGTACTTATAAGATTTCTCACTTTGATGCACCTACTGGGGGACAGAACATTAAAGAGATGGTTGTTACAAAGTCACATGTTATTTCTTTTATAGTGTTTTCCTCATCCTCTCAGTTCCCTGCTATTGCTTTAATTTAGGCATATTCAAAAGTCCTTTATCTGGAAATTTGTTAATTGCAAGAAAAATTTGCATGTTTGCAATATGGGGGGTATTCCAATGGTAACATTCTTATACATAATTAGAATTGCATAAGTTCTTTTATGTTGTCAATCAAAGGGTTTTATTATGATAGTTTGTTGACAAATGTTATGTTTAAATTACATATTTCTTGCTGAAATTAGGAAGTTTCATGGCTTAAATTGCTGAATTTGGAAACCAAAAAGCTAGTATGACATTGATTTTTTGTGAAAACTTCATAATTTTAAAGAAATTTCGAATTGGAACGGTGCAATTTTTAAGCCCCTTTTGGCATCGCTACATAACTGAAATAATGTTGATATTTTTTTTAAAAAAAATAGGCCCCTTTTATATAACACCAAAGAGCCCTGGGTATATCATGTTTGATTTAACCTATGTTAATCCATGTGGTTTTGCGTTTACAGAGGCAGATCTCCTAGACTTTGTCAAGTCTTCCAAAGAAACAATGAAAGATGCTGATATTGTAGACATCCTTCAGGATTATGAGCTGGACAAGTCCAATATAGGTAATGGCAGTATTATGGCACATAGTGTTTGTTCATTTCACAACTCTATTAACCCTGAGAGTGCTGGAACCCACTTCATGCTTATGCAAATAGGTTAGATCCAGGTCAGAATGGCGGCTGGCCTGTGATCTAACCTGTTTGCTATCCTGAGTATCTTTCCTCATCAAATTAAGCAGATATTTAAGGTTTTGAAAAGCTGACGGCACAAAAACCTATTTTTTAGAAAATAACCCAGCACTATAAAGGCTATGCTGCAGTTTTGCAAAGAACAATTTTTTGTGTGTACTCTTTGTATGGATGTATCCTAATGCTTAATTTGGGTTTCTCGAATCACCAAAATACCGTAATACCACCAAAACACCGGAATACCCCTGAGATATAGGCTATCGAGAGTTATCAAATTTTATTATAATACCTTTTACCTATATAATTACATAAAAGGATGTAAGAGATACATCAAGCTGAGTGAGACCTTTTTCAAAGATCATTTTTAAGTATTAAATGCAATCATCGAGTACGAAAAATTAAAGTTTATACAACTTGCCTTTACTAACGTATTACCGTAAGACTTATGTTTATGCACGTTCCGCATGTAAGTTGAGCCAAGTGCTAATTAATTAATAATTTGCAAGACCACTTTTTTAACATTAGCTGTGAACATGCTGTCATCTGTGAACTCACTTGCGCATGTGTGTGGATCAAAAGCTTTAATGAATTTACTTTACTATTTTTTCACAATTACATCAGCTTAAACATGCCATTGTTCCTGTATTACCAAAGGGTGTTTAGGTGTTACTATGATTTTAACGGGTATTCCAGTGTTAGGTGGTATTACGGCATTTCGGTGAATCGTGTGACCGCTTAATTTGATAGAAGGTGACGTAAAGGTATTTCTGTTTCCTTTTTACTTATCCAAGACTGCATGGCTGAATAAATCACAAGTGATTTCAAAATGACATTTTGCATTTTTATGGCATTGTTTCAAGGAAACAAATTGCTTTGCATGAACACTTTTGTAAAGACCCTTGTAGAAATAACGGAGGAGGTTATTGCTTTTTGCTTGTTAGCTACTTCCTTTCACACCTTTACCTTGGTCATTTGCAAAAAATGTTTTGACCTTCTTCAAACTTTACTGGATCATGTATCAAAATAGTGTCTACATTCAGATAACTCATTCTAAAGTTAGACCCTCTGTGTCAAAGGAAAAACTTTGACCTTGCAAACTAAGCAGGTATGCTTTCTTGGGGCACAAGACAGTTCTCAGAATTAGATATTAGCTTTTCTGTGTTTCTTTAATTTACTGCCAAAGTTT
Organism: Cerastoderma edule; assembly: GCA_947846245.1. Classification (NCBI taxonomy): domain Eukaryota; kingdom Metazoa; phylum Mollusca; class Bivalvia; order Cardiida; family Cardiidae; genus Cerastoderma; species Cerastoderma edule. Next base: position 34,904,284 of record OX401405.1, on the reverse strand, counting down.
TACTGAAAATGAGATTTTAACTGATACTATATGAAAAATATTCAGAATTCTGATGTATTCATGGAAATGTGCTATTTTATATTGTGAGCTTTCTATGATTTGGGATGGTGTTTTCTGCCAATGCTGATAAAATGGTCAATAGCTGGCTTGCTTAGTGCTATTTATGTGTTTGCCAGTATTCTAATAACCCTGCATGCTGTTTGTCTAACAATTCCTGCATATATTCATTGTCATTAATTGTGAGTCTTTTAAAACATAGAAATGTCCAATAATTGTTTTCTTATGATAAGGTAAACTCTTTGAGTAGAAATTGCAACAGTTATTAAGATGAACCTGAACTTATACCTGAACATTTCTTCTTTGAAAAAAAACTAGAGTTGAACCAGCTGTTAGAAAGAAAGAACTTGTAAAAGATTGATACAAGAGGGAAGCTCTATCTGCTACATTGAAGTATGCTGTAGTTGTGTAAAATTAAGGACTCACAAGGCAGAATTTGTACTGTTACCATACATATTAAAATATTCATACACTAGAACTGAATATTACATTTTGTAATAGCATATTTTATCCCTTATCTATATTTATGTTTTGACTTCTTCAGCAAGATGGTGTCAATACCCAATGATTGTAAATTGTTAAGGATGAAATTTTTCAGTTAAAGCAGCATGAACTAAATGTGGTCAGATTTGATCATACATGTCAAAAGTCACTGCATCATTTTTTCTGTTATGTGATAAAGTAACATGCTTTTTCATATTTGCAAATATAAAATTACTGCTTTTAGTCTTGGCTAGATAGCAATTGAAAATTGGGTCTCTGTTAGATAAAAAGAAGAAACCTTTTACTGCTTTAGAATTTTCTTGGTTTATAAAGCTTCATATAGTGACATCCTTTTATATCCCTGTGAAATCTCCTTGCTGCTTTCTTTATAAAAGTCAATTCGCATATTACTCTGATGTATCCAATCAATGATATTGAACTGAACAAATGTTTAGATAACATTTGTGAACTACAGCACATTACATTATCTTAACAAATTTCATTTAACCAATGTTACCAAACTAGAGCAGGTGCTTGATTGACCAAAGGCAATTAATTAATATTTTGCAACCATCATAGATTTTAATGATACAAAAATGGCAACATATAAAACAATGGAACTTAAGTCTAATGGTCCCTGTGTAAAGTCAATCAGGATAGCCTGAGTAATGTTGGCGCCCCACACTCATGTTACAGGTGATGTGTCCCGCAATGAGTCCGAGACAAGTTTAAGTCAATCCCAGGAAGAGCTTACAAATGAATCCATGGATCCAGATCTGGATACGCGAAGTGAAACAAGTGGTCATTTGGACAGACATGATGTTATTTCAGCAAATGGATCAGATATCGGTGACTAGTCTCTGCACTCATGTAATCAAATGAAATCAAGGCTGTGTATCGTATTCAATAAAAAAGCACTTTTGTGGTAGTTGTTTTCCCCTACAAACCCAAGCTAAATGCTCAAAATGGTTCTTGAAATAAAACTTTTTCATGTACAATATATGGTGCAAGATGTGTGGATGACAAATTTTCCTTGGGTGTAAGGAATTATTTAAAATTGTTTGACAGCATCTATAACTGATAGATGTTTTATTTTTGTTATCCCAGCATATTTTTATTTTCTTTGGCTTAGATGTTGTTAAAGTACTTTTTGCATGTCACATGAGTAGACCTTTCACCATAATTTTCTTTAGTGGCATGGCTATCCCATTTTAGGTCAACATTTTAAGTATGTAAATAAATCATTCTCTTCAGTGAAAAATCATTAATTTTCTTATGCCTAATATTGTAATATGTTATTAATATGTTATACATAGTTCAATATTTACAGAAAGGATGCTTGCTATTCTCAAAAAAAAGAAGTTTTTATGCCCTTTTAGGACATTCAATAAGTAATTAATACTTAAACACAATCAAATTGTATGAAACACACTCCTCAACTGCTAGTTAGATAGTTAGGTATTCCTCTTTCTGTTTAGCTTTATTTATTTTTTTCATTTCCTACACCCTAAGTTGAAAAGTTTGATACATTATTTTATAGCAAATGAGAATAAGCAACAGGAAATGTGATGAAGATGAACTTTATAATGATGTTGATGAAGGCTGACAACTAACACTTCAAGGAACAGTATTTGTATTAAGTAACAGAAAGAGTAAAGTTCTCTAACCTTAAACACTCAAAGAGGCATATTTATGAAAAGAATTGGTTTCTTTACTAGAATCTGATGAAGAGATGGAGGATGACGATGATGATGACAAGGGTTCAGAAAGGCGTGGCATATCTCCCATAGAGTGGGACCGTAACAGCGAGGACGGAGAGGAGAAGTCCTCAGACAATGAGGGGAGTGAAAAGGGTAGTCCAAAGTCAGGAGGGGAAGGAGGTGATGAAGAAGATGAGGCTGTAGGTATGTAGAACCAGGGTTGTGATTGGTAGAAGTATTAGTGTCTTTTGTTAAAAAGAATTAGTGGCATGCAGTTTTGAAATATTGCACAAATAGATATTTCTTCTATACTTCCCTCATGCTAAATGACCTTAGCTGTCGATGTGTCTATACTACCCATTGTGTTAACAACTCTGTCTGCTTATTGAGTAAACTAATGGGTGTACTACAAAAGAATGTTGTGTTTACTTAATATAAAAAATATTTTAGTAAATAGTATATTGAGGTTAGTTATTACACATTGCTCAATGGACTATTCTAACAAGTATCCATAACACAGGGTTAAGGCAGGATAAATGTATTACATGAATATGCATCTAGTAATTTTTGTTTGTAATCTGATAGTTCATTTCCAGGTTTTGTTTATGAAAGAAGGTTTCTTCGATAAGTTAGGGTTTGTCTGAGTGAGTGCGGGCATGTGCAACACAAGGTATTGAATATAATGGTTGATCAAGTCTATATTTTGTATTACAGTTCGAAAGAGGAAATTGAAACATCTCTTCAAGAATGCTCGATACTACCTAGTCAAGAGTAATAACCATGAAAATGTTGCATTAGCCAAAGCCAAAAGTGTATGGTCCACACCACCACAAAATGAGGCTCGTTTTAATCAAGCCTATAAGGTATGTAAAGAGCTGAGAATGTGACGCATAGCAACCTGGGCATACTCAGATCTGTGTTCAAATCATTGTTAACCCTTTACTTTCTTAACCCATTACCAAACAAAAACGATCATTTGAACAGTTAGTTGCAGACGACTCTGGAAAACATTGTGGGAAAAGAAGAAATTGCTCATAGTTAATATTTTTTGTGTGCAATTGGCCTATTTTTTACTACTCACAAACTTCTATTCTATATGAGGGCACAGGTTGAAAATGCTTTGGTTGATTATAATTAAAGTTGTTTTAAGAAGATGTAAGAAGAAAAAACTTGTCAAGTTAGTACTTAAATGCCTTTATGCTTAAATGGTTTTGTCCATTTGTAATGATTTTAAAGATCATCAGTTGAAGATTAAAGTAAAACAATTTACTCGTGTACAGTGAAGCCTCGTTTATCCGGACCCCGATTATCCGTATGTCTCGCAATCCAAACAAAATGGTAAGGGAACGGAATTATTTGACCAGTTTGTTGCAGACGACTTTTGAAAACATTGTGGGTAAAGGAGAAATTGCTCGTGACGAGCAATTTCTCCTTTTCCCACAATGTTTTCTGCCATATCAGAAGATTATCTTTGAATTTCATCAGGTTTTGATATGTCGTCTGCAAACTCTTTCAATTTGGGACGGTCGACAATTTGGCATTTGCTAAAGGGTTATAAGTATACACATGCATACAGACCGTTTATGTCTTAATGTGTATAAGAACATGCTCTGCTTCATTAGTCCGGATTATTCGGTAAACCGGACATTTTGTTGGGAACGGACATGTTTGGATTAACGAGACTTCACTGTATTATGCTTTTTTCTTAATGTAAAATTGAACATGTCACAAAATTATATGAGGGCAAATCTGTTTGAAAATGGTTACGGAATTCATTGCTTTTGCAATATACATGTAATAATTTCACTTAAGACTCGGAACATTCTTGTCCCTGGAATTGCTCAAGAAGAGGTTAATCTTTAGGCTCTCGCATGGTTACTGATTGATTTTATTGAGATTTTTTATTTCAGGAATGTGACAATGTGATCTTTGTTTTTTCTGTAAAAGAAAGTGGAAAATTTCAAGGTAAGATATTGCTCCTGCGTTCTGAAAACACTCCTCAAATTTACTATATCTTTCAAAACCAGTAGGTAATTGTACTACTTGTGTTTTTATTAGATCAGTGAAGAACAAGTCTATTAAGTAATAGGTTAAACATTCTTGTACTCAATTTTCTTTATCTTAACATGTGGTTACTCAAATTTGAAATTATTAGCAAAGGACAAAGGGATTATTGAAAAACTCATTACTGTTAAAAAAACTTTTTTTTTCAATATTTTGGCTAAAGCCTGTATCATCAGGAAAAGCATTCTATCCTAGGCCTAGGAAACCACCTCACTTCAGCCTTGTAACATACTAGTTGATAATGAAGCTTTATAGTTGCTGTATATTCCGCGGCCTATTTCAGGTTGTGCAAGACTGGCAGCCCCCTCTACCAAGGACCATCCACCAATCCGCTGGGTCTTGCCCCCTGGACTCAGTGCCAAAGCTTTGAGTGGGGTGTTTAAGTTAGACTGGATAAGCAGGTGAAGTAGAGCAGACACCAAATTTTGAAATCTACATTATGTTCATTTGAGCCTTGGAGTCAAATGATTAAATGAGAAGTCAAATTAAGTGTCTCAATGAAATTCTATTTTCTTTGCTGTTTGTGTACACTGCTTTGACAAATTCCATATTTTTTTTCATTCATGATATATAGTCCATCTGCTGTAAATGAATGAAGCACTATGTGATTTTTCTGCACAAAAAGTCGAAACAATCAATCCATCTTTTTGGCGAGAAGAATTCCGATCAACAACTTAAATTATTTTCCATATGAAGACTAATCAATGTCAGGGTCTTTGTTCTCATAACATACTTAAGTATGTAGTTAAGATATCATCTCTAATTTGAGTATAAGTTATTAGCACCTTAGTTTAGATGAAGAAATGAACATTTGTTCAAATCAAAGTTAAAGAAATGATTTCGAGTCCACCTTAACACTATGTGACATGATAAATGCTTAAAATAGCAAAGTCAAGAGCACAGCTCATCTTTCTCACTCAGCTGAGTACAATGTCCGTACTTAAGTATAAGAAAGGATTTAGATTTTTAAGTTGTAATTTTTTCAGAACTCAGGACTGGTTATCCTTCGAGTATGGCCTTTTACAAAATAATCTCATGCAGGAGTGAACTTTTTCATTGTTTTAACTTTTGTTGATATAACATACAACCTAAAAAGATCAATCTCACAAATCTAACCTGGTCTAAGGCTTTTAATGTGTTGTGTAAGAAAATTGTAATTTCTCATTTTATTACCTTGTTTCAAACATATTTCAACATAGGATTTCTTTATTTTCCCTGGGTATATATTAACTTTAAGCTGACTGTTAAGGACATTCTCGGTAGTTTTATCTGCGCACTTCATCTGCGCATCCTAGGGAGATAATTAATCTGTTACCGAAGAGGTACTTGCATAGTAGTCGGATAAACTGTTTATTCGGTCGATTTGGATCACAAAAATTGTTCAGATTGTAAAAATTTGAAGAAAACATTGATCTATAAAGTATTGAATATATGAATTCATATTTTTTGTGTTAATAAACATTCCAGAAATTATTTTCTTACCTTTGAAGACGGTATCATGGTTATTTTGATCTTATTGCCCCAAACTGTTACCATGGAAACTGTCATTTTACGAAAAAACTAACTCGTCAACCTGCATTTTCTTTTCATTTTTGAATTCACAATAGAATTTTAAATAACATATCAAAAATTTAGAAAATTCTATGAAAGGATTTTTTTCTTATAAAACTGTAGAACATGTCCTTAACACTTACCAGTTCCCCTTATCAGAATAAGGGACTGATCAAAATTGAATGCAACAGCAGATGAAAATAAGAAACTTAAGAAAACAAACAATTTTTTTTATGGTATTAGTTGAAAACCACTGTGTGATAAAGGATAAATTAACCGTCAGGGGCAATATATCCATTGGTCTCGATTGGCCAAAATGGGTTAAGGCGTAAAGTTAGGAAAATGTTAAATCCATCTATTTTATATATAGGAGAGAATTAGATTTTACAAAAACAACCCATCTACACAATCCATGGAATGACAATCGACCAGTAAAGATCGGCAGGGATGGACAGGTATCATTTGTCATTCTTTCTATTCTATGTTAACCCTTATAGAGCTGGAACAGACTTCATGCTTATGCCAACAGGTTAGATCCACGCCAGCCGCCAAGTAAATTGGCGGCTGGCCTGTGATCTAACCTGTTTGCTACTCTGAGTATCTTTCCTCAACAAAGTAAAGCAGATATATAGGATTTTGGAAAGCAGGCGACACAAAGATCTACTTTTAGAAAATTACCCAGCATTCTAAGGGTTAATTGTTTCTCTCAAAACATCTACAGGTCTGTATTGGGACTTCAGAGTTAAGTCACTAGGTGCATTGATAGTGGCAAAATAGTCAAGATCAGCATGAAAACATATTCTGTTGCCTTTATCATTACTTTTCTGTAAGACTTTTTCTGAAATTTGTCAATGTCTTATGTCGGAGGTAATAACGAATTTTGTTTGTTTCCTACTTAAAGGAGAAATGCTATGGCATTTTTTTTAAAGCCTACTTAAAGGAGAAATGCTATGCCATTTTCTTTTAAAGCCTAATTAAAGGAGAAATGCTATGCCATTTTTTTTTTTAAAGACAGTGCTTGTATGAAATTAGAATAATGGTTTTAACTGTAGAACAACAAAATAGGTATATGCAGCAGATATGGCAGTGGTCAACGGTGTGGTTCAGGCAACATTTTTTACTTTAACTTTTCAAAGAAGTTACTTTTAAAGATTTGTTAAGGTTGCTGGTACTTTCATAGATTTGCTATTTTAAAAGACTTTGCTACTGTGTGCAAATTTTCTTTTTGCAACACAAGTTTTGTCTCTTACAGAGGCATATCCACATTCTAAGTGGCAATTTTGAATTGCCCTTGTAAACTTTTTCATTTTAGGAAGGTCAAATTGTGTCATTTGGTTATGACTTGATTGAAAAACCTACTTGAAATAATTTGTGTTTTGTTTATAGGAGGGGGAATACTTTAATATAGACAGTGTGAAATAAGTTACTAAACCATGGCTTTGTATTTTATTGTAGGAGATAGAGCCCAGATGTGGTGAAGCCCTGTGTAAATTATTCCCCATGGATGACAACATAGATTTAAATGATATTGTGCGCGAAGCCAGAAAGTATTCCAGTACTCGACGTGGAGATTTTAACGCCAGATCAAATCGTGGAAGAGATTCATTCAGAGGAAGGGGAGATTTTAGGTTAGCAGAAATGGTCATACGTGTTTACAAAAGGAGTCCTTTGTAACCTGAACCAAAAAATATAGGGGTTAAACTAAATCCAAAACCATGAAGCTAAAATAATTTCATGATTAAAAATAGAATATTTAAATCTAACAAAGTGTTTTAAAAGATCTCAATTCTAAAAGAAGGGAATAAAGTTAATTTTGCAAAATACGTATTAACTTGTAAGCATAAAAAGTATTAAAAGTAAAACAATGATGGTAAGTAAACAATTACTTGAAGAAAATGATCCGGGAGATTGTTAACAGCGGTTATTTGGGGAATTTCTATTTACCTACACCTAATGTGTTGATGCATTTCTATTTTATCTTTATTATTAGATCTGTGCGGCAACTATGAAGTTAAGCACAAATTTAAATGAACATTTCATCCCAAAGACTTCATTCAAAGGGTCGTGTGCTTTGTTGACTCTTTAAATTAGTTACCACTCGCCCACTTTCAAAGAGGTGTGGAAGATAACCAATTTCTAGAGTTCCTGTGGTTAGTACAGTAGGTCGCCGTTCAATGAGTACCGAACCGTAGCTCTCTAAGTGCAAGTGATAGGAAGATAGGCCAAGGTGGTATTGCTTGGACTTTACAAGTTCAGTGTGTGAACTTTAAAATTTCCAAGATTATAGTTGGACTTTTCCAAAGGACGATTTCATTTTTCGTTATTGGTGAATATTGCATGATCATGAAATGAACTTTTCTCCTATACACTGTGTTGTGTTCTAATACCGAAACACAGTTCATTAACGTCTCATCACATAACCACATTCCTGAAATTCCAAATGGACGCTCTTACAAAACGGACTTAATAAGATTAAAACCTTGTGAAAAAATATGGACTACACTATCTTTCGTGTGAAAACCAGTGGTAATATTCAATCATTCTTCACTTTTTTTGGACTTAAGATTCATACTCCTTTATGAACTTTTTTCTAAGTGTGGTTATTCTTTATATACCAACCCCTTGGGGTGCTCGATTAACACAGTTGCATTTCTATTCAATGTGATTGTGTTAAAGACTGTATTGACTGAAATGTGTTAGCTAGTCCAGTCATTGTTCAGTGCATTGGAATATGTTTGTATCTGGTGACATGACCAGAGAGGACAGATATATGGAGTGTATATCTACACACACGGTATGTTTTATACAAGGCCGAGTACGGGGGAAAATGTACCGGAGGAGATATGCATATCTTGTCTTCTCGATAAACCATTGCAGTCTGCAGAGCAGATTTCATAGATATGGTTTCATGTAAAATGCAGATTGTGCTTTTAAGACGGAGCCTTCTGTTCATTTGTGTGAGAGTGAAGAAGCAAACTTTGTAAGCCCCAACAAACCTATTATGAAGTGAAAGGTTGATCTAGGATGACATTTTATGCAGTTTTCCAAAGGTACAGTTTTCCTCTCTTGGCCATATCATGGTTCTTCATCCTGGAAGGAATCGCTTAAGAGGACAAGATAATGGCATGTTATCCAGCTTTTCCACAAAAAGATTTAACGAAAACAATCAGAACTTTCTTCATCGAGTCTTATGTTTGGGCTTATAATTACAGTCACCTATAGGCACCTTAAATTAAGGGTTGAAAAATATCAAATGAATTCACTACAGCTGCAAATCTTACCACATAACATTTGGACAGCTCTCCAAAGAAAATATTCTCAATTGAGTATTTAGTCTGTGCAAGGAACATTTTAAGAAAATATTGTGACAATGAGTTGGCTCTTGTTACAATATTTTCTCTTAGTCTGTTTCAAAGACTGTTTCCTATTAAATGCTAAACGCAGTAAGAGTTACTTAGTTATAGAAGAATATTTCTTGGATATACCGCCAGCTTTATCTTGGACTCAAAGATATGATGAGGACACTTTGATCATAGTTGCCTACAATCACGATCCCAAGTTGTTTAATCCATTACCCAAACAATAACGACATTTGACCAGTTTTTTGCAGATGACTCGCGAAAACATTGTGGGAAAAGATTTCTGCCTTATCAGAATATCATTTTTCAATTTCATTACATTTTGAAATGTCGTCTGCAAACTTTCAATTTTCGACATTCAAAAATTTGGCGTTTGGTAAAGGGTTAAACCCTTGATTCATGTATATTCTTAGGCACTTGTACAACAGGATCATATGAAGTATGAAACTAATGGCCAATCGAAACAATTGCTGATGAAGGACATTTTCTGCTTTTTTTTCGCAATGGTTTAATTGAAGCTTCCAATTTGGAATTGTTTCAAGTTGGAGTCGAGCTTGAATTTAAGGTTTACCTACTCAGATGGAAGATTTCCAAATTATGTCGTGTAAAGAATGTTTTTTTTTGTTGTTTTTTTTCATTATTTAAACTTTTTATTTTAGATCTCGAAAACAATATCTAAATTAACAAACAGGATATACTTTTGGAGGATGTGTGTGAACTTTCTTGCATATTTTTCGCAATACTTCTTGTGAAAAGGCATGTAAAAAATCCAATTTTGTTCTCACCATCTCAAATCTAAGCTATTGCAGAATAAGTTACATACCTATTCATTTATGAAAGTAACCAACACGTTCAAATAGAATTGTCAAACTTGGTTATGCTACAATTTAACAAAAAGAAGTATTTCATTTTCATGCTTTATAATTGTGGTTGGACCACAAAACAACCCAAGAAGGATTGAATAAAGGGTCTAGATTTATGGTTGTATAGTGCCTCATTGATTAAAATTTCCTCATCATTTTCTCATTTAACTCATCAACATTAATATTCTCTTTTTATACATGTATTTATTGTATTGATCTAAGAAATTTGATATTATTTGAGTTTCTTACTTCAATTTTATGGGTTATTTCAATTAAATTGAATAGCATTTTGTCAAGTGTATCTTTCTACAGAAGCATGTATATGTTCAAGAATTGATACCATTTCTTGCCAAATAATAAAGTTAATAATGATTTGAATAACAAAGATAATATTGAAAAATGTAGAAATACCAATAAAACAAGAATTCACAAAATGAATGATATTTGATGAAGTCAATGGAAAAAAGTTCTCTAGCCTCTCATATGAAAAATATGGGTTTGCAATCAGCAGATTGAAAAAAATATTTTGCAGGCATATATTTTATAGGTCTCCTAGAATGCTTCCAAAGTGTTCTAGGCTTATTATGTTCTTGCACATTTGATAAATTACTTGTTTTAATAAGAACTGTTTTGTTTAAGAAACATTAATAAACATTTATTATTGTGACAAGAAATTAAGGTGAAAATTAACTTGACAAATTGCTCTAGATGTATACGAGAAAAGCTCAACAATAAACTAGATCTATATAATTCTCATAATCTATTACTCCATAACACATGGTCACTTTGTTGTTTCTGCCACAGAAGTATTTAGAAACCACTGTGAAGAGCAATTTACATTTGTGTCACAATAGTTTCTACACAATTTTAAGTTCTTTTTTGCTTTCCTTGTTGTTTCAATTTGGACCTTAATGGGTAATGAGTTATGTTTGGCAAAATTGATGAACTTATAAACGCAGTATCATTATCAGAGAACCTCTGCAGTTTTGTCCAGTCCTTGATTCAATCTTTTTTTAAATGCATATCAAATTGTTTGCCTAAAGTTATTGCATTTTCACTTGGTCTCTTGTATGGTTGGAAATTCGAACAATACAACACATAAGTTGAATACCAAGTTTAGAATCGCTAAATGAAACAGAAATCTTTAGTGAAGGGAACAGAGTATGTCATAATGAATTTGAATATTGTCTGCTCCAAAATGATTCTATGAGGAAAAAACATCATCATTGGCAAAAAATGTATAATTGTTGCCAAATAATGATGTTGTCTTCTTCATTCAATCTTGCTAGACTGCTGTTTTACAAGTTAGTTGAGAAATAAATGAAGACTTTGCTTTATGCAAATCTCCTTGAGAATCTGCATGTATGTATACTTCTTACATGGTATGGTACATTTCCCTGTTCCAAATGTAGGTTAAGACGCATTAGTTGAAATTGCAATTGGTTTTTCAGGAAATTCCTTACTGTTGATAATTAAACTGAGAAATCATTGTGCTGTTAAGAGAGAATACACAATGTTTCAAGTGTCTTCTGCTTAAAAGTTCTTTAAACCTTAGAATGCTTTAACCCTTAGAATGTCTGCTTCTAAAATCTTAAATATCTGCTTAATTTTGTTATGGAAAAATACTCAGAGTAACAACCAGGTTAGATCACAGGCCAGCCATAAATTTACTTGGCGGCTAACCTGTTTGCATAAGCATGAAGTCGGTTCCAGCACTATAAGGGTTAAGTGAAAGAGTCAAAATGGCAATCTCTTTAGTTTTTGTAGTATCTTTAAGGAAAACAGTTTGAGAAAAATCTTACAAGGCATAGTTAGAGAAAATGCATAAAAGGCAGAATCCGCCTTGAAAAGGATAGATTCAAGTCAAAGTATTTTTTAAAAGTTGGCTTAAAGGTGCCAAATATTGTCTGCCAGTGTTAAAAGGTTGAGTTGTTTCATGAATGGGAGGACTGGTGTTAGAGATGTTTAACTTTTAGGAAGTATTGAATTTATATATTGTACAAAGCATGAGGAGATATTGAAGAAGGCATAAGTCTGTAGTGTGTCTCACTTGGAATACAGGGATTCTAAGTTAAAGACACAGCAATATTGAATGAAGTCAATGCTACATGTTTAACTTAAGATCGCTCAACATGTTAGAATTATGATTATCTTAGAAAGCAGTCAGCAGATTGAAAATTTTTTGCGAAGTACTGGTGAAGAAACACCAGGAGTATGGATAGATCTACTGACTGCCATGATTTGACAACATACTATCAACAACATATTATAAGTCCTAAGGAAGAGAGTTTTTTACTTTTGATCTCTTGTTCCAAGTCGAAAGTCTATAGCAAACAATATACTGACTCATAAACCTGGAATCTGTTCCTCTGGTAGAATAGAAAATTCCTGATGATAAGGTTTCAATGATATCTTATAATGATTTGCTTATTTGAAATGAAATATCCTCTGGTTTGCTTTGGCTATTTTCATCAATATGGTCAATATATAAAAGGCATTCTAACAAGAACTTATCTAACTTGTAAACACATTTGTCTGATGAAAGAAAAATTTAAGGCATTGATGTTTCATATATTAAAACATCAATAAATACAATTGAGAATTAAGAACTACTGACCCATTAACACTTGCAGATGTCTTTGGTTTGTCTTAACTAGACGTTTTAAGCTTGACAGTTTGGAGTCATATGGACAGCTCTTGTTTTGTTATTAAGATTCAAAGATATAAGAATTTCGACACTGATGCCCCATTATTTTCTTAAACTATTTTCTGTGCATGTATTGACTGCAGGACTCAACAAATGATTGATATAGTTTGAAATATATTGTCAAGTTTGGCTTAAGCGACCACCTTAAGATAATAAATGAACAGCCATAACAGGATTAATTATTTTAAAGAAATCTAGTATGAGTTCAATACTACATAAAAGCCATGCAGAATGCTCCTGCTTAAGCTTTCTACATGACTGGTAGTTATCATACCTTCTTATTAAGGGTTTAATGCATGGCTATAGATCTTGCTATAGTCTATAGTAAGAAAGTCTGAATTGATTTCCACATTTATAAAACTTAAGGATGGTGGCTTAATGCAAGAGTAGCTTTTCATTGTTTTTGATAGCCTGAATGACAGGCTAATTAGAAAAAGTCTGCAAATCAAACAATCTATAATTTGTGTATCACTGAGCCTTGTAATATATGACATTTTTTGATACATGCAAGAAAAGATACTCATATTGAGAATGTTTCAGCAGGCGGCCTGATTTTAGAAGAGACTTTGGACCACAGAAACGTAGCAGGCCAGACTTTGGCCGTGACAGAGGTAATGATTGTTTACTTTCTTAAGAACGATAGGGATGGGGACCTAAATGGCCAAGTGATTAAACTGATATCTAGATAAGAGAAATGTTTCTTAAGCAACTTCTTAATTGCTTATCCAATCCTTATGTTGTTGGTACTCATTAGGCTTGCTCTGCTAAATGAGCTTTATAGTTGAAGTGCCTTAACCCTTTCCCGAACAACAAAATTTTGTCTGTCCCAAATTGAAAGAGTTTGCAGACAACATTTCAAAATGTGATGAAATTGGAAAACATTCTTCAGATAGAGCAGAAAAGCTTGTGGGAAAAATAGAAATTTGCTCGTGACGAGCAATTTCTCCTTTTCCCCCAATGTTTCCTAAAGTAGTCTGCAAAAAAGTGGTCAAATGTCATTATTGTTTGGGAAAGGGTTAAAACAGCATTTAATCATTCAGAATTGCTCTACTAGCCCTCATTAGTGTCTACTGTGTAAACCAGCAAAATAGGATTTGTCTATCTGAAATGTTTGAAATACTGTGTCTAAGTTTCCAATTATGCCATATTAGTTATAATGAATCAGGATATAACTGGACAACAGGGTTAGGGTACTTAACCATATCTGGTCGAACGGGTTAGGCTACTTAGCTATATCTGGACAACAGGGTTAGGGTACTTAACCATATCTTGTCGAACGGGTTAGGCTACTGAGCTATATCTGGACAACAGGTTAGGGTACTTAACCATATCTTGTCGAACGGGTTAGGCTACTTAGCTATATCTGGACAACAGGTTAGGGTACTTAACCATATCTGGTCGAACGGGTTAGGCTACTGAGCTATATCTGGACAACAGGTTAGGGTACTTTAATACTATATCTGGACAACAGGGTTAGGGTACTTAACCATTTCTGGTCGAACGGGTTAGGCTACTTAGCTATATCTGGACAACAGGTTAGGGTACTTAACCATATCTGGTCGAACGGGTTAGGCTACTTAGCTATATCTGGACAACAGGTTAGGGTACTTAACCATATCTGGTCGAACGGGTTAGGCTACTGAGCTATATCTGGACAACAGGTTAGGGTACTATATTGGACAACAAGGGTACTATATCTGGTGGACAACTATATCTGGACAACAGGGTTAGGGTACTTAACCATATCTGGTCGAACGGGTTAGGCTACTGAGCTATATCTGGACAACAGGTTAGGGTACTTAACCATATCTGGTCGAACGGGTTAGGCTACTGAGCTATATCTGGACAACAGGTTAGGGTACTTTAATACTATATCCGGACAACAGGTTAGGGTACTTTACTATATCTGAATAGCAGGGTTAGGGTACTTTGTTATGTCTGGACAACAGGGTTAGGGTACTTTAATACTATATCTGGACAACAGGGTTAGGGTACTTTACTATATCTGGACAACAGGGTTAGGGTACCTTGCTATATCTGGACAACAGGGTTTGGGTACTTTGCTTTTTCTGGACAACAGGGTTAAGGTACCTACTATATCTGGACAACAGGGCTAGGGTACATTGCTATATCTGGACAACAGGGTAAGGGTACCTTGCTTTATCTGGACAACAGGGTTAGGGTTCCTTGCTACATCTGGACAACAGGGTTAGAGTTCCTTGATATTTCTAGACAACAGGGTTAGGGTTCCTTGCTATATCTGGACAACAGGGTTAGGGTACTTAACAATATCTGGACGAACGGGTTAAGCTACTAAGCTATATCTGGACAACAGGGTAAGGGTTCCTTGCTATATTTTGACAACAGGGTTAGGGTTCCTTGCTATATCTGGACAACAGGGTTAGGGTACTCTACTATATCTGTACAACAGGGTTAGAGTTCCTTGCTATATCTGGACAACAGGGTTAGAGTTCTGCTATATCTGGACAATAGGTTTAGGGTACTTGACTATATCTGGAGAACAGGGTTAGGGTTCCTTGCTATATCTGGACAACAGGGTTAGGTTACTCTACTATATCCGTACAACAGGGTTAGGGTTCCTTTGCTATGTCTGGACAACAGGGTTAAGGTACCTTGCTAAATCTGGACAACAGGGTAAGGGTTCCTTGCTATATTTTGACAACAGGGTTAGGGTTCCTTGCTATTTCTGAACAACAGGGTTAGGGTACTCTACTATATCACGACAACAGGGTTAGGGTACCCATTTGTTATATCTTGACAACAGGGTAAGGGTACTTTGCTATATCTGGACAACAGGGTTAGGGTACCCATTTGTTATATCTGGACAAAAGGGTTAGGGAACTTGACTTTGTCTGGACAACAGGGTTAGGGTTCCTTGCTATATCTGGACAACAGGGTAAGGGTTCTTTGCTATTTCTGGTAAACAGGGTTAGGGCTCCTTTGCTATATCTGGACAACAGGGTTAGAGTACTTTACTTTATCTAGACAACAGTGTACAGTGTTAGGGTTCTTTACCATCTGGACAACAGGGTCAGGGTACATTGCTTTATCAGGACAACAGGGTAAGGGTACTTTATCTGGATAACAGGGTTAAGGTTCCTTGCTATATCTGGACAACAGGGTTAGGGTTCCTTGCTATATCTTGACAACAGGGTTAGAGTTCCTTCTTATATCTGGACAACAGGGTTAAGGTACTTTCTATATCTGGACAACAGGGTTAGGCTACTCTACCATATCTTGGCAACAATGTTAGGGTATCCATTTGCTATATCTGGACAACAGGCAGGGTTCTCTCTGGCTAAAATTTTCTTTGCGCCAACACTTGCGCCAAATTGAAAAAGTTGGAGCCAAATTAAAAAAATTGGAGCAAATTCAATAAGTTGGAGCCAAAATAGTCTTTTGTAGAAGGGGAAATCCTTCATTAGGGTCACCTACGGTTCTAAAGAGGTTCTCAAGTGTTCGTTTGTTCTATCTATTTCTACGTGCTGTTTTCATTAGGTTCTATGGATTAAATCCTCTCTCACACTCAAAGTTTGAAACAGGACATATCAGAAACATGACTTTCACCTTAGCGTCATGTTATAACCAACTATTTCCTGTCCTCCAGGCCTCCTTGTCAGATGTTTATTTGATTTTTAGTGGGAGGCATATTCAACGACTGAGATGATCGATTTATAGTCACTCTTGTGTTGGATCAGAATTAAGTGTCAATTAAAATCGCGGATTTTATATACCAAAACTTCTGTGCATAAAAGAGTTTCATTTATTTGTCAATCAACACAACTGACTTCGTCGATGTTTGATGTCAACTTCTTTAAAAGGAGCGCGAGGGCAAACATTTTGATTGAAAAGCAATTAAAGTAATCAAAGTCATAATTTCCATATAATTGAAGTTGTTAAGGCTGGCGAATGACTAAATGGTGTACACAAGAAAGTGTCACCTTCAACAAACTTGACAATCAACAGATAATGAACTGAACAAGTGTGAAAACAGGATTATCCCGTATCGGAAATCGCATTCGATAAACAAGCTGGTTCCCGAGTTCTAATTCAAAGTACTGCGATTACGGGAACCATCGATACATGGTTCTCGGCTCTACAGTAAAAACAAATCGATATTGACTCGAGATCGGCAATCATGCAGTAAACAACATCAAATTCCCGCGGAAAATAGTCGGCGCCAGGCACTTTCGCAAAATTTGTTTTTCTTGCGCCAATTTCTTGATTTTGTCGCCAATGGCGCCATTTGCGAAGGCCAGCGTGAACCCTGCAACAGGGTAAGGGTACTTTGCTATATCTGGATATCAGGGTTAGGATACTTGACCATCTTGACAACAGGGTTGGGGAACTTGCCTATATTTTGAAAACAGGATGTGGGTATTTGACTCTATCTTGACAACAGGGGTGGGTACTTGACTATCTGGACAGCAGAGTTAGGGTAATTTGATTTATATGGACAACATGCTCAGGGCACTTACTTTATCTGCACAACATGGTGAGGGTACTTCACTATCGCTTGACAACAGTGTTAAGATGCTTTACTTTTTATGGACAACAGGGTTAGGTTTCTTTGCTCAATTTGGACAACAGGGTCAGGGTTCTTAACTATATCTTAACAACAGGGTTAGGGTACTTTACTATATCTGGACAACAGGGTTAGGGTATTTTGCTTGATCTGGACAACAGTGTGAGGGCACTTTACTATATCTCAACAAAAGGGTTTGGGTACTTGTCTATCTAGACAACATGGTTAGGGCACTTGTCTATCTGGACAACAAGGTTAGGATATTTGACTATCTGGTCAATGGGGTTGGGGTACTTACCTATATCTGGATAACAGGGTTTGGGTACTTAACTCTAATTTGACAACATGGTTTTGGTACTTGACTCTATCTGGACAATAGCGTTAGGGTACTTTACTGTGTTTGGACAACAGAGTAAGGGTACTTTACTTTATCTGGAAAACAGGGTTAGGGTACTTTGTTATGTCTTGACAACATGGTTATGATTTCTTTACTTTATCTGGATAGCAGAGTTATGGTAATTTACTATATCTGGACAACAGGGTAAGGGTACTTTACTATGTCTGGACAACAGAGTTAGGATACTTTATTATGTTTGGACAACAGAGTAAGGGTACTTTACTATAGCTAGACAACAGGGCAAGGGTACTTTACTATGTCTGGACAACAGGGCAAGGGTACTTTACTATAGCTAAACAACAGGGCAAGGGTACTTTACTATAGCTAGACAACAGGGCAAGGGTACTTTACTATAGCTAGACAACAGGGCAAGGGTACTTTACTATAGCTAGACAACATAGCTAGGGTACTTTACTATGTTTGGACAACAGAGTTAGGGTACTTTACTATGTTTGGACAACAGGGCAAGGGTACTTTACTATATCTGGACAACAGAGGTAGGGTACTTTACTATATCTAGACAACAGGGTTAGGGTACTTTACTGTATCTGGACAACAGGGTTAGGGTATTTTACTATATCTAGACAAGAGAGTTAGGGTACTTTACTATATCTAGACAACAGGGTTAGGGTACTTTACTATATCTAGACAACAGAGTTAAGGTTCTTTACTATATCTAGACAACAGAGTTAGGGTACTTCACTATATCTAGACAACAGGGTTAGGGTACTTTACTATATCTAGACAACAGGGTTAGGGTACTTTACTATGTCTGGACAACAGGGTTTACGGTACGTTGATACGTTTGGACAACAGAGTTACAGTACTTTAATATATTTGGACAACAGGGTTAGGCTATTTGACTATACACTGTATCTGAACAACAATTGGCCCAATCTATCAAATTTGCACAGAATATCAGATTCTGTCTTGATAATACCTTAGTCAAGCTTGATCATGGCAGGGATGATTTGAGAAAAAAAAGAAAAGAAAAAAGTAGATCATTAGAGGTAGTCGTAGTAAAACTATTTTTTGATTCTATTAGCTACATTTTTTTTTTTTTTAAAAAATCATTTAAGGTGCACTGAATACATGTCTCAATAATATTTAGGTAAATTTGATTATTGGTTGGAATGGGTCATATCGGAATTATTTAACTCTAATCAGCTGTTTAGTTGATCCAATCTTCCTCAAAACTGCATATATTATTTTTCTTGCTGATGATTTGAGTGCCTTGATCATTGATTTGATTGGAGGGAAAATAAGGATGCAAAGTCAAATCTAAAAATGTAAAAGTTTTGAAACCACTCTGGGGGTCAGGGTGTTGATATATTCCTTGTCAAAGTTGCCCAGGATGTTTGTCTTGATAACATCTGGGTCAAGGTTGATAATTGGTTGGGTCAATAAATAGGTCACTCGATTAAAGCTTAGTTTAGTCTTGCTACTATTCTAGTAGCCATAGTGTTCATCAAATCCTTTATTTTGAGCATCTGTAGAATTTTTCAAATTTGACCTCTTACAAAATATCAAAAGAGGGAATGCTTAAAGCTGTTCCATAGCCTATTCTCCCATATTGGAATTGTGAAAGGTTCAATTTGAAATATACACTAGACAATTAAATAGGAAGAAAGAACCTTTTTAATGGTATTGAGTTAAAACCATTTTATCAAAAGGATTAATAACTAATTAAAAGCAATTTATTCTATTGTCACACTAGTTTCCAATTCTACTACAGCAGATGCTGTAAAGTGGTTTACTTACTTTACAGTAATGAGTTGGTTCATGTTAAATTGTAAGACAAATATATGATGCATTAACATTTTATACTATTATTTCAGGTTTTTTCAGGGATAGACGGTCCGACAGGGGCGGAAATCGTTTCAATCAAGGAGTAAGGAGGGAAACATTTATTAACGGGGTATGCATACTTTGTTGACTTAGTTGTTTCCACAGTTATGTGCCTTACATCAGTGACTGATATTAGGTTAAAAAGTTCCTCATGCACCACACAATTTTTACCTATGGGCAGTTGAGTGTAGGGTCATCGCAACATAACTGAAATATTGTTGATGTGGTGTAAAACCCATATAGATCAAGCCAATAGTAGATTCCTATCATCATGAATACAACATCATATTTCTCCGAGATCTTTGGTAGAAACGTTTTTCACAAAAGGAAAATTACTTGCCAAAGTGATTTGTTAATTGTTTGGTATAGATGTGTTTTAGCAAATTACTATGGAATAACTTTTACAAACATAACTGGAAGTATGTATGTTTTATTTTGAAACACATGCAGATGAATTTTGACAAAAGGAATTTTGCTGTTATTTTCTAACATTGTAACAATAGTTTCTATTCGTTTCTTAAAAATGAAGATGTTTTTTCTGATTATGGCGCTTTGATTTGTGCCATTCTAGACAAGCTTCTTCTTTTTCTTTTTTTATTAGCTCACCTGAGCACAAAGTGCTCAAGGTGAGCTTTTAAGATCACCCAATGTCCGTCGTGTGTCGTGCCCCGTCAACAATTTCTTTAAACATCTTCTCCTCTTAAACCATTAGGCCAATCTTAAGCAAACTTCATAGGAATGTCCGTTGGGTGATGCTCTTTAAAAGTTGTTCAAAGAAATAGATTCCATGCAGAACTTTGGTTGCCTTGGCATGAAAAAGGGGGAATTTCTGCAATTTTTAAAAAATCTTCTTGTCTGAAACCACTGGTCAGAATTCAAAATAATTTCACAGGAATGTTCTTTGGGAGCCTCTTTTCAAAAGTTGTTCAAAGAATTTTGATATCTCGAAAAACATGGCCACCAGGCTGCGTTGAACTTTGAACGCGTTTTTTTTCAATATATACATGAATGCACTTTACGTTACAAACATCTTTTTTTTCCAAACCTCTAGGCCAATTTCAGTGAGATTTCATGTGAAGCATCCCAAGTTGGAGGGGAGAAATATTTGTCAAAAAAATTAGTCATGTGACCAAAATGGCTGCCATGCCCGGATTTGGTAAAAACCTTTCACTATATGCAAGTATTGTAGAATTTTTAACAAAATACATCAATATCAATTTGGATGTCCAAATATGCCAAAATGATAACCACAAAATGGTAACAATAGATCATACTGGAAAAAAGTGCAGACTGATCTTCGTACATACAATCGGTAAAAGTAAAATATTCAGTTTCTGCATAATGTAAGAATTATGTACCATTTTAATGTCCCACATCAAGCATACAGTGTCCAACTTGTAAAATGGGAATAAAAAAAAGGTCAATGCATAGAAGCGTAAGAAACTCTGTGAAAAAGTTAAAAGCAATGTTTCTTACTATTCTTCAAATAGGTGGTTATCTCAGGTGAGCAGTTCTAGGGCCATTATAGCCCTCTTGTTTCTTAATATGAAGATGTGTTTCATTATAATTTGCCTGTGGTGCTTTCATTTTGAGCTTATAAATAAGTTTGATTATAACTAAGTTAGTTTAATAGGTTTTTGAAATGAAGATGATTTGGTGTATTTTTTAATCTGCCTATAAGATGTTGCTTTCATTTTGAGCTAATCTAAATTTCAAACATGATGAAGTTAACTCACATTGCATGAGATCCCATGCCCATGTGAGGCTGTAACCCTTTACCAAACGCCAAATTGTCTGTCCCAAATTGAAAAAGTTTGCAGACAACATTTCAAAATGTAATGAACTTGAAAAATAATCTTCTGATATGGCAGAAAACATTGTGGGGAAAAGGAGAAATTGCTCATAAAGAGCAATTTCTCCTTTTCCTACAATGTTTTCCAGAGACATCTGCAACAAACTGGTCAAATGGTATTATTGTTTGGTAATGGGTAAACAAAATAACTCACAAGAATTGTTTCTTGATCTCACTCACTGATATTTCAGTCGTTTACTGAGTCTGATTACTCTGGGTCTGTGTACTTGGATACATACCTGGGTAAATCTGATGTACTCAGGTCTCAGTCCAGATATAAGGAGGTTCGTCTTTTTCTTCATGGGCATACAGCAATGGTGGTGGTCCTTGCCTTCTTTACCCTGGTCCATGGTCAAGTAATTTGCCGCAAAGGCAATTCAATCATGTTATCAAATGCACCCCAAAAAAATCAGTTTATGATTTATACCAAAAATGCCTTTGCAGGACAAAATGAGAATTGCTCATCTTGAGATAGTTGAGGTTTTTTGTCAAAATGTTTTTTAACCTGCTTCAGGGGGGATGTAATGTAGGAACAGGATTATTTTAGCTGAAGATTCATCCAGATTTCCATTTTACAATGGTCGATTACAAGACTTTGAAATCATTATGAAAGATCTTATTCATATAGAGTTAAAAAAAAATAAAGAAAAAATACTTACTGTTAAGGGATGATAAGTTGTTAGCATGAGCTATAAGGTGGTAATGGGATTGGTGGGTCTTTTTTTTATCCCCTGCTGATGTCTTTTTATTATGTTGATATGGAGAAGCGCTTGTATAAATCTATACCCACAAAGTTTAAAGGGATATTACAGTACTATAGTTAGGGTGTTGGTAGGTCTCTCTGTAGCCTTTTACCCAAATGGAACTCGTATTGGTCATTCTAGACTTTCTGGAAACTTTGGTCACATGTTTGTACCAGCATAGTTATAATTGGGTATTGTTGAGATAAAATTATTCCTCTTCATGTGGAGGGGGAGGATTGTGCGTCACCCTGTGGCTTAGGGGTAGTCTTAGATCTTGGGGGGTCCTTGGTTGAAGCCCTTCTGGTACCTCAGATTTCATGGGAGTGTATTTAGGCAAAACACTTCATTGCCCTAAAAAGTTGTTTACACGGCATAAACAACTCCAATATATACAAATCATTTAAATCAGCAACAATTGAATGAATGCAGAATCACAAGCCAAGACCATCATAATTATGTTCTGATTAAATACCAATCAAACTCCATCAAAACATTCAGCTGATCAAGAACATGTCATACACTCTGAGGATTTTGTCCTATAGCTGAACTTATTGATAGGCAACTTGTAGTTATATCGTAAAAGCTTCTGATCACTTTTGTTAACATTGAAAACAATGAAAAAGTTTTATGTTCTTTGTTGGCGTTCTTGTTTCTTCATAGCTTCCGTTCAACCTCTCACAAACCATTTCCCAGTGATTTGAGAAAGGGCCATACTGTATGATACATGGTAATGGGAAAAGAGCATGAAAATTGGCTAGGTGAATGAAATGCCCCTTAGCACTGTTATATAGAGATGCCACAATAATATATGCATAAAAGTACCTCTATTACTTGATAATTTTCAAAAAGTAGGCAATCGATTGCTTTGTAGTTTCAAGTCCAGAGACTGGAAAGACAGTTATAACTTAAAGAAAATAACGTTTACATTAAAGGTGCTCGTTCACATTTAAGAACATTTGAAAAGTCAAGATAAGCTGTCCTTAAAATAAAAACCGTCATTGTATTGGTGTATATCTTACAATCAAAAGGAGCAATCTGAAGCATAGTTAATTCAGGAAGCATCCATATATCTAAATATGTACAGGTCATTTGCTGTAGATCTCAAAACTGTTGCATCACTTTTGGATTTAGATACATATTAATTAATCACTGTATACTGGCTCTTAGAACTTAGTTTATACTCATACCAATGGCTATTTTCTATTGTTTGTCAAACCACAGTACAGCTGTTGTGCAGGTTTAAAGAAGTTAATTTTTAATTTCCAAATTTCTTCACATCTGTGACTTAGCAGCTTTAAGATGTTTTAGAGGAATTAAAGTATCAAAACAACTTGGCTTTACCAAGCAAATGATCTAGTTTATAATTGTAATTGTTTTATTCATTTCCTGCAGGTGGGACAAAAATAAGTCATTTTTGTAGAATAGGTTAACTTATTGAGGATTGTTGTAGGCATGGCATTATAAATCTTAATTGGAGATATGATCATCGAATGTGATGCATTACTTAAAAAGGGGGTTTGCTGCAAATAATAAAAGTGAAGTTTAAATTTACAGTTTTATTGGAAGAAGGATCTTTGGCCAGCAAATATAGTGAATTTGACTTTCAGTATTTAAGAAAAATGGGTTATAATATTGTGTGTACATCTTTATTCATACTTTGATCCTTAAGTTGTTTCCATATACAGCTGGCTGCAAGTAGCTTTCAAGCAGTCAATATTTTAAAAAGTTACGACAATGGATTGACTTCAAAATTTAATGATCAAATATGTCTTTTTATGGACAAATGTTCTCAATTTGTACAGTTATATGGTGCTGATCAGTTTTGTGTAGATAAAACTTCAAAGACTTGTAACTAGCTACTAAGTGTGCTCCTTTGCTGAGCTCATGTCCCTTCCAAATATTACTTTTAAACCAATCAATTTTGAAAGCATACTGAGATGAAGTGATAAAAGTCTTTTTTTTTTAAAAGAGAATATTTGGATGAAATGACATCTTAGTAATTTCCCTGTTCAGAATAAATTTCAACTAGGGACATAAAAAGGTTCAATCAGAGTATACTTTGTGATCTTTTTATTGCTGTTTCTCATTTCAGTCATACAATGACTACATGAGAGAGTTTGTAAACAGAGCACCTGCACCACCCCCTATACCTCCATATGGACCCCCAGTAAGTACCTCCTGTTATTCATCTTGAAGTGAAGATTCTTAGTTTGTAGAGATCTTGGTAGGTATCCATCAGTCATTTATTGTCATGCTGTATTTGACCATTCAGGGTCATTTATTGTCCTGCTGTATTTGACAAAAGACTAAGAGAGGATTTCTTTTTTGGCTGCAAAATATAATGGTAATAACTCATTTCATGAAAAGGTCTTCCTTACCATTGATGATACAACCAAATATTGTACTGCAAATTAATAAACAAACCTTTAATTTGCATAATGCAATATAAGTGAAACACTGTTGATGCTGAACAGAACATATCGTTCAATCTTTCCAAGTATACATATTATACAATAAGGGAGTAATAAGCATAAATTCAAATGATTAAAAAGTAAAGTGAGGAGTGAACAAACCAATCTAAGTAATTGACTAACATTAACAAACCAATCAAAGTAATTGACTTGCTCAATCAAACCAATCCAAGCAATAAGCTAACTTGAGCAAACATATCCAAGTAACTGACTAACTTGAACAAACTGATCTAAGTAATTGACTTTGCTGTTTCAGCCCCAGGCGTATGGTATGGATCCTTTGGCTCACTATCAGGGGTACGAGTATCCACGGGAACATCAGATGCCACACCCTGACTACGGTCGATCTCACTCCCCCATGTCCAGATCAAGATCAGATAAACGCTCAGTAAGTAGAAATTGGTTCTTTTGTTTGCATGAATTGTGTCTTATTGAATTGGTGAATATTGAAACCTCATTAAAGTCTGTGATCTTTCATCCCAATGTATACCTTTATTTTGGGCAGTGGCGGTATTGATTCTTGTAATGTGTGCATAAGGAACAGAATAACACATGTCATGGGTTCAATTTTAACTCTTTTTCTAATTAACCAGAATGTTTAAACAATCTTTTTTTTTTTTTTTGCATAAATATAATTCAAGTGTACTTGAAAATATGTTATAGATATATTAAACTTTATTTTCAGGGTTCAAGTAGAGATATGTATGAAAGTAGATATACTTCTTCGGGAAATGTAAGTACTACATAGCAGTAGAAATTACTTAAGATTAAACTATTTTGCATTTAACAGAAGTCTTGATGGGATGCGTTATTCCTTTAATAATTTCTTTATTCCATTTCTAAACCCTATATTGTGGGTAGCCATTAGAATCACCTGAATGAGAGGATTCTAATGAGCACTCACAAAATAGGATTCCTCATACAGCATTGAAATACTGTTCAAACAAAACTTTTATATGCATCTTATGTAGGCATTGGTTTGTCTTATTCTGTTGAAGAAGTCATTTTGGAAAGAGTTTGAATCATTAAAAGCCAAATTGTCCTTTAAAGATGAATTGAAATGATTTAGATTTTGTTTAGACATGTCTATTTTGATTATAAAGCAGAAAACAAAATGGTATTTACTTAGCGAAATATTTCAGTTCATAATTGGTCAAGAGGTCTCATTATGAGTATTATTTATTGGTTAAGAAATGAATCAAACGGAGTCTTTCTACTTTTAGTGAAATGTCTAAAAAGTCACCTGCTTAAATTTCTCAGTTTGAATTCATTAATTGATAGTTACTTTAGCTGATGGGTTCTCTTAATTATTTTTTCAGTATGACCGAGATGTCGAAGACTTTCTACGCAGAACAACAGGCAGTATGTCGAGAACACGGGACCACGATCGTGACCGAAGTCGAGAACGGGACAGAGATCGTGACAGGGAACATCGTCATCGTGAGCGAGACAGGGATAGTGAACGTGAGCGACATCGGCATCGAGAGCGAAGATGAAACTCATCATTTACCGTATTATAGTTATAGACTTTCATGTGAGAATGTGAACGATGTATGTTGTCATCAAGAGAGTTGAAAGGACTGGAAACATTTGTACAGAGAATTATGTATGTGCTTTACATGGGAAGACAAACCCTAGACCCTCACTTCTTTTAGTACACAGCAAATGGCCTGTGGTAACCCTTTACCAAACACCGAATTTTCGACTGTTCCTAATTGAAAGTGTTTGCAGCGACTTTTCAAAAGTGAAGAAATAGAAAACTATCTTCGGTTAGGGCAGGGAACGTTGTGGGAATAGGAAAAATTTAAGCAATTTTTCTTTTCCCACAATGTTTTGCAGAGTTGTCTGCAACAAACTGGTCATATATTGTTATTGTTTGGTAATGGGTTAATAGCAGGAATTGCTTGTAACGAGCATTGGGTTAATCGATTTTAAAACTGTTGTTATATCTGATATGTCTTTTTTACTCTATTGACTAATTTGTGAATAATTCCTTCTATGTTTACAATAGTTTGATAAAATGAGGATAATCTTTGATCTTGGCATACTGGCAGATAAGCATATATTAATTGATATTAGATAAACAAGTTGAATGGTTCATTAACCCATGTAAAGCATAATATTGCTATCATGTGATTCACCAAATTTTAGTATGAGTCCAAATCTGAAATCTTTACTAAGCTCAAAGATCGTCTGTTATAACCATGTTATTCTTTGCAATATGATAATAGGAAAGGTGTTCAGTCTGCAAGCAGCCTGCGTGGTGGATGTTTTTCTTGTTAAGCCTTTAGTCCACAATACCATTGGCGCATCTACTTTAGATGATGTTAGAAACCATTGTAAATAAAGGAAAGAAAAGGCTCCCAGTGGGCAATTCCTCAATATGTCACAATGGTTTATTTCCAAAAATCTTACTGAAGCTAAATCATTCATTTTCCTGCTTTTTTGTTTTTTATTGACTGCTGCTGCTGTTTTCAATTTGGATCAGTCATAGATTCCGATATGGGGGAATGAACTCAGAGTTAAATCTTTCAAATTAATCCTTCGAATGCTGGGACATTTTCTAAAAATAGAATTTTGTGTCATCTGCTTTCCAAAACCTTAAATATCTCCTTAATTTTGTTGAGGAAAGGTACCCAGAGTAGCAGACAGGTTATTTCCAGGACAGCCACCAATTTACTTGGCAGCTGGCCTTGATCTAACCTGTTTGCATAAGCATGAAGTTAGTTCCAGCACTATAAGGGTTAAAGATCAGATAAGGCATTGAACAATATTATTTTTATATATAATGGGAAACATTTTGCATCATCAATTCATTTTCATATTTCGCCATTCTCATGCACACATCCTTTTAAATGTCTATACACATGTATATATTGAATTTGCATGAGGCAAATCATTTAGTTGTTTTTGAAAGATTCCTTTGGAAAATACAGATCAAAAGCAGAATTTGATAAGTATGAGCAAATTGTCCTATTTTCAGTATTTTCCCCATTTATTGTGTAAAGTTTGATCCAGGTTAAAGGGTTTAATTTGTTTGGTAAGAATCAAAAGTTCAGCTGCAAGAAATCTGAACTGATTGCAATTTCCTTTTTTGTAATGTTACCATTGATTTCATTGTGTTGAAAAATCGTTAAATAGCAACGTTTTATAGCAATGAATGAAAGCTTATTGGTAGTTCCAAATTCGTTTACAGCTTGTCAATCTTTGGTCATATTATCATTTTAACACCAGGCATTTGACAGCCTATCAAAGCATTGTGAAACAAGATAAAATTGCTTGAGCCAAACAAATTTTCTTTTCTCACAGTGTTTATTGACCAATTTATTTCTCTTGTTTCTGTACTTATGCTCATTTTTACCCAATTGGCAGGAAACTTCTCATTAGACCATAGTAGAATGAGGCAATTGCGTTTGATGAGCAATTTTTCCTCATTTACTATGTTTACTGGCCTATTTAATTTTTTTTTTGAGAATCTTTTTTTTTAGGTCTTGCTCTCAATTATCATGATTGCAAATGAGTTATATACATTTGGAGATATCATTCCTTGTAAAGAGATTAGATTGTCATTTTGATATAATATCTAACATACACGTATACCAAGTTGCTTTGGTTCACGGTGACTGTGCATTCCTTATTCCAACTGTAGGCTGATTTATTCAAACTTTTGGCCCCACTTCTTTAGATGATGTTAGAAACCATTGTAAATAAAGGAAAGAACTCAGGGGGTTTCAGGCTCGAGACCCACTGACACCTCTGGATTTGTGGGAGTGACCTTTGGAAAGTCACTTCAGAGCCTTAGCCTACTATTGGTGGATCCCGGAGAGCTGCTTCATCACTGACAAAATTGTTGATAAGGCGTTAAACACTATACAAACAAATTAGAATATTGTTGGGATCCCCCATTGACCCAAATGTCTTGTTAATTGGAATCCATTTCTGACCAATTTAGATCAGAGATTTTGATTTTCTGAAGCTTCATGGTTTATAATCTCTGATCTGAATGTCTTGCTTGGCGGATGAGGAAAACTATGGATGTAGTTTTTTTGCATACCCATGCAAGCTCAAGCTCATTTACTTTCTTGAAATCAGATGAGCTGTTAATGGAAAGATTAAATATTTGTGTCAGAAGAAGATTGTTTAACTTCGGCAAGTTCTTCTTTTTCATCATCATTTTAAAAATGTCATGACAAGACTTAACCCTTTACCAAATGGTTTTCGACTGTCCCAAATTGAAAAAGTTTGCAGACGACATTTCAAAATGTGATGATATTGAAAAATGATCTTCGGATCAGCGGAAATTATTGTGGAAAAAGGAGAAATTGCGCATCCAGTGCAATTTCTCTTTTCCCACAATGTTTTCCAGAGTTGTCTGCAACAAACTGGTCAAATGTTGTTATTGTTTGGTAATGGGTCAAACAAAAATGCTGAATTTTGAACATTTGCATTGTGTGGTTCAATGAACTTATGCCACATGTATCTATGATGTAGTATTTGTAGATTTTTTTTACTCATTATGTCCATTCACTACTTTGCAGAGAGACTGCATCAACCTACGTGTATGTATAAGTATGCTGGGTGTTTCTTTGTGTAAAATATAATATTTTCAAATACAAAATCCACATTAATTTTATCCAAAGTGACAATAAATGATTTTATACTAATCTCTTGTTTTCTTAGTTCTTTGTTTTAAGATTATTATTTGGGGTTTTAGAAATCACTACCATTTCCAAATGAAGGACATTGCTTCTAAGTAACTAACACACCATGTCAGCACCTTAGATTGCCTTTTTTAACGCTGCTTACTTACTGACTGTACAATTTAGGTGCAGTGGTAGAGTGTAGGCCTCTTGTACCGAGGGTCCTGGGTTCGAGTAAAGGTGAAAACTACCGGGACTAGCCCACAAAATGGTGCGAGTTCTGGTTTGACAGGAAATGGTCATCGAGAGTGAATTTATTCAGCTTCAAGCTTCCGTCACAATCTTTATACAGATGCTCCTAGTTCTGTTTTTTTATATGGGTTTTACATCACATCAACATTATTTTGGTTATGTAGCGATGCCCGTCTCTTAATGATGGAGGAAGACCCCATACTCGACTGCCCATAAGGGCTGGTTAAGGCGGGTAGAACAATCGGCTTTCCGTAAGTCAGTCGGGAGACTGCCTCTCTTAGAAATCCATATCCCTCTCAGGATTTGAACCCACGCGGAGAGGGGCCATGTGATTTCAAGTTCTGTACTCTAACCACGGGGCCTCGTCCTAGTTATGTATAATGACGCCCCTAGTTCTGTGTACCCGTACATGTAGTTCTGAGCTAAAAATAAATCATATTAAAACGATCTTTAAGATTTTAGATGCTGTCTCATTATTTCATGGTTAAAAGGGAAGACTTAGGCCTATGGACAGTGAGAAGCAGAGTTTACCAGATATATAGAGCTGATATTTTTTTCATGGAGGACAAATTTCATCTTTTTTTCCAGAACTTCGTCAAACGTTTTCAGATAGTTTTTCGGTTAAACAATATATTCTTCAATGCCTTTCTTCAATACTACGCAATGATAACATCAAGTCTTTTCATGTGCATAAAATCACACATTTCCTAGTGCATTCCTTTGAATTTAGAGAACGAAATCTCCAAGCATTGTTTTATTTGATATTTATATGTCCGTTCACTCATTCTCCGTTTATATATTGGTATTTCGTGTTATCCTGTATAATGAGCCGTGGTCTAAGGACTCGAAATGAAATCGCCATATCTGTCGATTGAACACTCTTACTACAATTAAAATTGATCGTCCTCGGTCCCGCGATATATAACAACCAATAAACAGATAATAAAACGAGTGTTTATGGGCGAAAATGACCATAACAGTGTATAATACGGGTCTTGTTTCACTTTATTTCCATCCGACAAAGCAATTAACTCGAAATCAATTTCTCACAGAGCGATTCTTTCAAAGTTGTTGGAGAAGTACCACTGAAAATAATGCTTAACCCTTATAATGCTGGAACCGACTTCATGCTTATGCAAATGGGTTAGATCAAGGCGAGCCGCCAAATATCCTGGGGGCTTGCCTGTGATCTAGCCTGTTTGCTTCTCTGATTGTCTTTCCTAATTAAAATTAAGCATATATATAAGGTTTTTGAAAGCAGACAACACATAAATATGTTTTTAGGAAATTACAAAGCATTCTAAGGGTTAAAAGATCGATTTCTTCCTGTTTTATTCATTTGTTTGCTTCTCCATCTATCAAACTGACCCCTGCATCAACAAAGGTAGGAAACCACTACGACAAAAGGAACAATTGCTCATTACCGAGCAGTTTCACCATGTCATTTACCAAACTTTCTTACCCCTGTGTCGTATGAGTAAAAAACATAACGACAAAAGGAGAGAGTACTCATCAGCTGCTATTAAAACCAACCCGTTCCCAAATATATTCTCTTTTTTTTCTGCACAAGATAACAGATAAACTGTTATGTTTCACATTGTCACCTGCTCTTGTATGATTCAGACTGTTGTCTGCTCTGTTATGTTTCACACTGTCGTCTCCTCGGTTATGTTTCACACTGTCGTCAGCTCTGTTATGTTGCACACTGTTGTCTGCTCTGTTATGATTCACACTGTCGTCTGATCTGTTATGATTCACACTGTCGTCTGATCTGTTAAGTTTCACACTGTTGTCTGCTCTGTAATGTTTCACACTGTCATCTCCTCTGTTATGTTCCACACTGTTGTCTGCTCTGTAATGTTTCACACTGTCATCTGCTCTGTTATGTTTCACACTGTCGTCTGATCTGTTAAGTTTCACAATGTTGTCTGCTCTGTAATGTTTCACACTGGCGTCTGCTCTTGCATGTTTCACACTGTCATTTGCTCTGTTATGTTTCACACTGTCGTCTGCTCTGGCATGTTTCACACTGGCGTCTGCTCTTGCATGTTTCACACTGCCGTCTGCTCTGTTAAGTTTTACTCTGTCCTCTGCTATGTTATGTTTCATACTGTCGTCTGCTGTGTCATGTTTCACGCTGTCGTCTGCTCTGGCATGTTTCCCACTTTCGTCTGCTCTGTTATATTTCATACTGTCGTCTGCTCTGTTATGTTTTACACTGGCGTCTGCTCTGACATGTTTCACACTGTCGTCTGCTCTGTTATGTTTCACATTGTCGTCTGCTCTGTTATGTATCACCCTGTCGTCTGCTCTGTTATGTTTCACACTGTCGTCTGGTCTGTTATGTTTCACTCTGTTGTCTGGTCTGTTATATTTCACATTGTCGTCTGCTCTGTTATGTATCACCCTGTCGTCTGCTCTGTTATGTTTCACACTGTCGTCAGCTTTGTTATGTTTCACACCGTCGTCAGCTTTGTTATGTTTTACACTGTCGTATGCTCTGTCGTGTTTCACACTGTCGTCTGCTCTGTTATGTTTCACACTGTCGTCTGGTCTGTTATGTTTCACTCTGTTGTCTGGTCTGTTATATTTCACACTGTCGTCTGGTCTGATATAATTCACATTGTCGTCTGCTCTGTTATGTTTCACACTGTTGTCTGGTCGGTTATGATTCACACTGTCATTTGCTCTGTTATGTTTGACACTGTCGTCTCCTCTGTTATGTTTCTCACTTCTTGATTGCTCTGGTATGTTTCACACTGTTATCTGCTTTGTAAAGTCCCACACTGTCGTCAGGTCTATTATGTTACACACTGGTGTCTGCTGTGTTATGTTTTACACTGTCGTTTGCTGTGTCATGTTTTAGACTGGTGTCTGCTCTGTTATGTTTCACACTGTCGTCTGCTCTGGCTAGTTTCACACTGTCGTCTGTTCTATTATGTTTCACACTGTCGTCTGCTCTGTTATGCATCACCCTGTTGTCTTCTGTTATGTAACATACTGTCGTCTGGTCTGTTATGTTTCACACTGTCGTCTGCAATGTTATGTTTCACACTGTTGTCTGCTTTATAAAGTTTCCCACTGTCGTCTTTTCTGTTATGTTTGACACTGTCGTCTGCTTTGTTATGTTTCTCACTTCTCGTCTGCTCTGGTATGTCTTAAACTGTTGTCTGCTCTGTTATATCTCAGACTGTCGTCTGGTCTGTTATGTTTACACTGTCGTCTTCTCTGGTATGTTTCTCACTTCTCGTCTGCTCTGGTATGTTTTACACTGTTGTCTGTTCTGTTATGTCTCAGACTGTCGTCTGCTCTGGTATGTTTCTCACTTCTCGTCTGCTCTGTTATGTTTTACACTGTTGTCTGCTCTGTTATGTCTCAGACTGTCGTCTGGTCTGTTATGTTTACACTTTCGTCCACTCTATTATGTTTCACACTGTCGTCTGCTTTGTTATGTTTCGCACTGTCGTCTTTTGTTGCTCTCAATTTTGAACGAATCACAAAATATCATTATATGGAATTGGATTTGGCGGTTGTTCGTGGGGTTTTTGTTATCAGGAAAGTTATATTTATGGCCAGACAAAAAAGGATCATTATTTGTAATTGCGATCACGTGTTCAAAGAATCGTAACCCGTTCAGGCTTAAAAGATCAGATATTTAAAGTTGTAAACAAGGAAGATATATATATAATTTTCTATTTAACACTACAAAAGAACCTATTCAGGCTTCACGTAATCATTTTGCTTTTTTCCAATTCTTCATCAAGGCTTTTACTGAATTTACGTCCAAATAGTCGAAGAGTTTTTAAGTTTATGACTCGAGAAGTATTTGTATATGCGCAGTAAACACGTCTAACCCTTATAGTGCTGGAACCGACTTCATGCTTATGCAAACAGGTTGGATCCAGGCCAGCCGCCAAGTGGATTGGCGACTGACCTGTGATCTAACCTGTTTCCTACTCGGAGTATCTTTCCTTATCAAAATTAATCAGATACTTTAGGTTTTGGAAAGCAGACGACACACAAATCTATTTTTAGAAAATTACCCAGCATTCTGAGGATTAATTTGATTTCTTCGATTGGAATAAGTTGAGTCACAGTTGTATTCTTTACCATATACATGTAGACCAAAACAGGCATGGTAAATGTTTATACATGTCCCTGGTGTTTTTACCGGTATGAACTTAATTCTATCAATATCGTTGTTTTTTACACACACTTATATTCCATCGTGAGAGACAAATTAATTACACCACTCTTATTTCGTTCAGAATCTGAAAATTATGGTTAACACACCGGTATTTAAGCTGACACCATAACAATATATTTTCAATGCGACAAGTAACTCATGCGAATTATCATGTATGTGTAGCAAATCCATTGGTTATGACAATTCATTCAATTTAAGGAACCGAATTAATATGAAACTCGGGACTAAACGATGTATTGAGACAACATGACAAAATACGTAATTGGCACTAATTACTCTTAATGGGCGTTTACATTTATTGTTGTCACATGATCTCATATAGTTTCCAATACCGTATTTTCCCTTCTTCTGTATACTACTTTATGCTGTCTATATGATTAGGCATTTTGGACATGGTTTATTCTTTCACGGTTTCTGTGCATTTTCTGGGTGTTATTCTTGTGGCGGAATAAAACCTCACAAACGCAAAGTTTGGATAACTTATCGTTTGATAAATTACTTAAACGCATTAACCCATTACCAAACAATAACATCATTAGACCAGTTTGTTGCAAAACATAGTGAGAAAAGGAGAAATTGTTCTTAACGAGCAATTTCTCCTTTTCCCACAATGTTTTCTGTCCTATCAGAAGATTGTTTTTCGTCTGCAAACTATTTCAATTTGGGACAGTCGAAATTTTGGGGTTTGGTAAAGGGTTAATACAACATAATAAGTCATTCAGTAAATTATTAAACAGATTAACAAATTACTATACACAAACAAATACAATGTACATTATCAATTTGGTAAGAATCCTAATAAATGTGGGAGGTCAATATACATGTACCTGCAGTAAATGTACCTCCCCCTAAAACATCAAATATTGGTTGTCAGAACAGAACAGAACAGAACAGAACAGAACATATCGTTTGAACTCCCAAGTATACATAATATTATAAGGGAGTACAAAGCATACATTCAAATGATTGAAATAAACTGAGGAGTGGGAAAGGTCATAAGAGACAGAGGCAAAGACAGAAAGAAAGGCAGAGATGCATTAGTTGTTTAGAATTATAAAATGGAGAGACAAATAATAGAAAATAGTATAAGCTACACGCTTGCATAAATGATTGAAATACGGTAAAAAAATATTTGATTGGTTAGAAATTTAAAAGTGAACGCTTTCATTGAATTGTCAAACAGTAACATGCCAGTATAAACATAGGACCTGCTTGTACATGTATTGTCAATTAAGAAATCGAACCGTTACGTATTTCGGAAAAGGGTAATTCAAGTCCCAATATCGATTCAATGTCGGGCTATCTATTCACCGAATTCGTTCATGCATGCGGTACTAAATGTCTCATTTGGGCTCTAGCCTTCGATTGATCGAGTATGTTCGTGTAAATTGTTATATAGATAAACTTAAACCAATAATAACATTATAACTAAGTTTTGAGGAAACTCAATCGTTAGTTTTTATAAAGAAGATTACGAAGTGATTATTTCTATATCCTTTTATCCACTTAGAGTGTGTGTTTAGCTTTAACTTAAATAAATTCAAATAAAGGATTAGTTAGGAGTAGCGTACCAGGTAAGGGCTTTTGTTCTCAACATTGGCATTCAAATGTATAGCGTCATTGAGACTAGAAATTCAATGTGTATCGAATATCGAGTGTTCGAATAACGCGTTTATAAAAACATGGTATATACGGGTTTTGAGGACTGTAAACATTTAAAGCAACACCTTATATCAATTTGAAAGATTGGAAAATGGTTTTATTTCTTGTGGTAATAATCATATACAATTACGAGCAATTTTCTTATTTGTCCTAATGGTTTCTTATGTATTTCACGTTTACGAGGCAATCGCAGAACGAAAATATGTTTGAGGGAAAGCGTCATTTTTCTCCTTTCGAAAAGGTACCTGTCTATGAATTGACATCTTAACAAAACACGTATTATACTTAAGATAAGAAAC
Source organism: Cerastoderma edule (assembly GCA_947846245.1). Classification (NCBI taxonomy): domain Eukaryota; kingdom Metazoa; phylum Mollusca; class Bivalvia; order Cardiida; family Cardiidae; genus Cerastoderma; species Cerastoderma edule. The sequence continues at coordinate 34,868,583 of OX401405.1, read as the reverse complement.
AATAGCGCCAAAATGAGAAATTGCTCCTACCGAGTATTTTTTATCTTTCTCTCACAATTATTTCAATCTGATATCGAAAGGAAAATGTTGCCAATCCTACAGTCTTTTGTTCTCCAGTTGTTTTGATTTTCGAGCAGCCCACAGGAGCTTGAATCAGCACGTAACCCCCAAATTCATGTATATTTACTACAAACGTGTATATATGTGGATTTGGGAGTTGTGTATCAAAATCTTTGAATTAATGAATAGCTCCAAAATGCATGTATATATACTATGTAAGCATCTATACACGGATTTGGGAGTTATGCATCAAAATCATTGAATCAATGCCTAACACACGAATCTTTGTTTTTATAATATAGAAGTATATATACATGGATTTGGGAGTTATGCATCGAAATCATTACATCTCTGTACTCCCAAATCCATGTTTATATTTACTATATATGCATATATACATGAACTTGGGAGTTATGCATCAATATCATTAAATCACTACATAACTCCCAAATCCATGTATATTTACAATAGAAGTAAATATACATTGATTTAGATATTATGCATTGGTCCAAGCCCTTGTGGACCAGCCAACAAATCTCGAACGAGCATATGGACTACTTTTTTTTACTTTGACGCTAATTGCTGGGTTCTAATCAGTCCCCGCTGATAAGAATACTACATACACGTTTCTCTTCTGATACAAAACCGTTCGAATATATACCGAGGGTTCAGCGCAATACTATAGTAAGTGCTTCATGTTTATGAAGCACTTACTATAGTCTTGCACTGAACCCTCGATACTCTCTTAAATTTGCATGCGACAAAATGCGGATCATTATCATCATACAGCCATCCTTCATGATTGTGGATTTGGCGTCGGCGCCTGATATATTTTCAAAAAGATAGGGTGAATCTATACAATTGTGGTCAGTGAAGATGGTAATCATTTTAAAGATATGTACAGAATATGTGTCTAAGGATGGATAAGGGGACACTGACAGCTGGAGGGGTGAGGGCTTTGAAAACCTCCACTGTGGCTGCCTCATGTACATGGGTGAACAGTAGGTTCCGTTGAATTACTGTTCTCGGTAAAATAAAAAACAAGTTTGAGTCTTTTGATGACTTGATGTGTTGGAAAAAGTGTGTGGTGCTAGATTTGAACCTGGGGTTAACAGGAACAAGACAGTAATCTGGTGGGATGATGGCTACAGCGCGATGGATGATAACAATTTGTCTTCACATACGCTGAAACCTTCATTGAATGATTCAAGAAAAAAAACTGAGTCAAAAGGAATAAATGCTCGCCATAAGCAAATTATCCTTTCGTCATTGAGTTATTTCCCAATGCTTTGACAATGATTTTTTTTCGATTTTTTTTTCATACTCCGTTATCGTCGTCTACTTTTGGTTTCAATTTAGCACAGTCATGCAAACCCATTGAAAGGGGTGGTTTCCCTGTCATGGGAAATGTAAATAAAGGTTATTGAGAAATGAGTACAAAACACGACGCTTATGTCAACATAGTATTGTCACGGATGTGTATACTCGAATACTGTGTGGACGAGTGGAAAGGTTTCTTTCTTTATATTAGGAAGGAAAAACCACCATTTATTAAGATGGGAAACCCATCAAGTAATGGGAAGGCGATGTACGGGAAACTGAATGTGTCACCTATGGACATAGTCATTCCCCTTGGTTTTAACTCCTAAATCAGGGAACTCGCTTGAGGTAAGAAACCATCTTATTCCTAGAAACATACATTAACCTACTGACAAGGTTAAGTTAGGAAAATTTTCCATTATTTTTAGGTGAATCATACACAATACTTCAAAGAGCGTTAACCGCTTTTCCTTTATCTCATAAACTATATAGTAAGTTATGTAGTTTTTTATCCTAATATTTACCAAACGACAGTTCTTCCCCCTTCTCAAATAAAAGGTTGTTCAGACGACAACTAGTTTATATGTGAAAAAATGGAATAATTGAAAAGTATTTTGTCTAGTTTATAAGAAATCATATTTGGGACAGAGGAACATGGACGATATTAGCACGTTCTCCATTATCCATAAATGATTTCACTAATCTCGTCTGCTGCAATAAAAAATATAATTTTGGAATCGTGTATATTGAGGAATATCCCAGTCCTATACCAATGAGTTGACAATAATCTATTTATTTGCTTTTTTACACTACGTAATCGTCGTCTACTTTTGTTGTCAATTTCGAACATTCATGCAAACCCAATGAAAGGAATAGTTTTTACTCTCGTAGGAAAAATGTAACCAAAGAACATTGAGAAATGAGTACAAAACACGGCGCTAATATCAACATAGGATTACAATCGATGTGTATACTCGAATACTGTGTGGACGAGTGGAAAGTATTTTTTTCTTAAGCAGACGACAATTCCACTCCGTCCGTAATAAAAGATTTTGCAAACGACAACTAGTTTATATGTGAAAAAATGGAATAATTGAAAATTATTATTTCAATTTTCAATTATTCCATGTTTTCACATATAAACTAGATGTCGTCTGCAAACTCTTTCATTTTGGAAGGAGGTGGGGGGAACTATCGTTTGGTAAAGTAAAACACTTTTGCACTCGTCCACACAGTATTCGAGTCTTAACAAGAAATAATCATACATGTATTTGGGACAAAGAGAAATCGACGATATCAGTAAGTTCTCCTTTATCCATAAACCGTTTTTTGAAATCTCGTCTGCAGCAATCAAAACTTTAATTTCGGAAGTGTGTACATGTGTTGGGGATATCCACGTCTTTCACATAACACGAATACGTATGTATTTTTTTTTATTCTATTCGACAACGACACATTCATAGGAACCTACCCATGACCAACAAAACAGATATGGCGATAACCTGGGTCTATTTTAAGAAAAATCTGTAAATGCCCGGATGTAGACTGATCTAGGTATTCATTCTACGTAATACACAGTTACAGATTGAATCATCCGAGTTATAGATACCCGTAATGAAGTCGGTTGTTTCAAAATTCCAAAACCTTTTTTTTCTGTGGGCGAGTTGCGTTTTATTCTTTTCTTTTCTTTTTTTTTCGCGTAAACTATAACGACGATTGAAAGACATTCAGTTTAAGACAAAGTTGTATATTAACCAATGCTTGCATGGGAATAAGAAGGGACCTTTCTCCATCTAGATGATTTTCTATCTCATATTGCTCTTAACATTCTTGACACTTATCAGTAAACAATGGCTGAATCTAGAATCTAGGTTGTAGTATTGACCTTAAAATGTACCGGAAGATTTTACGAATAAATGTATATTTGACTTATTCGGCTGTTACATTATGGCGATAATTATTTCGGTTGTATTACGAGCGTACCTAAATCATTTGGAATAAGGTAAGAACCCGTGAAGACAACTAAAGATTATTCAAACTGTAACTGTTTGTTACGTAGAATGAAATATCTACGCATGAATCATTTGGAATAAGGCAAAAACCTGTGAAGACAACTAAAGATGATTCAGGCTGTAACTGTTTGTTACGTAGAATGAAATATCTACTTCTGGATCATTCGGAATAATGTAAATAAAGATGATCCAAACTCTAACCGCGTGTTACGTAGAAGGAAACATCTACGCCTGGATCAAATGGACCACTTTAAAGATCGTGTAAATATAATTATAGATGATCCGAACTGTAACTGTGTCTTATGTAGAATGAAATATCTACGTCTGGAGCCTTCGGATTAATGTTAAGATCGTGTAAAGATAACGAAATATGATCCAAACTGTAACTGCGTGTTACGTAGAATGAAATATCTACTTCTGGATCATTCGGAATAATGTAAAGTTCGCGTTAAGATAACTAAAATGACCGTAGCTGTAACTGTATGTAATGTGGAATGAAATATCTACGTCTGGAACTTTCAGACTACGGTAAAGATCGCGTAAAGATCGTGTAAAGACAACTTAAGATGATCCAAACTGTAACTGCGTGTTACGTAGAAGGAAATATCTACGCCTGAATCATTCGGAATAATGTAAAGATCGCGTAAAGACAACTAAGATGATTCAAGCTGTAACTGTATGTAATGTAGAATGAAATATCTACTTCTGGATCATTCGGAATAACTTAAAGACCGTGTAAAGATAATTAAAAGTGACCCAAGCTGTAATAGTGTGTTACGTAGAATGAAATATCTGGATCATGCTGTTAATACCACATAAGGACCTATAAACCATGTTAAGACTGTCTACAGACTATGAAAAGACTCAAACCCACCTACGTCGGGAGTTAAGCTCCCACTGTGAGGGTTCTTGTGGTTGTGTTTTGAAGTTTCAGATCCCCGGTGCCCTTATAACGCCTTAGTATTTTCTTATTTTACACCATTTGAACGTCGTTTTTCAGTTGTATAGTTTCGTTTCCTTGTCCAAACCAGGCCTTTGTTTTTTTTGTCAAAAGAATGGATTTTCAAACCGTGAAGACTTTCCCAATTATCCAGAATACCTCCGAGGGTTCTTTTTTCACAACTGTTTCGTTAAAGTATTTTGTTTGACCCATCATGGTTTTTAACCCTTTACCAAACGCCAAATTTCCGACTTAAAATGTGCTGAAATTTAAATAATAATTCAAAAATTGATTACCTATTAGGGCAGAAAACATTGTGGGAAAAGGAGAAATTTCTCGTAAAGAGCAATTTCTCCTTTTCCCACAAAGTTTTCCAGAGTCGTCTGCAACACATTGGTCAAATGTCGTTATTGTTTGTTCTCATGTCACAGCGGTGGTTATAGAATACGTTCTTAGAGACCAGTAGATTCCGTTACGCTACACTTTATGTCAAAGAACTAATAAACATGTTTTTTAAGTCTTTGTTTATATGTAGTCAAGCGTGACACTGAAAATCATGGGGAGGATTTGAGAGACTATGCAGTGTAAAACCTTTGGTTGCATAGGACTGAACCGGAATCAAACCGTGTTTATTTGTACGTGTCCTGTTTGTACAAAACCACATGGTTATTCATTGTGAACGGTTTTGGCGACTAGCCAATTACAAGTGCAGGGAAGTATGATGGTATTGTACGATGTTTTGATGACATGTCGCCAATTATTGATTGACTCGTGGCCAAAATAGATCAGATTACTGAGGCTTTGTAATTTTTTCATTTTACATAATAAGCTATAGACTCGTCGAACACAGGCAAAGCAGGAATTTACCTCACAGTCAATTTACACCAAACATTTTGTTAAAGGCACATCAAAGGAGAGGAGTAAAAATAAATTACTAAAAAAATATATGGAGTTTTTTTTATTATGCTCATAAAAGTCATGAGAATTAGTTTAGGAATGCATTGAGAGCCTATTTAAAATACTCATTTAAAATAAGTTATTTTGTGCTTGAAATATAGTTGTCTCCAATTCAATCATGTTTATCAACACCCTGTTTGTTTACATATTCAAAATGATGAATTCTGATTGGCCGGTCCAAAAATGTGTGCATCAACTGTCAAGGTCAGAGGTGAAGAATCAGGAAATCTGAATTATAAAACTTGCTAATCTGGGTTATTTTTTGGTATACTTTCACATTTCAATTGTGCTGATGGTTTTTTCTGGTAGTAACTTTTTGAATATGTCCAAAAGATGACCAAATAATGTAGTTTGATATAGCATTAATCTCCTTTAATGGGCCTTTAAATACGAATATTCTCGAATGACTTTGGTGCAGGTAGAATTTGAAATCACTGTCATAAATAGATTTTTACATAGTAATCATATTTACCGTGTTTCACAATGATTTCAGGATAAAGAGGATCTTTAAAGGTCATTGTTCACAAAGGAGAAAAAAATAAAATGTCGTTGAAACAATACAGTTTTTGCATTGTTGTTTGACATACAACCAAAGATTGCTGTTAAAAGCATGATTAATTCAGGAAGCCTCAATTTATCCAAGCATATACAGTTTATATGTGATAGATCTCAAAAGCGGCGTCACGCTTTTGGATTCAAATACATGTTATTTCACTGTATACACAATGTAATAATTACAGCGATCTCATTTTACTTCAAATGACTATTCTTCAGTGTATATCATATAACAGAACATTTGTTGTGCGGTGTTAAAGAAAACAACCGTTTACTTCCATTTTTTAAATTTTGATATATGTTTTGTATATGATGTTATACATTGGAAAGGGATATCATAAGCATTTTGCTTTCGTCCCAATTTTTTTTGTATTTATTGCAAATAAACTAAGTTTAAACTAACTTCTAAATTTCCTCACACCTGTTAACAAGCACCTTTAAAAGTTGAATATTTTATTTCAGGCGAAGATGATTTAAGTTGCCCTATGACGAGGCCATCGCCATGTTTTGGAAGATTACACCATCTGTACCTGTAATTGTACAGGTGTTTGTATTTGTCCATGGCTTATCACCGCATCTTCGTAGCTGCAGTCCCCCGAAACAACAACATGGTAAGTGAGAATTAGTGTTACATGTATATTATGTTTTTGACAAGAACTTATACAGTTTTATTAAAGAAAAAAATCTCATAATTCTCACTGAGAAATAAATCGCAGCGAGAATTATGAATATGCCTGGTTCTCAGTTTCTAGCCTACATGTAGAAGAACAGGCTATAGTAACTATAAATGATATGCATGCTTCTTTTTACCCAAAGGGATGGAATGCCTGGTTCCCTGGTTTTGCCCCAACACAAAGTATAACGGGCCATAGCAAGTATCAATGATATGCAAGTTTTTAGAACCACCTTTTTTTTTACCCAAAGGTTTGGAATGCCTGGTTCCCTATTTTTAGCCCCAACACAAAGTATAACGGGCCATAGCAACGTTTAATGATATGCAAGTTTTTAGAACTACTTTTTTTTACCCAAATGTTCGGAATTTCCCGTTCTAATGAAAATTAATGTATGCAGCTTATATTCCAATTCATTGTGACTGACTGCCGATGAAGCATTTACACAAATCATATTTTAATGGCATGTTTTGAAACTTTGATAGTAAATATAATAAATAATTTAATCAAAAGTTTGTTTTGTTCATGGAGAATATTCCCTTCGTGAATATTACGAGCATATAACAAAAGACATATGGAAAATAAGTTTCTTTTTTCATCCGTCGATTTCCTGGATTCAAAATCAGTCTTTTTACATAAAGAAAAATAAAGATTATGAGTTGAGGATTTTCCAAAAAGCCTCAATTTGACGAATGCAATCAACCATAATACAACGTTACATAGCAAATGGGTTTTCAAATTCATATGCCAATTCCATTTTATTCATCCACTTATTGAAATATAGCTTATTTCGAAAATTGTTATAAACCAATGAAGTAGATAGAAAATTGTCGAGCAATTGCTCCTTTTATTCCAACGGTCTCATCAAATTCAGTCAAGAATAGATCGTTTTTCTTTTACTTCAGCATTTAGCTGTCGTCTGATTTTGCTTTCAATATGGACAATTTCTAAGATATGTCAGGTGGACATGGATTAGACTTTAGGAACCCAATATTCTGATACAAAACCATGTAATAATGTGTTGTTAATTCATGAGGTCAATGGTAAAATTTAAAATTACTTAACCCTTTACCAAACGCCAAAGTTTCGAATGTCTCAAATTGAAAGAGTTTGCAGACGACATTTCGAAATTTTATGAAATTGAAAATTAATCTTTTGATAGGGCAGAAACTATTTTGGGAAAAGGAGAAACTGCTCGTGAAGAGCAATTTCTCCTTTTTCCACAATGTTTTCCAGAGCCGTCTGCAACAAACTAGTCAAATGTGGTTATTGTTTGGTAATGGGTTAATGCTGCACCGTTGAGGTTTGCGATTGTAACATAATATTTCAATGCAATTATCTACTTATTTTGTCGATAGAAAATTATGTCGGCATTTTCTTTCCCATTTCACCACGAATCATTAGATTATATGTTTCTATGATTTTGAGCTTTTATCGGTTTCAATAAGCTTTTTTCTCTAAATTATTTATTTTTGTACGAGATTGATGTGACTATACCATGTCTATAAAACTGTCATCGTCTCATCAATAGCATGTCATCATTTGAATTCAGAGGTTTTCCTTTTCGCCGATTTATAAATATTAAGAATGCACAACTCCGATTGGTTGAATGCATTTGAAATTATTTGTAAAATGGCTGTACCTTGACAATGCGATCACAACTTACTCATGCCAATTACAAATGCTCATTAATTAAGATCAGTTTTCATTTTGTCACAACGATTTCTTACCAAAACCCAAAAGAGTATATACAACTTCTTATTCTTCATATGCGTATTGTAATGTTTCTTGAGATAATGAGAACATGTATATAATAAGCTAAACAAAGTGTAACAATTTTTCAATGTTTTTCGGAGTAAGAATGACTCGTTACTCCACATAGCGTTACTCGTTACTCCATATAACGTTACTCGTTACTCGTTACTCCATATAGCCTATTAACACCTTAATCTGTCGTACCTGCTGTTAAAGACTTAAAACTTTTGTGACCAAATGATACATTGCTCCTGACGAGAAAATATATCCTTTTATCACGATGGCTTCTGTCCAACATCCCAAATTATATACAATTTTTCATTTTTTTATTGAGGACATCTATTTTATGTTACTGTTAGGACAATAAGCAAAATTTCAAAATTGTGGAATGAATAAAAAACGGGTTAAGTTATTTATCAATATATATTAAGCTCTTCCTATTATTTCAACTGTTCCCTGTTTATAGATGTACCATGATATTTGATATGAGATTTGTCCAATCATTCTTTTAATAAATCCTTACAGAAGCTTGAAAGCTTTTAAAGTTCATTGTCGAAGAAATCCTGATTCCTAGATATATGACCAGTACTCGCGCTGATTGGTGGGTTAGTCCCGGTATTTTCACCTCGCCGCTAACGTAAATCGAACCTGGGACCCTCGGTGCAATGGGTCAGTGCTCTAGCACTGCACCACTGTCGCCCACAAATGAGATTGTCCTTTCGACTTTACAGCGATCAGCCGACGTCTTTGCAAAACATGACGTCTTTCAACAATGCTATTTGCAAACACTGTGTTTGCTTAGACTGGACAAATACAGTTGTGTTAATGCTTTAGTTTAAAAACACCTTTTTTACAGTCACAAACGTTGGAATGACATGGCGTATGTTTAGAATTTTATTGTTCGTGTGAGAACTAAAACCCAATCGATAATTTGAAGCCTTTGACTAACTTTTATGTGCATGATTTAACCTATTAATGGGCCACATGAACCCCTTTTACTTCATATTTACTCATTTAAACACACATTTAGCAGTCGACTCAAGAACACACGGATACGAATGGAGAAATTGCTCTTGGAGAAGATTTTCTTCAATTGTCTCAAAGGCTTCTTTGAAAGAGAACAAACAGAATCCTTTCTTACACATTACAATTGTCATTCTGATGAGAATGTTACTTTTGACTCCTCACAGAATGCTGCTAGAGGGAAATAGTGTATATGTGTATGAGTGCCTATGAGTAGATGTATGTGTTATCATAATGATGTGTAGGCATGTTTAAATGTGTGAGTGTCTATGTTTGCATGTATGTGTTATCATAATGATGCGATTCGTGTTTATGTGCGTGAGTGTCTTTATATATATGTATGTGTTATCATGATGATGTGTATGCATGTTTAAATGTGTGAGTGTCTATGTTTGCATGTATGTGTTATCATAATGATGCGATTCGTGTTTATGTGCGTGAGTGTCTTTATATATATGTATGTGTTATCATAATAATGTGTAGGCATGGTTATATGTGTGAGTGTCTATGTTTGCATGTATGAGTTTTCATGATGATGCGATTCGTGTTTATGTGCGTGAGTGTCTTTATATATATGTATGTGTTATCATAATAATGTGTAGGCATGTTTAAATGTATGAGTGTCTATGTTTGCATGTTTGCGTTTTCATGATGATGCGATTCGTATGTATGTGCGGAAGTGTCTATGTATCCAGGTATGTGGTATCATGATGACGTGATGGCATGTTTATGTGCATAAGTGCCTATGTATAGATGTACATGTATGTGTTTAATACTGATGTGATTCGTGTTTATGTGCATAAGTGTATATGCATAGATGTACATGTATGTGTTTAAAGATGATGTGATTCGTGTGTATGTGCATACGTGTCTATGCATAGATGTACATGTATGTGTTTAAAGATGATGTGATTCGTGTTAATGTGCATAAGTGTCTATGCATGTATGTACATGTATGTGTTTAATGATGATGTGATTATCATGATGCCGTGATGGCATGTTTATGTGCATAAGTGTCTACACATGGATGTATGTGTTTTCATGATAATATGATTCGTGTTAATGTGCGTAAGTGTCTATGTATGCATGTACGTGCAATCATGATGATTTGATTCGTGTTTATGTGCGTAAGTTTCTATGTATGCATGTATGTGTTTTCATGATGATATGATTCGTGTTTATGTGCGTAAGAGTCTGTTCTCTTCTGTTCTGTAAATATATTTTATGTGCATGAATGTTTATGTGAATATTCATGTTTTATCATGATAATGTAAATACATGTTTATGTGCGTGAGTGTCTTTGCATGTGTAAGCATGATGATGTTAAGGAATGATTAAATCGGGTCCCACACTTTCATTTCTTAAATTTGTCAACGCTCATGATTTCTACTGTACTGGTCCTTGGAGGTGTTATTGTTTATGTCGAGAATTTGAGACTTGACAACCCGTGACAACCCCGGTTGGATTCTAAAAATTGGCTTAAATGTACTGAATCCACGAACTTTATCCTCATGAGTTGTTTCAATTTCCCCACATTAGTTTCCATACAATACTACACAGAAAATGCATTAGCATGGCTTTTAGTCTGTTGCATTGGTCTCGTATATCTACCAGATATCTCATAGATCTGGTAGATATACGAGACCAATCCAACAGATTAAAAGGTTATTTGACGTTTTAAGAAAAATGATACATTATGATAAACATGTAGCTGTTATAGAAATGTTTAAACACATATATGTTAACCCTTTCCCAAACAACAAATTTTCGACAGTCCCAAATTGGAAGAGTTTGCGGACGACATTTCAAAATGTGATGAATTTGAAAAACATTTTTCAGAAAAAGCAGAAAACTTTGTGGGAAAAGGAAAAATTGCTCGTCACGAGCAATTTCTCATTTTCCCACAATGTTTTCTAAAGTCGTCTGCAACAAAGTAGTCAAATGTCGTTATTGTTTGGGAAAGGGTTATGAATTCTTTTTTATAATAAACATGTAGTTATAATAGAAATGTTTAGCATACATGTTATATGTGATATGTATGTGTCTTGTGCTTGTTTCAGGTGTGTTTAATGCTAACACTGATTGGTTTGTGTAACATGCTTATAATCACTGAAACGGCCACGGATGATACGTGTAACCTTGGTAAGTATAGATATACTAGTTTCAAAATTGTATTTCATCAAAGTTGAATCATATTTGTGCGAAATAGGGGGTATTGAGTCAACACAGTTTCATTCGTAAATGTATATTCAATGAAAGTATTTCTTTTTTATATAGGGGAGTGTAAATTCAGAGTTGTAGTCAAAATACTTTCATTGAGTGTTTGGCATCGTGATAATAGAATGTCTTTTTATGGCGATGATGGATTAGTTTATATAGAAGAATACCCTTGGCTTATTTGTTTAAAAGGCTGGGTGACGCTGGATAGAATAATCGTCATTTCTTAACCCTTTACCAAACGCCAAATTTTCGACTGTCCCAAATTGAAAGAGTTTGCAGACGACAGTTCAAAATGTGATGAAATTAGAAAATAATCTTCTGATGGGGCATTTAATTGCTCGTTAACAGCAATTTCTCCTTTTCCCACAATGTTTTCAAAAGTCGTCTGCAACACAGTGGTTGGATGTCGTTATTGTTTGGTAATAGGTTAGGTCTGCCGGAAAAAGTATCTCATGACAGTCCTAGTCTACTTGTACAATGAGGGCCAAAGTTCCTGCGACCAATATACAACATAATTCGTATCCTACCAACAGACAACATAATTTCTAAACAACCAACCAAATATATACTTTCTTAACAACCGACAGAAAACATTATTTCTAAGCAACCAACAGAAAACATTATTTCTAAGCAACCGACAGAAAACATTATTTCTAAGAAACCAACAGACAACATAACTTCTAAGCAACCAACAGACAACATAACTTCTTACCAACTTACAGGCAACATAACTTCTAAGCAACCAACAGACAACATAACTTCTAAGCAACCAACAGACAACATAACTTCTTACCAACCAACAGAAAACATAACTTCTTACCAACCAACAGACAACATAACTTCTAAGCAACCAACAGAAAACATAACTGCTAAGAAACCATCAGAAAACACTTCTAAGAAACTAACAGAAAACATAACTTCCAAGAAACCAACAGAAAACATAACTTCTAAGCAACAAATAGACAACATAACTTCTAAGCAACCAACCGACAACTTAACTTCTTACCAACCAACAGACAACATAACTTTTAAGCAACCAACAGACAACATAACTTCTAAGCAACCAACAGAAAACATAACTTCTAAGCAACAAACAGAAAACATAACTTCTAAGCAACAAACAGACAACATAACTTCTAAGCAACCAACAGACAACATAACTTCTAAGCAACCAACAGACAACATAACTTCTTACCAACCAACAGAAAACATAACTTCTTACCAACCAACAGACAACATAACTTCTAAGCAACCAACAGAAAACATAACTGCTAAGAAACCATCAGAAAACACTTCTAAGAAACTAACAGAAAACATAACTTCCAAGAAACCAACAGAAAACATAACTTCTAAGCAACAAATAGACAACATAACTTCTAAGCAACCAACCGACAACTTAACTTCTTACCAACCAACAGACAACATAACTTCTAAGCAACCAACAGAAAACATAACTTCTAAGCAACAAACAGACAACATAACTTCTAAGGAACCAACAGGCAACATAATTTCTAAGCAACCAACAGACACCTTAACTTCTTACCAACCAACAGAAAACATAACTTCCAAGAAACCAACAGAAAACATAACTTCTAAGCAACCAACAGAAAACATAACTTCCAAGAAACCAACGGAAAACATAACAGCAACACACAGACAACATTACTTCTAAGCAACCAACAGACAACATAACTTCTTACCAACCAACAGGCAACATAACTTCTAAGCAACCAACAGACAACATAACTTCTAAGCAACCAACAGAAAACATAACTTCTAAGCAACAAACAGACAACATAACTTCTAAGCAACAAACAGACAACATAACTTCTAAGCAACCAACAGAAAACATAACTTCTAAGCAACCAACAGACAACATAACTTCTAAGCAACCAACAGAAAACATAACTTCTAAGCAACAAACAGAAAACATAACTTCTAAGCAACCAACAGACAACATAACCTCTAAGCAACCAACAGAAAACATAACTTCTAAGCAACAAACAGAAAACATAACTTCTAAGCAACAAACAGACAACATAACTTCTAAGCAACAAACAGACAACATAACTTCTAAGCAACCAACAGACAACATAACTTCTAAGCAACCAACAGAAAACATAACTTCTAAGAAACAAACAGAAAACATAACTTCTAAGCAACAAACAGAAAACATAACTTCTAAGAAACCAACAGAAAACACTTCTTAGAAACCAACAGAAAACATAACTTCCAAGAAACCAACAGAAAACATAACTTCTAAGCAACAAACAGACAACATAACTTCTAAGCAACCAACAGACAACGTAACTTCTTACCAACCAACAGACAACATAACTTCTTAGCAACCAACAGAAAACATAACTTCTTACCAACCAACAGGCAACATAACTTCTAAGCAACCAACAGACAACTTAACTTCTTACCAACCAACAGAAAACATAACTTCCAAGAAACCAACAGAAAACATAACTTCTAAGCAACAAACAGACAACATAACTTCTAAGCAACCAACAGGCAACATAACTTCTAAGCAACCAACAGACAACTTAACTTCTTACCAACCAACAGGCAACATCACTTCTAAGCAACCAACAGACAACATAACTTCTAAGCAACCAACAGAAAACATAACTTCTTACCAACCAACAGACAACATAACTTCTAAGCAACCAACAGAAAACATAACTTCCAAGAAATCAACAGAAAACATAACTTCTAAGCAACAAACAGACAACATAACTTCTAAGCAACCAACAGACAACATAACTTCTAAGCAACCAACAGAAAACATAACTTCTAAGCAACAAACAGAAAACATAACTTCTAAGCAACCAACAGACAACATAACTTCTTACCAACCAACAGACAACATAACTTCTAAGCAACCAACAGACAACATAACTTCTTACCAACCAACAGAAAACATAACTTCTTACCAACCAACAGACAACATAACTTCTAAGCAACCAACAGAAAACATAACTTCTAAGAAACCAACAGAAAACACTTCTTAGAAACCAACAGAAAACATAACTTCCAAGAAACCAACAGAAAACATAACTTCTAAGCAACAAACAGACAACATAACTTCTAAACAACCAACAGACAACTTAACTTCTTACCAACCAACAGACAACATAACTTCTAAGCAACCAACAGAAAACATAACTTCTAAGCAACAAACAGACAACATAACTTCTTACCAACCAACAGACAACATAACTTCTAAGCAACCAACAGACAACATAACTTCTTACCAACCAACAGAAAACATAACTTCTTACCAACCAACAGACAACATAACTTCTAAGCAACCAACAGAAAACATAACTTCTAAGAAACCAACAGAAAACACTTCTTAGAAACCAACAGAAAACATAACTTCCAAGAAACCAACAGAAAACATAACTTCTAAGCAACAAACAGACAACATAACTTCTAAGCAACCAACAGACAACTTAACTTCTTACCAACCAACAGACAACATAACTTCTAAGCAACCAACAGAAAACATAACTTCTAAGCAACAAACAGACAACATAACTTCTAAGCAACCAACAGACAACTTAACTTCTTACCAACCAACAGACAACATAACTTCTTAGCAACCAACAGAAAACATAACTTCTTACCAACCAACAGGCAACATAACTTCTAAGCAACCAACAGACAACTTAACTTCTTACCAACCAACAGAAAACATAACTTCCAAGAAACCAACAGAAAACATAACTTCTAAGCAACAAACAGACAACATAACTTCTAAGCAACCAACAGGCAACATAACTTCTAAGCAACCAACAGACAACTTAACATCTTACCAACCAACAGGCAACATCACTTCTAAGCAACCAACAGACAACATAACTTCTTACCAACCAACAGGCAACATAACTTCTAAGCAACCAACAGACAACTTAACTTCTTACCAACCAACAGAAAACATAACTTCCAAGAAACCAACAGAAAACATAACTTCTAAGCAACAAACAGACAACATAACTTCTAAGCAACCAACAGGCAACATAACTTCTAAGCAACCAACAGACAACTTAACATCTTACCAACCAACAGGCAACATCACTTCTAAGCAACCAACAGACAACATAACTTCTAAGCAACCAACAGAAAACATAACTTCTTACCAACCAACAGACAACATAACTTCTAAGCAACCAACAGAAAACATAACTTCCAAGAAATCAACAGAAAACATAACTTCTAAGCAACAAACAGACAACATAACTTCTAAGCAACCAACAGACAACATAACTTCTAAGAAACCAACAGAAAACACTTCTAAGAAACCAACAGAAAACATAACTTCCAAGAAACCAACAGACAACATAACGTCTAAGCAACAAACAGACAACATAACTTCTAAGCAACCAACAGGCAACATTACTTCTAAGCAACCAACAGACAACATAACTTCTAAGCAACCAACAGGCAACTTAACTTCTAAGCAACGAACAAACAACATAACTTCTTACCAACCAACAGGCAACATAACTTCTAAGCAACCAACAGACAACATAACTTCTTACCAACCAATAGGCAACATAACTTCTAAGCAACCAACAGACAACTTAACTTCTTACCAACCAACAGGCAACATAACTTCTAAGCAACCAACAGACTACTTAACTTCTTACCAACCAACAGAAAACATAACTTCTAAGCAACCAACAGACAACATAACTTCTTAGCAACCAACAGGCAACATAACTTCTAAGCAACCAACAGACAACTTAACTTCTTACCAACCAACAGAAAACATAACTTCTAAGCAACCAACAGACAACATAACTTCTAAGCAACCAACAGACAACATAACTTCTAAGCAACCAACAGACAACTTAACTTCTTACCAACCAACAGGCAACATAACTTCTAAGCAACCAACAAATAACATAACTTCTAAGCAACCAACAGAAAAAATAATTTGAAAGCAACCATGCAATAGACAACATACAAAGTGCTAGTTAGGTCACTGTGTATACACTTTAAAAATTAAAAACAATCATATTTTGCTTTAAATGAATATTCCCCAGTGAGTACAGTATAACAGTAAAGCTGTTGTGCGGTTTTATAGAAATCAATTATTAACTTCCAAATCTCCTCACATCTGTTAGCAAGCGCCTTTAAACCACAAAAATATCAAAACGAGTCCAAATCATATATAGGGTAAAATAGTTGACGGCGCAAACGGATAATCAAGTAAACTACATTGTAAAGCATAAAGAAGGTCTGCCAAGTTTCATATAGAAAATCTTCATTCATATATAACTTATAGACGAAGTTGTGCTGTGGTTTATACAAAAGAGAAGCGAACAACATTCATACTGAAATGAATGTCATAAACCAGTCGAATAATAGAATGTAAACTGACTGTAATTTTTGTTCTTCCGTATTATGACGCACGTGATTATTGTGTGGTGACAATATTACCAATACTCGTAGATTGGATGACTCTTACCTGTTTACCCTTAGAATGCTGGGTAATTTTCAAAAAATAGATGTGTGTGTCGTCTGCTTTCCAAAACCTTAAATATCTGCTTAATTCTGATGAGGAAATAAACCTAGAGTAGCAAACAGGTTAGATCATAGGCCAGCCGCCAATTTAGTTGGCGGCTTGCCTGGATCCATCCTGTTTGATCAAGCATGAAGTCGGTTCCAGCACTATAAGGGTTAAACAATGTCGAATCAATAAGTGACAGTTATAAAGAATAATAAAAGATTGTTTATGACATAAGGATTAAAAGCGAGACTCGTCAATAGAATCAATTTCTCCTTTTATCACAGATGTTTTCAACTGTTCTACGGATGTATTAAAATGCATTTACAAAGATTTAGAATTCGAAATGAATTTAGTAAGTTCATTTAAGTAAGTGTGCTCTGTAATCTCCAACGATGAAGATAAATACATAAATTAAATTTCAATTAGATATACAATTACTTGCATTAATTTGGCAAAAGTTGTGAAAGAGATACGTTTAGTCCCATAGGCCTACATTATCTGTTTGGGGCTTCCGAGGCCTAGTGGTATATTACAGAACATGACCCTATTCCGCGTAGGTTCAATTCCCAGTGACGACATTTTTTTTCCCGGGTGACTTAGGGGCACCGGTAGCTCTATCGAGCTTCACCAGCCCTTATGGGCGATTAACATTGGGCTCAACCATTATGAGCCGGGCATCATCCATTAACGGAATAATGTCAACGCGAAGAAAAACCTAATAAGCTATATGTATTTCATTTATAACCTGAAATAGCCAAGCAACATCTCCAATCATGTAATATAAAAACAAATGAATACATACGTTATATGTTGACATTCGAATGGCTCAACGTAAACGAAAAGAAAAAGGCAACTCACAATTATTAATGTAGAAAGAACAAAATTAACTACAATCATTTGTGTCTTAAATTGAAAAGCTCGGATCCATTTTTTTTTAAATATACAAAATTAAAAACATTTCCATATTATATATACATCAAATAGATACAAACGTTATTTGTAAACATTTGAGTGGCTCAACGTGAACACAAAAGAAAATAACAGCTCACAATTAAGTATATAACAAAATAACTACTATCAATTGTGTCCTAAACTGGAAAAGTTCCTATACACGGATCCTTTTAAAAAAAAAAAGAATAGATAAAATTTGAAAACGTTTCTTAATGATTCAACTAGAGAAGCTTGCTGAATATTGTTCCTTCAGAGTGCGTCTTATCAATAAATCTATTTCTTAATCTGTGAAAAGAAGATCAACTTATCACAAATAGTATCATAAGTTTGATGATTGTAGTGATTGCTTTATACTGTTTGGTGAAGGAGTTCCTTTGGTAACTGGGTTGGGTTGTATTTTGTTTGGTTGTCTATGGGTTATATGTGTGATGTGAGCGTGTGCTTCGGTTGTGGTGTTAACATGAAATAATGTAACTATTAGTTGTAGCTTTCTTTAATACATTCGGACGTACCTTCTGAGATGTTTGGAAATCTTCTTAAGCCCCTAAGGCTTGTCTTTCCCCTCTAAACTTGTTTAAACATTGTCGTCCGGTAAGATATACTCATATCTTAATGTACCTTTAGCAGAAAAGTAACATCAAAGTTGCGATCAAGTGATGAAACATTCATGATGATATTACTACTACCATACTAATCTCAATCCATTACAAAACGATAACGACATTTGACCAGTTTATTGCAGACGACTCTTGAACACCTTGTGGGAAAAGGAGGAATTGCTCGCAACGAGCAATTCCTCCTTTTCCCACAATGTTTTCTGCCCTATCAGAAGATCTTTTTCCAATTTCATCACATTTTTAAATGTCGTCTGCAAACTCTTTGAATTTGGGACAGTCGAAATAATAAAAGAATAAGAGAAAAGGTAAAAATGAGGTAATTTACAGGAACCGGTATAGTACCAGAAGACCCATACTTTCTCGAACACGAGGACGTCGTCCTTGAGTGTTTCGCACACCAGATATCGAAGAAACTAGCGTTTCTGATTGGCTTGGAAAGGCGGCCAGTGGACAGGTTGTGCAATAGGACGGGCGGTTCTAAAACGACGATAAATTCTTACGGAATGGAAGTATACCCGGTGGACTCGACGTGTATTTGGGAAAGGAACTCGACTTACATTAAGGTAATGGATATGATTACAGGTAAGTTTGGCAAATGACAGGTTCGGTAAAAAAAGGAAACTAGATCTATAGTATTATTTAAACAAGGACACCAGAGTAACAAACAGGTTAGATCACAAGCCAGCTGCCAGTTTACTTGACGACTTGCCTGGATCTAACCTGTTTGCATAAGCACGAAGTCGGTTCCAGCACTGTTAGGGTTAAAAAAGAACAAGGAGAGTAGAACATGCGCTTGACCGGTTTATCTAAATGTTTACAAGTTTACAAGTTTATTCAATTTGACACCATACGGTCATAGACCCATGTTGCAATATATACATGCAGCAACAAATGGTTTCGATAAATTGGTATTATTTAGTGCTTAGGTCATGAACAAGACTGATAATGTGTCGATTTTAAAAGTTCTTTCATTTGTAGATGTCTGATTAACAATCTTGGGTCCTGCGTGGCTCAATAGTTAAGATGGTGGACTTAGAGCTAAAGGGGCCCCGGGCTCAAGCCCCACCGACAACTCTAGTTTCGTGGGAGTTGCCTTTGACAAGTCACTTCAGAGCCCTAGTCTAGTACTGGTGGATCCAGGAAAGCCGTAAGAGTCACAGGCTTTGGCCTCTTTCCTGTACCAAACAGTAGACGGTATATTATGTTTAAAAGTACACAATGTTTACTGGCAATTTAATTGATTAGCTTCTTTAATTGTTTATAATTAGCAGGTTGTGTTTTGTATTTGTAAATAATATCGTTTATTAACTAATATGCGATTTAACTGTTGTTCCCATCCAAATAATATGTCGTTCTCACTTAAATATTATATGAAACCATTTTACCGAAACCTCCGAACCTTTAAATCTAGTTTATCCTTTTACCGAACTTGTCATTTACTGAATTGACTGTCACCAAGGGAGAGCTATGGGTCTAGAAGTAATGTTACTGTCGTGTCCATGTTATTCTCTGAAAACCAATACCAGCTATAAAGCGTTACAATGTCGTATCTGCTACCGCTCGAGCTTAGCCTGGGGTCCTTGCCCTTGCGTATACCCCTAGTACAGGGTATACGCATGGGCCAGAACCCCGTGGCAGTTGTCTGTGTGGTGGGGGTAAACTGACAAACAAACCATTGCTAGGTCTATCTTTGTGGTTGTAGATACGCTGTCGTAACGTCTTGCGGTTGATATCTGGTTGGCCACCGACGAGACAACCAAGATAGAGTTGTAACATTACTTCAATGTAGTTGGGATGGGGGAGGTCAGGGTTAACAGTTCTTTGATATGTTGTATTGTTGTTGTTCTTTTTATTTATTTTGTTTTTTTCTACTTATTAATGTACAGCGCTCACTCTTGAGCATCATAGTATATGTTCCCTTGATGATCTACCAGTACTAGGCTAGGCACTGCGTCTTGCGAAAGGGCACTCCACGGTGAAATAGATCTTGTATAATTTTATCTGTGGATATTCATTAGACTCGTCTTATGGTAACGATTTTAATGGGTACCCATCACAGTATTTAGTTTTCATGTAGAAACTAAACAAGAGAAAATGGGCTGTTATCTGGAACAATATTCGCAATTTCAATCAAAACTATATAAGTTTTAATAGAGCACACTTGCTGCAGAAAATTCCAGAAACTAATGTGACAAAAGAAGAATATTTAAATACAGTTTGAATAGTTTCTCTCAAGATCATTTGTTCACATTTAAGATGCGTCCATTAATCAGTCTGGAATCATTTGGTACGATGATTGGTTGTGGTTAATTATATCTCGGTTTTTCACAACATTACATTTTCTGTTACCTGCAACTGATTTTTCCAATCCTTATTCAGTCAACATTACCCAGTGCGCCATAGAGGAGAGGAAGTTTTCAATCATTCTATGGCTTTGGTATCACATGACCTGGATGTCAAACTCACGTGACCTGGATGTTAAGGTCACGACCTCCCACAAACGAGGCAGTCACTCTACATGGGTTAAAACTGTCAATTCTATTGGCAGACTAATCAAAACGTAATGATATGCATATGTGTGCATAAGATCTTAGATATCACAGCCTCAAAGACTCACGCATCTTTTATTAGTTCCCAGATAGGAACGGCATTTGATACAGAAGGCGTAAACTTGATATCAGGATTTTTTTCTATTGACATCCATGTTGATCTGTATTTTGGAAGGCCTTTCTTAAAACCATCAATTTATAAGCTCAGTAAAGATGATAGCTGTAAAATACAGTAACGGTAACTAAGGCCACATTTCTTAAGGTTTGTACCTTTATAAAGTTTTATGAATACAACTAATTTACATTCCAAAATCAACAAATTTGTGGACAAAATAAAAAGAAAAGATAACAAATAAATATGTAGGGTTTTGACGCAAGGAGAACAAGGTCTCACCAATCAAGTATTTCCTGTCTCTCGCAGAATGTCTCTGAGCCTAGCATCGGACAAAGATAACTGTCACTTTGTGATAAGTTAATCGTCATTTCCCAATTAATGTGTCGTTCAACTTCTTTTCTTACTTAAGGATATTCGACATATTGGTTTGTAGAGCGCCTCAATGCTATCTTCTATTGCTCTCCATGTCAAACCAGATTATCTGTATGAATATAAAACATAACGGGTCCACCCTGGCCAAGTGGTTAGAGTACAGGGGCCCGTTTTACTAAACAACTTACGGAAAATGTTTGCGTAAGTCATAATTGATTAACATGGATAATATCTTCAATGAAAGTACAATATTGCAATGTGACACGTCATTGGAAGCGTCTCGGAGAGACGATTCCAATGATGTGTTACTTTGCAATATTGCTTTGCCAAATATTGAAATAAAAGGACTTGTTGTTTTAGACTTACGCAAATCTTAAGCGTAAACTGTTTAGTAAAACGGGCCCCAGAACTTGGAATCACACGGCACCTATCTGGATGGGTTCAAATCCCGGTGAGTAACGGATTGTCATTAGAGGTAGTTTCACAACTGACTTACGGAATGCCGATGGTTCTACATAGCTTGACCAGCCCTTTTTATGGGTAGTTGAGTGTGGGGTCTTCCTCCATCTTTAAAAGTCGGACATCGCAACATAACTGATATAATGTTGACGCGATGTAAATACCAATATAGATAGATAAGATAAGACATAAATCAAGGTGGTGGGTTCAGAACTCGGGGTCCCGGGTTCGAGTCCCACCGAGACCTCTGGTTTCGTGGGATTGGCCTTTGGCAAGTCACTTCTTAGCCTAGTACTGGCGCATCAAGGAATATCGTTACGAAATTGAAAGATATTGGTACGGCACCGACGAAGAGAGTCCATATATTATCGGAGCTGTGTCAGTAACTTACTATAACTATAAATAAAGTTTCTTTCCCATTACGAATTTTTACAGCTTGTCATACCCAGAGTTACTGCCCTTGACGTAAGGGAATATAAACGAGGGATGCATGTGAAGTGTATAGACGCAGGAATAGAACCCTACACATGCATTGACAACACCTATATACAACTAGAATGTAAGTCTGATTGTTTTATGTCGTTTTCAGTTATATTAGATGGTTGATCTGAATTCATATGGGCCGCGTCACGCGAAAAGGGGCACTCGGACATATAAAGAAAGCGCTGACTCAGCTCTATCTTAGCGCTATTATTCCATCATCTGGTCACGAAAGTTATCATTTGTATTTATTCAAAGGTATAACTGGATGTCCTCTAAGATGGCAAACAGTGTAGCCCCAGACCAGCCGCCACGTCACTGACTTGGCGGCTGGTCTGGGGCTACACTGTTTGCTATGTCCGAGTGCCCCTTTTCGCGTGACGCGGCCCATATGTAGTTTCTCTTTTGACCTGCAATTAGCTTTTTTGGGGTTATAGACTTATACCATACATTTGCAAATAACACTCTGTAATAATCAATATGCAATTACCCATAGGGGTCTGTATTTATCCTGGGGTCGGTTCTATGTGATATCCTTTGCATATAGTTAACATATAGTATGGTACATAGTACTGACCCCAGTACAAATACAGACCCTTACGCAATTACCTAGCATGCAGATAGGGAAGCCATTTGCCAACTGCTATTGTTTTATTGGTACTCGTTTTAACTCGATCGGAGTTTTAACTAAAGTTTAATTGCTGAATAATTTTGCTTTCGTTTGAACATCACAGTCAATAGGCTGTACTCAAAGCAATGAGACAAAATGATTCAAATAGTTCCGTCTTAAACGCATGGACTCGATCTGACGTAATCGTAACTCCTTGTGTATTTTCTTGACCTGCGAAATACGTTTTCATTGGATACACCCGATGAGTTTTGATTGGCTTTGACGCTCCTGCAGCAAACAACTCTTGAAAGTTTAAAGCTATAATTGTTGTTAGCAGTTTCTCCTTTCGTCACAGTCTTTTTCTCAAGACTTTTGAAGAAGGGTCCTTTGAAGGGATGGGTGAATTTTGTTAGCTAATATGGCATCTTATTGATACCCACCAATGTATTCAAACGGTCATACTAGGGAACATGTTGATTAATTTATCTTGAAACAAGACTTTCAGATACCCAAAATTGGAGATTCGGTATGTACACATGCACATGGAGTTGGTTGGTACCTGGGATATAGAGATAGTATAAACAACCTTATATGTCATTATTTCCCTTAATAGACTTTAAAAACCTTTGCAGTAAACAAGCAGTTCCTTTTTATTGAAGCAGATGGAAAACCGAAAGCATGAAAAGTTAAATTTTCTTTATGATAAAAAAAACAGAAATCACTGTGACAAAAGGATAGTTTTATCACAAGGAGAATCTTTTCCTTTTGTCAGTGGGGTTTCTGGAAGCTTTTTTGCAGATAGTTTAACCCATTACCAAACCATTACAACATTTAACCACTTTGTTGCAGACAACTCTGGAACACATTGTGGGAAGAGGAGAAATTGCTCATGACGAGCAATTTCTGCTTTTCCCACTTTTTTTCCACTATCAGAAGATTATTTTCCAATTTCATCACATTTTGAAATGTCGTCTGCAAACTCTTCAATTTGGGACAGTCAAACACTTTGCGTTTGGTAAAGGGTTAAAGTGAGTGATGATCTTCGAGTTAGCTGTTGGAACCTTGACTCCGCATGCACTCACTCTGACTGACACCTGAAGCAGAAGACATAAAAAGCAACTCAGCAATGTCAAAATCTGCCTCAATAATTTTTTCTATTGTTGTTTTTATATTGTTGTCGTCTGGTGCTTTTTCAAACCCTTAACGCGATAGAACCGACTTCATGCTTATGCAAATAGGTAACATCCATGCCCACCGCCAAGAAAATTGGCGGCTGGTCTGTGGTCTTACCTGTTTGCTATTCTGTGTATCTTTCCTCAACAAAATTAAGCAGATATTTAGGTTTTTGATAGCAAATGACATAATTTCTTTTTGAAAATTACCTATCATTCTAAGGGTTAACAATCTGAGACAGAGCTTTGTATTCATATGATGAAATTCTATAGGTTAATTAACCCTTTCCAAAACAATGACGACATTTAACCACTTTCTTGCAGACGTCTCTCAAAAAACATTGAGGGAAAAGGAGAAATTGCCCGCTAAGAGCAATTTCTCCTTTTCCCACAAGGTTTTCTGCTCTATCTGAAGAATATTTTTCAATTCCATCACATTTTGAAATGTCGTCTGCAAACTCTTTCAATTTAGGACAGTCGAAAATTTGTCGTTTGAGAAAGGGTTAAATGTGTATAGGTCAGGGTTAGTTTTCTAAACTTTTAACACAGAAAGCTCTTTTTGTATGGTGGAGGCTCTTTTAGATACACGGTGCTGAGGAATACTATACATGTGGTGGGAGGTACAGCTTATCAAACTGCAGCTTGTTCCTATTTACTTAACTGTACAATTGATATAGGCATTCTAAAATGATGAATTATTAATAAAAAAAATAATAAGTTTTTATATAATATGGTGAGCTTAGTTTCATTTGACATTAGGAAAGGATTCAAGCACATGACACGATGTACTTAATGAACATTTCTATGGATAATTTGGAAAGCATAAATAGTTTATAATAACTATATTTGATATAAGCATTCTAAAATCATAATTTATTCATGAGATTTTAGTTTTCATTTGATATGGTGAGCTTGGTTTCATTTGACATTATGAATGGATTCTAGACCTAGACATAATGTACTTAATGAACAGTTATATGGATAATTTGTAAATATAGATAGTTCATAATAATAATGATGTTGATAAATAATTCTAGAATCATAATTTATTCATGAGATTTTAGTTTGTATTTAATATGGTGAGCTTAGTTTCATTTAGCGGCATGAATTGAATCAAGATCAAGACATAAAGTGCATAATGAACATTTCTATGAATAATTTGGAAATATAAATAGTTTGTTATAATGTTACCTTATTTTTTATTAATATCAGAGACATTTGCTTTAAGGATGTATCATAAATTCTACTTTTCATTCAGCCTTAACCCTTTTCCAAACAACAAAATTTTTAAAGTGTCCCAAATTGAAAGAGTTTGCAGACGACATTTCAAAATGTGTTGAAATTAAAAAATATTCATCAGATAGAGCAAAAAACCCTGTGGGAAAAGGAAAAAAATGCTCGAGCAGTTTCTCCTTTTCCCACAATGTTTTCTAAAGTCGTATGCAACAAAGTGGTCAAATGTCGTTATTGTTTTGGAAAGGGTTAAGACTTTTTATACAACCATCAAGTACCTCCAACGGCCCTCCCCTTTCTAAAAAATATTTTTTTTTTAATCTTAAACCCCTGTCCATATGTAACAAACCGAGCAAATAAACCTTTCAAAGACAATAACACAATCACATCCTATAAGTGAAATACACTGTCGCCCACATATCAGCTATGTTGTTTATGTTTATATATGGACATCCTCATGTTCTCTTTAACAATGCATTAATTAGGTACCCTTATTTGCATAAATGTTTCCATAATGTTACACATACGAATGCTACATATACGTATACCTTCAACCCATAGCATTGATAAGACCGCAGTCTTTATTTCCAATGCCATTTCAAAAGATAAAGATCAAAGGTAAAATAAAATATATTAATACATGCATGTGCTTTGCAAACCATTTTAATCAATGATATATTGATACTCAATTACAAGTACCCAAATAATAATAGGATAAATGGACTCTATTTTATCTGTGTTTAAACATTGTGATCTAATGTACCAGGTTTACCCCCAAACAGATGCCAATTATATAACAATCTGGGCTGCTCTAATGTACCAGGTTTGCTCCAAACAGATGCCAATTATACAGCAATCTGGGTTGCTCTAATGTACCAGGTTTGCCCCAAACAGATGCCAATTATACAGCAATCTGGGCTGCTCTAATGTACCAGGTTTGCTCCAAACAGATGCCAATTATACAGCAATCTGGGTTGTTCTAATGTACCAGGTTTGCTCCAAACAGATGCCAATTATACAGCAATCTGGGTTGCTCTAATGTACCAGGTTTGCTCCAAACAGATGCCAATTATACAGCAATCTGGGCTGCTCTAATGTACCAGGTTTGCTCCAAACAGATGCCAATTATACAGCAATCTGGGCTGCTCTAATGTACCAGGTTTGCTCCAAACAGATGCCAATTATATAACAATCTGGGCTGCTCTAATGTACAAGGTTTGCTCCAAACAGATGCCAATTATACAGCAATCTGGGCTGCTCTAATGTACCAGGTTTGCTCCAAACAGATGCCAATTATACAGCAATCTGGGCTGCTCTAATGTACCAGGTTTGCTCCAAACAGATGCCAATTATACAGCAATCTGGGCTGCTCTAATGTACCAGGTTTGCTCCAAACAGATGCCAATTATACAGCAATCTGGGTTGCTCTAATGTACCAGGTTTGCTCCAAACAGATGCCAATTATATAACAATCTGGGTTGCTCTAATGTACCAGGTTTGCTCCAAACAGATGGCAGTTACTGTATAAACCAATCTGGGATGTCGTGAGGCCAGTTACCAGTATCCTTAACCCATTTCCAAACAATAACGACATTTGACCAGTTTATTGCAGACGACTCTGGAAAACATTGTGGGAAAAGGAGGAATTGCTCTTAACAAGCAATTTCTCCTTTTCCCACAATGTTCCCGTCCTATCAGAAGATTAATTTTTCAATTTCATCACATTTTGAAATTTTTCAAACACTTTCAATTTGGTACAGTCGAAAATTTGGCGTTTGGCAGAGGGTTAACCTAGTCTTAGTCCTGGAAGATTATCCAAGACGTATGAATAAGTTAACAGCCACTGTAATGTTTATCAAATACTGTTTAGTTTAAACTTATTTATTTTAAACCGATTATGAAACAAGTCTTTACAACTTAGATAAACACTCTCGATTCTGCTTCCTGGATACATAACCAGTACTCGCTCCGAATGTGGATTAATGAAAGTTCGCAAGACAGATTTCGCTACTCACGGGATTCGAGCCCACGACTCTCGTGTCCAGAAGCCGACGTGTGAACTCTAATGTTTGATGAGAAAATGTGAATATCCATTGCAGATTTTCCGGTAGAACCAGAGAACATCACCTGTATTGTGGACAACTTTAAGACGTTATTTTGTAGCTGGGATCTGGGGCCTGTATACAAGTTTCCACGAAATACCACAATTACATGCCAACATGTCTTCAATGTATCAACAAAATTTAATATAAAGTAAGTAAATATTTACATGCTTATTTCGCTTTACTAAATGTCAACCTCCTTCAAGTTTTTGCACAATTCGCCAATCACATGTCAATTTGCCTTGATAGTTCACCCCAGATTAACATCATGTTTGTAATATTGACATGGTGCAATTATTTTCTTTTTGCTAAGTGACAGTTAAGATAGTAAAAATTGTCCCAATTGCAATATCTCGGAGTTGAAAAATGTTCTTTCCAATTTTAAACTATGTCATGTTTCTTTGGTTCTATTAGGGTTTTGCACCATTTTCAACAATATTTCAGTCATATAATGGCAGGCGGAGTATCGACATATCCATGCTGCTAGTATTTCGTCGACAGTACCGAACAAATTTCATGCCATTCTTATAGGGCATGTTAAAGCTATGTGTTCACAGATGTGTGGAAACTTTGATAGTAAAATTTGATTTCTGTCAACATATAAAAACTGTTCTGTTATAAGATACACTGGAGAATATCCATTGGAAGTAAAATTAATTTGTATTTAAGTACTTAGAGTCTGTATACAATCAATTAACGTATAATCAGACCCAAAATGGTTGCAACGGTATTGAGATCCTCCGCATACCGACTATACATACTTAGATATAGAGAATAGATGGTTGGTGTCGTGAATCGGAAATGTTATCGGGCAAGGCTTTGGGATATTATCCGGTGAGCCGAAGGCTAAACGGATAATAAGCCGAAGCCGAGCCCGATAGCTTTTCTTGTTCAAAGACACTAACCATCTATTCTATTTATCCTGTTAGCATTATGTTTTCTCTTAAACAAACAACATGAAAATAAAACACGAATAAAAGGAAACAAAAACAAAGTAGCGAACGATGTAAACATGCCGTCATTTGCCTTTGCGCTCTTATGGCGTCATGATTCGTCACGTGCATATGTAGTTATATGGTTAGTGCCGGATATCACGAATATTACATGACACCTTATTATCGGTCCAAGCATGGCACAAGCGACAAGTATGAAAATCAACATGTTACCACTTAATAAAGGGAGATAAAAATGATTGCTTAACTTCCATTATAACCATTTTATATACTATTTCAAAATAGACCATTCACTTGTTTACTTATATATATGTAAATATCTTGATGTAATTGGTGTTATGATATTGTAAAATACTTATAAGACTAGAAACTGTAAACATTACGTCAATAAAATTATCTTTCTATCTATCTATCTATGAATATCTTCCGAATTAAGTTGACATTCAAAAGCAATTTTTCAAGAACATTTCATACCCTTATATAAAAATCGTAGGCCTTTTGTTTCAATGGCATTTTTTTCAATTTGAAGTTTTTCAAGAGTGAAAGAGCAGCTTCGAAACATCTGACGATCCTCTTTTCCTTTTAGAAGGGTAACGGACAGGTAAAATAAAAGAAATCTATCCCTGAATCAGAATATAAACAGACAAATCTAACAATTGCCAAGAGTCCTTCAAAACGTTTAAACCTCAGATCTCAATGCTATTTTGTAATGGACAAAGCAGAGAGAGAACACCAAACCCACGTCACATCTGATCAGTGAAAAACATTGTTCACTAATTAGTTATGGTGTCTATGCATACATGCAGGCCTTGCAAAATCTCATTTCAATTTACTTGTCCAGCAATGCAAAATATCTTTCAGCCCTTGTCCGTATAGTGGATTTACAAAAAATATACACAAGGCTCTGGGTGCTCAAAATGAGGTACATAAACCAAATAATCTCACTCAATATCTAATGGTGTCCGAATTAAAAGGGTGTCCGAATTTATGGGGTGATACAAATTTATGGGATAAATTACAGTAAAAAATTCCCTTGTCCGTAAAGGCCTTTTGGTAATCTGTGTAATACGGACAATTAATTTTGCCAACCCTGACATGAGTAGTCACCTATACCATCATGCTCTGTATCTGCTTGAACATTCTATAATTCTCACATTTTGATCATATTTTCCAGCCCTGACAAGTTAGCAAATGCTTGGGCTAAGTGTCCCAATGGTACGAGCACCTCGTGTTTCTGGGATCCCAATGAATACCATAACTCCAGGGTGATCCTCCTCAACGTATCTGTGACAAACCTCGTGCGAAATATAACTGTTTCAAAAAACGTGACCGTCTTCAGGGATGATGTTTGTGAGTTTACGTTTCTTATTTGATGATGTACTATGTACAAGTCGTAAAATTAAAATCTGTTTTGTTCCTATTTGACTCTTTTTCTCTCGTATGGATTAACCCTTTCCCAAACAATAACGACATTTAACCACATTGTTGCAGACAACTCTGGAAAACAATGAGGGAAAAGGAGAAATTGCTCGTAACGAGCAATTTTTCCTTTTCCCACTATGTTTTCTGTCCTTTCATATGATTATTTTCAAATTTCATCACATTTTGAAATGTCGTCTGCAAACTCTTTCAATTTTGGGATAGTCGAAAAATTTCCATTTGGGAAAAGGTTAAGAAAAGAAAACTTTATTTGTAGTCTTTAATTGGTCCATAATTCAACAGACATATTTACAAATATATTCATATGTTATAGAGTCGTTGAGAGTCATATATTCTAACATCTTATCTTTATCGGTTGTTCAAAATTCTTACCTATCATTTAATCTTACTCTATAGTAATCAATAGTTGCATTTTAGTATTGTTTCATAATCATAAATTTTAAGTCACCATATTTTGCATTTTATTTATTAACTTGTTTTGATTAAATCAAAAAATCTTTCGACCTTAAAGTTTCATTGATACCAGGGGAAAGAGATCAATTAAGCTTATCTGTGATTTCTGGGCATTGGAAAAAAACATGATGTTCATTTTCTATTGTTCTTAAGTTTAATTCGTCCGAATAGATTGTAATCAGCATTCTCTTGGAATCATTGTCTGTGCATTTTGATGCAGCAGTAGCAGATTTTTAAAGAGACATTTGTGACAAAACAAGAACTGTATCAAAACAATCATTTTACTCTATATCATAAAGTTGTTCTGTGGAACGCCATTATGTAAATGTTTAACCCATTTTCAAACAATAACGACATTTAACCACTTTGTTGCAGATGACTCTTGAAAACAAAGTGGGAAAAGGAGAAATTGCTCGTAACGAGCAATTTTTCCTTTTCCAACTATGTTTTCTGCCCCATCAGAAGATTATTTTCTAATTTCATAACCTTTTAAAATGTCGCCTGCAAACTCTTTCAATTCCGTACAATCAAAAAGTTGGCGTTGGGTAAAGGGTTAACCAAATAAATCCATCTACCTATAACACCTTAAAAGACATGGAAGAAGTAACTACAAGGTTGCAGCGATGATTTTGTTATCTGACTTTCAGTAAAACCAGCCAAGGTTGAAAACTTGACGATTCAACACACAGAAAACGCTACTTGTATACATGTATGGTGGAAGCCCCCTTTCCTATACAGGAATTACACAAAATACAACATTTCCTATACCTCGAAGTGTGAACCAACAGAAATGGTAAAAGTCCTTGTGTAGTAAGAGATATGCCGACCTTTTGTCTCAGACCCATCTCTTTTTCTATAATTTGGTATTTATCTACTTGCTCAACCTTTGATTGTTTCTCTGCTCCTCTTCCTTCCTCTGTGTCTGTTTCTCTATTTACCAATCTCTATCTCTTTCTTTCTCCATATCTATTCTACTTGACCACCTTTTGATTGTCTCTCTTTTTTCCTTCGTCGGTGTCTGTTTACCAATATACATCTCTTTCTTTCTGTATATCTATTGTTCTTGCAACCTTTTGACTGTCTTTCTGTTTTTCTTCCTTCCTCAGTATCTGTTTCCCTATTTACCAATTTAAATTCTTTCTTTCTGTTTATCTATTCTACTTGCTCATCCTTTGATTGTTTCTCTGCTTTTTTTCTTTCCTCTGTGTTTGTTTCTCTATTAACCAATCTCTATATCTTACTTTCTGTATATCTATTGTACTTGCAACCTTTTGATTGTGTCTCTGCTTGCCTTCCTTGGTCTGTGTTTGTTTCTCTATTAACCAATCTCTATATCTTACTTTCTGTATATCTATTGTACTTGCAATCTTTTGATTGTCTCTCTGCTTGCCTTCCTTGGTCTTTGTTTGTTTCTCTATTAACCAATCTCTATATCTTACTTTCTGTATATCTATTGTACTTGCAACATTTTGATTGTCTCTCCGCTTGCCTTTCTTGGTCTGTGTTTGTTTCTCTATTGACCAATCTCTATCTCTTTCTTTCTGTATATCTATTCTACTTGACCACCTTTTGACTGTCTCTCTGTTTTTCTTCCTTCGTCTGTGTCTGTTTGTCCATTTACCAATATATATCTCTTTCTTTCTATATATCTATTCTACTTGACCACTTTTTGACTGTCTTTCTGCTTTTCTTCCTTCCTCTGTGTCTGTTTCTCTATCACCAATCTCTTTCTTTCTGCATATCTATTCTTCTTGCCCACCCTTTGATCGTCTTTCTGCTCTTCGTCCTACCTCTGTATCTGTTGTTTCTCTATTTACCAATCTCTATCGCTTTCTTTCTTTATATTTATTCTACTTACCAATCCTTTAGATTAAACCTATTATGTTTACATCGATTTAGAAGGAAGCTTGGAGCTTATCAAATCTACTCTCGATGACTGCTTTCTGGATATTAAAACGGTACTTTTGCCGAGTTGAACGCTAGTCCCGGCAATTTTTACCTCACTCAACTGGGTTCGAACTCGGTACAAAGGCTTACGCTCTACCCCTGCACCAATGTCCGCCCTTCGACTTTGTCTCTTTTCTCTTCCAGCCTCTCTGTCTGTATTAAGAAGTATCACTTTGCAAAAGGTTTTCAAGATTCTCTTCCCTTTTCTTTCTTTACTTTGCCTGTCTTTCTGCTGACATTGCTACCTGTCTCTCGTTTTATATTGCTGACCCCTGATTCCCTCTCCCCTGTATGATATTTTAATGAGAAAAAAATGAATAAAAATGCATTTTTGTGTAGTCTAAGAAACCGCCTTTTGATTAAGAAAGGTGTGTAAATAAGAATTGCTGTCATTATATAAACGCCATTGAAACCAAAGGGAACAATGCCTTGACATACCTGTATACATGTATTACCAATACATACACCGCTTGTTTGAAACCGGATTCAGATAAAGAAATGTGAAAATAACAATTAAGTATTCCTCTTTCAGACAAAACAGTTTTATTGTGACGAGTTATATAGGTACTATTGCAACTATAGTTTATGCCAACTCAATCCGTTTACGGAATATAACCTCAGTGTTACTTCCCGATATTGTCCCGAACGCAATGAGACTGGATACTGGAGTGAGCCAACTTGGATTGTGTTCCGGACAGACAGAGCAAGTAAGGAAGAGTCTTTGTTTGAGCCAGAACATCAACTTATCCCGCATTATACATATGTGATTTAATGGTACTATTAATTCAATGACAATGTGTTTTAATAGATGAAAGATATTGTAGCTAAAGAGGAATTGTATGTTTTATAGTTTGTGGTCCAATCAAACTGCAATTATTTTATACCTTTTCATAACTTCTTATTTATGTACATGTTTATCTGGTTTTGTAAGTGTGGCATGAACCTTGTGTAAAAGGAACGCAACAGAATATGTTTAAACTCTAGTAAGCCTTAAATGATGTTACAAAAGGATATAATATTCATGTTTATATTCATGTCAAAATTCATGCCGCTCCGGCTAAGGGTAATACCATAAGAATGTCAAGAGATGGTAAAGTATATCTGATATATTGTTGAAAAAAGAATTAAATAACAAATTAACCCTTTCCCAAACAACACATTTTCGACTGTCCCAAATTGAAAGAGTTTGCAGACGATATTTCAAAGGGTGATGCAATTGGAAAATAATCTTCTGATAGGGCAGAAAACAGTGTTGGAAATGGAAAAATTGCTCGTAACGAGCAATTTTACCTATTCCCTCAATGATTTCTAAAGTCGTCTGCAACAAAGTGGTCAAATGTCGTTATTGTTTTGAAAAGGGTTAATTGGTCTTTACTTGCAGTTCCAAAGGCAGCTCCCCTAGTGACAGACGGTCTTTACGTATATGATGGAACACACCTTACTCTTTACTGGCAGGTAAAATGAGTTTTACAAATGTATTACAAGGTCTAGTTCCAAATGTATGAAGTTGTTTATTACCAAATTCAATAAGTCGTCTATTTCCAAATGTACTAAGTGGTTTATTTCCAAATTCAATAAGTGGTCTAGTTCCAAATGAACTAAGTGTCTATTTCCAAATTCAACTAGTGGTCTAGTTCCAAATGTATTAAGTTGTCTATTTCCGAATTCAATAAGTGGTCTAGTTCCAAATGTGTTAAGTTGTCTATTTCCAAATTCAATAAGTGGTCTAGTTCCAAATGTATTAAGTTGTCTATTTCCAAATTCAATAAGTAGTCTAGTTCCAAATGT
Source organism: Cerastoderma edule (assembly GCA_947846245.1). Taxonomy (NCBI): domain Eukaryota; kingdom Metazoa; phylum Mollusca; class Bivalvia; order Cardiida; family Cardiidae; genus Cerastoderma; species Cerastoderma edule. The sequence goes on along the minus strand of OX401405.1, from coordinate 34,834,305 downwards.
ATTAAGTTGTCTATTTCCAAATTCAATTAGTGGTCTAGTTCCAAATGTATTAAGTTGTCTATTTCCGAATTCAATAAGTGGTCTAGTTCCAAATGTACTAAGTTGTCTATTTCCAAATTCAATAAGTAGTCTAGTTCCAAATGTAATAAGTGGTTTATTTCCGAATTCAATAAGTGGTCTAGTTCCAAATGTACTTAGTTGTCTATTTCCAAATTCAATAAGTAGTCTAGTTCCAAATGTAATAAGTGGTTTATTTCCGAATTCAATAAGTGGTCTAGTTCCAAATGTACTTAGTTGTCTATTTCCAAATTCAATAAGTGGTCTAGTTCCAAATGAACTAAGTTGTCTATTTCCAAATTCAATAAGTGGTCTAGTTCCAAATGTATTAAGTTACCTATTTCCAAATTCAATAAGTGGTCTAGTTCCAAATGTATTAAGTTACCTATTTCCAAATTCAATAAGTGGTCTAGTTCCAAATGTATTAAGTTGTCTATTTCCAAATTCAATAAATGGTCAAGTTCCAAATGTATTAAGTTGTCTATTTCCAAATTCAATAAGTTGTCTAGTTCCAAATGTATTAAGTTGTCTATTTCTAAATTCAATAAGTGGTCGAGTTCCATATGTATTAAGTTGTCTTTTTCCAAATTCAATAAGTGGTCTAGTTCCAAATGTACTAAGTTGTCTATTTTTAAATTCAATAAGTAGTCTAGTTCCAAATGTAATAAGTGGTTTATTTCCGAATTCAAGAAGTGGTCTAGTTCCAAATGTACTTAGTTGTCTATTTCCAAATTCAATAAGTGGTCTAGTTCCAAATGAACTAAGTTGTCTATTTCCGAATTCAATAAGTGGTCTAGTTCCAAATGTATTAAGTTGTCTATTTCCAAATTCAATAAGTGGTCTAGTTCCAAATGTATTAAGTTGTCTATTTCCAAATTCAATAAGTGGTCTAGTTCCAAATGTATTAAGTTGTCTATTTCCAAATTCAATAAATGGTCAAGTTCCAAATGTATTAAGTTGTCTATTTCCAAATTCAATAAGTGGTCTAGTTCCAAATGTATTAAGTTGTCTATTTCTCAATTCAATAAGTGGTCGAGTTCCATATGTATTAAGTTGTCTATTTCCAAATGCAATAAGTTGTCTAGTTCCAAATGTACTAAGTTGTCTATTTTTAAATTCAATAAGTGGTCTAGTTCCAAACGTATTAAGTTGTCTATTTCCAAATTCAATAGGTGGTCTAGTTCCAAATGTACTAAGTTGTCTATTTTCAAATTCAATAAGTGGTCTAGTTCTAAACGTATTAAGATGTCTATTTCCAAATTAAATAAGTGGTCTAGTTCCAAATGTACTAAGTTGTCTTTTTTCAAATTCAATATGTGGTCTAGTTCCAAACGTACTAAGTTGTCTATTTCCAAATTCAATAAGTGGTCTAGTTCCAAACGTACTAAGTGGTTTATTTCTGAATTCATTAAGTGGTGTATGTCGATTGACATACCTATACTATTAATATAAACAGGAACCAACATCGGTCCCGGAGTTTCAGCACCTGCTGCAGGACACAGGTGTCACGGGTTCAATTCTCTTGTGTAGCAGAGCCAATCTTACATTTTTTTATCAATCATTCTTTTAGTTTAAATATATCATATTGTAAAATGTTTTTACAAAAGAATTGGGACGGAAGCTATAAGCTTATTGAGTCCCTCTCCTTAATAACATAACAACATGACATGCAATACAATACAAATACTATGTAAAACTTTTTTTTTGCATCTGTACTGGGAAAACTTGATGATGAATATAGCTTATCATAACCTTTTTTTCAATCAATAAAAAGAAAGTTAAGTTAAAAATCAACTAAAAACATGACAATGGCATGGTCTTTTTTAGCCTCTTGGAGAATGCGATAAGTTCTCGCATGACACAGAGTACGAAATACGCATCAATGGGATAATGAAATCATACTCAGTGACTGACTATGTAATGGTGACTGAAGTGCGGAATGGCAATGACACCTCTGAGTCTTTTGATGTAAAGATCGTTACCAAAAATAGTGAAGGAATAGCAGCTGAAGATGTGGATCTTACGATTTTCTCGGAAAGTTTCGGTAAGTATCTAATTTAATCCATTTCCTGATAAATCTGATAAAAAACAATGGTTTAACCCTTTACCAAACGCCAAATTTTCGACTGTCCCAAATTGAAAGAGTTTGCATACGACTTTTCGAAATGTGATGAAATTGAAAAAATAATCTTCTGATAGTGTAGAAAACATTGTGGGAAAAGGAGAAATTGCTCGTAAAGAGCAATTTCTCCTTTTCCCACAATGTTATCCATAGTCATTTGTAACAACCTTGTCAAATGTCCTTATTGTTTGGTAATGGGTTAATGCATATCCTGATAAAAATCGGTGTTAAGCTATCTTTAGTTGACAGCTTTAGTACAATCGTATCTACTCGGCAATCCCCGTAACAAGTCGGTAGATATACCTCGTAGGCAGTACATGAATACACCAGAAATCCTGGGGTAATTCGCCTTATTTCCGGCGGCTATCGCAAAATGCACACAGGCACTAAATATGTATTTGAATACACACAAATTGGTTATATATCACAATTGAATGTTTTTTTACCCTTTTCATTAAAGATGATCATATCAACACATCTTTGTTTCATATTTTGTCAATCGGCTCTTTTCGGCAATCCCCGACTAGTGACGGGGATTGCCGAGTTGATACGATTGGCCCTTCGTTGCTGACCTACTTTCAAAAATGGCTCCCCATTACCTCCGAGGTTATTTTAAGAAATGGCCGAGGTGTTCCGAATGAACTTTAGTATATACCATGACAATAGAGGGAGTTGGTCTAATGGGTAGTCTCAATAATGATCCGTGAACGAAGCTTTTTTCAACATTTGGACATTAATCATGCTTCGAAGGGGTCAGTCAAAATAGCAATAGCCTTCGAGACCAGAAATCTGGACTAGTCGAATGGGCTGGACTCTTTTCAATCCTATCTCATAAAGCTAGGCTGATATTTTTTCAATACATAACAAACAGCAAAATATATTGCTAATTTGTAGGTTGATCTAATAGTTGCATGCTGATATCTAGTTTAAACCATTACCAAACAATAACAACATTTGACCAATTTGTTGAAGACAACTCTGGAAAACATTGTGAGCCACACAATGTTTTCTGCCCGATCAGAGGATTATTTGTCAATTTCGTCACATTTTGAAATCTCATCTGCAAACTCTTTCTATTTGGGACAGACTAAAATTTGGCGTTTGGTAAAAGGTTAAAAAGGGAATTGGTAAATCAACCACCATCATCTAAACTCTAAACACAATTTCTTAGTTAAACACAAATGGCATATCTCTTTTATCATGAATACATTGAATGAAATGTCTCATTTTAGCAAAACAAAATTATGATATTTTCTGAACAAATCAATCTAAAATTGCTTTATTTCATTCCTGACAGTAGTTAACTTGATTTTCACTGAGTGAAAAAAAAATCATAATCACATTTTACAGATAATTCATGGGTGAATATATCATTGGCTTATTTTCCACATGCTCATGTGCTGTGACACTTTACATCATAACATTGAGGCAGTTCTGTAAACCTTTTGAACCTTTGATACAATTAGGAATTATAATGATTATTTTGAAACTATTTTTTCCATTGACCAAGCTCAACTAATTCGTAAAAAATCAACTTTCTTGACATCCGTTGATAGCCTCATTTAAATCAATTCGTGGAAAATATTAATTAGAATTTACAAATAAATTATTTCTGCCATTTAAAGTTATGGAATCAGACATTTATTTTAATGTCGTCAAAATGGCAAGTTAAAATGAACTTCTGTCATGTTCATGCATACAAGCTTTCTTGCAAAATACTACAAAAAGGAAACGCATGGGAATGCTTTGGAAATACAATAATTACACTTCACCAAAGTACATCTGTAAAGAATGTGAAATAATGCGGACGTGTCCTTAGGTTCATTCGCAAAAACTTATTCACTCTGCCCCCTTGTTTCTAAAGCATAAACTAAAGAGCTCTTTTGCATCATTCCATGCTATTCATAGATGTACGGTGGAATGTTCTCTATGTATTAACTTCCTTTCAATAAATGGGATAAGATATTTTAGACTTTGGCTATGACAACAAATTCATCAAAAAAAATACAAAAAGGCTTACGATGTTTTTTTTTTTAATCATGTCATATTTCTGTTCCACTTTATGTTTCTGCTGATTTGGCTCTTGTGTATTAATGCATGCTTTTCACAAAATGTACGATGGAATACCCTTTTACACCAAATGTATAATATAACTTCAAAAAGGCTTATCCTGCTTTTTTTTTAATTATGCTATATTTCTGTTTAAAGAACTCAAGGACTCGGAGCTGATTATTGAATACAGAACGGATGAGACAGAGTGTAAGGAATATCTTGCGTCGATCCGTGTTGATACTAGTAACTTGAAGGAGTTTTACAACATAACACATACAATAGTATGGTGTGACACTACTGCAGGGGCCTGTATCGTAAGTATCGAGATTTACATAATTACCCTATAAATACGGACATAATCAAATAATCAATCATTTTTGTGTCCGATTGTTTTTGATAAATTATATTTTTAAATGTCCGATTTTATAGGGACACGATATTTTGTTCAATACTTGACCAACCTTATTCAAAATAATTAAACACCATTTGTTGTATCTTACTTCCATGATTCAAGTCAGACCCAAATTACCTCCCGTGATTAAATATTTTGATTGACTTACGACGCATATCTACATCTTAAATTGACAAAGGGAGTTTCAAATAATTGAATTGACAAACAACTATAATGAAGTTTAATTCATTACCAAACAATAACGACATTTGACCACTGTGTTGCAGACGACTCTGGAAAACACTGCGGGAAAAGGAGTAATTGCTCGTGACGAGCAATTTCTCTTTTTCCCACAATGTTTTCTACTCTATGAGAAGATTATTTTCAAATTTCATTACATTTTGAAATGTCGCCTGCAAACTTTTTCAATATGGGACTTTCGAATATATAAGGTTTGGCGAAGGGTTAAACTTATTTATTCTATATTGATTGTGACTGAAGCTTGTAACTTATTAAATTTACTCTCGATGATTACTTCCTTGTTACTAAACCAAAGCTCACGCCGAACTTCACGAAAGTTCGGCATGAGTACTGGATTAGTATCCAGGAAGCATGGCAACTTTCACCGAGCCTAAAGGAGATCGAGCCCGGGATCATCGGTACAAAAGGCCGATGGACCACTATCACCACTCTGCACCACTATCATCCTTAAGTTACAAGTAAATACATGCTTTACTTTTAAAGCCTAAAGCCAGAATGTCACCCCAAAAAACTGCTAAATTGTGTAAATTTGGTTATATATAATAACACTTAATGTTAAAACAGCAGAACAGTGTACGATCATGACTTTACAACACCTATTTTGTAAAAATCAAAGTTCGAAGAGTTATTGGTCAAAGAGAATCCACTGTGAAAGAATTAGCTGCTATTGGGAGATGAACCTTGGTTTCCTTGCGATCTTGAATAGGTTTAAACTTATCTAATTTTCATCGATTGTGACCGAAGCTTGAAGCTAATCAAATTCACCCTCGATGACTGCTTCCTGAATAAATGACCTGAGTACTCGCGTCGTTGTGGGGGTTAGACTTGGCATTTGCTCCTTGTCGGTAACTAGGACCATTGGCAGCAAAAGCCGACGCTCTACCACTGCACCCCTCTCGCTTGATCTCAAATACCCTTAACCTTATACCAAACGCCAAATTTTCAACTGTTCCAAATTGAAAGAGTTTGCAGACGACAATTCAACATGTTATAAATTAAAAAAAACATTCATCTGATAGGGCAAAAACATTGTGGGCAAAGGAGAAATTGCTCGATAAGAGCAATTTCTTCTTTTCCCACAAGGTTTTCCAGAGTCGCCTGCAACTAACCAGTCAAGTTTCGTTATTGTTTGGTAATGTGTTAAATTTACCCACACGCATCAGATTCAATATTGCAAATGAAGAGCTAAACATGAATTCAATTGCATACATTATCTGTCTATCTATTTGAATCTTCCTCTTACTGTAGGCTCCAATGCATTGGTTGGCGGATGTGAGTGTGGCTTCAGAATTACTCTTGCCAATACAAGAATGCAACGAGACCTACCGATTTTGGTTGATAACAAAGGCATATCATAGGTTAGCCAATAAAATGGTATGGAGTGATCTAAATGCTGTCCACTGTGAATTTTTGTTTCATACAAGTAAGTTATAGATTATGCTACTAAAGGAATTCCTTGTACTTATAGCAGGCGGTTTGTCTGCCGAGTGTTTGACGTTATGTCGTTATAAAGCATCGGTTTTCATATACCACCAGAACCGAAAACTTGATGGTTAACTCATGCAGGGTACACACTGTGGCTACCATTAGCAAAAAGAGTTGACAAAAAATGCCTGTGGCGCGGCCATCTTGTTCGGACATAAGATTGAAAACATTAGTCACATGATTCTCCAGCACGCTTTTATACACCTTTGACGAACCTGCAAAAGAAACATAATGCTATAAACTAAGAAATCGTCTGAAACATGGCGTTTCTTCTTTTGGCATAATGGTTGCCCAATATCATAAAGAAGAAAATATTTTAAAATCCTATTGTTGTCAGGTTTGAATTCAGACAAGTGACGGAATAAAAAAAAGTCAGAATAGGTGGAGACCTGCAGAAGTCTTTCGACTACTCCAAATTGAAAGAGTTGCAGACGACATTTCAAAATGTGATGAAATTGAAAATGATCTTCTGATCGGGCAGAAAACATCGTGGGGAAAAGGAGGAATTGCTCGTTAAGAGCAATTTATCCTTTTCCCACAATGTTTTCCAGAGTGGTCTGAAACAAACTGGTCAAATGCCGTTATTGATTGGGAAATGGTGATGCAAACAACAAGTTGTTTAAAAGTCAGATATACTCAAATGAGGCAAGCTTCCTTTATTTCATAAAGCTGTAATATGATAGCAATATAAACAAATTGAACCATATCCATCAAAACTCAACTTATGTGACAGGCAGTTTGGAAACAACAGAAGACAAGATTTTTTAATGAAGGAAAAACGGATGATTTTTGATGGAAAAGAGCAAAACCATGTTTTTGTTTTTTTACAATCACTTCAACGTTCTCATTTTGAGTTTTATGCCATCCGCAACAGATTAAAGGGGTTTTCGTTTTTCATGTCACCATTTGTCAGATGTATATTAACCCTTGTAGTGCTGGAACCCACTTCTTGCTTATGCAAACAGGTTAGATCTAGGCCAGCCGCCAAGTAAATTGGCGGCTGGTATGTGATCTAACATGTTTGCTACTCCGAGTATCTTTCCTCAACAAAATTAAGCAGATATTTATGGTTTTGGAAAGCAGATGACACAAAAGTCTAATTTTATAAAATTACCCAGCATTCTAAGGGTTAAGCTATTTAAAGTCATCAGCATTTGTGCCCACCTTCTTCCTTGTCTTAACCTGTTTGTTATCTTCAAAGTGTTAAAGTGCTTATGTGGTTTTTTTCTTTCTTCAGTTCCTAAAGAACCTCTACCGAAAGTCAAACTGCCTGAAGTGATGTTGCCGAATACAGTAACCGTAGAATGGGAACACTACCCTTGCAACAAGCCATATCCTTATGTAGAGAACTACATCGTCACCTATTGCGAAGCTCGACCACCTCAATCCAATGAAACATGTGACTGTAAGTGTATGTTTCAAGGCTTCAATACAACCTCATTCCAATAAAACATGTGACTGTATATATTTCAAGGTTTCAGAACAAACCACCTCAATCCTATGAAACATGTGACTGTAAGTGTATGTTTCAAGGTTTCAATACCTATCTTTGTATGGGTTCCAGACTGAATTAAGGTAGACTAAGTTCTTTATAAGGGATATAAGAGGCCATCCTAATCCAATGAAACATGTGACTGTAAGTGTTTGCTTCAAGGTTTCAAAACCTATCTTTGTATGCGTTCCAGACTGGATAGAGGTAGACTAAGTTCTTTATAAGAGGTATAAAAGGCCGATCTCAATTCAATGAAAGGTGTGACTGTAAGTGTATGTTTTCAAGGTTTCAATAAAACCTCAATCCAATGAAACATGTGACTGTAAGTGTATGTTTCAAGGTTTCAATAACACCTCAATCCAATGAAACATGTAACTGTAAGTGTATGTTTTACGGTTTCAATACCTGTCTTTGTATAGGTTCCAGACTGGATAGAGGTAGATTGAGTTCTTTATAAGAAGTATAAAAGGCCAATCTCAATCCTATGAAACATGTGATTCTAAGTGTATGTTTCAAGGTTTCCAATAACTTTCTTTGTAAGTGTTCCAGACTGAATTAAGGTAGACTAAATTCTTCATAAGAGGTAAAAGAGGCCTTCCTAATCCATGAAACACGTGACTTTAAGTGTACGTTTCAAGGTTTCAATACCTATCTTTGTATGGGTCCAGATTTGATCAAGGTTTCAATACCACCTCAATCCAATGAAACATATGAATGAAAGTGTATTTTTCAAGGTTTCAATAACACCTCTTGGTGTAGATTCCAGACTGAAATAAGGTAGACTAAGTTCTTTATAAGAGTAATAAGAGGCTACCTCAGTCCAATGAAACACGTGACTGTAAGTGTATGTTTTAAGTCTTCAATAACACCTCATTCCAAGGAAACATGTGAATGTAAGTGTATGTTTCAAGGTTTCGATACCACCTCAATCCAATGAAACATGTGACTGGTAGTGTATGTTTCAAGGTTTCGATACCACCTCAAACCAATGAAACATGTGAAAGTAAGTGTATATTTCAAGGTTTAGATACCACCTCAATCCAATGAAACATGTGACTGTACATGTATGTTTCAAGGTTTCAATATCTATCTTTGTATTGGTGCCAGACTGGAATAAGGTAAACTAAGTTCTTTATTAGAGTAATAAGAAGCCACCTCAATCCAATGAAACATGTGACTGTATGTGTATGTTTCAAAGTTTCAAAACCACCTCAGTCCAATAAAACACGTGACTGTAGGTGTATGTTTCAAGTCTTCAATACCACCTCATTCCAAGGAAATCTGTGACTGTAAGTGTATGTTTCAAGGTTTCAATACCGCATCAATCCAATGAAACATGTGACTGGTAGTGTATGTTTCAAGATTTCAATACCACCTCAATCAAATGAAACATGTGACTGTTAGTGTATGTTTCAAGGTTTCAATACAACCTCATTCCAATGAAATATGTGACTGTAAGTGTAAGTTTCAAGTCTTCAATACCACCTCAATCCAATGAAACATGTGACCGTAATTGTATATTTCAAGGTTTCAATGCCTTTCTTTGTGTAGGTTCCAGACTGAAATAAGGTAGACTAAGTTCTTTTTAAGAGGTCGCCTAAATCCAATGAAACATGTGGCTGTAAGTGTATGTTTCATGGTTTCAATACCTATCTTTATATGGAATCCAGACTGGATTAAGGAGAACTAAGTTCTTTATTAGAGGTATAAGAGGCGGCCTCAATCCAATGAAACATGTGACTATAAGTGTATGTTTCAAGGTTTCAATACAACCTCAATTCAATGAAACATATAACTGTAAGGGTTTGTTTCAAGGTTTCGATACCACATAAAACCAATGAATCATGTGATTGTAAATGTATGTTTCAAGTCTTCAATACCACCTCATTCCAAGGAAATCTGTGACTGTAAGTGTATGTTTCAAGGTTTCAATCCCACCTTAATCCAATGAAACATGTGACTGGTAGTGTATGTTTCAAGATTTCAATAAAACTTCAATCCAATGAAACATGTGACTGTAAGTGTATGTTTCAAGGTTTCAATGCCTATGTTTGCATAGGTTCCAGACTTGATTAAGGTGTGTTAAGTTCTTTATAAGATGTAGTCTCCACTCTAATTTGCTGAAAATTGATTCTCCAACCAAGCAAAACACTGCAATTGAGCTTTAAGACCGTTAATCAGCCTATTACTCATTTTGATGCACCTAGATTAGGTGAAATTGTTTATAAATTATGAAAGAATATGCTTTAACATAGAGAAACACCAAACGATCATGTCATGACAATATAACGCCTGCACTATTAATTATCAATGTTTTAAAGTGCATTTTTCACTGCTGAAGTCTCAGTTCCTCTGTAAAAGGGAATTTAAAATACTTTTAAGTTAATTGTCAAATTGTCTAGAACTTACACAATTTTAGTGTACATGAGCGCTAGTATGGCTTTAAGATACAGCAATGACAATATATTTTTTTATGATTGGAAGAAACAACAACTGTAACAGCGATTTATTTCATTTTCTTTCTAGCTTCTGCCTGTGCAGTAGCGAGTTATGGTTGATTGAGATTAAGGGTAAAGAAAAACCAAAGAGGCACACTCCTTTCAAATGTCTTCTGCTGCAAATTGAATATATCATAATTGTAACAGACAAAGCTTTGGAAGTTGGATAATCAATTCCAATAAATCATTCTTATTCCTTTCTTTTCCCTTTTTAGGTTTAAAAGAGAGGCAAGAGATCAAAGTTCCAAACAAGAATGCAAGTCATACAATTAAAGATTTGGACTCAAACCTGGAGATTTGTGTTTGGGTATCAGCAAACAGTGCTGCAGGACGCGGACCAAAAAACAGAAATATTCTTTTCTGTACTGTCCAAGCAGGTAATGTTTCTTGTTAGCTTCATTTGGCTGTGATTTAACCCTTTACCAAACACCATATTTTCGACTGTCCCAAATTGAAAGAGTTTGCAGACGACATTTCAAAATGTGATGAAATTAAAAAATATTCTTTAGATAGAGCAGAAAACCTTGTGGGGAAAGGAGAAATTGCTCTTCAAGAGCAATTTATCCTTAACCAACAATGTTTTCCATAGTTCTCTGCAACAATCTCGTCAAATGTCGTTATTGTTTGGTAACGGGTTAAGGAAAAACATAATTTCCTCCATTTCAGCTGTATGGTCCTAATGGTAAGAGCAGGCTTGGTTATCAAACCAACAGTAATTTTCTTCAAAGTCAAAGATCTTTAAGTATTCCCTCATGTGTGTACATAACTAGCAGATTGACAACACATGTCTAGCTATTCTCGTATGTGTACATAACATACAGATTGACAACACATTTCTGGCTATTCTCGTATGTGTACATAACATACAGATTGACAACACATGTCTAGCTATTCTCGCATGTGTACATAATTAGCAGATTGACAACACATTTCTAGCTATTCTCGTATGTGTACATAACATACAAATTGACAACACATGTCTAGCTATTCTCGTATGTGTACATAACATACAGATTGACAACACATGTCTAGCTATTCTCGTATGTGTACATAACATACAGATTGACAACACATTTCTAGCTATTCTCGTATGTGTACATAACATACAGATTGACAACACATTTCTAGCTATTCTCGTATGTGTACATAACATACAGATTGACAACACATGTCTAGCTATTCTCGTATGTGTACATAACATACAGATTGACAACACATTTCTAGCTATTCTCGTATGTGTACATAACATACAGATTGACAACACATTTCTATCTATTCTCGTGTGTGTACATAACATACAGATTGACAACACATTTCTATCTATTCTCGTATGTGTACATAACCAGCAGATTGACAGCACATTTCTGGCTATTCTCGTATCCATACATAACAAACAGATTGACAACACATTTCTAGCTATTCTCGCATGTGTACATAATAAGCAGATTGAAACACATTTCTAGCTATTCTCGTATGTGTACATAACTAGCAGATTGACAACACATGTCTAGCTATTCTCGTATGTGTACATAACATACAGATTGACAACACATTTCTGGCTATTCTCGTATGTGTACATAACATACAGATTGACAACACATGTCTAGCTATTCTCGTATGTGTACATAACATACAGATTGACAACACATGTCTAGCTATTCTCGTATGTGTACATAACATACAGATTGACAACACATTTCTGGCTATTCTCGTATGTGTACATAACTAGCAGATTGACAACACATGTCTAGCTATTCTCGTATGTGTACATAACATACAGATTGACAACACATTTCTGGCTATTCTCGTATGTGTACATAACAAACAGATTGACGAACACATGTCTAGCTATTCTCGTATCCGTACATAACAAACAGATTGACAACACATTTCTAGCTATTCTCGCATGTGTACATAATTAGCAGATTGAAAACACATTTCTAGTTATTCTCGTATGTGTACATAACTAGCAGATTGACAACACATGTCTAGCTATTCTCGTATGTGTACATAACATACAGATTGACAACACATTTCTGGCTATTCTCGTATGTGTACATAACATACAGATTGACAACACATGTCTAGCTATTCTCGTATGTGTACATAACATACAGATTGACAACACATGTCTAGCTATTCTCGTATGTGTACATAACATACAGATTGACAACACATTTCTGGCTATTCTCGTATGTGTACATAACAAACAGATTGACGAACACATGTCTAGCTATTCTCGTATATGCACATAAAAAAAGATTGACAACACATTTCTAACTATTCTCGTATGTGTACATAAAGAACAGGTTGACAACACATTTCTGGCTATTCTCGTATCCGTACATAACAAACAGATTGACAACACATTTCTAACATTCTCGCATGTGTACATAATTAGCAGATTGACAACACATTTCTAGCTATTCTCGTATGTGTACATAATTAGCAGATTGACAACACATTTCTAGCTATTCTCTTATGTGTACATAATTAGCAGATTGACAACACATTTCTAGCTATTCTCGTATGTGTACATAATTAGCAGATTGACAACACATTTCTAGCTATTCTCTTATGCGTACATAACAAACATATTGACAACACATTTCTATCTATATTCGTATGTGCACATAACATACAGATTGACAAACACATTTCTATCTATATTCGTATGTGCACATAAAACAAAAAGATTGACAACACATTTCTATCTATTCTCGTATATGCACATAACGAACAGGTTGACAACACATTTCTGGCTATTCTCGTATCCGTACATAACAAACAGATTGACAACACATTTCTAGCTATTCTCGCATGTGTACATAATTAGCAGATTGACAACACATTTCTAGCTATTCTCGCATGTGTACATAATTAGCAGATTGACAACACATTTCTAGCTATTCTCGTATGTGTACATAATTAGCAGATTGACAACACATTTCTAGCTATTCTCTTATGCGTACATAACAAACATATTGACAACACATTTCTATCTATATTCGTATGTGCACATAAAAAAAAGATTGACAACACATTTCTATCTATTCTCGTATGTGCACATAAAACAAAAAGATTGACAACACATTTCTATCTATTCTCGTATATGCACTTAACGAACAGGTTGACAACACATGTCTAGCTATTCTCGTATGTGTACATAACATACAGATTGACAACACATTTCTGGCTATTCTCGTATGTGTACATAATTAGCAGATTGACAACACATGTCTAGCTATTCTCGTATGTGTACATAACATACAGATTGACAACACATTTCTGGCTATTCTCGTATGTGTACATAACAAACAGATTGACGAACACATGTCTAGCTATTCTCGTATATGCACATAAAAAAAGATTGACAACACATTTCTAACTATTCTCGTATGTGTACATAACGAACAGGTTGACAACACATTTCTGGCTATTCTCGTATCCGTACATAACAAACAGATTGACAACACATTTCTAGCTATTCTCGCATGTGTACATAATTAGCAGATTGACAACACATTTCTAGCTATTCTCGTATGTGTACATAATTAGCAGATTGACAACACATTTCTAGCTATTCTCTTATGCGTACATAACAAATAAATTGGCGGCTGGCCTGTGATCTAACCTGTTTGCTACTCTTAGTATCTTTCCACAACAAAAGCAAGCAGATATTGAAGGTTTTGGAAAAAAATCTATCTTTATAAAATTACCAAGCATTCTAAGGGTTAAGAAAGACAGAATTTATTTTATTCTCACAATGATGAAACTCTTACATTCTGTTCTACAGGAGAGGGTAAAGGGGTATACGTCGTTATCGCTGTGATTTTGAGCCTTGTCATTTTCATCTGCTTGATAATCTTCATAGCAGTGATTTGTTGGAGAAGGTAAGTTAGCTACCACCTTTTCTCTGTCTTGAATAATTTTCGTTGGACATTAACCCTTTACCAAACGAAAGATTTTCGACTGTCCCAAATTTAAAGAGTTTGCAGACGACATTTCAAAATGTCATGAAACTGAAAAATAATCTTCTGAGAGCAGAAAACATTGTGGGAAGAGGAGAAATTGTTCATTAATAGGAATTTCTCCTTTTCCCACCATGTTTTACAGAGTCGTCTGCAACAAACTGGTCAAATGCCGTCATTGTTTGGTAATAGGTTAAACCAATGATCAACATTTTTCAAATATATCTAGGCAAAAGAAGCGCGCACCATTTGACATAGGTATCGACATGAAGATTTTGAAGATAAATAAAGATCAATTTATAAGAGGGTAGGATACCAGAATCATTACCCTTATTCGTATAAAGTATAACACTTAGTAATTAATTATACTCTATAGTTTATGAAATGGACATGTGTTAGGGTAGTAGTAGCGTTTGCTTTTACAGGCCGGACGTCTTGGTTTCATTTTCGGATAGCTGCATATTACTCAACTGCAGAGTATCCTTTGGCAAAGTGCTTTTTCTTAGCATTGTACGGGTAGATAACCGAGGAATGAGTACAAAATAGATAATATAACCGCGTGGGTTCAAATCCTGAGAGGGATATAGATTTTCATGAGAGGCAGTCTCCCGACTGACTTACGGAATGTCGATGGTTCTACCCGCCTTGACCAGCCCTTATGGGCAGTTGAGTATGGGGTCTTCCTCCACCATTAAGAGTCGGGCATCGCTACATAACTGAAATAATGTTGATGTGATGTAAAACCCATATAAAAAAATAGATAATATAAACACTTTTAAGTGAGCAATATTCTTAAACTTTGTGTGTTTTAGGGGTTTATTTGCTTGGTTTGAATCAATACTATAGTAAGCCCTTTACACAAAAAGAGGACTTGCTATGTCTTGCATTCAATAGATGTGCTTGAAGCCATTATCTTGTGTTATCTGTCTAGAACTCTAAAACTTTAAGTGCCACCAATGTCTCATTTTTATTATGGATTTCTGTGACTAGTCAGATTGGAGACACCAGCAGTTGATAGACCAAACGATATAACCAATCGAATTTATATTCAAATGACAGTGTATTCTAACTCCAATAAAAATGCACTTTGAGGGTTCAGTGCAATACTATAGTAAGTGCTTCATGTTTGTGAAACACTTACTTAGTCTTGCATTGAACCCTCGACTTGTACTCATCGATATTGCTCTTAACATCTCTTACTTTGAAAACAAATTTAACAACCTTTGGGCTGGGGTCTATTGTTCAATTATAAAGGAATAAAAAAGAAAGTACCAATGGGAACTGTTAACCTTGTTAAAATGTTGGCTTCTGGATCGGGGGTCCCGACTTCGAATCAGGGCCAGATCATGACAATTTTCCTGAGCAAATATGGCATCCCATGTTGATCTTCTCCACCCAGGTGAATAAATGGGTACCTGTGAGGAAATTAACCAATGTGTCCTAGCTGCATTTACGCCCTATGTAAACGGCCGGTTTATCAACCAGTGATCGGGGAGGTAATTGTAAGAGTCGCCTGAATATGCCCAGCATAGATATGAGGCTATAAACCCCACTGGGTTAACCTTTTAGGTAGAAACCTTTATGACAACAGGAGAATTTGCTCATTGTGAAAAATTGCTCATTGCAAGAAATTTTTCAAACCCTTTGTATCAGGTGCACCAATTCAGTGTTTATGACGGATTAGGATCAGGAAAAATCTTATGTCAATGACGAAAGGAAAGAATTAGATACATCAACCATTTACAGTTTTTTTTTTCCTTTTTGGCCTTTTTTCCCCTGAAGTAAAGCATCGTTTTGTTTTTTTTAAATAGGACAGTTATGAATATGGGTTACGATAATGTAGTAAATAAGTAAATTTTTAGTTGATTACAAAAAAGAAACTAGAATGCAACATTGCACCACTTATTCCTAAACCGGTTCCCCACTATCCATTTGCTCCACTATGTTCCACAAGATGGACTAGAAACCGGTTCCCAGTCTATACTTGTTCCATGTTAGTGTTCGTTTGCAGAGAGGAGGATTCCAATTATATTTAAAGCTGTGTTTTTTTTTGTGTAGTATACAACAGTATACAATCATTGTTATGTGTATAATGATGTTTTGGCATTTTCTTTTTTTCTTTTAGATTTAATTCACGGATGAAAGAGGTGAAACGTATTGAAGATCCGATAAGACCCAATCAGGTGAGGACATCAAAATAATTACTGGCCCTATAAGGGTGGCAAAATCTGATTTTGTTTCGCTTGCCTGTAAATGCCAACTCTTTTCTGTACTTGTCCATATAATGAATATATAGTAAATTTCAGTAAGAATTTTTTTTCCGTTAAGGCTTTTGAACAAGCTGAGTGATGCAGCAATTGATTTTGCACCCCTGCCCTACTTAACCCATTACCAAACAATAACGACATTTGACCAGTTTGTTGCAGACGACTCTGGAAAACATGGTGGGAAAAGGAGAAATTCTCTTAACGAGCAATTTCTCCTTTTCCCACTATGTTTTCTTCCCTATCAGAAGATTATTTTTCGATTTCATAACACTTTAAAATGTCGTCTGCAAACTCTTTCAATTAGGGACAGTCGAAAAGTTTGCGTTTGGTAAAGGATTAACCTGTAATATACTTTATTGGTCTTTATTGAAAGCAACAGCAGATGACAATTATGAAGTATGACGATTATGAAGTATGACGATTATGAAGTACGACGATTATGAAGTATGACGATTATGAAGTATGACGATTATGAAGTATGACGATTATGAAGTATGACGATTATGAAGTATGATGACGATTATGAAGTATGACGATTATGAAGTATGACGATTATGAAGTATGACGATTATGAAGTATGACGATTATGAAGTATGACGATTATGAAGTATTATGAAGTATGACGATTATGAAGTATGACGATTATGAAGTATGACGACTATGAAGTATGACGACTATGAAGTATGACGACTATGAAGTATGACGACTATGAAGTATGACGACTATGAAGTATGACGACTATGAAGTATGACGACTATGAAGTATGACGAATAACATTTACTTCATAATACCCTGAATAATCCATTGTAACATGTTCTCATTGGTTTCTAAAAGGTTCTGCAGTAGTTGAGTTGAAGTGGGGAATTATGGGATAAGGTGTTAAAGTTGTTTGTTCACAGAAATGAAAAATTGAAATTCAAAATAAAGAGTCGATTAAAGAATACAGTATTTGTATTGTTGTTTGATGAACAATTAAGAGTAGCTGCTGAAAGCATAATTAGTTCAGGAAGCATCAATTTATCTCAGTATGAAAAGTTTATATGAAGTAGTTCTCAAAAAGCGATACCATATGCTTTCGGATTAAAATACATGTTAATTCAATGTATACACAAGAATTACAAACGATCTAATTTCGCTTCCAATAACTTTTCTTCAGTGTGTATCATATAACAAAACAGCAGTAGTGCAGTTTTAAAGAAATTAATTTTCAACTTCCAGACGTTCATACATTTGAGAACAAACATCTTTAAGCAAAGATGGCAAATAAAAGATGACAATTATATTCCCCTTATTATGACGTAGTACGTTATCTCCATTAATAAAATGTTTGTATCTTCTATTTGAATATCAGGAACCTGATGATGGAGGTGCAGAACATGAGTATCCCTTACTGACTTTCGAACAAGACATTGATGTACCTATCGAAGATGATGCACCACCTATCACTCCTGATGCAGAAAGTAGCGATGAAGACTCTGGGAATGAGGCGAGAGATGGATATGCTCGACCAGATAGTATTGTATGCAGCTCCTATAACAGTGTTAACAGTGAGTTAACACAGAACGGTGGCAACGAAGAATACATAGACACTTTAGATGGCCAGCTTGTGCATCATAATGAAACTAACGATTTTGATGAAACTGATACTCAGACGGTTGATTCTCAATCTAGCAACATAAGTTCTGAAAGTTCAGGCAAACAATTTGCTGATTTTTTTAAGGCAGGGATCAACAGGAAAAGTCTATTGTTGGAATGTAAGAATTCGAAGAAAGACGATACTACAAGTTTGCAAAAAGATGAGAACTATGAACAAAATTTAAAAAAGGACATTACATCCAATTCTCACGATGACATGGATCCAGATCGGCATAATGACAATGATGCGAGTAATCAGAAAGACACGAGTTCAAACATTCTGAAAAACATTACTCAAACTTGCCAGAAAGACTCAAATCAAAATTTGCAGGAAGATCATCCGTGTCAGCACTTACCATTCAATCGTGTGAAGATTAATGAAACACCAATTAAAGAAAGACAACCTAACAATATCAATAGTAAACCTATAGAGGAAGTGCAGCCCATATTGGATGAATTCAAGGCCAATTCAGCTTACACTGATAGTTTGGGAGGAGGTTATTCAGTGTGTGCATCTTACAATCCTTGTGTGCAAGGGAAGTGTGGACCAAACAATACTACACATAATTTGGCAGGATATTCGACATATGGAGAATTACCAGAGAAAGACAGTTTAACACCAACATATTCTGCATCTATTCCAGTGAAGTCCTTATCAGAACCACATGACCAAATTGATCAAAACTATTCAAAAATCGGAATTGAACCAAAAGCTTTGAATGACAAAATACTGAAGGGGATGGAACTCTGTGACTCAAATACCTTACAGCTAAAACAACATGCTCCAGATAAAGTCCTAGCTTCAAAAAATGAGGAGAAAAATTCTCTTTCAACCATCAAACCTTCTCTTGGCACTGTCACATCTACAAACAGTTCTAAAGTTCCCGAAAATGGTGGATGTAAGCCAAATATAAATCGGCCAGTAACTCAAAATGAGAAAGAACAGGACATTTTTAAACAAAATGGTAGAGTTGAACCTCAAGTGATGACAGGTCCATCTTCTTCATGTCATTACATTGTACACAAGAATGAAGAACAATCAACATCAGCAACAACAACAACAGGAACATCCATTGAATCTAAAAGTTCTGGCTCATTACCAGATTATATATGCGCTGATAATAACAGCATTCCACAGGGATGATTACCTTTTGTTTGCTGTTGTTTAATCTAGTTTTCAACAGATTGTCATTGCACTGAAGTGATTCCAGTATACAAAACTAGAACTACACTTTTCTCAAACTCTTTACAGTGATCTCCCTTTATGGGATTAATCACTGTCACCACATGTGTCACATGACCATTTGCTTAGAAACGAAAACGGCGTTTAAAGATGGTGTTGACACCCAAAGCGTCAAACTCCTAACAATAATCTCCCCTTGCTACGGTGCATCGATCACTGCCACCACAAGATTTTTCATCCAGATTTTGATGAAATTCAAATGATGCTGTTTTGTTAAGAGATTACCGGATATCTTATTTAATTTAATAACAATATCTTGTATTGATTTCTGACCAGTTAAGTTGAAACAAAATTTGGTTTTGTTTATAAATAAAGCACAAATGGATTACAATTTTTTAGTTTCGCCGCCATCTTTTAACGCCATTTTCGTTTCTAAGTAGGTGGTCATGTGACATTTGTGATGGCAGTGATCAACCCCATAAAGGGAGATCACTGTGAGGAGTTTGCCAAAGCGTTCATCCATTTGTGAATTATTTGTAAAGAAATTGAAAGATTTTTCAATTTAACTGATCAGAAATCAACACAAGAAGGCATCATTATAAAATAAACAACTATATCCGGTAGAAAATAGAAAGAAAAATCATGTAAATTTCCTTAAAATTGGATGAAAATCTTTTGGTGGCAGGGATTGATGCAACGAAGCAAGGGGAAATTTCTGTGAGAAGTTTGCTCTTTTCTTTGTCTTTCTAAATCTGGCCCTTTCAGCGATAATATTCTCATAACCTAGAATTGACCAGTCGACAAAACCCTGGCACAATGTTTGACGGAGTTATTTTCACAATAAGAGCTATTGTAAGCAATATACACATTCACACGTGCGTTTGAATGTATAAATTTATAGACATATTGGTATTAACTCGGTCATTTTACAGTCATTTTGGGAATTTTCTGTTTGGAAATTGGGAACAAAGATTAGTTAATTCGATTGGGAGTGGGTCCTTTTTACGTTACCAAACATATAAGCAAATATAACCCTGGTCTATGTATCTGGCCTGGTCTTCTAACCCTGTGTCTTTCCAAATACTGGATTGTCACTCCTCCGCCATTTTAGAACACCAACAGGAAAACAAAAAATACACTTAACGTGTACTGTTCTAACATGATCACAGTCTATGCTTCTCCAAGTAAAAAAGAAAAAAAATATTTTGTTGAGGCTGTTACGTGTATCGGGTCCCTCTCGGAGTAAAGCCATCGTGGGTCACCCATCCAGGTACACTTAGTACGTTGCCTAACTTCGAGAGAAAGCCAACCACTCTACCAAATCACCCATAAAAGCCGGCTTCTACAGCGAGACTGTAGAAGTAGTATACTTAAACCCTATCACTGTCACATTTCTCCCACCTTTCCCTTGACGTCGTCCCGAAGTCACAAATGTCACAAAGACATACATAGGCAGTTACCAACTTTTTTACGTTTCAAGTAGGTACTACTGTCACTATAAACACTGCATCAAAGCAGTAACAAGGATCGAGAACATGCGACGAACTACTAAGGGTACGGGAATGATGGTAATATCAAACCAAATCCCACCGCTGCCACCAATTTTGTAACGTGTATCGGGTCCCTCTCGGAATAAAGCCATCGTGGGTCACCCATCCAGGTACTAACCACTTAGGACGTTGCTTAACTTCGAGAGAAAGTCAACCACTCCACCGAATCACCCATAAAAGCCGGCTTCTACAGCAAGACTGTAGAAGTAGTATTTATACATAAACCCTAGCACCGTCACAAGGCATTTAAAAGGTTGAAGTCACTTATTGTTTAATTATTTCTTTTTAATCTTATGTTATCCCCTTTACTCACTTGACTGCATTGCTGTAGAAGACAGATGCTTTTAAAAGAGCTAAGTTGATACGGTTTGCTAACAAAAATCGATAAAACGAGGTCGGCCATTAATCACAGTGTAAATGTCGTTAAACGTCGGGGACCAATGAATATGGAAAAGTCTCCATTTTGAATATTTGTGTTGTGTTGGATAGCTGACAGATTGTTTGTGTGTATCACGTGATTTATCTAACCAGGTGACCGCCACTCATATCTCAGAGCTATCATCACTATTTTAAGACATTTGTGGTCAGATTGTGTGCCACAGAATTTGTGAAAATAGCAGTTTCAAACATTGATGATAAATAATACAGTCATAATATTGTCATAATAATGTGGTGTTACCCTATGTTTTAACATGTTGTTTCATAAGTTATGTCTCATTTAACCCAGTTTTGCAGTTTTGGGATAGTATTCTTTGAATAAATTGATTGCAACAAAAAATGTATAAGAAAAATGGCATTATTTGATCTTCATACATAGTCTTCTGTCGTTGCTTTCTTCATGATCATACACAAATTGACATAATCAGGAAATATGTCTTAAAAAAGACCATGTTTCAATTTGGAAGAGGACAAAGAGTTGTTGAAAGATGAGGCATTATTGTTGTTGTTTTTCATTTTGTAAATTGAGATTTTAAGGGTTTCATGCCTTCCTTGTGCCAAAGGAATTTTTTTGTATTATCGTCAATATTTCTGGTTCATGTGTTAATTTTCTTACATTACATATAAAATAATGGCTCCAACAAATGTTTATCGTTTGCAATTAAAAGTTGGTTTCATTAATTTGTTTGCGCCTTTTAATTCAATCTCCACAGCATAAGGGCTCTGGTTACCTTTTACTCCATGCTAATATGCCATATCTATTTTGTTTGTATGGTATTTAACGCCACATCAACACTTTTTCAGTTATGTTACAGCTTTCCTGGATCCACCAGTACTAGGCTAGGACTCTGAAGTAACTAGCCAAAGGTCAATCCCATGAAACCAGAAGTGCGGAAGGGGCTCGATCCTGGGACCCAGAGTTCTAAGTCCGCCAACTTAACCACTGGCCCATACAGGATTCATCTACTACATCTCAAGAATCAGATGTGCTTGAGCAGCCGGTGACGTGAAAACATTGCGGAAATTAAACATTACCTGTAGCCTACAGCCTGTCGGGTATGCTTAAGAAATCACATCCTCACTGGACCCCCCTCCACAAAAACATCTTTCCTTACAGGGCTTTTTCGTTATATAACAGGGGCCAAAAAGACACCTTCCTGATAGGAAATTTCTTTAAAAGCATGCAATTTTCCCAGAAATTCAGTCACATCAGCTTTTTGGTTTCCCGACTCAGCAATCACATTGATACAATTTTCCCAAATCAACAGGACTGGGCTTCATTCCAGTTAAAGGAAAAAAAGGCACCGCCTTGTTAAGGACATTTTCTACAGTTTTATTAGGAAATAATCCTTTCATAGAATTTTCTAAATTTTTGATATGTTATTTAAAATTTAATTGTGAATTCAAAAATGAAAAGAAAAATGTTGGTTGACTAGTTAGTTTTTTTTTGTAAAATGACATTTTCCATGGTAACCATTCGGGGCAAAATTGCCAAAATGACCATCACATCTTCAAAGGTAATAAAATAATTTCTGGGAGGTTTATTAACACAAAAATCATTAATTCTTTCATTCAATACTTTATAATCCAATGTTAATTCAAATTATAAAAATCTGACAAATATTTGTAATCAAAATCAGATTTTCAAATTTTTGTATGCAACAAAAAAAACAATGAAAATTTATATGTATATTACAAATAAATGAAGATATCTAATAATTCCTTTCATAGAATTATCTTATTTTCAGTATGTGAAGTAAAATTTAATCTTGAAATACACAATGCAAAATAAAGTATATGTTGACGAATTAGTTTTTCTGTAAAAGAACAGTTTCCATGGTAACCGTATTTGAGAAACATTTATAAAAAAGCCTAAAATAACATTTAACTTGAAAAATAGAAGCTGGGGACTTAATATGCATGAGAAATATGTCAACTTGTTAATAATATTTTATAGTTTTATAGATAATATGATTATTCTTTAAAAAAAAAAAGTGCATATAGCAAAAAAAATTGTATCCGAATATCTCCCTTGGATGCGCAGAAGAAGTGCGCAGAAAAAATCTACCGAGAACGTCCTTAAGCCTGTAAGAAGACTTTATTAAGATTTAAGATGCTTGGTCACACATGAGACAAATTTCAGTTCAAAATTAAATTGATAGTACAGATTATTTAATGGAAAGTAGCTACTGAGTGCAAAATTGATTAAGAATGTGTCAACATATCCCAGTATACATAGCTGATATGCGATGGATTTCAAAGCCATTGTGAAGCTTTCATATCTGAAAAGTTTTGAAAACATATATCAACCCTTTACCAAACGCCAAATTTTGCAGAGTTTGCAGAAGACATTTCAAAATGTGACGAAATTGAAAAATAGTCTTCTGATAGGGCAGACAACATTGTGGGAAATGGAGAAATTGCTTATTATGAGCAATTTCTCCTTTACCCACAATGTTTTCCAAAATCGTCTGCAAGAATCTGTCGTTTTGATTTGGTAATGGGTTAAACAAATATAGGATATAGTTTTCTTCAGTATATCGCCTACAACTGCACAGCTACTGTAGAGTTTAAAAGAAAACATTTTTGAAATCAACCTTTCATTAAAATCTGAATCTTTATTGAATGCTGGGTAATTTACTAAAAATAGATCTTTGTGTCATCTGCTTTCCAAAACCTAAATAAATACTTAATTTTGTTGGAGAAAGATACCAAGAGAAGCAAAAGGACAAGATCACAGGCCAGCTGCCAATTTATTTGGCGGCTGGCCTGGATCTTGCCTGTTTGCATTAGCATGAAGTCGGGTCCAGCACTATAAGGGTTAATCCATAGAAATGCATTGAATGCATTCAGATGCCTTTTCTCTGTTAAAGAGCCAAGAATAAGCGATGCACAAATGACCAATATGAATTCAGCAAATTACCAATTCCCTACAAGTTGATCATCAATGATGGAGGAGGACCTTTTACTTTACTGCTCATAAGGACCAGTTCAGACAAAATGAACCGTCAGCATCCCCTTAGTCAGTCAGGAGACTACTGTATAGCGCATTATATTCGCGGTGCCAATATTTCGCGTTTTTTAAGGGTTCCTAAATTCGCGGGGTTTATATTTCGCGGTGGTTGAAGGTACCGCGAAATTAAAACCCCATCACCAAAGATTGTCCATATCAACATATAAACTACTTCGAAATACCTGTTCTTATTTTATAGCAAGGATCACTGTTTTGTGATAGACATGAGAATCAAATGATTGTAAAAAATACATATGATTAATGATTAATTAATCAATAATTAATGAAATGCATTGTTTGATTTTTTTTTTAAATAAAATGTGTTTTCTTTATTGGTCTCGCTTTAAGTCAACGTAAATGATTGATAAGGGTAACAAATGTTTAATTGATACTCGTAACAGATATCAGTTCGCGGAACAAGCGTGTCATCAATCTCTACCAGAGTAAATTGGTTCCCGCTACGCTCCCACATTTATATCCGGGGGACGATAACTCTGCATAGGAGATTGGCTAGCCTGGAGTCCTGGCCCATGCTAACCCTAGTTCGCGGTATACGAACGGGCCAGGCTCCACCAGGCTAGAGATTGGCGTGTCATATGTACTTCTCAACCAAGCATGCTGATTTGTTTGCCCAATTGATATCCGCCTCGGGCATTGTTTGACAAGGGTATAACTATTAACGGATTAATTTTGTGATCCCGGAGACATGTTAGGTGTGTAAAATGTTATATTTGTCTTATATTCAGATCGATATTTCATCAAATCTTACCTCGCAAACGGTGACGTAAATTTCAAAATAAATGAAAACAGAGACATAAATAACTGTTATCTATGTCTCTGATGAAAACAACAAAATTGAAATGTATTCATCTACAAAATCAAATACAATAACTGTGCATAACGAAACAGTACATGGTGGAAGGGACAACAGAGTGACATCCAGGTAAAACGGCGACCTGGCATGGTATACAGAATTACATTGATGAGGCTTTTATTAGCGGTGTTTAAAATTCGCGCTGTCGGACCGACCGCGAATCGCGCGAAAATTAAACCCCCGCGAATAAAAGTACTTATACAGTATCTCAAATGAAAACTCAAGTCTACCACTACTGTAATCTGAGCCCAAACAAAGAGATGCATTGTGATATCAAGTTCAGAGCTGAACAACTTCTTCAGCATTTATCACTAATCATTATGAAACATCATACTGGAAGCCTATCAATCTCTACCAGAGTAAATTGGTACCCGCTACGCTCCCACATGTAGTATCCGTGGGACGATAACTCTGTATAGGAGATTGGAAGCCTATATATGTTTAATAACTGTGTACATGTTTGTCAATATAAAAAGGGGCTCACTTTGATAAAACATTTCATTATCAAGACATACTTTCAAACCAGTACAAATAATTCACTTTGAGCACTTTCAATGTTCTTTTGAATATAAATGTTGTGTGATCATGCATACCAACTGAAGGACAAATTCGGGCCAATCACTGTTCAAAGGTAACTGTTTTGTCAATATGAAGTTAAAATAGTAAAAGGTGAAGGTAGTGTTCATAGTCCCATATCGATAGGCATATCCAGGCGACTCTTACAATTACCTCCCTGATCATTGGGTGATTAACCTGCAGTTTACATATGGCGCAAAGGCAGCCACGGCACATAGGTTTATTCCCTCATAGGTACCCATTTATACACCTGGGTGGAGAGGAGCAACGTGGGATACATTATTACCTCAGGAAAATTCCGATGATCCGGCCAAGATACGAACCCGGGACCCTCCGATCACGAAGCCGACGCCCAACCACTCGACCACAGGTTAAAATAGTACATGCTGTTTATAACTCCTTGAAGGTTTGGGTCTATCTTTCAGTCTTTGTCAAGAGAAAAGTTCTCTCTTCCTGCCAACATTGTGTCTAAAGCATGTTAACCCTTTCCCAAAACAATAACGACATTTGACCACTTTGTTGCAGACGGCTTTAAAAACATTGTGGAAAAATGAGAAATTGCTCTTAACGAGCAATTTCTCCTTTTCCCACAATGTTTTCTACCCTATTAGAAGATTATTTTCCAATTTCATCACATTTTTAAATGTCGTCTGCAAACATTCAATTTGGGACAGTTGAAAATTTGTTGTTTGGGAAAGGGTTAAATCATAATCAAACAAGAATCAAAATTGTCAATTTTTTTTTATTATTATTACAAAAGTTTAACACTCTCTATCATATGCAAATGAATGAGGGATTCCCTTAAAAAGCTGGAACTGACTTCATGGTTATGCAAACAGGTTAGACCCAGGCCTGCCACCAAGTAAATTGGCAGCTGGCCTGTGATCTTGGCCTGGTTTTGGAAAGCAGATGTCACTTGACACAAAATCTATTTATAGAAAATTATCTGGCATTCTAATTGTAATTTCTGACAGTTAAAGGCACATCAAAGGAGAGGAGTAAAAATAAATCACTGAAAAAACATATGGACTTCTTTTATAATGTTCATAAAAGTCTTGAGAATTAGTTTGGGAATGCATTGAGACCCTATTAAATAGACTCATTTAAAATAAGTTATTTTGTGCTTGAAATGTAGTTGTCTTCAGTTCAATCATGTTTATCAACAACCTGTTTGTTTACATATTCAAAATAATGAATTCGGATTGGTTGGTTAAAAAATGTGTGTATCAACTGTCAAGGTCAGAGGTGAAGAATCAGGAAATCTGAATTATAAAACTTGCTAATCTAGGTTATTTCTGGTTTACTTTCACATTTAAGTTGTGCTGATGGTGTTTTCTGGTGATAAATATTTGAATCTGTCCAAAAGTTTACCAAATAATATAGTGTGATATAGCATTAATCTCCTTTAATGGGCCTTTAAACAGAATAATTTTGGCAAAATCCTTACAAACTAATATCAGTTTTTCAAACAAACTTGTTTCAAAGTATCTGCAGAATAATATATATATATATATGGGTTTTACATCACATCAACATTATTTCAGTTATGTAGCGATGCCCGACTCTTAATGATGGAGGAAGACCCCATACTCAACTGCCCATAAGGGCTGGTCAAGACAGGTAGAACCATCGGCATTCCGTTAGTCAGTCGGGAGACAGCCTCTCATGAAAATCCATATCCCTCTCAGGATTTGAACCCACGCGGAGAGGGGCCAATTTGCAGAATAAAAGTTAACAATCAACTGTGTATAACAAAGGAGGGATGGGCCTGTATCAAGCATTTTTTTCTCTCCAAGTGTCTGTTACTCAATATAGTCTTCTTAATAATAAATCATACTTTATAGTTATTGTATACATCTTGTTTCTTTCAATTTTAGCACATAAACACATATACGTAGGAGATAACTTATCATTCTTTCACTCAGAATAATGGTCATTTATTCAAAAACAAATTCTTCATTGATATACATATAGCTTTAATGATCAAACTATCAATTAACAATCAAAGTGCACCCAGCTACAAAATGATGATACCCATGATAGATCAATCAAAAATGGATGAATAATGGACTTTGAATCAAGGTCTTTGAATAATGGACTTTGAATAATGGACTTTGAATCAAGGTCTTTGAATAAATCTTAAAAGATGACTTAATTATATCATACTATTGCTAATCCTTTGGTTTGGCTTCTCATGTCAGTTCAGATAACAACCCATAAACAAAGAGTTAGTGGGCAAGTTCAGGGATTAACACAATTAACATGCCTCATGACCATATTACAGAACCACTATGTAGCATTTCTGTAAAGACTGCATCCATTATCAGAATAAACTGTCCGAAAACACAAAGGTTAACATGTATCAAATGTCTCATGATGTTCAGCTGTCGGTGGCTTTAAAATGGTCATCATCGACTGTAGAATAAATGTGTCCCTCTCCACTCAGAAACTCGATGGCATCCCTACAAATATACAACAATGTAATTATACTATTGACCAATATAGTTATACAATTGACGAATCAACAAAACCATGTCCCAAGTGTTTGTCGGAGTTGTTGTCACAGTTTGAGCCATCGGATGCAATATCCTAGTGCACATGTGCATGGGTGAAAGATGATTTCAAAAATTAGAGTCTCATTGACAATGTGATTTTAATCAACTCCTGTAAAGTAGAACTTGATAACTATTTCTAAATGACTTTATGTAAACAACCCAAACATAAACTTTAAACATAAACTTGCAACAGAAGACCCGTAAAACCCATGAACACTTGGATATGCAGGAGTTTTTCTCATTGTATACAGTGATAATTTTTTGCCCCAAAAATCTCATAGAATTTCCCCAAAACTCATTACTTTCATTCATTTTAATAATTTTTCTATAGAAAAACCCATTTTTTTTAAGTTTTGGTCAAAAAACCCCATTGATTTAATTTAGGAAAAAATCACTGTGTATTACAGGGGCCCATATAAGGCACATTCCCAATTGGAAAATTCTTTAGAGTCATACAGTTTTCCCAAACATTCAGTCACCTCAGACTTTTGGTTTCCCAATTCAGCAATTTCATTGATATGATTTCCCAAAATTAACAGACCTTGGCCTCTTCCCAATTTAACCCTTTACCTAATGGCAAGACTTCAGCTGTCTCAAATCGAAAGAGTTGACAGACAGCATTTCAACATGTGATGAAATTAAAAAACAATCTTCGGATAGGACAGAAAGCTTTGTGGAAAAAGGAGAAATTGCTTTTCAAGAGCAATTTCTCCTTTTCCCACAATGTTTTCGAGAGTCTTCAAATATTGTTATTGTTTGGTAATGGGTTAAGGAAAAAAATCTGGTATGGGATAATGGCGATATTTACAGTGGTTAGCAATGTAGATAGCATACCTGATGGCCTTTTCAGGAACTCCCCGAATCTGTTTGAATACTGAATCCAAATTGGCACCTTCTGATGTGGGGTTATTTCTGATAACTTGATGTACCTGGAATAAATGGTTAACCTTTCATTTCTTGTTTTTGTTTTTTTAATTGTGATACAGCAATGCTTTTATTCAGAGAAACAAACAGTTACATTTGTGTAATACACACACTTTTAATTGTATTATACATAATGTGTTTGTTTATATGGGAGTTTACATCGCATCAAAATTATTTCAATTATGTTGTGATTCCCAACTCTTACTTAATGATTGAGAAAGACCCCAAACTCAACTGCCCATAAGGGCCATTCAAGTGGGATAGAACCATCAGCATTCTATAAGTAAATCTGAACTCTAAAAGTGATCAACCACAAAGCACATATTCTGTCTTTTAAACAACTTCATCGTGTCCTTACCTTCTTTAATACTTCTCCTATAGAGGAATGCATAAACACAACTTTTAAGTCTTTTTACAGATGGCATTTATAAAGCATTTGTCAAACAAAAGCTTGCTCTTGAGATGCCCAACCTCATATTAATATATCTACTGAAAATAATGGCTTGTCAAATATGCATCTAATACAGACAAACTTTTTCTTCTGACAATGAGTTTTTTTTTGCTTCATATCACTTGAAAATGGAGTGGAAAAGGTAAACCCCATGAAAGTCTTATTTCTTATAATTGACTCCTTATCCTAGAGAGGAGGCAAATAGATCACCATGTCAAATGGTTTTCAAAGTTTTCGAGAAGAATGTCAATTTCAGCACAAGACGTATAGATCATTTACCTGGTTTTGAATTGCTGTTAGCCCATTGATGTTTCCATTATCACCTGAATCAAAATTCATGGTAGTTTGCTGGTTACCACTCACCATACCATTTGAATAGCCGCCCTGAAACAAGTCAATCATACTGAATACAGTCAACTCTATCTCATAAGGAGTTAAATTTATCATTTAGAATGCTGGCTAATTTTCTAAAAATAGACATATCGCTGCCATTTTTAACAATAATTTTGGTTTATAGCAAAATTTCAGATAAGTTAGTATTGGCCTTTTACAAACATATTTGTCAAAGGAGTCACCCAAGTAACCAGCCATAAAATTGAAAATCCAGCCTCTAACCCCCTTCAGCCACATACGCAAGCTTCTGACCAAATTATAATATGTTTATAGAGCAATAATAATGTTAACATTGATTGATCCCCTGTGAAAAAAGATACATGGCTACTTATAACAGCACCTCCAAAGGCATGTATAATGTGGCATTCTGAAGATACCATAATGGTCAGACATCTAAACAAGGAAGCAAATTGGCATCTTGCGTTCAACTTTTAAAAACAGCTTGCATATAATTATGCGGGCACACAATAGAACCATCAACAATACATTCCTAATGAGTACCACTTTTGCATGGTTAAGAAAAGTAAGAGAGGAGAATGCAAATCTTATGTTTATATATTTATATGGGTTTTACATCGCATCAACATTATTTCAGTTATGTTGCGATGCCCAACTCTTATTGATTGGGGAAGACCCCATACTCAACTACCAATAAGGGCTCGTCAAGCCAGGTAGTAACTATTTTGTAATAGTTTGAGAGACTACCTCTCATGAAAATTCAAATGCCGTCACTTGAAATTTACCCCAATCGGAGAGGGGCCATGTGATTCTGAGTTCTGAACTCTAACCACTAGGCCATCGAGGCCCCCCCTGCACATCTTGGTACCGTTTTACTAAACAGTTTACGCTTAAGATTTGCGTAAGTCTAAAACAACAATTCCTCTTATTTCAATTTTGGACGAAGCAATATTGCAAAGTGACACATCATTGGAATCGTCTCTCCGAGACGCTTCCAATGAAGTACCACATTGCAACGTTGTACTTTCATTGAAGGTATTATCCATGTTTATCAATTATGACTTACGCAAACATTTTCTGTAAGTTGTTTAGTAAAACAGGCCCCTTATCTGTAACTCGGAGGATGATTATCCATATGTCGTACAGGTCAGTTTTTTGCGAAGAAAACAGCAAATATCTGTTCATGTAACTTTTCGTGAATAGATTGAAAAAGCAATGTGACAAGCAATTTCTCTTTTTTGACAATGCTTTTTGAAAGTCATAAGCTGCAAGACGAAAAGACAGACATAAGGTGGTAATTTTTAGATGTGCCTCAGTAAATTCAACATCAAGGGGGACAATATGCTAAATAAAGAAGTTAAAATAATGAATTACCCCTGTTGGTTTTGTAGCAAATGATGCATGTGCGTGTATAACATCTAGAATATGGTATGTAAGCTCATTCATATCCTTGACAGGGCTGACTTTAAACCCCACAATGTACTTCTTCCCACCAAAGGGTCTAATTGCCCCTACGATCCGCACATAGGTGTTCTCTCTCATTGCCTGCACTCTTTCTTCCTCCGGAACTGACTCCTGAAACGCAACAAAGATCGAAGCTGTCAATCCATTTGTTGAATTAATGATTTAACCCTCAGAATGCTGGGTAATTTTCTAAAATTAGATTTTTGTGCTGTCTGCTTTACGACGAAACCATAAATATCTGCTTGATTTTGATGAAGAAAGATACCCAGAGTAGCAAACAGGTTAGATCAGTCGCTAATTTACTTGACGACAGGCCTTCATCTAACCTCTTGAATAAGCATAAAGTCGGTTCCAGCCCTTTAAAGGTTAAATATTCAGTTTAATCAATGCTATATTCATAAAGAAAAAACCCTCTTTTCTTCCATCTTTTCCTAATATGCTATAGCTTTTAATTTCAACCAGTCAAAATTCACATATTGGGGATTGAGTCTTAGGAAATCAGCTCAACTACTGGGCCGGGCAGGACCCTGTTTTCTCTAAACTTGGAAATATTTTAGGAATAACTAAATTTAAAAAAAAAAACTCTTTCATTTGTGGAAATTGTCATGGATTGTTTTTACTTTTTTCATATAGTATTTGCTATTTTGAGACATAATGTTATTAACGAAGTCATTTTACAGCCATTTTTGGAATTAAGTACTTCGAAATTTGGGCAAGCGGTCAGTTAACCCATTACCAAACAATAACAACATTTGACCAGTTTGCTGCAGACGACTCTGGAAAACATTGTGAGCAATTTCTCCTTTTTCCACAATATTTTCTACCATATCAGAAGATTTTTCAATTCCATAACATTTTGAAATGTTGTCTGCAAACTCTTTCATTTTGGGACAGTAAAAAAATTGGCGTTTGGTAAAGTGTTAACAGCCAAAATGGGAATTTAGTACTTGGAAATTGGTTCAGGGTTAGGGTATAATTACATTTTGATTTCAACCACACAATGCTATAATGTACTTACATCATTATCTATGAATTGTTTCACCTCTATGGGTGGCCCAGTCATATCATCAATTTCGTATTCCATTTTTTGGGGAGTTTCCTTGACTGCTTTAACAAGGCCAACCAGCATCACCTTAAATAATCATTAATGTTAATCACCAATGGACATCAGAAGGGGGAATCACAAATGTCAACAATATAATGTCCTAACAAGATGGCCACGCCCAGAAATTTTTGCTCTGTTCACATTTTGTCAATGACATCCACATTGTGTACCCCGCAAGAGTTGACCTTCAACTTTCTGGTTCTGGTGGTATATGATGACCCATGCTTTATAACAGCGTTACATCTTACATTTGGCAGAAAAATTGCAGTCGACTGGCACACATGTCCAAAACATTCTGTCTTAGACTGCTATTTCTCTGCAGTGTTAGACTTAAGATTTATTTACATAATTCAGTAAACATAATCCAAGTCCATCACTTTTGTTTATAAATCAACTCTTAATCAAACTAATACACTATATAATGTGGGTTATAGGAAACAGCATTTTGTCAAACATTAATGTTAAGCATTAAAACAAATAAAAATTCTACATAAATTTTCTTGCTTGTTAGGTACCAAATTTGTCGAGATAACGCTTTGTAATGTTGCGGTCAAGACAGGAGTCTTTATTTCTTTATTCATCTCCAAGTCTTACACTATTGGTAATCCAAGAGAATTGTTATCAAATAAATTTTGAAATACAGCTTAAAAATACCCTAATACAAACCCTTATCTAGGACTGATAGCCATATGTTGTCACAATTGCTTTATTTATCCTGTCACCAGTGCAATATACAGACCTATTACAGGATGCCTTATAACATTTGTGATTTCCGGCACTAACCATATATCACACACTCACATGACGAATCATGACCTCATATGTACGACATGACATATAAGGTCATTTGTGCATAATTCACTTAATGTTCTTTAGTTTGTTTCCTTTATTTCGTACTTTGTTTTCATTTTGTTTGTGCATAAGAATCTACAATGGTAACCAGATGAATAGAATAGATAACTGGTGTCTTTGAATAGGAAAAGTTATCGGGCTCATCTTGGAATTATTATCCGATTCACCTTCGGCTTACCGGATAATATTACTATGTCTTGCCCGATAACATTTCCGATTCACGACACTAACCATCTTTTCTCTATTTCCTTAATACCACCTACCTCCAGACACCCATGCAACCAGGGGTTGCAAAATCAATTGCACCTAATGCCCAGCTTGTCGGATAGCCTAAACAGACAAGTGAATGTTTACTGAATTTTACTATATAACCACCATACAGACAAGTCCAGTAAAGAGAATTTGGCGCTTTCTGAGCAATAAATCAAAATCAGATTTCGCCAACCCTAGTAACAAAGTAATTGCCCGTAAATATTTGTCCCAATTTTCTCCTGTCATGACCTACCTGCATTATTTCCATGTCCCCTGAGTAGAATTTCTCATCATCCTGCGTGGAGTTGATTATCTCTGAGACTGTAACTGGAATTATGTTCTGAGCCCTCTGCCTTGACTGAAAACACAGGATAGATATACAACCTACATTGATCTGGTATGCATCTTGTTCAATGCATCAGCAGGGTCTTTACTTTAATCTCTGAGTTTCAATCATATGGGACTAAAACACTTGTTAGTTGTCCGCTAAAGCAAGGAGTTTTTGCGTAATATAACAGGGGCCTATAAAGGCACCTTCCCAATTGGAAGTTTCTTTCAAATCATGCAGTTTTCCAAACAATTCAAGCTTTTCAGTTTGCCAATTCAACAATTTCAGCAATAAAACTTCCAAAAAACTACATGCCTCTTCCCGATTCAAGGAAAATTAGCAGTTTATTATATTCTTATGAGTGAAATACTGGGATTTCTTAGTGTATCAATTTTCAATTTTGTCACAGTGAACATCGTCACTAGTGATGATATCAAAAAGTCATATCATCACTAATGATGATATCAGTTTTGACGGGACTACTTTTTTACCATTTCTTTGCATTAAAGTCATAGCTGCACTTTTACACATGGCACTAAAATGTTTGTATTCTAAAATATATCCATTGTGTGAATGATGTCATAGGTTGCAAAAATGACGGCATGGGCGTTATTAACTGCTTTGCTCCTCCCATTTTATATTCCATTTGGTGTTTATGGAGGTATTTTTGCAAATAAACTTCATAATATTATAGTGGAATAAAATAAATAGAATAATCAACTCCATTTGATATTGAATGGGTTATCATGTAGAAAAAACTTGTTCTTCAAACTTGTTTTTTCAACCTGATAACAACCCACTCTTGTGACATATTTTTTAAATCAATCGAAAGGAGTTGATTATCCTCTATGTCATCCTTTACCTTAATGTTCTTTCATAGAAACACTTCTTTTTATAATACTTAAGCTTGGTACTCAAAATTGTTCAAAGAATTCCGACTAGAGAGATTAATTATAAGGTAAATTAATGAATATGAAATACATGTTTAGGTCTAGACCAGAGTCCTGCGTACTTCCATTGCTAACTTCTTTATACCCTATCTAACCTGTATATTGTGTGAACTTGTAAGAAGTTGCTTGTCATGAGAATTGTAATAAGTACACAAAAAAAGGATTGACAGCATAATTCTTTATCGAACATTGCATGCAAAACAACCTCCCACATAGCCTTGTCTGTACGAAAGCATTTTCTTTTAAAAGGTAGAAAACCCATAATCTGCCATTTTGAAAGTT
The DNA here is from genome assembly GCA_947846245.1 of Cerastoderma edule. Taxonomy (NCBI): domain Eukaryota; kingdom Metazoa; phylum Mollusca; class Bivalvia; order Cardiida; family Cardiidae; genus Cerastoderma; species Cerastoderma edule. Next base: position 34,798,926 of record OX401405.1, on the reverse strand, counting down.
TATTTTGGATGATACCTTTAATGTCTAGGTATAAATTTGTTGGTGCCGGTACTATTTGCTTTACACCAAATAGTTTGGGACACTTATACCAAGAAGTAACCCGACAAAAGAATTAGTTTCCAACTGGCTGAGTATTCTACCTTAACTTACCCTTTTTTCCTGTGATTGTTGTGGGGTTCCGAATCCTCCTGGAGAATTAAAGCCTTGTCCACCTCCCTGGTCATTGTTTTGAAATCCTATTGATGTTAAGAAAGAAATAGGAAAGAACTGAATAATGAGCTGCTAACAGTTATGTTTAAAGCCTAACTCTATCATACCTTTATTTGAAGTATCTCCTACAAAACTCGCTGTAAGTAAATTGAATACCAACATGTTATGTGTATGGATCAAATAAAAAAGGGATTAAATCATAATTGAGAGTAATGATCATTTGATATTTAACTGTTTTTATTGAAATATCGGTGTTCAAACATTGCGACAATAATTTCATGGCATCTGGCCACTATTAAATAAATCGTTTGAAAGTTGGAATTAACACAAGCTATTGTCCAATGCAAACATTTCTCAATATTTCCCGATCACGTAAAATTAGCTGTTCTTTAATCTTACCGAACTTGTCATTGACCGAATTTACGGGTACAGTCAACTCGACAGTTCCGGATCACTAATAGAAAAAAGATAATTTTTTCTTGCACTCACACATTTCCTATAGAAATCAACATATGAATTAAACGGGTAAAACATCCTCTGTCCATTTATACCAATGGTTTGCTGCTTTTATTTACCATTTTCCAGGTTTTGAAGAAAACAATAACGGGGTCATCGCGACAGTTTCGGATCAAATGTGACAGTTCCGAATCACGCTAATTGTCATATCATTTATTCTAAAAAGAGTAAACTTAGCAAAGAGACGATAAAAACAGAAAAAATATCATCAATATATACTTAGTTTTCATCAAAGACTTGCCTGGTACAATTTCTCCTTAATGAATTATTTTACTTTTTCCTTTTAAGATTGTATGAGAATGACCGGAAGTAAAGTTGAGAAAACCCCTACAGTGTCTATAGTACCAAAGAGGTGATCCGTAACTGTCGAGTTCCCCTGCCTTCATTCAACATACAATTATTTAATCTCAGACCCGTTTTAGCGTGAAATTTTCACATGACTACATTCTATTATAATTTTTCTTACGAATGATGTCAATCATAAGTGTACATTTTATCTAAAATGAGCGACAAAATCGCTGAGAACAAAATATTGTTGTAATTAGGTCAACTTCCGGTGACTTGTCTTGTTCTTAATTAACCGTTCCAAATTGATTGTGATCGCTTGAACAGTAGCGGAAATGTCATCTTTGTTTTATCAACAGCTTAATGAATATGCTAAATGACACTAAAGATTTTAAGGCCAGAGTTTCTTTGCATTCATAGAAATTTGAGAACAAACATAAGATGATCCGGAACTGTCGATGATCCGAAACTGTCGAGTTGACTGTATTTACTGTCATCGTGAAATTTCACATTCCTGGCATTTTCTACCATTGACAGCTTCGCAATTTTTGAGACACAAAGCTATGAAGCACAGACCTACAGCTATTAGTCTCTCATGATTTAATTGTTGTTTTATTATAGAATCTATAATGTCCGAAGTGATTGACTTTCGTCGTAGTTTCCAAAAGTAGCACCAATGATAATCGACACATTTATTGGTCATACAGTACGATAAAAAGCATATTTGACTCCACGTTTTGGTCAATCACTTCATTATATGTGCTCCAAACAGCAATATTCTTAATAATTTCGTTTATATGTCTTTAAATTGTCACATTACCTCCTTGATTATTCCACATTTTCGTTCGTTGTTTACGCTGCAGATGGCGGGAATTAAATTATGGTACCCCACCTTTCATAATGGTGACACAACCAAAATAAAATCGCTGGGTACCATTATCCACGGAAGATACGAAACCGCTTATGTAGTTTAAAAATTGTTTCGTACACCATTAATAAAACAGTATTTCCTATTTTCACAGTAATTTTTATCTATTTCTTACTCCCCTTTTTCATCTTAACTATAAAACATTGTTTACCATTTATATGTGAATGAAACTTCAACGTTGTAAATAGTGAAACGTTAAAAACTAAACATTTTTTATTATTCTGAAAGGCATTGGCATAGCTTCCTTCAAGCACTTTAGGCACGTGCCTTCACTTTCATTTCAGGAAGCAAAAAAGAAAAAGAAAAAATCTCAAAAAACGCAACAGAAAATGCCTTTTTTCCCTAAATAGGCAAAACATAATTTCGCGCTCTCAAATACATGCCAGAATGCAACTGGACGATTTTTGTTTGACTGCATTTTCCCGGGGTAGATCTAGCCAAGTCTCTATTCTCGCTTTCGACATGACGTCATCATTAACCGGAAGTGAATGACCCGGGGGATGCTATGGCATAGCAACGCTATATCGCCAAAGCGGGTCCCCTTTTCATTTCGCAAAAATCAATCAAAGGAGACAGATGTTATGTTTTTTCTGTGTTTTGATAATGTCTTTTCAATATTATGATTTACTACTGGGTGTTGCCAAGACTCGTTATGATAAGAAATTGTCTTTAATCGGATTAAAAGAGTGCCCTTATAGACTGCCACAAGGAAGCTGGAAAGACGATCCTACAATTTGGCCAGAAATGGAGTACGGAGACATGTATTCCTATTTGATTGACACTCCAGGTTCGAACTATAATCATTATTTTACGCATTCCACTCTTTGAATTGTCATTTTCGCATATATAATAGTGTTTTTAACCCCAAAAAGATGCGTCATTCGGTTCGCAGTGCAAGTGGCAGTGCTTCTTTGTCTGAATTTTAAATTATTTGTTATACATTTCTTTGTTTTGTATTGAGTGTCATGTTATTATGTTATTCAGGAGAGGGATTCAATAAGCTTATAGCTTCCGCCCCAATCCAATTGTAAAATTTTTTTTTACAGTAAGGTATGTTTTAACTAAAGAGCATGTTACAGGGTCTCTATATTCACATTTTTGTAAAGGCATACAATGCCGGCTGCAGTCCTTCGACCCGTCATGTCTGCAAGAGAAACAACATCATCTTTATACCATATGCAAGGACACTGGTATATCAGAAATATTTCTCCCCAGATGGTATACGGATCTGGAATACCCTTCCAATCGAAGTAGTCACTTGCAAATATGTTAACTGCTTCAAGCGATAGATCCAGGCCACAACCATCAGGAAAAGATCTTAATAATCGTCTCTTCGCCTCGTGCGCCGGTACGAGAATAACCCTATGTGGCTGTTGTACTTTATTGGAAAAAGAAAAATACGGAAGAAGGCAGTTTTATCTTTGTTTTCAAATTATTTATCGAAGTATAATTTGATTTAACAAGCCTTAATTCACATATTTTATTTGAAAAAAAATATGGCGAGCATTTACAACGGCGCTCAAAACGTCCCGTGAACAAATAGGCACCCATCTGCAAATAAAAAAATTTCGAGCTGCCGTATAGAAATTTACCAGGTGATTGGAAATCCTAGGGATCATTTCCTGAAGAAAACATAAAATGTCAGTAAAACACCGGGGAAGTGACAAGGACCCAAACCCACATAGTCCCCTTTCCCATAACTGCACTTTCTTCACATAAGCTAACATTATTACTCCATGCTATACACACATTGAAAAACACATTGTATTCGAAAATGGTTTTTTTCTACGATTATAAATGCCGAATGTACGTTGACCACAAAATGCAGTACTTAACAAATCTCTGATGTTCGAATTTAAAGCAGAATAACTCCAATCCGCCTTGTCTGAACCCATTACCAAACAACACCTACATGTGACCAGTTTGTTGCAGACGACCCTGGAAAACATTGTAGGAAAGGAGAAACTGCTCTTAGCGAATAATTTCTCCTTTTCCCACAATGTTTTCTGCCCTATCAGAAGGTTATGTTTAAACTTCTTCACATTTTGAAATGTCGTCTGCAAAATCTTTCAAATTGGGACATGAATTTAACATTTGGTAAGGGGTTAATCAATCTGTCTTTAATCATTATGTGATAAAATGCATTGAGCATTGAATGGGGGAAAGACTATGTGCTTCAACGAAGAAGAATCGATTTTTTTCTATGAGTAAAAACAGTAGATAAAGTAAAAGAAGTGCTCATCTGATCTTATGATAAGTTATTTTCGTAAATACCAAAATGTGAAAATAGAAACGTGGCAGAAATGAAAGTACGAATTTGGATTTTTCTGCTCAGTTCGAATCTGAACATTGCACTATCGTTCGTTATATGATGACTGTCGTCTGCATTTATTATTACCTTGTAAAAAAACATCCATGTCGTTGAAAATTTACCCTCATCTCTCCAAACGTTTAAATAAAGATTGAAGTTAGTTATGAGTTCGTTGCGAATATGCTTTATTTTCTATAGTGTTTTAACCGCTTACCAAACGCCAAATTTTTGACTGTCCCAAACTGGAAGAGTTTGCAGACGATATTTCAAAATGTGATGAAATCGAAAAAGCTTCTTCCGATAGGGCAGAAAACACAGTGGGAAAAGGAGATTTTGCCTGGTTAGAGTTTCTCCTTTTTCTACACTGTCTGCAACAAACTAGTTAAATGTCGTTATTGGTTGGTTATGGGTTAATCGTTATAAAGGGAATCAGAACAAAGTTCATGCAGAATGCCTGACACGTTAAGAAAATCAACATGATGTAGAAATCCTGATTGCTGTTAGTGTGGCCGGAGTTAAATTTTACAGAAATAACCGTATTAATTGTCCACGCGTTAAGAAAATTGACTCATAAATGATATTTAAAAAGGTACAAGCATCGTTTATAATATTTGAAAACGTGACAAGCTACATATGCGTCAAACATAAAGGTTGAACATGCAAGAAATGGACGAATCTTACTTATCTATTATCAACGGACAATTCTTTTCAAAATTGTAGAAAGAGAAAATTTACACGTATATGTAGTGTATATACATGAAAATCTATATTCAGAAAATTGACCGACATCGTAGGTGCATTGCTGGGCCTTTTAAACTACTATCGCACAATTCATTTGAAAATTATAGATCTTGATCCGAATATGGATATTGGTTCAGTTCTGAGTATGGATAAAGGTTACCAAAAGCCATGTCCAATGATTATGAACATGGCTTCATGATCAAAGAGAGTTAACCAGGTCTTTGCCAAAAGCCGAGTCTCATGAATATGTACATCATATCTTAACATGGCTCCATAACCGTGTTATCGATGTTTCTGTACATGGCCGTGTCCCATGAATATGTTCATCTTATCATGGCTCCATGACCAGAAAATGTTATCGATGTTTCTGTACATGGCCGTGTCACATGAATATGTACATCATATCTTGACATGGATCCATGCTCGGAGAGTGTTATCGATGTTTCTGTCAATGGCCGTGTCCCATGAAGATGTACATCTTATCATGGCTCCATGACCGGAGGGTGTTATCGATAATTCTGTACATGGCCGCGTCCCAGGAATATGTACATCTTATCATGGCTCCATAATTAGAGAGTGTTATCGATGTTTCTCTACATGGCCGTATCCCATGAATATGTAAATCATATCTTAACATGGCTCCATGACCGGAGAGTGTAATCGATGTTTCTGTACATAGCCGTGTCCCATGAATATGCACATCTTATCATGGCTCCATAATCAGAGAGTGTTATCGATGTTTCTGTCAATGGCCGTGGCCCATGAATATGTACATCTTATCATGGCTCCATGATCAGAGGGTGTCATCGATGTTTCTGTCCTTGGCCGTGTGCCATAAATATGTACATCTTATCACGGCTCCATGATCAGAGAATGTTATCGATGTTTCTGTACATGGCCGTGTCCCCTGAATATGAACATCATATCTTTACATGGCTCCATGACCGGAGAGTGTTATCGATGTTTCTGTCAATGGCTGCGTCCAATGAATATGTCCATCTTATCATGGCTCCATGACAGGAGGGTGTTATCGATGTTTCGGTACATGGCCGTGTCCCCTGGATATGTACATCTTATCATGGCTCCATGATCAGAGGGTGTTATCGATGATTCTGTACATGGCCGTGTCCCAGGAATATGTACATCATATCTTGACATGGCTCCATGACCGGAGAATGTTATCGATGTTTCTGTACACGGCCGTGTCCCCTGAATATGTACATCTTATCATGGCTCCATGATCAAAGGGTGTTGTCGATGTTTCTGTACATGGCCGTATCCCATGAATATGTTCATCATATCTTAATATGGATCCATGACCCGAGAGTGTAATCGATGTTTCTGTCGCTGGCCGCGTCCAATGAATATGAACATCTTATCATGGCTCCATGACCGGAGAGTGTTATCGATGTTTCTGTACATGGTCGTGTCACAAGACTATGTACATCTTATCATGGCTCCATAACCGTGTTATCGATGTTTCTGTACATGGCCGTGTCCCAGGAATATGTTCATCATATCTTAACATGCCTCCATAACCGGAGAGTGTTATCGATGTTTCTGTCCATGGCCGTGTCCCATAAATATGTACATCTTATCATGGCTCCATGACCAGAAAATGTTATCGATGTTTCTGTACATGGCCGTGTCACCTGAATATGTACATCATATCTTAACATGGCTTCATGCCTGGAGAGTGTAATCGATGTTTCTGTCAATGGCTGTCTCCCATGAATATGTACATCCTATCATGGCTCCATGACCAGAAAGTGTTAACGATGTTTCTGTACATGGCCGTGTCCCATTATTATGCACATCTTATCATGGCTCCATAACCGGAGAGTGTTATCGATGTTTCTGTCAATGGCCGTGTCCCATGAATATGTACATCTTATCATGGCTCCATGACCAGAGGGTGTTATCGATGTTTCTGTACATGGCCGTGTCCCATGAATATGCACATCTTAGCATGGGTCCAGGACCAGAGGGTGTTATCGATGTTTCTGTACATGGCCGTTTCCCATGAATATGAACATCTTATCATGGCTCCATGACCGGAGAGTGTTATCAACGTTTCTGTCAATGGCCTTGTCCAATGAATATGTACATCTTATCATGACTCCATGATCAGAGTGTGTTATCGATGTTTCTGTCAATAGCCGTGTCCCCTGAATATACACATCTTATCATGGCTCCATGATCAGAGGGTGTTATCGATGTTTCTGTACATGGCCGTGTCCCATGAATATGCACATCTTATCATGGATCCATGATCAGAGGGTGTTATCGATGTTTCTGTTCATGGCCGTGTCCAATAAATATGTACATCTTATCATGGATCCATGATCAGAAGGTGTTGTCGATGTTTCTGTTCATGGCCGTATCCCATGAATATGTACATCTTATCATGGATCCATGATCAGAGGGTGTTATCGATGTTTCTGTACATGGCCGTGTCCCATGAATATGTACATCTTATCACAGATCCATGATCAGATGGTGTTATCGATGTTTCTGTTCATGGCCGTGTCCCATGAATATGTACATCTTAACATGGCTCCATATTCAGAAAATGTCATCGATGTTTCTGTACATGGCCGTGTCCCATGAATATGTACATCTTATTATGGATCCATGATCAGAGGGTGTTATCGATGTTTCTCTACATGGCCGTATCCCATGAATATGTACATCATATCTTAACATGGCTCCATGACCGAAGAGTGCAATCGATGTTTCTGTTCATGGCCGTGTCACATTAATATGTACATCTTATCTTTACATGGCTCCATGACCGGAGAGTGTTATCGATGTTTCTGTCAATGGCCGTGTCCCATGAATATGTACATCTTATCTTAACATGGCTCCACGATCAGAGTTAACTACTTGCTTGATTTCATCAACCCATGTACTGAATGGTCATACAATGCAATTAAAATGACACTTCGGTGGCTTGAGTGGAGAGGACGACTTCGTGAAAGACTCTTCTACCAAGCCCAACCCTCGGTAGAGGACAGCAGGAACGGGATAGTGAGTGACAATCTTAAGCCATTGGTTAATCCTATGAAAGCATAGTGAATTTCTAAGATCACGGAAATACTGAGTAGTTACGATAGAGCAGTACCCGTTCAAATCCTGAGAGGGATATGGATTTTCATGAGAGGCAGTCTCCCGACTGACTTACGGAATGTCGATGGTTCTACCCACCTTGACCAGCCCTTATGGGCAGTTGACTATGGGGTCTTCCTCCATCATTAATAGTCGGGCATCGCTACATAACTGAAATAATGTTGATGTGATGTAAAACCCATAAAAAAAGAGCAGTACCCATCCAAAACAGGGTTCGTCATGGTTTAAAGCAAAATAAATACTGCTTGTTCAACATCCTTTATCTAGATACATAGGGGTCTGTTGTTATCATGGGGTCAGTACTATGTAATTTAGATACAAGTTTGTATAGTATAATTACATAGTATTGGCCCCAGGACAACTACAGAATGCCTATAGACAAGACCACTGCCTTTATTCTATAAGCAGGGTATGACAAAACACCTGCAATCCTGTTGATGCATTGTAAAGTCAGAACTAACATTTATTGTTCTAAATGGCAGCTAGAGATCCTGATCTTACAAAATAAATGTGATATTGAAGAACTTCTGCATGACTTCACAATGTAAATTACCTTCTTAAAAGAGACAGAGCTCAAAATAAAATGTGTTCTTCTCCAACAAACTGCTTCTTGACACAGTCCTGAAAAATACCTCACCTTTCAACATCTACTTCATTAAACTTTCGAAAACACTGTAATAAATGGACAAATTGCTCACACTGAACACTTTATTCTTATCAGTATTATCACAATGGCTTCTACCCAATATCTACTGCTTTTAATTGGACAAGTCATCATTTGGACAAGTCATAAATTGGACAAGTCAGAAATGGGGAGGTCGGTAAAACATGTTTCTTCAGGCACCTACTATATGCTTTCAATTAAAATCCAACATGCTTAAGAGGGTAAAGGTTAAAATAAAAGAAATGCGAACAAATGAGACATTTTAATTGACATATAATATGAACCAACTAGATGGTTGATTTACCATACAATAACATAGTAAACTTGAGCCAATCACTTAATGATTGAAATATGTTCATTTTACTTTGCTGAATAATAAGGAAAAGTTTGTCTGTGTACTGAATTCCTAGTACATATATGTCAAATCAGTCCACAAAGCGTGCCAAAGTAACAAAGGTGGCAATATTTTTCAACATGGAACACATGTCAAGGGACTTTTATTTACATGCACATAGCTAGGCTTATGCACATACGCATGCGTGTAAAATTATACTATCATGAAAACCTGAATGTATGTCGGTATATTTGGTCAAATAACTTGTGTCACATTTTGTTTTTTCATGAACAGAGCGACGAAAATAGTGTGATCCATTAAACAAAATCATATACGAGTACATGAATCAGCAATTTATTTCAAAGCTTTTTATTTCATGAAATAGTCATAAAATAGCACATAATTGCACTAACATAACACATAATTCAAGCCAGTATGCCAATGAACCCCTAGTTCCAGTAAGTCATCGTCAAATAATCTCTGCTACAGATACCTGCCTGACTTAACATGGAATTGCTTAACCAATTACCAAACAATAACGACATTTGACCAGTTTGTTGCTGACGATTCTAGAAAACATTGCGGGAAAAGGAAAAATTACTCTTAACAAGAAATTACTCCTTTTCCAACAGTGTTTTCTACCCTATCAGAAGATTATTTCTCAACTTCATTCCATTATGAAATGTCGTCTGCAAACAATTTCAATTTGGGACAGTCGAAAATTTGATGTTTGGTAAAGAGTTAACCACGTTAGATTTCAATAACTCTCATTCAGGGTAGGTAATGGTTATCCATCAAGGAAGCAGAATCAAAGTGTCATACATCCAAGTTGTAAGAATCTGTTGTAAAAAATATAAGTTTAAGGTAAAATACCAATAATCCACCATTTTGAAATATATTCTTACATACTTTGGTTGTTCTGATGTTACAATGGTCTTAGCCTGAACTAATAACATTAAATCAAATAGATCCAGCTCTGACTTTATGTATGCCAAGAATGAGGTTACAATGGTATTAGCCGGAACTAATAACATTAAATCAAATAGATCCAGCTCTGACTTTATGTATGCCAAGAATGAGGTTACAATGGTATTAGCCGGAACTAATAACATTAAATCAAATAGATCCAGCTCTGACTTTATGTATGCCAAGAATGAGGTTACAATGGTACTAGCCCGAACTAATAACATTAAATCAAATAGATCCAGCTCTGACTTTATGTATGCCAAGAATGAGGTTACAATGGTATTAGCCCGAACTAATAACATTAAATCAAATAGATCCAGCTCTGACTTTATGTATGCCAAGAATGAGGTTACAATGGTATTAGCCCGAACTAATAACATTAAATCAAATAGATCCAGCTCTGACTTTATGTATGCCAAGAATGACATAAGTATTCCGACGAAGGAATATGTTTAAAAATGGAGGATTATGGGTATTCTATCCTAAACAAAACATTGCTCCTCACCTTGTTAATAACAAGTAAAAAACCCTTGCATCAGGTCATTCATTATTCTAATGGAAATCAACTACTGTATACCAATCATAAAACACATTCCTTCTCATACGTTTGCAGTGGGAATTATTCCTCAGTGAGAATCTTGGATTTCATCATTAATGAAGACCATCATTGTTTTTGTATGGTGTTGAACACTTTATCAACAATGTATCAGTTATGTAACAGCTTTCCTGAATCCACCAGTACTAGGCTAAGGCTCTGAAGTGACTTGCCAAAGGTCACTTCCACGAAACCAGAGGTGTTGGTGGGGCTCGTACCTGGGACCCCCAAGTTCTTAGTCCACCTACTTAAACCACTGGGCCACACATGACCCAATGGAGACTATCAATCCATGCCAGATATGCGAGTACATGTATACAACATAAATGACAGAGGTCCAGGGAAAGAGCGTCAGCTTCTGGATACGAAGGTCATGGGTTCGAATCCTTGGAGTAGCAGTATCTGCCTTGCAAATTTTCAATATTCCACATTCTGCGAGAATACTGGTTATGTATCCAGGAAGCAGAATCAAGAGTGATAAATCTAAGTTGTAAGAACTTGTTTCACAATCAATGTAAAATAAATAGGTTTGAACCATACCACATATATTTCCCTACAATGAGACAAGATTAGAGTACAGAAATAACTGAAGAGCCACGCATGCTTACATTGCCTAAAACAGGATGGAAATCTAATATCCATAGCTTTCTAGAAAACTCTCCTCCTGTTCATAGATGAGGTTAAACACCGTTTTTAACAGTTTTTCAGTTATAAATGGCTGCCTGGGTAATATACCAGTACAAGGATGGGAAAAAGTGTCTTATCTGAGGACATTCCACGGTGAAATAATAAGGCACAATTGGGAAATGAACCTAAATGGCCAGTTTCAAGCTCCGTAAGGCTAATGAGACTAACCATTACGCTACCACCGTTCCCGAAAACATCCTACGATTGAGCTTGGGTTTTGTGACATTTGATCAGTGACCAAATTTGGGTTTGCTGTAAAAGCCAAGTTTCATGGCACTTGCAAATCTAATCCTTTTACTTGCTACCACAGTTCCTTATTTTATTCTAAGATTGAGCTTAACTTTTGTGACATTTGATCAATCTTAGGTTTGCTGTAAAAGCCAAGTTGTAAATCTCACCTTTTCCTTTATATAACCTGGTTTAAACAGGTCTGCCGCAGAACAGAAGACCACTTGAGAAACAGTTGTGACAAAAAGTGAAATTGCTGACATTCAGCACTTTCTTCTTCTTGTCAAAATAGTTGCTTCCAAGAAAATGCGTTTAGCAATTCATAATGAAAATCGTATTGCTTTTCAATACTTTCTTATTCTTCTGAAGTTGCTTTTCATTTCGACCGGTTAAAAAAATCCCACACAAGGGAAAGGTTTAAACATAAAATACATTTCCACTTTGATATCATCTCTCAATGAAGGCGTCTGCTAGTCTTTTACACATCATTCGTATCTGATCATTTGACATGAACTCGGAGGCGGATATTGCATTGATGACTGTGATAGTTTGCAGGCTTGTTCTCCCATTCAACCAGATCCGACCATTCATTCCAACCGTAATCTCAAAGGACATGTTTTTTCCGAGAAGTTTCAAGAGAGGGCAGTCGGAAGACAAAATTCTGAAAGTATAAATATGTTGATTAATTCACTTTAATGCATATTTTGAAGAAGAGTTTAGAACCCATGCTTACCAAAGGAAGCTTGAAGTTTATCTAATTCACTCTTGATGACTGCTTCCTGGATACTTCACCAGTACTAGCGCTGATTTGTTGGAATTGTCCCGTCAATTTTCATCTCGCCTTAAGCGGATTCGAACCCGCAACCCTTGGTACAAGAGGCTTACACTTCACCACTGTCGCACACATTTCGAGTTTCATTGATAAGTTGGAAAGCTTTTTAAAAGGTCTACCAACATTCATGTCCATGCTCAGTTTTTAGGCGTTATTTTATGACTTCAACAGCAGACAACTCTAAGCCTTAAACATTATTTCCCCACTACAGTGAAGCCTCATTTATCCGGACCCTGAATATCCGGATGTCTCGCAAGCCAAACGAAATTGTAAGGGAACGGAATTATTTGTAGTAATTTGCCTAACCAATTACCAAACAATAACGACATTTAACCAGTTTGTCGCAGATGACTTCTGAAAACATTGTGGGTAAAGGAGAAATTGCTATTCACAAACAATTTCTCCTTTACCCACAATGTTTTCTGCTATATCAGAAGATTATTTTTGAATTTCATCACGTTTTGAAATGTCGCCTGCAAACTCTTTCAATATGGGATGAGCGAAAATTTGGGGGTTGGTTAAGGGTAATAAGTATATGCATGCATATAGACCGTTTATATCTTAATGTGTATAAGACCAGGCCTTGGTTCATTAGTCCGGATGATTCGTTAATCTAGACTTTTTTTCACGAATGGACATGTTCGGATTAACGAGATGTCACTGAATATCTATCAAGGGGTTGATATGCTTTGAAAAGAGAATCCAAAACGCTTGCCAAGGAACTCCAGGATTCCATGCAACAGTACAGCAAAAGACAAGACTACATACAATCTTGCTCTCAGCCCTCAACATACCAATATTTTCACTCTTCATGCAAAGTTTAGAATCATCACCAAACTACATGTACTTATATCAAGTATCTGCGTTTGTTACACTCAGAGACATGAAAGAACCAAAGTACAACTTACTTTCTAACAAGATTAAGAAATGGATCAATCACAGCGGTTTTTTTCTCCAATTGGGAAAATCCTGTACCCCTAAAAAGGAGAATTTTTCGCAGAGCAAAATCTTCTAATTGGAAAAAATTAACCTGTTTGATTTCAAACGTACTGTTACAAATACGCTGAGGGGATTTAAACAGCTTTGCGAATTTCAACAACTCAAATATTTATTCCTTTCATGGATATCAAATATGCCATTTTTCTTGCATGCATGTTGAAAATATGCGCAATCTTTGAAAAAATAGGGCGATATTGAAATTGGGAAAGGTGCGGTACTGCGATTGGGAAGACTCTGGTAGGCTTTGGGAATGGTTCTGTTCCCTTGTACCAGTTAAGAAGGAAAAAAAAACACCGAATCAAAGTACATATACCACTTACTTTCTAACAAGATTGAGGTTGCAGGAATGTAGGAGCCCGCCTTCACGGCCAATCACGCCCATACCAGAACTGCGCCCGAGACCATCAATGCATACCAGCTCTGGCTCCATGTCTTTGTTGGCAACAAGGAGCTTTGCAAATACCAAATCTCCAACCTACAAAAACAAGAGGGCATAAAATTCTAGTCAAATTTCTTTTTAACCCTTTACCAAACAATAACAACATTTCACCAGTTTGTTGCAGACGCCTAATTTTCCACTGTCCAAAATTGAAAGTCTACTGACGACATTTCAAAATGTGATGAAATTGAAAAATAATCTTCTGAAGGCGCAGAAAACATTGTGGAAAAATGAAAAATTGCTTGTTACAATGTTTTCCAAAGTCGTTAGAATGTCTTTATTGTTTGGTAATGGGTTAAGAGTTCTGTGCATTCAGTCTCCCAAAACCTGCTGGAGAAATCTAACAATACATGTATTCATACTCATTAGAGTATCAACAGTAATAGGTTTAGAGGGAAAAAAAGTTTTAAGTGTAAAGCTACACCATAATGTTTATTACTTAATGAAGAGTTAAAAAGTTAACATAGAAAATATGTCACATAATGTTTATTATTAAATGAAGAATTAAAAAGTTAACATAGAAAATATGTCAACTATCTAGACCTTTCACCCATTGGGTAGAATTATTTACCTTAACATCAGGGCGGTTCCGTTTTGTGGCACCTTCAAATGAGACATAGGACAGTGAAGCTGGCTCACTGCCACCTATGTCAATCCTGAATGTGTCTCCCGCCTTATTTTGTACAATACCAATCACTGAATCGCCCCTCACAGGTATGTACTGAAAAACAAAAAAATGTGAGTTGTGAAAAAATTAAATCGTCTTTCGATATGTTCAACAGGGTTGTCATTGGCCTCCTCAAATTGGGATTGGTCTCTTACTTCGAAAATTAATGACAATCCTGGTTCAAAGACCCCAAAAAGATCACAGTAAACTTTCAATGTGTTAATTCAACGTTTGTAAAGTGTAAACATAACTACATTGCAAATTGATACAAATTTCAATTAAATGGAGTTGGACCAATTTTCGCTCATCCCATTGTCCAATCTGAATCATTGCCAAGAAAACCTATCTCAAATGCACAAAAGCTTTCATATAGAAACTCAGTTTCAATTGTTTGAACAACTTACACCTGAATATCAAGTCATATATAAATTCTAGTCAAAATAATTTGACGTGAAGACTACTTTTTATTTTCTAATGGGGCAATCCAATGTCTTCGAAAAATCCAAAGAGTGACGGACTTTCCAAATTCTGATTTTCGGATTTAAAGCACAAAATGGCCATTCAAAGTCAGTTGATAAAACAAGATATGTAAAATAAACTTACATACCACCAAATTATGGCATCAATTGCCAATTAACACTATAAAACCGCTAAATTAGGGTTTTCACACTCAAGTAGTATATCAGGAGCAGCAAAATCATCACCTAGTGTCAATTAAACTGTTTTTACAAAGTCAATGAGGAATACCAACATGTTGCGTGTATGGATCGATTAAAAAGGGATTAATTCATACCTGTTGGTAAAGTCATTTGATGTTTTACTGTTATAATGGAAATATCGGTCTTTAAACAGTGCAACAAAAATTTAATCGCAGCGCCCTCCATTAAATGAATCATTCGAAAGTTTGATGTGACGGGAGATATTGCCTGATGCAAAATTTTCTCAATATTTCCCAATAGCGTCAAATTAGTTTAACTAATACAAATTCTATTCACCAGACAGTTGGCTTTCCTTTTGTTGGTGATTGCAGACGTTACAATTCAGTGGTCATGATGATCAGAATGAAATGGTTTGTTGGTACTTGTAAGCAATGATGGTAGTGGTATGCTAACTTTTGTCAGCCTAACATTGAAAAAACGTATCCAATAACCTCATATATAAAGTGTCAAGATACATTTTAACTTTTAAAACCATATCTTTTTTTTTCTTTTTCTCAATATTAAAAAGGCATAAGTATTAAACAACATATCAGTCAACCAACTTGATCTGTTCCCAACAAATTGATCTACCTTATCCTTTCTTGCAGTATTTGTAAAGGGAGATTACTCCCAAAATAATTTTGTTACCCGTTTCTGGAGGCAATCTATCCAGTATATATTCGGCGTTTTGTGTCTTAGAATCCCAGGTTGTGTTACAGTGGTTTCTTCGGCATTGAGTCGAAGACCAGGACCAAGAATTACTTTTGAAGTTTTTTCTGAGACCATCAAATTTTGTAAAACATCTCCGGGCAAGAACACTTTTCCCACATGGTCCGCCATTTCTATTTCTGGTGGAAAAACTCCGAATCAATCCAAATAAGTTTCTACTTTCGTTTTTGTAATGTTTTAATTCTAAAAAAAAATGACTTATTCGGTGAAATAGATATCATCGAACAAATCCACTAGCAATGTTTAGAAACCCACATCTCAACTGATATTTTTCGGTTGTGAAGAACTAGAAAAACAAATCATTCATAATTAAAATAAAGGAGAAAAAAATTGGCCTACTTTTCATGAAATGACATTTAAGAGCCTCGTTTTGAGAGGTAAATCACAAAAATGGCGACCAAATTTGACAACGTGATTGTTGTGGATTTGGACGAAAATGGGAAATATGAACAAGCATCGGAAGCGAATTGTAAAGTGGATATGTCCAGACAAGGGGATAGTGTGGTTCTTTGTGTATACAACGGTAAGTTTAGTGGACGAATTCAATATTGTTTTAAAACGAACACAAAGAGGCAGCAAAACAAAGCGCGCCGGGTTTCATTGAAAAGAAAATTGATCAAAGAAGCTTTCGAACAATCTTAAGACATGTCATTTCATCCGCTCAGCGCTGTTGCCATATTTTGATGCTGCTGGCCCGATATGCATGTCTTGCCTTTCGAACTGATTTTCTTATGTTTCATTTAAGATGAAAAATTTACACGATAATGATGACTCAGAGAATGGTCTGCAGTGATGAATCAATGAAGAGAAGAATCATCATTTGAATTTCATTCAATTTTTTTTATCATGCTTATGTTTTCTTCATCAATTCTGCACAAAAATCTCATATATAGAAACAGTACCAGGGGTGGCAAAGTCAGTTTACCTTGTCTCAATAATCAGTCAAGATCGAAACTTTTTACATCATTTGGACATTAATCCGGCACCCCATTAATCATTCTTTGCTTCGAAGACATCAATCAATATAGCAATAGCCTAAAAGACCAGAAATCTAGATTACATATTGTCCAGCTTGTTCAAAAGCCATAAGGGACAAGAACTGAAACTTACTAGTATATTTTTAACCATTAACAAGTGAAAAAAAAAGAAATTGCATTTACGGACAAGTTAATTAAAGTCACTTATCACCACCCCCTGAGTACTGTTTTAAGCTTTGAAGACGGGTCCTTGGGGTCTTGCATGGCCGAGTTGTTAATAATGTGGTGAACTACTAACCTGAGGTGTCTGGATCCTAACTGTTGCAACTGCTTTCATGTCCTTTAGCAAGACTACTTTAGTGCCCTTACAAAGGACCACAGGTGCTTGAAACAATCTTCGATAATATCCCAATATATGCTCTATATACTGTATAAGAGAAAAGATATACAGCGGTGATCTGACACCCGCTCCGATAAATCACCCAAAAGTCACTTAAAATTGACAGGATCTCAAAAACCTCTACTGCAGCGTGTCTAGGAATGATTTATCTTTTCAAATACACTTTTTGTTTTATCAAAATCGGTCAATGCAATCAGAAACAGCAAAGAGTTTCACAAAATTCTGCGTAAAAATTTCCCCATGACATTCCTGACAGCACCTGTGCATAGGACCTCGTAGTTTGCTGGAAAATAACTTAAAATGGTTGACATGGTGTTTATAGTAATACCCATCTAAAATAACAAATACACTGGTCTGGACGAAATGCATTAGGGTAGTACTATCAACTTGGTGAATTATGCATTATCTGTTAATGCCTCCAATTAATTTGCCTCTTGAATCAGTTTACATTGTTTTTACAGGAGAACAAAAGGTGAAGTCAGTTCGAGTCACAAAAGAATCTGAATTCTGCCGTCTTGGTAAACAAGGGTTTGTGGTAACTGCTGAAGACCAAACAAGTACACTGTTTAAATTTGAGAGCATTCATGGTAAGTACTCAATGGTTCTATATAGGGCTAGAGATGGATAAAAAGATTGGAAGGAATTTATATGAGGAAATATTGAATATACTTTTCAGCAATACTTGCAACTTACAATAATGTTGACACGTGATAAAAACCAATTCAATAAGATGATTCCACTTGATCTTAGTATCAGTGAATATGTCATAGTGAAAGTATAAAAAAAAAGGGAATGTAAATAGCCATTTCATTTTTGCGATTATTTTCCTGGTGTAGATGTAGTTCCCTTACTAAATATAATCAGCTCCTCCATATAATACAGTCGACCCTCGTTTATCCGAACACGTTCGTTCCTAGTAGAAATGTTTGTATTAACAAATTTTCTGGAATAAAGAATATCGAGTTGTGGTTAGTGGCGAAATGTTTACCTTTACACGGTGTCGGTGTATCATGATAATAATTACTATGAAGTAAGAAACACACAATTCTTCTTTTTTTTGAAGGGAAATATAAAGTGTTTATTTGGTTAAAAAGGATTTTAAAAAAATGACAATTTGAAGCGATGTCTTTCGAGAAGTTTAATTTCCTTAAGATAGCTCTGAAGGAGCATATCGATTGAGTAATAATTGAAAATGATTGCCAGACATTGTCTCCTGATCGCTGTCTGAGCAGCCAATCAACATCTTTTAAAAACTCAACTATTGACATGCGACCGTAATTACACTTATGTAGGACCAATCAACTGACAGAATGACCGATTAACAAACAATCAACTCCTTCCAGTACACTACACTAGGTGACATGTTATGGTTAAGTATACATGCCAGGTTGCAAAACGTGTGAATGCCGTTTACAACAGAAGACTGATCCCTTCATCGCAACTGTAACCACAAAATAAACGATTATACTGGTTTCCGGACTAGCCATACGCATATACTATGAAAAGTGACTGGTGGTTCCCGATTTTTTTTGTCCGGTTTCGGAACGCGGATTTTCCGCATTAAACAGTTAAATTAATGAAGGTAAGGACCATTCCCTAAAAATTCTGTTCGGATGGTGAATAATCGGATTAACGACGTTCGGACTATCTTGGGTCGACTGTATTGCTGAAGAATTTATAAACCGCTGTGAACAAAGTATGGATTGTCATCATTGCTTCTAATGAGTCATTTTCTCTGAATGGTTTTTACCTCAGATCATAGAGAAAATGAAATTTCTTCATTATCTGTGTTGCATTTGATTTGGACCAAATTCCTATTTATGGGAAATAGGGTCTTATCTTGCTGAGAGCAGTTGGAAATTTATTCAACCTCTAAACTATCAATTAACTATTTCAGCTGTCAAGCAATTTCAGCACAAGTTCAAAGAATTACGGGATGGACTGATGTCCATATTTTCTGACAGAACAGATGAAGCTTCGGCTGTGCAATACTTCCAGGTAAAAACGGAATAATCAATTATTATTATATAAAGAGACTGAATAGAACAAACTGCTAGCATATAAAGGGGAATTCAGGGTTTTCCTTAGAGGCAGCTGCAGGCAGATTTGACCGCCTCATATCCTTTTCTGACCGGCTCAAATTTGCCAAATGGTTAAAAAAGATGTATTATTGGTACCTGAAAAGAGGTAATACTTATTTTACATGTACTGGTCCCCAGACACCCTTGCCTCTTTAAGAGGTCTTCTGACCTACTCCAATCCTTTAATATGGAAACCCCTGGGAATTAAAGATAAAGGGAGGGGGGCAATTACATTTCTGAAAAGCAAAACACATTTTAAAAGAAGAACATTGTCGAATGTTGCAAGCATCTTGTTTTTGCCAAGAGAATGTTTTGTCTTAAAACAAGAATATTATGGTATTTGATAACTTTGTAAACAATTTCACTTAGTAAAACTCCTTTCTTTTATGTTCACATCATTCTACTATTTGATATATTAAGTTTGTATTGTAAAACATTTCAAATTATATTTGAACTGAAAAGGAAGTTCTCGAAACAATTTTTTTGATAGTAACAGAAGAATAATATCAGCATTTTTTTCATAGATCAATACAACTGGAGAATTTCTGACCCCCTGATTTTTATCTTTGTACCCGTAACCACTAAGGGCACTATAAAAGTTAATGCTGTTTCTTGTATTGAAAGAGGTTTCAATTTTGTCTAGAAGTTTAACCTTTTCATAGTTTATGTGTACCATTATATCAGTCACACTTATGTGTTATGTTCTGTCTGTTCCAGTTTTATGGTTACCTCTCACAACAACAAAACATGATGCAAGATTATGTGCGGACGTCAACATATCAACGAGCCATGCTATCAAATATAAATGATTTCTTAGATAAGGTATTTTGTTTGTTTATTTATGCATATATATGTCAAATATCATTAGTTTACAGACAATACAAAAATAGAACCATTTTAACATCAATATCACAGAAATGGATAGCATATTAGATAGTGTAAATCACATTTGGCATATCACACATTTAAAACTTGTATGTCTTTAACAATTCCTCTCAAATGTTTTTCTTTCCCAATATTGCCTATTAAAAATAACATCATTTGTTAAATATATTTTTGAAAGATCAGTTTGCTTTGAGAAGAAACCATTGTGACAAAAACAGAAATTGCTTTAGACAAACAACTTTTCCTGACATTATGATATCTTAATTTTCTGGTGCAGGTGCAACAAATCATATATATGAAAGGACTACTGCAATTCTGTTCTTTTCTTGTAAATTGTAATAATCAGAGGGAAAGGGGTACCTTTGATAAAACAATCAAAGTGTTGTGATTTACCTCATATTACATATGGTGTTCTCATTTCAAGTCACACAACTACAAAGATATTTTTTGAAATTAAACAAAGAAGATGACATCATCATTCTTACCTTATATTTAGCTCTCTTGCAAAAAGAGAAAGATGCCGAAATGTAAACAGTAAAGAAGCATAAATTATAGTTTATATTGGACTACCTTTTCTTTCTCACAGATATAACTTTGTTCTGTGATCCATGTTGTCCAAAATGTTAAGAATTCATGACAACAATTTACTTTATGTACCCTTAAATTGTGCTTGATGTCTTCATTTTGTGATCCACATCTGTTTTATTCTACAGGTTGTGTTAGATGTGGGTGCTGGTTCCGGTATTTTATCATTCTTTGCTTTACAAGCGGGAGCCAGAAAGGTCTATGCAGTGGAGGCGAGTAACATGGCAGAACATTGTGAGGTATGTCCCTGCTTGCTATACTTTGTATTGGAGGTTGTGGGTTTGATTCCTGGGCTGGGTCATAGCAAAGACTTGAAGACAATGGCTGAGAAATGGAGATAACATTGTGACTGGTAGTGTTAGTTTTGGGAAAAAAAATAGATGAAGTCAGGGGGGTAACTAAGGGTAAAACAGATGTGGAGATAGTGGTATTTTTCCTCTCTCTTTATTGCTTCTTTAAATGCAATGTTGTAGGTACACCAAGAAAATAGGGTTTAATCATCATGTTTGTAAATACTTTGTTTTAAAGACTCAAAGATTAAACCTTATCTAGTACACTGATAGTACGGTTCCATATTGTGAAATGTCCAAATCACCATGCAATTGTGATGATAACAATGGATGTTAAGTTATAAAAAAAATCAAAAGACCTTTGTAAACTTTTGCATTTATGTAACTGATTTAAAGTAAGATAAGAATTAAAAAGACATGAACATTTAGAAATATCTGCATTTAAGGAAAATCTTACCAAGTAATTCAAAGGAGATGCAAAGACAGATGGCTTTTTTTGGCATGATTATTAATCAACCTTTTCGCTCTTATGGTTGACAACAATTTATAAGTAGACTAAAGTGATGTTGAATAGTTTTGGTAATTTGTGATAGAATCATTGCACATTTAAAATTAGGGAGATATTGCTGAAAGTCAGCAATTTCTCTTTTTGTCATAATGGTGTAGTAAAGGTTCTGTAGTAGGTGTCTGAAAAAGGAGTATATTCAAAGTAATCAGTCAAGTTACAGCCCAATAATGGACGTTTCGTGTAATATTCATACATAATATTCATTATTGTTGCAGCAATTGGTTCGTCACAACAAACTGCAAGACAAAATAGTCGTCATACCAGGAAAGATAGAAGAGATAACGTTACCAGAAAAAGTGGACACTATCATATCAGAACCCATGGGATACATGCTGTTCAATGAAAGAATGTTGGAAAGTTTTCTTCATGCAAAGAAATGGCTCAAACCTAAAACAGGTATTGTTGAAAAGATTTTTTGTTTTTGCTCAGTTATGATTGAAGATTTTTTTTAAAATGTCATTTGATTTTGATGTTCAGATTTTAAAACTTTGTATTAACCCTTTACCAAATGCCAAAATTTCGACTGTCCCAATTTGAAAGAATTTGCTGCAATATTTCAAAATGAGATGAAATTGAAAAATAATCTTCTAAGATGCAGAAAACATTAAGGGAAATGGAGAAATTGCTCTTTAAGAGCAATTTCTCCTTTTCCCCACAATGTTTTCCAGAGTCAACTGCAATCAACTGGTCAAATGTCGTTTCAATTGATAGATTTTATGTTTTGAGTTTGAATAAGATCGGCACATTGTATAGATATATATGGTGGAAATAAGAAAATGTGGCTCTTTTTAAATAATCCTTATGCCTCACATGAGAAAAGTCTCTTTATCCAATGATAATCTAAACCCACCTGCATCTGATTTTATTTGCCAAGATTGTACAGATCAATGCTCTTAATAAGAATTGGTTGAACAGGCCAAAACAAAATCTGAAGAGGCCACTTGGAGGGCGTGTCCATGGGGGTTCTTAACATCTCCGCAAGTTTGAATCGGCCAAAATGTATTAATTCAAAGCGGTCATTTTGGCCTCTGGTCTGTTCTCATTGAGAACGCTGACAGATGTTTTGTATTTTTGTTCTCCAGGAAAGATGTTCCCAACACAGGGAGACCTCCACGTTGCCCCGTTCACAGATGAGGCATTATACATGGAACAGTTCTCTAAATCCAATTTCTGGTATCAGGAGTCATTTCATGGTATCAACCTTACAAGTTTGCGGGAAGCAGCAGTCAAGGAATACTTTAAACAGCCTATTGTGGTAAGTGAGGAATACTTTAACCCATAACCAAACAATGACAACATCTAACCACTTTGTTGCAGATGACTCTGGAAAATATTGTGGGAAAAGGAGAAATTGCTCGCTGAGAGCAATTGCTCCTTTTCCCGCAATGTTTTCTGCTCTATCTGAAGAATTATTTTAAAATTTTGAAATGTCGTCTGCAAACTCTTTAAACAGCCTATAGTAGTAAGTGGGGAATACTTTTACCCATTACCAAACAATGACGACATTTAACCACTTTGTTGCAGATGACTCTGGAAAACATTGTGGGAAAAGGAGAAATTGCAAGTTGTCAGTTTGATACAATTTCAATTAGGGTCATTTCATGAAGTGAGTGAAGTGAAAGAAATAATGCATTCTTTGATTAACATTGGTAAATATTTTCTCTTTTTTTTTTTTTTAATTAGTCTGTGATTCAAAAAGAATATTATGTAGTCCTGGACAGGAAATACAAGAGATTTTCTAAGGTTTGATAAATTCAGGAAAATTATTGATATCTTTGTAACTATTGTTTCCTTTAATTAAGCCAAACTAAGTTTTAAAGAGCATCATTTCTCAGCTAAATTAATACGCCAAGGATAAACAATTCCATTAAAGATACAATAAAGGATCCACAAATCATTCCTACCATTTCAAGTTTTGGAATCAGAGTTAAAAGATGTTAGAAGTATGTGGCAACTAAAAAACTAAATCCATATTATATTCACTTGCATGGCAATTCTTTGTGCAACAATGAACAAGGATGCTTTGGCCTTAACACTTGTTTCTTATACCTGAATTTATGTGTACTTGTGCATTATTACACACTCATCACAGATATATGATGAAAATTAGATCTCTGTTAATGGCTTGTTGAATTTCTCTGCTGTGTTATGTCCAATGCTTAAAGCCATACTTGCGCTCATTTACACTTAAATTGTGAAAGTTCTAGAATAGTTAAATAATTAACTTTAAAGTCCCTTTTACAATGGAATTAAGACTGTAACATGTTCACATGATGCTTTTAAAAGAGTGAATACTATAAGGTTTGTTAACAATTAGGGATAAAACAAGGTCAGCTGAGAAACGTTGGAAACCAATAAAACCCAAGAAATTCTCCATTTTGAATGTTCACATCGTTAATATTGGAAAAATGACAGTATCTTTTTGTGTTACTTATGATTTTTCTAACCACGTGAAAGCCATTCATTAACTCGAGCGCTCCTTGCTATTTTAGATGTTACTCAAATGTAGACAATGAAGTTAAATTGGTGGGCACCAAATTTATGAAAATAACACTTTGAAAATTAGATAATAGATAGTGCTGGCGTTATATTGTCATGCTCTTGTGGTTTGTTGCTATATTTCAATATATTCTATCATAATTTATAACTCAAATTACCCAGTTTTGCAGTTTTTCTGAGCGCTAGTATGCTTTTAAGAACTAAGAATTGAAACCTACATTCCTTTTTTATTTTCAGGATACCTTTGATATACACATGTTGTTGGCCAAGTCCATAAAACATACTGTGGACTTTTTAACGGCGGATGAAAAAGACTTACATGTAATAGAAATACCCCTATCTTTTCAATGCCATGCTGCAGGCCTTGTGCATGGTCTGGCCTTTTGGTTTGATGTTGCATTCCTTGGCACAGTGTAAGTTCAAGTTTTTTTGTAATTTCTATAATGTTTGACTGTTTGAGAAAGAAGATATTTCAATTAAGTGCTTTTTTGTTATATAAATCTCAAGACCAGTAAATAGTACTGCCTTCTTTAGGTACTTATAATTTTGAATTATCCCAGAACAATTCATATGAGATGTGTAACAGAGGAAGAATGATTCCATCAAATGCGCAATTAAGTATTGGAAGTCATTTCTAGTGGCAAGCGTTTCATTGTGTGTGACAAATCTTTATATTGTCATACTTGGTTATGCTGTTACTTAAAACTCTTAGTACACTTATATTTATGTATTAACTGAAACAGGGGCCTCCTTGGCCTAGTGGTTAGAGTACATAACTTGGAATCACATGGCCCCTCTCTGTGTTGGTTCAACTGTTGGTGACAGCATTTGGATTTTCATGAGTGGTGGTCTCTTTACTGACTTACGGAATGCTGTTGTTCTACTCTGTTTGACCATCCCTTATGAATGGGGTCTTCCTCCATCATCAAGAGTAGGGCATTGCAACATACTAACTGAAATAATGTTGACGCGATGTAAAACCCATATAAACAAACTTTAATGGAACTATGTTTTATGTAATTATCTCAACAGCACACCAGTCTGGCTCTCTACCAGTCCCACAGAAACCCTCACACATTGGTACCAAGTCCGATGTCTTGTCCATACTCCAGTCCTTGTAAAACCGGGTCAGACTTTAACTGGCAAATGTGTTCTCAGATGTAACAAAAGGTAAGACTTTATAAGAGTATACGAAGAAATTCGAGTATACTTAGAAATGTGGCTTTTTGTGTGATCAACAGCCAATATTAATTTTAGGGGTTTTCTAAGTGCAAAGAAGAAAATTACTCGATCAACCAATGAAAAGTTTAACCTTTTTACATAAGCACAACCAATTATAGTTAGATCGTGTTTCAGATTTTCTTGCAAACAGGTTCTTGACTATATGGCAGTGAAATACAGGTTTAAGCAGATTATCATTTATAATGTATGAGGGAGGACAAAACTTTTTACTAGACCAAATATTTCCATTCATAAAACTATAACAATCAATAACGGCTTTGGTTTCTTTCTAGTAGTATTAGTATATTAGACATTTGGTATAGTACAGTAAATTTATTGAAATATTTCAAAATTGTCTTAGTTTAAGCTTATTTTTTTTACATCAATTGTGACAGAAGCTTGACGTTTCTTAAATTCACTCTTAAAGACTGCTTCCTGGATACTTAACCATTACTCATGTCGATTTCTAGGCTAGTACTAACAATTTTCACCTCGCTGAATGGGGATCGAACCCTGGACCCTTGGTACAAAAAGCTAAGCTCTACCACTGCACCAATGTTGCCCAAATGGTATTCTTAGCATTTGAAACAATAATGATTTCATATATTCCCATTACAGACAGAGCTATGATGTGGACATTGAGCTGAATATACCTGGAACAAACAATGTATCTGTGAACAGCCTGGATCTCAAGAATCCCTTCTTTAGGTACACAGGGCAGGCCCCCGCAGCACAACCAGGCACGCAAACACAGTCCCCAAGTGATCAGTACTGGGCTAACCTCATGAATGGTGGGTATTGTAGACACAATATATTTCCATTTTCTCTTATGACTGGGTTTTTGCTTTGTTTGTGCGTCCATATTTAAAGGAACTGTTAACGATATTATGGGGTTCAATGCCAGACAACTTGGCAGGATTTGATATAGTCTGGTATTGAACCCTCAACTTGAAATTAATCATGAAAATCAGTTTGTCTATTAATTCAAATCACTTTGTGGTTTTATCTTCATT
Source organism: Cerastoderma edule (assembly GCA_947846245.1). Lineage (NCBI taxonomy): Eukaryota > Metazoa > Mollusca > Bivalvia > Cardiida > Cardiidae > Cerastoderma > Cerastoderma edule. The sequence continues at coordinate 34,772,449 of OX401405.1, read as the reverse complement.
CATATTGAAATGACGCTGAAAATTTGCATTTATTTCTTACCTCGAGTGAAAGTTTTTGGTATACATTAATACCATGATATCAGTATTCGTCATAGATTTACATCATTAAACAATCCGTCTATAAATCACAGTTGATTAAATATTTTTAAACATTTAACCAATGAGTGGTTTTACAAGCCTCTGATTAAAAGATGCAAGTTAGATTTATTTTCAATAGCTTTTATTTTTAAACAGCTCCATTTAACAAAGCAGCGGGGCAAGCCGCATTTGATGATTGGTTGATTTGATTCGATTGTAGTTGGACATCAATTTCAACAACTATCCATTGATATTGTGGTGGCTAATGTCCATTTCAAGGATTTTGAATTCATCTCTCAACAATGATTTTAAAATCCGTTAATTGAAACTTGTGGGGCCAAATTGATTCCATAATGGTTAATTTGATTTTGTAAAAGATAATTTAACATTACATGGCAACAACATAAAATAGAAAAATAAAGACATCTACAACTCCTGTATTATTTTTCCAGTTCTTTTCTGTCTTTTTAAGCCATTGACTGCTTTTCTGCTTTAACACAATCATTAATTGGTTAAGGACAAACAAATAATGTCATGATGACTACATTTAAACTTATAAAACATATTGACTAAACTGTGATTTGATCTGCATTTCAACCCATTAGCCTATAAAGAAATTTGTGTCTAGTCCTAATTGAAAGCAACAACAGAAGACAAATATATCATGAAAACTAATACTTTTTTTTTATAACTTGCTGAAACCATTATGAGAAAGGGATAGATTGTTCATTAGGAGGTCCTTTTTGCGCAGTGGTTTCTGATATCTCCTGCAGCAGATGTTGTAAAGTGATTTATGACGGAGAAAGCTTTGAACTCATACTTTCTATTTACAAAGCCATTGTGCACACTATTCTATGCTACAATTATTGTATTAATGAAAGGTGGGTAGGCAGGCCTGCTTATTTTCAGACCTGGTCCTGGTTTTAGGCTTTGGGATTTTAAACTTTCCTTCTTTGTTCAAGTTGAAGATGTTTGAATTCAGGCTGCAAGTAATGATTTTCAGACTTGAGCATTCCTTAACCCTTTACCGGTCCGAATGCCAAACTTTCGACTGAAAGAGTTTGCAGAAGACATTTCAAAATGTGATGAAATTGAAAATTATTCTCCTGATAGGGCGGAAAACATTGTAGCAGGAGAAATTGCTTGTTAAGAGCAATCTATCCTTTTCCCACAATGCTTTCCAGAATCATCTGCAACAAACTGGTCAAATGTCGTTATTGTTTGGTAATGGGTTAATAGTAGCAGGCCTGGTCATAGGTCTTACACCTGTACACTTTTCTGATTTTAGGTCAGGCTTACACCAACAGTACAGCTATGAACGGGATAGGATTGGTTGATCCCACATTAAACTTATCGGGACAAGCTCTCGGTCATGGTTCAAACTACGTTCAAATGGGTAAGTTCTTAGTTAAGTTTAGTTGTTATCAAATCTTTACCAAACTTAGTAATACCTGACAAAAAAATTCAAAACTTAAGATAAGAGTTGTCCTTTCTCTACTTACCTCTTTACAGTTTTTCATAATTCTTTATGGTTGGTACTCATTACATGCTAAATGACATTAGCTGTCGATGCGCCTTAAAACCCCATTAATTCATTGATCCATGGAACTCATTATAATCTTGTCAACAAAATAGGATTCAATAAACTGGTGCTTGAATTACTTAATGAAAAAGATTCAAATACTGTCACCTTTATAGAGGCCTGAGGAAGATATTGTTAATAAATAGAATGTGAGGTCTTCCTCCATCATTAAGACTCGGGCATCGCTACGTAACTGAAATAATGTTGATGTGATGTAAAAACCCATATAAAAAAAATAGAATGTGATAACAGATAGACATAAGAATGTATTGCTTTAGTTTAAATCAGGTTTTTTTTTTTTTTAGTTTTGGGGGAAGGGGGGGTCTATTACAAAATCAAGTTCTAACACAATAATTCAACAAGCATAGAGATTAAAACATTATTCCAACTCTTTCTTTCATCAACATGTTTTGTTCATGTTCAAAGTTTAACTTTCTTGATGAAAATTGAATAACACTTCTGAGCGGGGAATTTTTTAAATATTTTTGGGAAACATATATCTAGAGATCGGGCAATTGGGCAGAATAATGCCGGGTATTTCATATAAATAAAACACTGTATATTATTATGCCTCTCATCTTGTATTTTATCTGTTGCAGTGGGTGCTCCGATTAACCCAGGCAGTATACCCAGTGTGCTAAATTTAGTCTCAAACAATTCACGGACCTCCATTGGTGGAGGAATCAGTCCCATCAACTTCCAGACCGCCACTCCCACAGCCAATTATTGTGAGTAGTTTTAGGAAAAGAAAAAGATCTTATTTTTATTTTACAGGTATTAATATGGAAAACTGTACTAGATTCAATGGTACAAAGGCATTTGAAATATATTATTCAAAAATACATAAATCATTGAAAGTTGGTGATTGCATCAAGACAAATAACAATTATCTCATACATGCTACTTTTAAGGGTATATGCAGTAATGTTTACGGACTCATTGCAATCAATTTCACATTCAATAGGGGAATCGCATGGTCAGATTTGAGGGGGGTAAATGGCCGCCGAACCCTCGCTTTGGGTTTTCAAACAAATACATCTTCCTTAAAACTGACTTATTTCTTATTGAATAATGCCTATCATACAGCCATTGGAAGTGGTTTCAGCGAGCATCAATAGGTATCCCCCCTGCATGACCTGATAAGAGAAATATTCATGGAGTGTTTCGCGATTTCCTAATCCGTAAATCGCAAATCTCTCCATGAATGATCTGGGTTATTAGGCCATCCAGAGGTGAACAGTTGATACTCGATGAAACCGCTTCCGACTGGCCCTATGATGGGCATTATTGGATGAAAAACCAGCAAGTAATAAGGAAGATGTGCCTATTTGAAAACCCGATGCGAGGGTTTGGCGTCCATTTTTTTTTCTCGAATCTAACCATGTGATTCCCCCCATTGACATTTGTCCAAGAACTAATGCCAAAGAAAGTTGGATATTTTATATACTTCAAATTTAATATTAAATAGCATTTAAGGAGGTTTCATAGAGTATAATATAGCATTTTGAGAAATGCAGGATGTTTATGATTGTTAAACTGTTTCAGATTTGCGAAAGTAGGCTTTAATGGAATAAGGGGTTAATTTAGCATTTTCAGAAATGGAGGATGATAATAATTGTTATTTGATGTATTTCAGAATTCGACATATAGATACAGCATCCAGCCAACATCATACAAAGGGAGATGATTCTGAGAAGGGAACAACTGTAAAAATCTTTACTTCCAAGTGTTTAAAAAAAACTGTATATGCTGATAATTGGACAGCCTTTTAATTCAGGGTTATAACTTGGAAGATTCAATCCGGAGAGCACTGTTTTGACACAATTTGGTAGAAGTTGTTGGTAGAGACAATGACAAGTGAGAAGAGTTTGTGTTCAAATCAAAGTGCTATGATATGGATATGGTGTTTGGAATTTGGAGTGAAATTCATCTTTATGCTTTCTTTATGGCAACCTCAGAGACAACCTTTTTCAGCCAGCAACCAATGGTGCACCTTCATTATCTAATTTTTGATTGATATACATGTAATTACGTTAAGACATACATCTTTTGTTTGAGTATCATGATGCCATAGAGTTTTGTAATGCAGCATTGATATCAATTTTTTTTAGGGTTGGGAGGGGATGGGGATTCCAAGTTTAAAGAGATAAAAGATATCCATTGTACACTTTGGCAAACTGTAACTAAGACTAAGTTACTTGTTTGAGTTCCCATTTACTTTTGCCCAATTGTTTCTTAGTCCCCTTGTGCATTGATTATCTAGGCTGTGCTTGTAATAGCCTTTTACAATATATCAGACAAACAATTAGTTACAAAGTGTAGCAAAGCTGTTTGGAATTGAATACTAGTTTAACTCTTACGCTGCCACTCTGGCCGTTTGGTTTGCGCTTGGAAGAATGCCAATATTGCCGATTCAGTACCATATGATGAATTATAAGATAAGATAAAGGATAAGTTAGGATAAGATCTATTCAGATAAGCAAAACACTGAGTGTTGTATGTGGACTTATACTACTGATGGATATATGAGACAATAATGTGACAATGTTCGTTTCCAGATGGCTTTTCCTTTTACACTGTATATCGAGGGATCAGCGCAATACTATAGCAAGTACTTCACAAACGTGAAGCATTTGCTATAATCTTGCGTTGAACCCTCGCTTATAAAAATTAAGTGGCACTGAGGAGTAGCTCTGTGAGAAAATCGGCAGCAAAAGAGTTAAACTTAGTGGGCAATTATATGTCTGATATTTCGTGAACTGTTATTCATGTAATGCCTTAATGAAATTTTGAGTTAGTTACCTTGAAGTATCTGTGTATTTTGATTAAAATGGTTGCCTGTTTGTTTATGTCATCTATTATACAGACAAAATGTAGCATCTTACCAGTATATTAGTTTGAAAATGATGACTTAATTAAAATTTGCTCACATTGAGCTTCCTAATTCGCTGATTGTAGTAGTTGTTGATTTCATTTAAATGGTTTGAATTGAGTTGGTTGACTGAATAAAAAGATAAATGAGTTTAATCCTTGATTGAATAAAATTTAGGAACATTGTGACCACTAAATGATATACACATTTTGTCTTGTTTGAATCATTTCAAGTAAAAGTCATTTAATGTCCCTTTTTCAATAGGGGTATATAACTTCATTTAATTGCAATTTCTTTAAAAGATTTGGAAGGGAAACAATTCTTAGTTTCTTGTGGAAACACTAGTAGAAATGCAAATATGTAGAAAATTGTGTTAATTTTCTAACACATGTTAAGTATGGCAATGTGTAAAGCTGTGTAATTGTAAAAATGTATTCATGATTTCGATGTATTAAAGCCAGATGGTTGCTTTGACTTTTTGTTATAGACCTGTTATTTACAGAGGACAAATCCAGAAACAAAGGCAATATGAAATTTACACCTTATTTAATTTATGACGAAGATTTCTCTATTCTCGAGCATTCAGAGTCTGGTGATTTTCATGAGAGGTAGTTTCCAAGTTGTCTTGCCCGGCTTGACCAGCCCTTATGAGCTAACAAGTTCGAGGCCTCCCTCAATGATTTTGAGCTGTGCGTACAGCATAGCTGAAATAATGTTGACACAGTGTGAAACCCTTATAAAATATACTTGAATCAGATCATATGCTACCTGCGACAAAGGATTTTTGTTTATTTGGGTTTTTGTCAATGTGTGTTGCACAGTGTTCTACCTTCTATTCAAAAGGTCTGATATGGTCAGACAGGCTTCTGGATAACATATTTTTACATGAGTGCAGTAGAAAACCCAATTTTGTGAAGAATCAACTCGCTTGACCCACACTTCTCAATTGTCATGATAAGGGCCCAAGGACTATAACACGAAACGGGGACCCAAGGATGGCTAGATATAATTTACTTGTGTCAATTGATCGTTAAGTGTAGAGCGGAAAATCTGACATGAGTGTTTCCATAACCATATTAACTTAAATCTTTAGTAGTTTCCCGATTGATTTGTGGATTTCCGATGGTTGTCCCCGGCATGACCAGTCCCTAGGTGCAATCGAGTAAGGGGTCTTCCTCATCAATATGTGCCGACTATCGCAGCATAACAATTAATGTTGACGCGATGTAACCATTTCCGATGGTTGTCCCCGGTACGAACAGTCCCTAGGTGCAATCAAGTAAGGGGTCTTCCTCATCAATGTGAGCCGACTATCGCAGCATAACAAATAATGTTGACGCGATGTAACCATTTCCGAGGGTTATCCCCGGTACGAACAGTCCCTAGGTGCAATCAAGAAAAGGGTCTTCCTAATCTATATGAGCCGACTATCGCAGCATAACAAATAATGTTGACGCGATGTAACCATTTCCGATGGTTGTCCCCGGTACGAACAGTCCCTAGGTGCAATCAAGTAAGGGGTCTTCCTCATCAATGTGAGCCGACTATCGCAGCATAACAAATAATGTTGACGCGATGTAACCATTTCCGAGGGTTATCCCCGGTACGAACAGTCCCTAGGTGCAATCAAGAAAAGGGTCTTCCTAATCTATATGAGCCGACTATCGCAGCATAACAAATAATGTTGACGCGATGTAACCATTTCCGATGGTTGTCCCCGGTACGAACAGTCCCTAGGTGCAATCAAGTAAGCGGTCTTCCTCATCAATATGAGCCGACTATCGCAACATAACATAAATAAACTTTAGATTGATACGGCTTTTCGAATTTTTATGGCAATATTCTTGGAATACGTTTTCCTTTTGTCACACTGATTATTAAATGTATAATACCACAGGAGGGAATGTATTGAATAGCACATGCTTGCATCAGGAGAATGGGTTAAGCACGCCCTCTTATTCAGCAAGGCTGGCGAAATATGATTTGTATCTTAAATCATATGAGAAGGTCATGCTCATCCCTTTACAGAATTTTACAGATTATCCATATACACAACGCAGAGGGGATCAAGAATTGTACGCGAAATACTATGATTACTTTTTTCAGCATGAAAATGCCCACTGTGTGTGACAGGGTGTTGAACCCACAGGGTTTGTTCGTTTGATTCAAATAGATAATGTCTAATTAAAGCTTCGTGAACGAGATGCGACTTTTAACACGTTGCCTTACGCACTGATTTTCCAGGAAGTGCATCATCGACCAGCTTAACCCTTAGAATACGGGGTAATTTTCTAAAAATAGATTTTTGTGTCGTCTGCTTATCAAAACCTTAAATTTCTACTTAATTTTGTCTAGGAAAGATGCCAAGAGTAACAAACGGGTGAGATCACAGGCCAGTCGCCAATTTACTTGGCGGCTGGCGTGGATCTAACATGTTTGCATAAGCATGAAATCGGTTCCAGCAATATAAGGGTTAATTTGTTATCTAACACCGAGTCCTTTGAATGCTGTTGTCGTTTTCTCGAATCTAGTCTGACCGTGACGCAACCGTACCAGCCAACCTTTTAAAAACTCATTTACCACTTACCAAAAGCCAAATTTTGACTGTCCAAAATTGAAAGAGTTTGCAGACGACATTTCGTAATGTGATGAAATTGAAAAGTAATCTCCTGATAGAGCAGAAAATAGTGTGGGAAAAGGAGAAATTGCTCGTTAAGAGCAATTTCTTCTTTTCCCACAATGTTTTGCAGAGTCGTCTACAATAAACTGGTTAAAACGTCGTTATGGTTTGGTAATGGTTTAAGATCATTTCCCTTATATGGGATCTTGTGACAGATTCAAACTGAAAGAAGCAACAGCAGACGGCAGACAGTATTGAGAAAATACATGTTCTTTATAGTATTAGATAGAAACCACTGTAATGAGATGATAGTGCTCATTGAGAGAAATGTATCCTTTATTATCATTGGTTTACATAAAAGGTAGCGCAATGTGAGGTATTTCGGACATATAGACCAACACAAGACTAAGTGTACAAACATTTCTACACAGAAGTAGATCTTTGAATGAATTTATTGTTGCAGTATATTACCTATATTACTTATTACAGCAAATTACGTGTGACACCGATTTCCGACCTATAGAGGGAAATTAGTAATAATCGCCATGATTAAGACATTACCTGTAGAAGGATCCAACTTTTTTTTTTGGACGAAAACCTCCGCACGAAGTATGCAAAAATATCAGAATGTATTTGGGAAGCCAAAACAGTAAACACGCACGAAATGAACGGCTAACGAAACATCGAATCTCAGCCATTTACGGTCGATTTTACATCGGAAAATAGGTTAGCCTCTCGTGTGAAGACTCTTTATTGTTGTAGCCGATGTGTCCTCCTGCGCGTGTTATGATTTAAATGAAAAGAGACGATTTCTAAATTATCCGAATTGTTCATTTCAACGGGACGCTCTATGAATTTTTTTTTCAATCGATCTCAATTAACCAGGCGCTTTATGTGACGTTAAAAATGACGTCATTTTTTGACTCGTACGATTGCCCGAGAAACGGAATATGAGAACAATGTTCCTGTGTTTTTACCGGTATGGAAATTGCCGGAACTTCCCAAGAATCACTGTTTACCTGCAGATATTCAACTAAAACAAATGCGATTACTATATCCATACAAGATGCTGACGTGTATTCCCGTTTAATAGAGAAACTCAAAAGAAAATACGTTTTTAACGTAAATAAGAATAATAATGGCATAGCGGCAAGTACCAACGAACCGGACGGGAAATGCGTTATCACCATTTACTACAACCAGACAATTTTTATACAAGGCAAAGGTTGCAAAAGTTGGAAACTCAATACATTCGACAAAATGATGGATGGGACTGATGAAAATTCGCAAGATCTGTTCTCAAACTCGCCACATAACATATCACCAACTTCTATATCCGCTATACCTGAAGGATCACTTACACCAAACCAAAACAGAAGTCCATTAACCTTTCTGGGAAAACTAGTTAACAGCCTGAGATCCCCTAGCAAAAGAACTCCCGCAAGTATTCACCAAACTACTAATGGAGCTGTTAACGTACCGTCACCCAAGTCTTCGGAAAGTCTCCAATATAGTGAAAATCCCACGTGTTCTGAAAACACAACATCGAACAACTCAAAAACAAAAGTTAACAATAAAGCAATGAGTGGAAGCTATACACCAGTTTTGCCTGCAGAAAGGAGTGCCCATCATGTGGACGTACAGAATGCAGAAACCAAAGTTAAACAATTATTTGATAGTGACAGCAGCTTAAGTGTTGAAGAATTAAAAAAGTCATTGAAGTTGTTGCGTGAAAAGTACAATCAACAAAGTGAAAAGTCCGGGAAACTAGAACAGGAAATAGCTAAACTGAAAACTACTCTGAAGACACAATATGAAAAAAATGAAATCCTCTCCACTGAAACGAAAAAGCTTAAAAACGACTTGACTGGATCCACAACAAAGCAGCTTCTCGCTGAAGAAGAAAATATTAAACTGAAGAGTACAGTTCAAATTATAGCAAAAGAGAAAACTGATCTTGTCACTCAATTCATCAAATTGCAAGTTAACTCTGAGTCTGTTGATACAAAGATTCAAAACGTTGTTGACAGTATGGAAATCAGATTAGCAGCAGAAATGTCGAGTTTGAAGTCTGCACTGTTCCAGGAACTATCTGATTTAAAAACCCAGAACCAAAACACATTGAAAGCAATATCTCAGGAAAAAAATAAATCAGCTATAGAAGCAACAGTGGTACAGAAAATAAGTGAACTAAAGCCAAAAAGTCCTAGTACTTGTAGCGCATCCACACAGCCAATCATAGAAGGAAGAAACCATATCATCCAACAAAATGTAAGAGAGAAAAGCGTTGACACATCAAAATTGAATGTATTGATTGCAGGGGACTCAATTATGAAAAGACTTAGCCCTGCTAAGATGTCTGATGAGAGAGTTTGTGTTAAAATCAAAAGTCATTCTGGTGGAAAAGTCCAAACAATTTCACACACAATTTCAGAAATGGGTAAATTTAATAGTGACTACATGAAGGAGTTAGATGCAGTCGTTTTGCATGTTGGAACAAACAATATCTCAGATGGTGAGAGTCAAGAAAGTGTAAGTGAGATCATGAGAAAGACTGTTGCTGTGGTGAAAGCTGTATGTCCAAGAGCTGAAGTTATTGTATCAAGTGTTCTACCATGGAAAGCAGAAAAAGTTGTAAACAATGTCATCCGTTCGACAAACAAAGTGATTTTCGAAATGTGTGATAAAGCACAGTGTCATTTTTTAAATAATGATAAGGTCATGATAGAAAATGAAAGGGTGAAATTCTCCCTTTACCAAGATAAAGTGCATCTGAATCCGAGTGGAGGCAAATTGCTAGGAACTCATATGAGAGAATGTATTGATTCCGTTCTGAGATTAACACCAGTTTCTCACGATCAACAACAACTGCATAATCAGCAAGAGCATACGCATTCAGAAAGAATAGAACAAAACAACAAACAAAGAAATTATTCTAGTCCGCAGAATTTTCATTATGGGAGGAACTTGGGGAGGAGAATGAACCACTTCAACGACGTAAAGAATTTCAACGACAATTACAACTACCGGAGAAACTACGCAAACAGTTACCACAGGAACAATTCGAACAAACACATGGAGATGATGTATGCGCCTGTCAGTGCGTGGAACATGTAGCTAATGATATGTGTCGTTATTGTTGGAAATTTCATTTAGAGCATGAGTCTAACAGTATCATTAAAACCTATGGTTCTTTTCTTAATGTCGCCATAAAAGACAGATGTGTTTGGCTTACTATTGACAGATGCTATATTGTGTATGATGACATGTATAACTTTGACCCTTTTACTAACCATGGCATTAACGACTCAGACAACCTTTATTGTGATCTAAACGATAATGAAGTGGGACATGATATGTCTTTTTCTTTGTCGGATAGGTCTTCAGCAACTCGTTCTATTGTTGGTAGTATTTTGAATTATAATTCAGAAGTTTGTGATGGACAAATGACATATAGTTTGCCTGAGTCTTGTTTAAACACTCATTCTCATGCTTGTAAATATGTTATTGAAAATCCAAAGGTTGGTGTTTTTTATGATAACATGACATGTAATTTGCCTATTTCTTATTTAGATAGTTCTTCTAGTTCTTTGGATATTGATTTTATTAGTATTGACAGTTCAATTATCGATAGTTCATTTAGTACTGAGATGCAAATCTCAAATATTGAAGATATACCTTTATGTAATACTCAGACACATAGTAAGGAAAGCTTTGTTTCTTTTCCCTCTTCTCAGCCATGGTTATCTACCAAAGGGTTACATATTGTACATCTTAACATTCATTATGTTTGTCCAAAACTGGATGAAATCAAGATGATTTTATCTCTTAACTCAAATATCGATTGTTTATGTCTTTGTGAAACATTTTTAGATGCAAATGTTCTTGATACCGAGCTTTCAATTCATGGGTATACCATATTTCGAAAGGATAGGCAATCTCGTGGTGGGGGGCTCCTCGTTTATGTCAAAGACAATTTGTGTTGCTTACTTAGAACTGATCTAGAGGCTCTTTCAATTGAATCCATCTGGCTTGAGTTTAAGTTATCCAACTCCAAGCCATTTTACTATGGTACGTTTATAGACCACCTTTATCTAAAATTGAATGGCTAAATAATTTCACTGATAGTCTAGATAAATCATTCAATGAAAACAAGGAGACAATTATACTTGGAGATTTCAACTATGACTTGATTAAACAAGCTCCGCCCTCAAAAACTTGGATGCAAACAATGGAGAATATGAACTTCTCTCAACTTATTCAATCTCCTACTAGAATAACACATAGTTCAGCAACCTTAATAGACCATGTTTTCAGTAACGTCCCTTGCAATATTGTTGAAATAATTATCCCAACGGTTGCCTTAAGTGATCACTATCCAGTTGCTATTACACGAAAGTGTAATCACAATATATCAACTAAATCTTGCCATGATTATATATTATATAGATCCTTAAAAAATTTCTCTGAAGCGGATTTTCTCAATGATCTTTCCACTCAGCCATGGTTTGAATTAGATACGTTCGATGATCCTGATGGATGTACAGATTTATTTATAGAAATGTTTGGGACAGTCTTACAAAAGCATGCTCCGCTCAGACATAAACGGGTCAAGAATTTAACTCAGCCAGATTGGTTTACTTCTGATATACTTTTTGCTATTAGACAAAGAAATTACTACCACAAAATACAAGACCAATTTCATTACAAATTGCTCAGATCAAAAGTAAAATCGCTTGTCTGTAAGGCAAAATATAACCATTATAATGAGCAAATAAACTCAAATAAACACAATCCTAAACTGTTATGGAAAGGTCTCCGTGAATTGTCAGGTTTAGAAAGATCTAAAACTCAAACGCCGTGTCTTAATAACGATGAAGGTAATTTCGTATCAGATCCATCTTCGGTTGCACATTTATTTAATGAACATTTTTGTAACATCCATAAGACTGTTCCTGTTGATGGATCTATAGTTTACAAACCGCATGATACCCTAAAAGCCTTGAACACATCTAAGTTGACTATGTCTGACGAATTTACCATTCCTCCATTGTCTAGTGATTTTGTCGAAACTCAATTAAAATCCCTTGACCCCACCAAATCTACAGGTACTGATAATATTAATGCCAAATACCTAAAGTTATCAGCATCAGTAATAGCACCAGCTTTAACATCTGTTTTTAATTGTAGTATAAGATTCAATAGATTCCCTTTAGCCTTCAAAACAGCAAAAGTCATTCCGATTTTCAAAAAGGGCGATAGGCATGATAAATCTAACTATAGACCCATTTCTATTTTACCAGTAGTTTCATTAATACTTGAAAGACATGTTAGCAAATGGTTAAAATCTTATCTGTCCGATAACAAACTTTTGTATGACAGACAATCAGGCTTTCGTGAAGCTCACTCTTGTCAAACAGCTTTGATAAAGATTCTTGATGACTGGATTTCAGCTATAGACAATAACGAAATAGTCGGAACATTGCTCATTGATTTGAGTAAAGCCTTTGACTTAGTAAATCACGATATTATGTTACAGAAGCTATCACTGTATGGTTTGCATTTTTCCGCATTGAATTGGTTCAAGTCATATCTAGAGTATAGAACCCAAAAAACTTTTATATCCGGTAAATATTCTTGTCCTGGAAAGGTTTCAGCTGGTGTTCCACAGGGCTCAGTTCTCGGCCCTCTACTATTTTTGATATATATCAATGACTTACCCCTATCTCTTTCACATTCAATTGCCGACATATTTGCTGATGACACCACCATATCAACTCATAGCAAGTCTTTAGATCATGTCATATCTTCACTTACCAGAGATATATTAAATGTTGAAAACTGGTGTAAAATAAACCAAATGTCAATTAATGCTGATAAATCCAAGGTTTTATATATTACAAGTAAACGTAATAAACACCAAATTGTTAACTCAAATCTCAGCATTCCTTTTAATGATAATTCTATTGAAGTTTCTTCCTCAGCAAAGCTACTAGGCATCACAATTAATGATAGCCTATCATGGACAGATCATATCAATAACGTGATAAAGAAGTGTAATTCGTATTTGTACCTTTTGTCTAGAATTAAATATTTCCTTTCGTTTGAAACTCGGAAACGCTTTTATAACGCATACATTCTCCCACATTTTGACTTTTGCTGTGTTATATGGGGGAATTGTACTAGCAGTCTGGAAGATAAACTTGTAAGATTCCAGAAAAGAGCAGCAAGGGTAATTCTTGATAGTGATTTTTCTACTCCCTCTGCTATTTTATTTGCAAAACTTAAATGGATGACGTTTCAAGAGCGTGTAATTTTTCAGAAGGCCATTCAAATGTACAAAACTCTAAGAGGAAATGGGCCTGATTATTTAAAAACTGCGTTTACATTCACTGCAGACATACATTCACGACCGCTACGCTCGTCGACTACTTATCAATTATATAGCCCTAAACCAAATTCGGAGTTATTTCGACACACTTTTGTTTTCTCTGGTACTTCAATATGGAATTCTATTCCTCATTATATACAAAACTCTTCCTCTGTCCAACAATTCAAATCTTTATACTTACGTTTTGTGAAGCCGTCCTATTTTGAAACAACTACGGCTGTTACATGATAAACGAACAGTCCCATTGTGGAATCCACCAGTTAATGTTCGTAAATTTATATACATGTATACATATTGTGTTGGGGGAGGGGGGTCTTTCATTTAAAGAAAGCCGATGTCTTTGAATAGTATGTTCTTACACGGTATTCTGGCACTTGTGGTGTCTTAGTGGGGTATCAAATGTGTTTGACAAGTATTGATTTGCTTGATAAGTTGTCTTCGTCTTTCATTTAGTTTTAAGATCATTTGTTCCTCACTGCTCATTATACTTTCTCAGACATATTGATACCTCACTGTCAGGCGACATATGGGCCAAACTACCTTAATTGTCCTTAGTCTTTTAGTTTTATTGTTCACTTGTTCATTGTTGAGGATCTTATGGAAGATTGTCAGTTTAAATTGTCAAATGAGTTTCCTCGTTAAATAAAGTCTTTATTATTATTATTATTATTATTATTATTATTACTCTACTCTAGAGTAATTATAAGTAAGAAACTTTGCCGAATGAGTACACTGTAGGGTAACTAGATGAAGTTTTATCTCTATTTGATTCATTCACATCGTGTGGAACTGGTTGATTTGACATATGTGGTTTGCTTTTTCATTTGTATTGATATTATATATGGCATAGTCATAAGTAATTCGCTTTTTTTGTCAACGTCCGTTTTATTATTCATCATTTAACCAATTAGTGTTATCATTTCTACAAAAACAAAAAGCTCGTCAAATTCTCGTTTTAATACATCCCCTTTATTTTTTATATTATATCTCCATGTTCGCATGGAATGATTCTAGATCACAACAAAGCGTCGGATTGATCCAGCTGCAAACCGGAAGTGGAGAGATTTCTGTGTGCACGTGACTTCATATCGTTCTGATTGCATGTGGAATGAATCATCACTCGTTCAATAGCACATCAACGTGAACAGTTTGATGCGTAAAGTTGTTGACAAATAATCGCTAGCTTGAAGAGGCGTCCGAAAATCATCTCGCTGGACCACTATGTCCATTCTTTAGCATTGCCTCTTTTCGTCTCTCCTATTATCTCCGGTGAACCATAATCAAGTGTCACCATCAACTACAATTGGGACGAAGGGCAACAGTGACTGTTTCATATGTAAGATACCAAGGGTTCCTTTTCTGTTTTAAGCATTTATGTGTCTTTTACACCACGAATCTTTCATCTTTTACAGTGGTCGCTTACAAAGATTTCACAGCCTAGTACATACTTTCCAATAGTTGTGATTGCTTCCATATATATATATATATCTCGGTGTCGTTGATCATTATCACGACCGGGAAAATTAAGTTCAAGGTCCAATACGGGGAAACAGGCTACAGGTTTCCGACCGAGGGAATGCCATGTACACCATAATTGAAGATCTATTGAAGACGAATAAAAACCCACAAACCGAAGCATAATAACACTTGATATAATTATAGCTATGGTAAGTTACTGACAAATGACCCTTATGTGTTCTCTTCGTCAGTGCCGTACCAACATTTTTCAATTTTATAACGGTTTTGCTGGATGCACCAGTCCTAGGCTAGGGCACTGAAGTGACTTGCCAAAGATCACTCCCACGAAACCAGATGTATTGGTGGGGCTTGAACCCGGGACACCCGACTTCTGAGTCAACCACCTTAACTCACCTTAACCACTGAGCCAAGCAGGATACTAGGTATAATCCAAAACATAATTATCCAGTCTCCAGTCGATCGCTTTACGCTCTGCGATGGAGAAGCGGCCCGATCGATCGATCCCCCTCCATTTGATAAAAGTCTCTATGAATCTGGAGTAAAATCCCATTAGGTGCCAATTCAAATGTATTTATCTTGCCATTTTTTCCAATTAAAGGTGCGCCAAGTGACAGAGCCGCGGTACTACTCGTGTAATGGAGGCGTGAGAAAATCGAGTGTTAGTACAACATGGAAAGATCGGCCTGTCTGCGTTGTGTGTAGACTTATTCTGATCGATATGGTCATTTCAAAATTCATTAACCCTTTACCAAACGCCAAATTTTCGATTGTCCCGAATTGAAAGAGTTTGCAGACGAGATTTCAAAATGTGATGAAATTGAAAAATAATCTTCTGATAGGGCATAAAACATTGTGGGAAAAGGAGAAATTGCTCGTAAGAGCAATTTCTCCTTTTCCCACAATGATTTCCAGAGTCAAATGCAGAAAACTGGTCAATTATCGTTATTGTTTCATATTGGGTAAAAAAGATATGCATTCAAAAGGGGTTTAACAACGCTTCAACAATTCGTCAGTTATATTGGGATACTCGGTTCATCTCTGAATAATGGGTATCAAAGGTATCCTGATTGATGTGCTTCCAGCATGGGTACGATTTAGCATTGGGGGTATAACCAACCACATGTTTGATAAACGAGAGTGCAATTGTAGTATTCATTCAATCAATCATTTAATCAATCAAACAAGTAAACAAGCAAGCGATCGATCGATCAATCAATCAATCAATCATTCAATCAATTAATTAATCAAACACACAACCTTACAAACAACCAACCAACCAATCAATCGATTATTTGAATCAATTCAACCAATCAACCAATTTATTTATCTATAAATCCAATCAATCCATTCAATTTCAAAAAATTTAATCATTTCAATCAATAAACAGAACAGAACAGAACAGAACATATCAGACCGACCAACTTTGACGGACGTACAGACATTCAGACAGACAAGATCTCATTCAGAGAAGAATCCATCAAACATAAAATCAATCCAATTAACATTTATGGTGACAAGATAGGCTCGTATTGAATGGTAAATGTCAATCAGTTCAATTAATGACGCAACTAGCCTTTCATATACGTGCATTCGTATGGCTTTTGACATTTGGTCGCGGATTAAGGTGTAACGTTGGCACTCCTGTTTGCTGCATAATTGTTAACTGAATATAGAAACAAGCCTTCAAGGTTTTTGTTATGTTTTTTTTCTCTAGTGTTGCATGTGATGGTCCCGAAACAGACAACGTATTATATGTTTGCGTTGTACAAATATATTGGTTAACTTACAAAATTCATGAATCGAAAATACATCCTAACTGTACGGTTTTTCATAACAATCTGTATGTGTCATTGTACCAATCTGCCTTGCTTCGCATTCGTACAAGACTGGTTTTATGCCATCCTGTGGGATTTACAAGACAGTCTTAACAAGACTGTTTTTCAGTGTCGTTGAACAAGACGGTTTACTGTGCCATTGTACAAGACGGGTTTCTGTTCCGTTGTACAAGACGGTTTTCTGTTCCGTTGTACAAGACGGTTTTCTGTTCCGTTGTACAAGACGGTTTTCTGTTCCGTTGTACAAGACGGGTTTCGGTTCCGTTGTACAAGACGGTTTACTGTTACGTTGTACAAGACGGTTTACTGTTACGTTGTACAAGACGGGTTTCTGTTCCGTTGTACAAGACGGGTTTCTGTTCCGTTGTACAAGACGGTTTTCTGTTCCGTTGTACAAGACGGGTTTCGGTTCCGTTGTACAAGACGGTTTACTGTTACGTTGTACAAGACGGGTTTCTGTTCCGTTGTACAATACGGGTTTCTGTTCCGTTGTACAAGACGGTTTACTTTTCCGTTGTACAAGGATGTCTTACTTTGAAATTGTTTCAGACAGGGTTACTGTTAGGTTGTACAAGGTTGTTTATTGTTCCGTTCGGGTTGTTACTTTCAATCCGTTCTAACGAGGGAAATTTATCTTTTTGATATGAGTTCAACAGCCGCCATACCGGATATACGATTGCCGTTTGAAGCAGTGTATTACTACGGATACGGATTCTACTTAAGAGGATTTCAATGTAATACAAATGTACGGAAACGTGGGGGATTAAAGACGAGATTACCATTTAAAGAATGTACACATCAACAGATGTGCAGATAAGGGGCGTATTTATTTATCAAAATTGATTTCTTTAATGCGTGTCTTAACCCTATATTGTTGGCACTCATTAGAAGTGTCTCAATGAGGCGATTCTGTTAAGTACACGCAAAAAAGGGCTTGTCATTCTGTATTTAAAATAGTGACTGTAAAATACCTTTTTATCTAGATCAATATATAAGGTCCACTATATATATACGAAGTCCCCTTTTTGTTGCTGAGACTACCGCATTTTAAACATCGGATTGGGAGAGGAAGAGGAGCGTGCCAGATAACGAACGAAGGGCTTATTTTTCCAAAGTTAACTGAAATTGTTCGATCGTATGATGTCTAATCAAACAATTGTTGCAGAAACGCCTCCTATCTCAACATCGTCTTTCTAATAATTGGAAGAACAACGACAAGGGTAAACCATTATTAAAATGTTAAGCGACCTTGTTTAATGAACTTGTAAGAATTAGATTTAGATACCATAACACTTTGCTCATATTTTTTTCACAGATCAACTACACTATTCCATTTAGTACAAATTCTATAAAGGATACTTGTTCAAATGATACATCAATTGCATGAAATAAAACATCATCTATTTGTTAAAAAAATATTGCACTATTCAGTTAGGAAAGAATCCTACACCCCTGCCCCTCCCTGTGGTGAGATTTAAAATATACTTTATTCTTAATGGAGCGTAATCTTTTCCGTTTTAATGAATTAATTGAAACCCTTGCTTCACCTACATTTGTTGTAACGTATCTCGTATATATTACTGAAGTAAACAAAGTATTAAATCCATATCAGAAATTTCTCCTTTCGTCAAAATAGTTATCTATTCTATATCGCAGAGAAAATGTTTGTTTTCTTTTCTCAATTCCACGCTGTCGATTCTTTCAAATGGAAACGCATGGAACCCCTCTTTCCCACATGGCACAGTCCATTTATTGGTCCAGTTGATCTTTTCAATGCGATCTCTAGAGAGTGAAAAGCTTGTTAGTTTTTATCATAACATTGAGAGCGTCATGTGAAAACGGAATGTTTACAAACATTCACACGATACTGTCATTTCGGATTCGACATTTCCAGATATACCACTTTGATTCTTTGATCCAAACCTTTATATCATTATTTTACCTCAATTAAGGTAAACACACGTTCACATGATACTGCCACTTCGGATTCAGTTTCGGTCAGTTTGCGGTTAGACACTGTTTCCGCCATTTCCAGATATACCACATCATGTCGTATCCTCGTTGCACATCGCGCCGAGATACCGACCATTACTACACACTTGTTTCGTCTTCTCTGTAATTCCGGATCTCCCTGTAAAGATGGTGTATGTTTTTAAAGTAGAACTCCTCACAAATCCTCAATATTTCTTTATCGTGAGTATGTCTTGAGGCATTACATTTGTACGGACATTACTTGTTTTGTTCACATGCGGGTGCAGCAAAAAAATATAAAAATAGAAACAAAACGACCGATTATCGAAATGTCCAACGATATTGAAATGCTTGATCTCTTCTCTTTTCGAACGAATGCAGCAATCAGCTATTTTTCAATGTATCCATGAGAATGAACTCAGTCTAAACGTAAAAATTCTATTTTGATACTGTACTTCATAAGAAAGTTTTTCGAACATTCCAAATTGATTCCAACAGCCATTGGCATTAATAAAACATGAACATTAACATTTTTGTGATAAAGAGTAGGATCAAATGTAAAACTCTACCAATACAATAACGATTTTCATCCTTTAATCTTTCCGAAACATCTTCACAAGTTTCACTAATCAAATTTATCATTGTCGTCTGCTGTTGCTTTCAATTTGGTCCATTCGTAAACTCCCTTATGGGGAATACATTAAGGTAGAATACCCATAATTTGCCATTTTGAAACTCATCCTGTCGTCGGATTACTTGGGTCGTTCTTGGTATACATCGGTCGGGCCGGAACTACTCGCATTGAACCGAACAGTTCCGGCCCAGACCGACTTATACCGAGAACGACCGAAGTAAACCGACGACAGAACGAGTTTCAAAATGGCGGACTATGGGTATCCTACCTTAATGCGGATTTTGCGGCTGCGCGACACATATTCGAGGCGAGGATGCATCGATTCGACTGATCGAGGAATTAGGTCCTCATAAAGCCTTATTGAGTATTGATTCTGCCATTCAAGTTGTTTAATGTGCTCTTGTATTCCGCTTCTTGCTTCGTTTGACATATAGAAATCTCCCCCGTATTGACTGGTCTTCCCATTTGCAGCTTGATCCCTCTTGTGTGGTACTCTACTCCGCGAAATGAAGTTAATCGTTCGAATTTTGAAATGAAATAGTTTGCAGACGACAATAAAGATACCATATCAGCATCACTTTCGGCATAGGTTGGTAGAATATTGAAATGATGATAAACCCGTTTTAAATTAAAAAGAAAAAAAAAATTGCAAACGACAAATAAAACATGCCTTCGGCATATTTTTTGGTATACAAAATTATAGTTTGGTAGAACATTGAAGTATAGCAGCGTACAATATGCGACGTCATGATAACGTCAAGATAACGTTAAATGTCTTTTCAAACATTTTCAATGTAGTCACTGCGTGTTTTAATGCATTTTACGTGTCTTTGTACCCATTTATTATAGACATCACGATACCAGTCACTGTCGTAGTATCTAACCAGAGTTTGAGTGTACGTACATAGCTCCCTAGAGTCCCCAAACCTCACACCTCTATCTCTGGGAAGACCTTAAATCCATAGAAGCTAAATCTGGTCTGTCGGGGTGGTGTTCAATGGTTTTGAAATTTGAGCAAGTTGGTTTCTAAGAGAGTTAATTCTGCTCTGTGGTCTTGGGCATTGTCCAGATGAAATATCTTCAAGGAATCTTTCCCCTTCATGTTCGTATCGTATGATAAACATTTCCGAGCAGCGAACTCTGGCTTCCCGTTCATGGTCATTCAGTAGTCGCGGCACCAAACGTGCACACACATTTGACAGTGCGCAATTTCTTATAATGTTTCCTTTTGGAATCTGCATTGTCATTACTGTTGTCTTTATTTCAGCTAACATTTGTTTTAGTATCAAATAAAGATGAGCAATCTTCGGTTAGAATCAATATATTTTAGAATGTTCACATCCAAGCAAAATATTTTATTAACTATTGCATCTAATTCATTCTCAAATCTTAATCATCATTTACACTAGTCCTGGAAGATATCAACGGTTTTCAAGATTAAGAATCGAACAATTAAGCTTTCTGAGTCCCAGATCCATTTATTCTTGCTACCAACAGTTTTGACCCATCGTTTCTATTAAATTTAGGTTAATAGGCTAATATACTCGAGGTCGAATTGATCCCGTATCAAGCGGTTTATAAGCCGGGCACCAATGGTATACCGGATATTGCTCCCAGCACTCAATGGTGGTCCACTTTAATTGGACGTTTGTCTGTTGTCATTCGCACTTGCCAATGTTATGAATCCTATTGTTTCAAGCACAGAGGGAAGTATTCCGATGATGTAGGCGTTGGTACTTCCGTGTTTTATGGAAAGAAAAAAATAAATAAAATGGTGACCGATTTTTTTAATTGTTGTTATGAATCGATTGGTGACAAGTTTGTAGCCGTGTAATAGCATTTCTACAATACGTTTGCTCTCAAAGTTTGTTGCGGCCAGGTTTCACAGATTTGTGCACCGATTCTCGAACACAGTAATTAAACTCAAGTACCAATGAATCGACGTATGATACCACTTAATCAACCTAGTTTTCCGGTCTGCATTATATCCCTTTTTTTGCTACATTTTGATCAGGCGAATTTGCCATGAGATAAATTACATTTTAATTTATGTCATTTGTTAGAATACTTTTCTATTTTCGTTCTTCATTTGGTTAACTTTCCTTGTTCACCATGTGTATGATCTGTTGATTGATTGTTAGTTATTTTGTTACAGTTTTATTGTTTAGAATGTCCTTTTTCTAGTGCGTGAGATTATTCGAGTTCCGAACAAGTCTCATTTTGATGACTCTTACGTATAGAACACTATGATTGCAAACAAGACATTGATTAGGGCAGATTACCCATGATACGCCATTTTGAAACTCTCTATTTCGTTTGATAATTTCGGTCGTTCTCGGTATTCATCGATCGGTGCCGGAACTATTCGCTTTACACTGAGTAGTTCCGGCCTCGACCGATGTATACCGAGAACGACCATAGTAATCCGACGAAGAAATAAGTTCCAAAATGGCGGATTATGGGTATTCAACCTTAAAGTAAGTATCCATCCTCTAAGACTGCTGGGGGCGGAAACTCGAACATTGGTTCCCGGATAGATAAAATCTTTCTTTACCATTCGGCTACATTAAGAATGGATTAATCCTTTAGTGTTTCAATTGGACGAAAAAGACGTGATTTGTTGGGGCTGGGGGATGCCCCCTGCTGAGAAACAATTTACCATCATTGAAAGTTTTGTACCAAAGTACGAAACATCAATTCATTAGGTCTTCGTGTTTTACAGAATCTTTAGAAGGTAATCAAGTGAGTAAGTTGTATAAAAATGTGACAAACAATTAGTTTCTCGCATACTCTTCCTTTTGCTTTTCCAATTTTTCAATTTAAGTACAAGGCAGCTGTAGTAACAATCGGAACTACTCGGGTATTTCCGTGAGCTGTGAAATACACCTCGGATATAAGTGTAGGGTTACAATTTTTCGGGTAATTCGGCATCCGCCAATTAACACATTTTCTAAGCGTGCACGTTAAGTAGTTCAATGTGTTTGGAAGCGTTGGACAACCTTTTTAATCACTTTTATTCAGTAACTCATACCAAATGGCGAACTTGTTGTTGTGACATGTATACTTGTTTCCTCAATCAAATTTAACGACTTTTTTGATTTCACATTCAAGATCTATTTTTAGAAACGAAAGAAAGTGACGTCATTCTCGCGGGAAGCAATATGGCGTCATCCCTATTATTTCAGAGGTGTTTTCTATTGGATAAACCCGATGTGTTCAGATTGCTGTAGTAATTCACTATTTGGTAAATGGCTAACGTTATTTCTGCACTGGGCGTTCGATTCATCGGTGAAAATCATCTCTTAACCCTTTACCAAACGCCAAATTTGCGTCTGGCCCAAATTGAAAGAGTTTGCAGACGACATTTCAAAATGGGATGAAATTGAAAAATAATGTTCGGATAGGGCAGAAAACCTTGTGGGGAATTGAGAAATTGCTCGTTACGAGCAATTTCTCCTTTTCCCACAATGTTTTCCAGAGTCGTATGGAACACAGTTGTTAAATGTCGTGATTGTTTTGTAATGGGTTACGCCTGCAGATTGTGTCCCAAGTTTCAGCTGATAACGTTTATTTGCACAATTAATCGAGTTCAGCGATTAGTCGACAATTAGCCCTTCTTATCACCTCTTCACTCCTTTCTTCGACACAGACGAATTTTAACGAACGCATTCGGAGGTGTATTCACGACTCAGAACTCAGAATGTTTTATTTGTACAAAAAGGCCTCCGGCCCAAAATACATATCATAAGGACTATGCGTCCAACAGCAAACATTGTAATGTCCCTGATTAACACAAAAAACATAAAATTTACAAAATACTGACCCAAATTGAAAAAAACATCAGACCACAAAAATCATGAAAAAAACCCAAAACACATACACAAAAAATCCCTAAATGGTATTCTAAACATACAATTAATACAAAGGAATGAATAGGTCATTATGAGTGACTCGTCTTTTGTCACATTAGTTGGTGATATCTGTTTGTTGCAAATGCTTTGGCGTGGTGTAGTTTGGGGCATATGTTTTAGCGCTTTGGATCAGAAAAAGATTAATTGGTTTAAGAATTTTCTAACCTAAGAGGAGCGCATAGAGATGCATGAATATTCATAAACCATGCATTTATCCAACGCATCTTCCTCATGTTGTCTGCAAACCGTAACAGATATTTTGTTAAAAAAATAAAAACATCTTTTGGTTTCGAAATTTTCAAACTTATGAAGAATGCATCAAAATTCATGAATATCTATCAACCATGCAGTTATTCGTTCTTCTTGTGTTGTCTGCAAAACGTTACTGAGATTTTGTTAAAAAAGAATACTAGCATCATTATCGGGAACTCTGATTCAACATACTCGTGAGTTTAATACGGGGCTCCTCAAATAAGCTTCCCTTTTATGTTCGTCTTATGAAGTCAATGCGAAATTGTTTATTGATTTGATAACCTTATCAGTTATGTACACTCGGGAGAGTTATCAAATGTATTTTGTATTGTACTGGGTACCGTTTTACTCAACGACATAAGTCAGGGCTGGGAATCACGTGATCAGAAATGATAGAGAAAGTAGGAAAAAAATGGCGACTTATGTCGCTTCGACTTCCTTTAAACCGGTGAGTATCCTTTCATATAGCGATTTCGTGCACGAAATGTAGCGCAAAGTACCCGCCTAACGATCCGATTTGTTCCGCCGCTTGGTGTAATGGTGCCAAATAAACGGTTTCTCCGAACACTTGGAAACAGTGTTCGAAACTCACCGATCGCAGTTGGATAGGTTCCACGAACGGTGAGGTTCGAACACTGTTTCCAAGTGTTTGAAGAAGCCGAGAGATGTGTTAATAGGCAGTAATGCTTTGTACAATATTGAAATAAAAGGGAATGTTGATTTGAACTTACGCCAATTCTTAGTGTTTTTTTCCTTCTTAAAACGGTACCCTGGTGAATAATCTATAAAAAGCATGGATAGATAAGCCGGTCATCGCGATATGGCTTACATAGTATTGAAAACGGCGTAAATAGCATTAAACCAAATCAAACCAATCAAATCCAAGGATATACCTAATATGACATCTCGTGCAGTTTGTCAATAATGATATGAGCTATGATGAGAATTAATCGGTAAATGAAGCCAATATGAGATACGATATCTATCTCGGTTATTTATTTTGAGTGGGTGTTAATTCCATACTCCATGATATTTCCATTCACTATGTCGCATCTACTGAAGAATAATTTAGCATCCACTATCTATCGTTCTGTCACTGTGATTTGTAAACAGTTCTAAAATGTGTAGATCATCAAAGAGATTCCTTCTTTCGATTAGATTTCAACAAACTAATCAATTTTTTATTGTGCTGTCCGGCCTATGCAAACATTCGTAATAAATATTTTGGACATTTACCATGGCCCGACACTAATACATTTGTAAATATTTTATCTTCAAAACATCAATTTATCCTAACTAAAACTGCTCATTATCTAAAAGAGAGCTTTAAATGTCGAAATGAAATTATTTAACGTATTTACCTTTATTATATATCATTATGTGTTAGATCAACTAAATTTGTGACTTTTATGTTTTTGGGATTTTATAATCCGTGTCAATTTTTTTTGTATATTAACATGCTTACCTAAATAGTATATATGTCTGTACCTTATTTGTAAATGTTGTCTTGGCAAAGGCATTTATATGCTGTTTTTTGCCAAATAACGAATAAGATTGAATTTAATCAATATTGATAATCGTATGCAAGCAACAGATGTATAAAGACGCCAAATCTTTCTGCCAACAAGCCCAACCATCCAATGCCTTTTGTGCCTCACAAACCCAACCACATATGACATCATATCGTTTCCTCATGCGTGTTTTTTTTAAACCAAAATTCTTGTGCCTTTATATCAAATTATTTTATCAAGGCTTTTAAATCACGCAAGTCACTATCTGCATGATCCAACGTAATTAGTTATCAATTTATTTGTTCATCTTCCAGAATTGTGTGTGCAAATATGTGCACTTTATATTACATTTTCTTTAGAAAGCTATTGGACGATTTCTGCAGATAAAGCAATTTTAGGATGAAATCTATTTCGTTACGAACATTCGGCTTTGATTATACCCATTTAGTTCTCTTTTCAATAATAGAGTGTGCACTTTCAACAATGGAGGATTTTGGTACAAAACAATCTGTCTGTATGTTTGTCGTAATAAATCATTAGACGTCTTGCAATTTGACCTTGTAGTGTTTGAAATTTGTAATAAAAAGAAACTTTGTATTTTCGAGCACTGTAAAGAGGCTCTTTGTGGTTTAAATCAACATTAACAGGACTTTTCCTCCACACTCCATTCAGTGGTTATTTCGAGTATATTGGCAGCCATCTTCTAAAGAACGTCATTTT
The DNA here is from genome assembly GCA_947846245.1 of Cerastoderma edule. Classification (NCBI taxonomy): domain Eukaryota; kingdom Metazoa; phylum Mollusca; class Bivalvia; order Cardiida; family Cardiidae; genus Cerastoderma; species Cerastoderma edule. The sequence continues at coordinate 34,746,593 of OX401405.1, read as the reverse complement.
TCTGTCGGTACCGCCCTCTCTCATGTGTCTATGAAGAACGTCTTTATCTGGCAGGTATATCCCCTCCCAATACCAGTTTTCCCACCAAACCCCACGTTTCCAGTGCCTTTACCTCGCAAAGCTACCACTATTCAAAAAGAGAGATTTTCTCGGGAAGACACATTCCTTCCCAATGCCTTTTCGACGACAACCCCCTTCTTCAATGCCTTTTCCTCGCAAAGCTACCACTATTTAGAAAGAGCGATTTTCTCGGGAAGACACATCCCTACCCTATGCCTTTCCCACGACAACCCCCTACTTCACTGCCTTTACCTCGCAAAGCTACCACTATCTTAAAGGAGCGATCTCCTTGGGAAGACGCATTCTCGTTCATGCCTTTCCCATTACAACCCCCTTCTCCAATGCCTTTACTTCGAAAAGCTACCACTATCTTAAAGGAGCGATTTTCTCGGGAAGACACATTCTCTTTCAACGCCTTTCCCACGACAACTTCCCTTCTCAAATGCTTTATCTTTAGTCCGATCTATCAATAAAGAACGACTTTTTCTGGTAGGTACATCCTCTCCCATTGCCTTTCCAACGACAACCCCCCCCCGCCCCCTTCTTCAACGCCTTTATCTCGAGTACGCTATATTCATAAAGAACGAACCTTCTTGCAGGTACATCCTCTCTAGATGCCTTTCCAATGACACTCCCCCCTCCTTCAATGCATTTATCAGGAGTACGCTATATTCATTAAGAACGACCTTTTCTGGCAGGTACATGCCCTCCCAATGCCTTTTCAATGGCAATCCCCCTTTTCCAATGCCTTTTTCTGGAGTACACTATATTCATACAGAACGAATCTTCTGGTAGGTACATCCTCTCCCGATGCCTTTCCAATGACAATCCCCCTTTTCCAATGCCTTTATCTGGAGTACACTATATTCATACAGAACGAATCTTCTGGTAGGTACATCCTCTCCCAATGCCTTTCCAATGACAATCCCCCTTTTCCAATGCCTTTATCTGGAGTACACTATATTCATACAGAACGAATCTTCTGGTAGGTACATCCTCTCCCAATGCCTTTCCAATGACAATCCCCCTTTTCCAATGCCTTTATCTGGAGTACACTATATTCATACAGAACGAATCTTCTGGTAGGTACATCCTCTCCCAATGCCTTTCCAATGACAATCCCCCTTTTCCAATGCCTTTATCTGGAGTACACTATATTCATACAGAACGAATCTTCTGGTAGGTACATCCTCTCCCAATGCCTTTCCAATGACAATCCCCCTTTTCCAATGCCTTTATCTGGAGTACACTATATTCATACAGAACGAATCTTCTGGTAGGTACAGCCTCTCCCAATGCCTTTCTAACGATAACCCCCCACCCCCCTTGTTCAATGCCTACATCTGGAGTACGCTCTATCTATAAAAAACGACTTATTTAGTAGACTCATCCAATCCACATACCTGCTTGCGACAACCCCCTTCTCCAATGTCTTTATCTAGAGTCCGATCTATCAATAAAGAACGACTTTTTCTGGCAGGTACACCCCCTCCCAATAACTTTTCCACGACAACCCCCTTCTCCAATGCCTTTATCTGGAGTACGCTAGCATCCTATCGGACTGTATCAATAATATAACCGTAGAAGGGATAGAATCGTCCCGTCAAACGTCCAATAGTAATCCATTACCTCATTCGGATACAGGGAGACGTTTGCCCAATTATAGCATCAGCAGGTGATAATTGGCTTCCTTACAATTATAACACAAATACCTTCCAGATACAAATTAAAAAAACCGTTGAAGCATAAGAAGAAATTGCTCGGTAACGAGCAATTTCTTCTTTTGCTTCAACGGTTTTATTTTTTTAATACATTCTGTGAAATTTCATCACGTGTAGCTGTATAATTGGTTGTTGGTCGACTGGAAGTGTTAGGGGATAACCATTACAAAATAACTGTACATTTCATCCGTACGTGGAAATGACGCAGTGGTTGTTACATGGGACGCGGAATCATTTCCCTTGACAACGGTGTTTTTGTTGGATGTACGTTTCCGTGAGTTTTGTTTGATACCTTAGAGACGTAGTTTGTGTGGTTTACGTTGTTTGCGTCGTGTGCCAAGATGCGACGCGTTACTTGCGTGTGATTAAACGTGGATTAGTTAACGTGTTATTATGTTTAATACGTAATGTCTGTGTATGTTATTTTAACGTCTTTCGTGGTCTTATTGCAAAATTACATCGTGTGGTTTTATTTTTGTTTTTTCTTTGTATGAAAAATGGCATTGTTTGACATTGACGTCTTTATAAGTCATCATTTAACATCATTGGGCAAGTTCTTGTTTAAAAGACATTGATGCTTTTTTCGGGTTGATGTCTTGGTTTTTCTTAAAGCAAAACGTTTTGTTCAATACTTAAGCAAAAAGTAGAACGAATTTTTGTTTGAAACATATTGATACTATGTTTGCTTCTTAACTATGCACATTTGGGTGTATCATACCAACTGAAAGTAGAGCGGTTGTCGCAGGTACTTGGTTTTATAAATGCCATTGTTACATTTCGGTTCGTGCTTGACATATATGTTGTGGAATTAAGATAAACTGGTAAACTATTTTTCTGCAAACACGTTCAAGGGATGATCAAAAGTGTTTGCACAACGAATTAAAAAAATTTACATAAGAAAACTGGTTATCTGCTTTTAAACAATACAATCATTCGGTATGCATTTTTCATACCTAATATGTGCATTTTTAAAAGATTCATTTAAGCAAAATATGCATCAATATCAATACAGAACTCATTGAATGTATTAATTGTTTTAACAAACGATTCGTAAATTCCGCCAGTTGCTAAAGCAAATTGTTTTGGATAAAGGTTCATACGAGCAACATTGCATTTTAAAGTAACGCTGTCAATCCAGCCGAAAGTTTATTTTAAAACTTATTTAACTGCCATGTTGAAACCACCTTAGCCGTAGCTTAATCGCTTCAGTTTGATTTAAGACCTGCAAAATTTGATGAATTCAGTATAGGACTGTTTTTATTTTCTTTACAAGATGAAACATGCTGTCGCAACCCCTCATTTATAAGCTAGCGAAATAAATCCAGAAAAGTTTTATCACTACGAACACAAGTCAACAATATTCTGCCGAGACACTGCATAATAAATACAAATTTGATATTTACATGATCACACATGTCCTTTGGAAAAAAAGAAGAAGCGGCTATTCAGTTTCTCAGCAGCAGGGTACCGTTTTACTAAGCGTTTTAAGGAAAACATCTGCGGAAGTCAAAACTTATAAACATGAATAGTATATTAAATGAACGTATATTATTGCAATGTGACACGTCATTGGAAGCGTCTCGGAGAGACGATTCCAATGATGTGTTACACTGCAATGTTGCTTAGCCTAGTATTGAAATATGAGGGAATGTTGTTTTGAACTTACGCAAACTCTTTGCGTAAAATGTTCAGTAAAACGGTACCCAGGTGAGGTGCATGGTCTTGGTCTGTAACTAAAACACCCTTGATTGTGTAACACAAGCGAACATGCCAACACCAACTACGGACTTTTGACGAATAAGGAAAGCCGTCATTGCAAACATGTATCCTATCTGTCATGCTGTTTTTTCTATCTTCAAGGTTCGCTGTAATGATTTCAAATGTGTTGCTATTCAAACAGTTTAAAACGCATGAAAAACTATCAATGGATTAACGAACTCAAGTTGTTAATTGGCTGATCCATCTCGCTTTACCGGTGTTAAAAATCTACTTTGTATAGATATATATATAATTTTGCCAATAAAGTTCATTTATCGCGTTTCAATGTCACACAAGCTTAAAATAGAAGATATCACGTGACGCAACATAGCGTCAGATTTGAAATATTCATTTTTCATTTAGAGTAAAAAGATCTGTTTAATGCCATTTTGACAAGCACCATGACATTCTAACGTCGAAATTAATTTTTGATAACAATTATGCCTCATTGTCAGAAAGATGTCATTGGACAGATCTGTCAATGTTCAATTAGTTGAATTACATTGGAATAATGTAAAACCCCAGAAAAAACAACAAAATTTTAATGAAAATCGCCAACTAGCTTAACATCTATTTGATGCGTCATACATGTGAATTTGAAAACAGCACATGCTTGCTACAGTTTTATTTTTCTGATGACCCATACAGCAGACCAGAGGTACATTTATATTTCGATGGATTACATTGTTTGTCAGAGTTGAATTGGAATTAATTTCGATATGACGAAACAAATATCAAACAATTCGTTTGATATTTCGATAACCAGCTTAGAATGTCAACATCCAAAGATTCTGTACTATTGGATACGTTTTAACCATCATAGCATCTAAGAGAGTTCCATCAACTTATCAAAACCATACCATAATAACCATAATAAACCTCGATAGTTCAAACCATAATACAGATATCTGAGAATACAGGGGATAATTCTTCCTACCCAACAATAGCCACATGGCATATTTGTATCTTTATGAAACGGTTATAGAATAAAAGGGAAACACAAGAAAGGAAATAATTGTTTGGGTTGGGAAGCGTCAAATTTACGAACGGGTGCAAAAACAGTTTTGTCTTACAGTCCCCAAAAGTAAATAATATTAACCTGATTGGTCTTTTCTTATGACCGTGGGCTACCTAACTTAGCTCAACACATTATGCACTTGAACATCTTCATTCACGTGACAAATGAGATACACCCGGGAAACATGTAGATTTTGGACAGAAATTACCTTAATGATATACTGTTGTTAACAGTGATTAAATATTTATAACCTACATGTTCTTTCGACCTCGCAGTTTCATTCTCTTTACGTTTGTCCAACGTAACGAGTACATGTAGTTGAAAACTATACTAAGCACCAACGGTACGGTTAGATAGCTGATATTCTAAATCAGGATATCATTTTTTCGTAAAAGAAAGAAATAAAACACTTCAATTTAAACGAAATCTGAAACAAAATGTTTATGCAATGTAGAATTCTATACAACTTATATTTAAACACTTTTGGGTACTGACGAACGCATGCATCATTGTATATTACAATTGATTCTTTTTTGCAACCAATATTTCAAAAAGGCTGTCTGCAATAGGGCCAAATAACGAAGGACCATTCGTTCAATAGCTATTTATCTATTTTCATTTCATTTTATTTCATCTTTAAAGATATATGTAACTAGCTATTAAAAGTGATCAAAAGGAAATACGTGAACATCAGGAGTGATCGTAAATAAGTTAATACATGGAACTCTACGGTAATCACATGGTATTCTCATAATGGAGACGAAAAGGAAACTATGTGAACCGAAAGGGATATTAAAACAAAACGGTTCTGGTGGCAGCGAGAAAGCGAATTCGGAAGCACTCTCCAGAAAACAGGAAAATGGCGGCGGAAGTGGTGAAAGCAAAAACACGCTGGATTTAAACCCCGAGTCGAAGACTCATAACACGGATATCAAATCGCCATCAAAAAGAAATAAAAATGGCGGCGAAGGAAAATCCGACAAGGATAGCGGAAGTGACGTGGCGACATCTGCTTCCGGTTTAGGATCGGGTCCATCTGAGAAACCCGATTCTTTAATTGATGCAAACACGGTCCCGCCACATTTCAAGCCAGAACATTTCAGACACGAGAACCACGATCGTGTCTTACATCTCAGCCTCAAATCGGAATGGATCTTGTTAGAGCAACATTTACGAGGGGTTAAGAAAGGTCATCCTTCGCTGTCGAAGACAGACTCGGTAAGTAACAATTAGCAAAGCACAATTTAGTGAATAGTGGCAACTTAAAATCGATGTCCTTGGTGATCAATAAAGCCATCAATGTTTTATATTCCTTTTGATTTTTTATAAAGTAATTGTGATATGATTTATTCGTCTTTCACAACAAATTACGAATGCTCATACAATCTTAACTCATCGGGTTTATCTTATTTTTTATTCTTATTTGAAAGTGGTTAGAAGTAATCACGAAGTATTGTTGAAAATATTGTTTGTGATGTAATATTTCGAAGAAACCTTTGTACCGGAAAAAGATTTCCGTGATTTGTTTTAGTGATGTCTACTTTAAGTACTTTATGACCCATACTCATAAAAGCTACTGTAATTCTAATCACTTGTCTGTAGCCTTATTTAGAATAGGACATCTAAAACCAAAGTACAAGGATCATGTTTGAAGTTACTATATCAATCGCCTATGTAAAACCGCTAATCCAAGTTGAAAGTGATACCAGAGTTCAAATTCAATTTAGCCTCCTTTATCAATATGAACACTCTTTAATGCAATTGCAGCCGTTGTCCCTCGAGACAATTACGACATAATTAGATAATCGTCGAAAGAAACGAAATCTTCATTTTTTTGGATAAAAGTTTCTCAATTTCTACTTTATTTCAACACCAAAATATGGTGTTTTGACAATTCATTCGTTTGATCATTTTCGCTTTCATCACATACTTGTTTAAGTTAGAAAGAGTTTATGGAGATATTGGTTGGTTAGGGAAAGCTATAAGAGAAATGAACGATTTATTAAGTCACCTCTTCCAAAGAAATTATGGCAGAATGCTTTAATTCAGCAGGCAAGATGATTATGCGCGTTTCCTTCCTACAGTAGAATTTCTATATCTCGATGTTCAAGGGACATCATGAAAATGTTCGACATAGAGAGAGTGCTACTTATAAATGACTGGAATGTGTCATGACAGCATCCGTTAATTCAGCAGGCACAATGAGTAGACGCGTTCATTTAACACATTTCTTCCTACAGTAGAACTTCTATATCTCGAGGTTCAAGAGACATCATGAAATTGTTCGACATAGAGAGATTTCGACGTATAAATGTCTGGAATATGTCATGGCAGAATGCTTTAATTGAGCAGGCACGATAAATATGCGCGTTTATTTAATATGTCTTCCTGCAATAGAATCTTTATACCTCGAAGTTCAACGGACATGATGAACATGTTCGACATAGAGAGAGTTCGACGTACAGATGTCTGATTAAAGACATAGAAATAAAGAAAAGTTGATTCGGAAACTCCTTTTTCACTTCGACAAGCAGAGAAGCTTGACATCCAGAAGTTCGAATTGTAGATATTCTACTGTATGTGGTTAAGTTCTCGCAATTGTTATAGGAGACTTCCGGAGAATCGTGACAAATGAGTTTATTCCTTTTAATCACAATAATTTCTTCTCAAGACACTCAAGATATAATATTTGTTTGCTATCGTTTCCAGTTTCAAACCCGATATAGGAGAATAAATTAAGGTCAAATAAAACGAGTGTAAGTACTTTTTAGACTTAGACTTTAGACATTAAATATGCTTTAAGAATTAGACATAACTGTTTCAATTGATACGACACAATGAAAAAGAATTTGTAACCGTTACAATTATAAACAATGGTCCTTTCTTCCAGAGTGTCATATGAAATGTTTATTGTCACGTATCAATGTTGATATTTATCTTTATCTAAGTGTATGTTTATGACTAGAAGCTGTATATGTATATATCATTCTTTCATATTCCTCTGGCACTTATATCAGTTTTGAAATATTTCTCATTAGTCATTTAGGAAAACGATAGCCTTGTTCCCGCCCTGCCCCCAATAAGAATAACAACAACAACAACAACAACAACAACTACAACAACAAAAAAACGTATTGAACGGTTTAAATGGCTTTAGTAAAATGCATTCCTGGTAATGAAGAAAGCATCATAACTGAAAAGGACCATTCACATTTGAGAAAAGGGTCACTTGTTTTCGCCACAATTAAATAAAATTAAAATAAAAGATTATTCAGAGTATAAGTAAACCAAAAACAAGTAAAACCATTTTAATCATTAGGAGTCCTTGGAACCAAAGATACGTCTACTTTATTAGAAACTATGAAAATGATTAAGTTTCTGTCGAAGGGAATCAAAGACCGGCAAAATGCAAGATTGGGCAACATTGTATGCTCCTCTCTGGAAAAGCTGGAGTAAAGCATCGAGTTATCGACCGTTCAGTAAACAGATACGAAGAAATAAATAGATTAACTCTGTCATCGTTGCCATATTACCATTGATAAATGTTATAACCCTTTCCTTAACCCACTACTAAACAATAACGACATCTAACCACTTCGTTGCAGACGACTCTGGAAAACATTGCGGGAAAAGGAGAAATTGCTCGTAAGGAGCAATTTCTCCTTTTCTCACAATGTTTTCTGCCCTATCAGAAGATCATTTTCCAATTTCATCACATTTTGAAGTGTCGTCTGCAAACTCTTTCAATTTGGGACAGTCGAAAAGTTTGCGTTTGGTAAAGGGTAGACACTTTCTTATCGACATTGAGACAGGCGATGCGCAAAAACATTGTGACAAAATGATAGTTTTCTCATCTTGAACAAATACAATTCCCTTTTAACAGTGATCTGATGTTGTTTTTTCAATAACTTTTCATTTTATGGTGGTTTTGTTTTTATTTTGAGTCTTTAATTCCAATGTCCTCTGCAGTAATAATAGTGATGAATTGAGAACCATGTTACCTTGGCGTCTCTACATCATCGACCATGTGATATCGTTCAGACACATTTATTGTCGAAGTCTCGTTAAAAGATACGGTTTGTTCCTCATATCGTCTGCTTTTCGTCACAGTTGCGTCACTACACATCACCGTCGCGGCTTCTACCTTGGATGAATCTTATTCCATATGTCGTCTGCTTTTCTTATTTTTTGTAAGAAAAATCTGAAAACGTTACATTCGCATCGATACATCATCTGTTACGTGGCATGGTACATACATTTTCGATGTCACGGCTGCGTCATGAAAAATGGTTTTGGTTCTTTTGCCATCTGCTGTATATGGTCTTGCACCACTTATGAAGTACTTCCGGGTCGTATTACCCAAAAGTAGTCCCATTTAGAAATTGTGAGTTTCGACTTCTGGAGCAAAACTTTTCTAGTAAGAGATGAGCTGGTAGAACACCGATGTGTCTCCAGTATAGAAGATAGTCCCGCATCAAATTTTGTTTTGGTTGCCTAGTGCATTGCTTTTTGTCTTGGACGTATGAACACAAATGCCGGAGCCTCGGCCAGTATTCATTTGAATTGTGCAAGCTATTTACCAATCTAATCGATAAAGCTGCAATTAATGTTGCAATAAAACAATGAGTTGTAAGTCCCCCATATTACTGTACGAGATATGTGATCAACTGGATTTACAGTTTTCCAATCCGACCGACGGCTAGGACTGTGCCATAGCTTTGGAAAAAAGACTTGAAAGTCAAAATGAAATGCTGTACAGCATGGGTATTGAGTCTGATATAGAATAGGCTTTTTGTCAACAATTGTTCATGATAATTACTGAACGAAAGTCTGTAGGTGAATGATAACCAGAAGCTACACGCTACAAAGTTGGTGTTATTGCGTGTGCTTCGACTGAAGTATTGATAAAACAATTAGTCCAGATTATGCAGACGTATTGTCTGTTGGCGGGAAAATACCGCAAGACAGAAAATGATACACACAAATCATTATCATTTGTACTACTTTCGATATGCCATGTGCTCGATCTTTAATTGTATACACGGACAAGTTTTGAAGTCTGCATGTGATTGAGCTATGACCAGACTACACTTTTTTCATTTATCATATTTAAGGTTCAATTTAACATTACTTACAAAACATATAACGATGTCATTATTCGGAAAGGAATCATTTTACTGTAAGAATGCAACACCATTATTTGTTCTGAAATAAAATATCTAAATAAGGTATATAATAGACATGAAAGAACTATTTTAGTTTAGATAAACTCACCATACCCTTCATCTAGCGATGGAAGTTGTACTGTTTTATTGACCATAAACAAAGTATTTGATAAATATTACCATAACAGATAAATAAAGTTTAAATCTATTGAATCTTTGACATCAACGAACAAAGACACACTGTATAGACTTGCTAAACACTTAAAGACGATTTGTTAGTTAGGAATACAATCATTTAGTACTCATTTATTCATTCGCATTATTTTCAACTTTTTACCAGTATACCATGTGATTCGTTTATTTCGCATTCCATGTTTGCTATGATTTTACGTAGCGTACTATGTACAAGTGAAAAATGAAATTTTGTTTCGTTCTGATGAAGACAAAAAACATGTTTTGATGTAGTGATCCTTTAATTCCATGGCTCCTTTGGTAAAGAAAAACGCATTGCGCCGGGATATGTCAGTGACAGGTAACTGAATGAAAGTATTAGTGTGAACATAGAAAACTTTACGATATGAAGTTGGAAAACTATGGTTGAAAACGTCATTAAACCACCCATCCGCACACAGACAAACTAATACGCTTCTCATGCCTCTCGTGGCTGTCTAATTGTACGTAAATCGAACAAAACACATTTATAGAATTATTCGTATAGCTAACGATGCGATTTATTTTAACACACATTGTATTAATGAAAGGATTGCACACGGTGATTCGAAAATTAATTTAACAGCTAATGCAGTGTCTATTGACCTCTCATTAATTAAAGTCACGATAGCTAACGCTCCTGTTCTGTTTAAATGCTAGAATTCTTTTACTTCAGACAATTTTTGACGTTCGTTGACCGATTCATTTAGAATACTTTAAGACTAAACGGGCATTAAATCACGAATAACTTGGTTATGTTTTAACTCTTTCCTAAACTCCGAATTTTTGACTGTCCCAAATTGAAAGAGTTTGCAGACGACATTTTAAAATGTGATAAAAATGAAAAATACTCTTTTGATAGGGTAGAAAACATTGTGGGAAAAGGAGAAATTGCTCCTTATGAGCAATTTCTTCCTTTATCACAATGTTTTCCAGAGTCGTCTGCAACAAACTGGTGAAATGTAATTGTTTGTAATGGGTTAGACTCGTATTTCAGCGACCAGTGCACAAAGCCATGCTGCCGGCTTGCACCGTCTGTACTACAAGTTATGCTTTTTAAGCTACTGGAAGTATTCCCACATTAATTTTGGTCGTTATGTGAACAGAACAGGACAGACTTTTATTTAGACTTGTACGACGTACATCACCTACAACATATAATTATAAAGTACAGATTGATGTGAACATTACAAACATATACTCATAGCTACAAAAAAATAATTATGAAAAGAAATCACATTTTTACATAAACATTTACACCTACATATACAACTGTATTCAAAAGAGCTTTCCTTTTGCAAGAGCTTATTAAATAAGCAAACAGAGCTCACTCAGCTCAGCCCTTTGACAGGTCTGTAAAAGAACAGTTATTTGATGAAGCAGAAACATAACGGTCCGTCTAATTTTCAAGCGTCCCAATGTACGGTACGAGTAATGCTAGTAATCTTGACCAACAGAATTCGATTCTTTATTTGGCAAAAACTAGCATATAGATGCCTTTGGTCAATACAATATGTATATATATGAATATGGTACAGACAAACATAAACGAAATATACTCAAGCTTGTTGAATTACTCTTGAAAACAAGACAAAGGTGAAGAAATCTCCAAACATACAAAACACAATTTTTGTCAATCTAAACACACATTAATGCAAGAAACCGGATAAATCAAAAGATCATCTCCATTTAAGAAGGTAAATTCGTTAAATGTTTTCTTCTCTCCATTTAAAGATCCCTTTTAGTTAATGAGCTGTAACAATCAAAATGCATTGGCGTTTTGAAGATAAAATATTCAAAACGGTAATAGAGTTTGGTCATGGTAGATTTTCAAATTATGTCTTACGAAGGTTGGCATAGGCTGAACAGCACAAAAAAACACCCCTGATATTCTGTTTCAATTCGATTTAATCAAACAGCAAAGTTTACATTTTCGAACACTTCTATCAATTCCATTAAATCTTCCTGTTTCAATGTCTTAAGAGTGAGAACTTAATCTAAGACGAGTCATTTGATTTCTTAAACGTTCTCCTTTTATAAAATTCAATATATTTCTCATAGCAGAATTCAGTCTTATACATTTTATAGATATAAACATTATCAAGTGTAATTACTTTGTCACGGTCTAAGTACATGACTTCTGAAGAGTTTATTAGAGTCAATCAATTCACTAATTGCATGACAATATCAAATACCACGCTTTGTAGCGGATCTGTAGTGGTTTCCAATTTCTCCGAGTCAATAAGTCCATAAACCGCGGATCAAAGACTCTCGCCTTCCATAGGACCGTATTAATAGCGATCAGGAGCAATTAAACAACCCTTTGCGTCTCTAAATTACGAACGTATGATTTATACCGTGTATGGTATGACATTTTTTAATAATCAATCCAAACGCCGAGAAAATATCGGGGTTTTTTTTTCAAAAGAGAATGATTTTCTCTTCAGAATTATTATATCATAAAAAATTATTCTTTTTTGTGTGTAAAGGCCTTTTTTCAAACTTGTTGGAATGTAAAAAAAAGTTTCGATGTTCGAAATTGTCAATAATTTGAACCGAAGACAGGTTTGTCTTTGGTACTTTGTTTTTTAAATGTTTAAATGTATTGTCATATCAATCAATAGCAATGGAATAATCAATCCTGTACAAACACATTGCAAAGAAAGTTAAATAGCTTTGGCTCAAAATTCTAAAAGCCATGGGCTCTTCGAAATAGAAGAAGATTCGATTGTCAATGCTCGAACGGGGTTTAAGAATCGATGGGGATCAAGCCGCCCCCATCCACCATGAGCAGAGGTTTCCCCTACTCAAACTGGGACTAATTTAATTACCGCATCGTAAAGGAGTCGGTCCGGTCTAATTTCGTCCCATCTCCATGCTAAATACCCTCCTTTTGAGAAGTCACACAGAAATACTGCAATACTCCAATAACGCACATTTGGCGTTCGTTTTGCCTTTTCACCATTTCATCACAATCGAATTAGGGGGTTAATAGCGCCTACTGATCGGTCCGATTTTTCGCTTTCGGTCAATTTCCAAAGAAGGAGCGGGTCCATTCCACTTTCAGAGGTTACACCCAGACTGTTGAAATGCTTATTGTCTTCAAAACACATGGATATTAAGTCATGTAAAATAAAAAACAAATCACATTTAAAACATGTTAGAGAAGACAAAACAATCACACAGTACCAATATATATAATAGTTCCTTTGATCTTCGAGGTATATAGAGATTCTACTGTACTTCACTTCCGTCTGATGTTTTGGTGCTCTTTGAGAAAAAATTGCATTGGATAAGTCTTTCTGGTGGTATTCAAATGTGTTTGTTTGTCGGGATGTTAATTCCTACTCCAAAATATTTTCGTTTTTCGCATCTGCTAAGGAAGTCTTTAGACACCAGAGTGTCTCAAACTTACAATCTTTCTTAAACGAAACAGAAATCCTTTGGTGATGCTTTTGTATGACATTGAACATGATGATGAATTGCTAGCTTACCGTTATTTCTGCGTAGTCCATGGGTTATTGTTCTATCAATAAACGATGACAACCCCAATCCCATTGTCGTTGGGTTTTGTGTGCATAAACACATTCAGGTCTACGTTTCATTACATATCTCAAATTCAAAACGACCCGTAACTTTAGTTTTTCGCCTGCTGTCTTCCATTAGAAAGTGCTCTGTGAGACCTTTTCAAAACCACTCCCCCACCGACTTTCCTTAAATGTGTCGAAGTAGTATTTTGCGAAACGTATTGCATACGTTTCAACCTAGTAACAACTTAGACATTTCTGAGGACGAGTGTATACGGTATATCTAAATGTTCCATAAAAGACATAACATATGCATTGAATAAAACAAAAATGATATCAAAGCGCTGCTTGCTATAGATAGTTTCACTATAAGAACTTTCTCAGAACGCTCTGTCGCTTCGAAAATAGGTTTCTTTGAGTGTATAATGCCACCATATGCACCGGAAGTTGTCATATGGCTTAACTTCCTTTATTAGTTTGAACTTAAATGCCCTCATATGTTTGATTTGATATACTTGTAAATGAATAGAAATGTCGAATGATACGGCTTCGATTGTTTAGTACTAAAGGTAAAATATCCATAATCCGCCATTTTGAAACTCTTTATTTCGTCGGATTACTTCGTTTGTCCTCGGTATACATCGGTCCGGCCCAGACCGATGTATACGGAGAAGGACCGAAGTAATCCGACGAAGGAAAAAAAAGGCGGATTATAAGTGTTCTAATAGTTTTTCCCTTCCTTGGAAACAAATTGATAAAATGCATTTAAACGGGCCCATTGTCGACAGTATGGCATAATGTGAGATTAACGAGCTGTCAATGATCCAGTTTCTTGTTATTCCTGTATCTACGATACATTACAGTGTAATACGATATTTATCTAAACAGCACGGATTTAGTTTTTCCATAAACGTACATAAAGCATCGATCGTGAACTTCTGTTGGACCATATTTTCAAATAATAAAAACGCATTTGTTTCAAATACCAAAGTTGTTTGTGTAGATTGAAATCATCAGAAACGTTTCGACATGAAAATCAAAATGATTAAGTTTATACATGCATACCCAGTATTTATAGCATCATAACCATGAAATGAAATACCACAGTTAAATAGTATATAAAAACATAATTTGCCGGCAGAATCAAATTGAACCCAACAACCCCTTCTCTAGTAGCTGTAGATTGAAATCACAAGAAACGTTTCGAAATAAAAATCTAAATTTGTATGATTAAACGCACATACATTATGTTTCTTGCGTCATAAACATAAATCGTAATATAACAATTAACCCTTTACCAAACATCAAATTTTCGACTGTCCCAAATTGATCGAGTCTGCAGACTATATTTCAAAAAGGGATACAATTGGAAAATAATCTTCTGATTGGGCAGAAAAGATTGTGAGAAAGGGAGAAATTACTCGTTCGGAGCAATTTCTCATTTTCCCACAATATTTTCCAGAGTCGTCTGCATCAAACTGGTCAAATGTCATTATTGTTTGGTGATGGGTTATAAAGTATATATAAACGTCGTTTCCCGACAGGTTCAAATTGGACCCAACATATCACTCTCCATTGGGTCGTCGGTCTCATCTGATGTTTAGTCGATATACATTTTTTTCTTTTTGCTTTTTTATTACCTCATATTTGAAATGTCACGTCAATAACGGCCGAACCGATTGCCCGTAACGTCGATACGAAGAACATTAAAACATTTATCACTGATAATATGGGGAATGTGACAGAGTTAATCTATTTATTTCTTCATATCTCCTCATTGGAAAGTCGATAAGGCCATATCTTGCGGCTCTGGAATGGTTATGCCGATACGCCGCGTATCACCCCACGGGAAGACAGGACTTACTGTATCGTAAGCGATTTTCCTTGTGATGAACGAAACAGAACAGATTTTTATTTTCGACTTAACCTGAATACATGGTTATGCCAATGCGTCGCGTATCACTCCATGGGAAGGGCTTGCTGCATCATAAGGCAGTTTCCCGTGTAATAAACAGAACAGATTTTAATTTTTGACTTGTACATCATAATTACATCGTAAATACATAGTTATGCCAATGCGTCGCGTATCACTCCATGGGAAGGGCTTGCTGCATCATAAGGCTGTTTCCCGTGTAATAAACAGAACAGATTTTAATTTTTGACTTGTACATCATAAGTACATCATAAATACATAGTTATGCCAATGCGTCGCGTATTACACCAAGGGAAGATAACTTGCTGCACCATTAGGCAGTTCCCCATGTGATGAACGGAACAGAACCTAATTTTGTTTTATTCTCGATTTGTACATAGTACATCATCATAAACACATATTCGACTTGTACTTAGTACATCATTATAGATACATAGCATGCCAAAGAAATATCTAAAATAGTTTATTAGAAAAAAAGTGGATCACATCATGAGGATGAGTTACACAACTAAATAATTGAATTTCTAACTAACACAGGTTCTTTTACGAATTAAGCCACTCTAAGCAGTGTGTTTTCACTCGTTGATTTCAAAAGTTCAATAAATTCAAACACATTTTGTCCGTGATACAATGTAATTAAATTTCTTGAAATAATGTTTCCTTTTGTCATTTAAACAAATGCAGACACAAATAAAGTGAAAGTCGTCTGCGATGTCGTTTGAATCACAACATGAAGACTATCTCTGATTTCGATACATTCTATTTCGTCCATGGGTCCGCAATGGTACCGGAATATTTCGGATGCAATCGCTAACGAAGTTTGCTGAGGTGTCCGAATCAATCTGGAACCCCTCTGCAAACTTCGTTAGCGAGTATGTATCCGAGAAACTACGGAAATACTACACGGGGAATCCTAGGAAAGCTCGAGACACATTTTCGAGAATCCAGTTACGACCAGTTACGACAAAAACATTGATAAAAGTTTGAAATCGGAACTCTTCGGTAAATTTCGACAGGCGAGTGTGGCTTGCCAAGATCACCAAGGGGTTCCGATTGAAAAGTTTGAGGCACGAGAAACGGGAAAGCATAGATTAAAATCGGAAAAAAATCGTTTGATATTATACTTTTTCATTACATAAAGGACAGAACACGTGTTTATTGAATGTAAGAGACCCATGGTACATGGTCAGATTCAGTCTGTTTTATACATAGCGTTTCTTCTGGAATTTGAATCCATAAACAGTTGGTATGGATTATATGTTCGATTCAAGTCCTTGGTCTATTTACGAAATGTCGATGCGTCTACACAATTCTGCTAGTCATTAATAATTTGGGAAAATATAAAAAGCTTAACTGCCCATAATTTATGGGCAGTTAAGCTTTTTATATTTTCCCAAATCGTTTTATTATGACACAGATATCGTTATTAATTAAAAAAAAATACTGTTGACGCGATGTTAATCCCACATTAAAAGATACATGTAAATTGAACCACATGAAGCAGTCAAAGGGACCTGTTCTAGGGCGAATTGTGTGACTGTCCGAAGCAAAAGTTCCTTCAAAACAAAAATGAAATTGACAACTTTCAACAAGGTTTTCCATAGACGTAGGAAGAAACACTCTTCAAGCATCAGTAAATCGTCTTTGAAATCATTTTTAATTGAAGTGGGAGTCATCTTGATTCTCTGCATGCATATCTGTTTGTAGCACGAAAACGGAAACATAGTTTTCAGCAGATTTTGTCAGAAAATACCATCACGTGAAAGAGATCGAATGTGTCCATAGTCGTTTCTATTTACCAAACAGTCCAGTTTACCGTTTCACTAAACAGTTTATGCTAAAAGTTTGCGTAAGTTCAAAACAACCTTCCCTGTTAATTCAATATTGAGATAGACAATATTGCAAAGTAACACGTCATTGGAATAGTCTTTCCGAGACCACTGTGACGATATGGAACAATTGTTTATCGGTGATAGGTGGCGATTTTTGCTCTGCTGATGCTGGTTATAACGAAAACAAGTCTATGAAGAAAATAGTTGAACGCATTGAAGCAGGACGTTTGTTTCACGCTAGCTACACGATTTTCGAATTAGTTTGATCATTGGAAATTTGTAGTCTGTGAAAAAGGTAAAGCAAATTTGCAACATAGGGGTTTAACGGTTACAGTAACATTAGCTCATTCTATAACAGCGAAATTGTGTCAGTGATTTCCAAATTGAAAGCAAATTTTACAGAAGACAACCCCGTGGTTTTCGAGTAAGTTAGACCATTGTAAAAGGTGAAACAAAATATGCAACAGAGAGTTTTGAAACGACTTAGTAACTTTGGCTCATTCCATCACAGGAAATTTTGTTATTGATTTCGAAATTGAAAGCGAATTTGACAGACGACAATCATACGGTTTTCGACAATCTGAACACATCGGGTTTATCCAATGAAAACACCTCTGAAATAATAGGGATGACGCCATGTTGTTTCCCGCGAGAATGACGTCACTTTACATTCGTTTTTAAAAATAGATCTTAAATGTGAAATCTAAAAAGTCGCTAAATTTGTTTGAGGAAACAACTATGGATGTCACAACAACAATTTCGCCATTTGGTATGAGTTAAAATGATTAAAAAGGATGTCCAACACTTCCAAACACATTGAACTACTTAACGTGCACGCTTAGAAAATGTGTTAATTGCCGGATGCCGATTTACCCGAAAATTGTATTTCACAGCTCACGGAAATACCCGAGTAGTTCCGATTGGGTTTTCGAGTTAGTTAGACCATTGGAAAAGGTCAAACAAATATGCAACACAGAAGTTTAAAGCGTAGTAGTAAAATTAGCTTATACAATCGTTAGAAATTTTGTTATTGATTTCCAAATTGAAAATTACGACAGACGACAATAACCAATTAGAATTGAAACACTATTTTTGTGATATTTGGGTTTAAATCGTTCTGATAATAACCAGGAATTAATCGTTACAGGATGATCTCAGTCGTATCAGTCTTTTAACCCATTACAAAACAACAACGACATTTAACCAGTTTGTTGCAGACGACTCTGGAAAACATTGTGGGAAAGGAAAAAAATGCTCCTTACGAGCAATTTCTCCTTTTCCCACAATGTTTTCTGCTCTGTCAGAAGATAATTTTCCAATTTCATCACATTTTGCAAGGTCGTCTACAAACTCTTTCAATTTGGGACAGTCGAACATTTAGCGTTTGCTAAAGGGATAAACACATTTCCTCGTACATGGTTCCGTAATAAATTTTAAAATGGAAAGCAAATGAAGATTACCATTGTTATGTGATGATGTGTCATTTTCCTTTTAAAATTGGATTATAAACAATGTGACAAAAGGAGGTATAGCTTGTCACAAACATTCCCCTTTTTGTAATTGTGGTATGTCAAAGCGTTGGCGCAGTTGCTTTATCACTTGTATATGAATATTTTTCAGAACTTTTCAATGGTTATAGAATTTAGATATGGCTGGAATGCAAGCGTTCAAAAGGTTTTATATGTTTTTGCTCGCGAAAAGTTTTCTACATATAAAGTAAATGCTTGAAACGTTTTGTGACTGAACCGAAATCAAACCACTATATTTCTATCAATATTAATGACTTGATGAGCGCTTGCTTGTTATTGGTTCTTACCTTTGTTGCAGCTTTACTGTCTTACACCTCATCACCGAAAAAAAAAGAGTTGTGTTATGTATACATGAACACTGAAAAATGCTAGGGGATTTTCTAAAAATAGATTTTTGTGTCGTTTGCTTTCATAAATGTCTGCTTAATTTTGATTAAGAAAGATACTCAGGGTAGCAAACAGGTTAGCTTACAGGTTGACCCGGATCACACCTGTTTGCGTAAGAATGAAGTCGGTTCCAGCACTATAAGGCTAAAGACCTTAATGAGTATGCTAAATTAGCGATATTTCGCTATAGTTTTACTACAACACAACATATTCACAACCATCTGACAACTTGATGCGCTCAGAGCTTAAAAGCATATGAGCGCTCAGAAATACTGCAAAACTTGGTAATATGAGTATTCAATCATGAAAGAATATGGTGTAACATAGCGAAAAAACACAGGATCATGACAATATAATGCCTGCACTTTTTATTATCTATTTTTCAAAGTGTTATTTTCTTAATTTTGGTGTCCACCAATTTAACTTCATTGTTTACGTTCGAGTAACATCTAAAATAGCAAGACGTTCTCGGATTAATGAGTGACGTTCACCTGGTTAGAAAAATCAGGTGAAACACAAAAAAATACTGTCATTTATCCAATATTAACAACGTGAACATTCAAAATAGAGAATTTCTTAGGTTTTATTGGTTCCCAACGTTTCTCGACTGACCTAGTTTTATCGCTAATTGTAAGCAAACCTTAGCGTTTTCACTCTTTTAAACGGATTATGTGAACGTGTTACAGTCTTAATTTTTCTGTAAAAAGTAATTTAAAGTATTTTCAAGTTAATTTACAATTATTCTAGAACTTTCACAATTTAAGTGTAAATGATAAGAATGGCTTTAAATTATTCACACTTTCCTGTGTAGGGGGTGGGGTGGGGGTGGAGAACCAGTCCAGAAACAGCTCTTACCCTTATAGTGCTAAACCGACTTCCTGCTTGCGCAAACAGGTTAGATCCAGGCCAGCCGCCAATTTACGTGATCTGACCCCATTTGCTACTCTGAGTATCTTTCCTCAACAAAAATATAATATTACTATTATAATAGATATTTAGTGTTTTGGAAAGCAGACGCCTTTAATCAATTTTTAGAAAGTTAACTAGCATTCCAATGTTTAAAGTATCGGATATAACCGATATGTTATTGTTTCGCGCGACTAGACATAGCTTTTACGACACCACACGTTATTGGCTGGTTGTCAGTGTGAAGGTCACCGAGAAAAACGACATATGTCGGTCGAAACGAAGTGATTCCTGAATTTCCTTTGTTGCACTACGAGAAGGGTCTCTAATGTTTTAGAATATAATGTTAAGTGAAACGGTACCCTAGTGTGTGGTTTTACGCACGTGTCTCTTGTATAGACCTGCAATTCGTTTGTTTTGGTTCCCTTTTGCAGGACTATTTGTTTGGGATGTAAGAACATACATTCTTATTCCTCAGCAAGAGTACAGAACTTGGCCCAACTCCGTGTTGGCTCAAATTCCAGTGAGTGATATTGATTTTTCGTGAGAGGTTCTCCCCAGGGTGACTTACAGAATGCCGATGGTTCTACCCGGCTTGATGGGCAGTTGAGTAGGTGGTTTTCGTCCATCATTAAGAGTCGGGCATTGCAATATAACTGAAATAATGTTGGCGCAACTCAAAACACATATGAATAAATAAACCATCTAGTGATAATTTAAGTTAATATCCTTTGGTAAGTATTATATTTGTGTCCCACTTTACGAATTTCCAAAGGCAACAACATGTCATCGTTACGCATACCCTGCGAAAGAGTGTATAAAAGCGCACAGCATTATTGTAAAGTTCTTATATGTGGTTGAGATTCCTTGTCATTGATTTCCCTCGATGACCTTATTATGTGCAAACAACATAGTTTTTTTGGTAGAATATATTATGATATTGGTTTGGTCAGTTGTCATTGCCATTGCTGCATTCTTGTGCATTAATGGCGAGGCTTCCGCGGCCCAGAGGTTAGAGCACTGGGGCCCGTTTTACTAAACAGTTTACGCTTAAGATTTGCGTAAGTCTAAAACAACAAGTCCTTTTATTTCAATATTTGGCAAAGCAATATTGCAAAGTAACACATCATTGGAATCGTCTCTCCGAGACGCTTCCAATGACGTGTCACATTGCAATATTGTACTTTCATTGAAGATATTATCCATGTTAATTAATTATGACTTACGCAAACATTTTCCGTAAGTTGTTTAGTAAAACGGGCCACTGATCTTAAAAAATCAAAGTTTATTCTCCTAGTTTGATTTAATTCTTGTAACGATTAACTTAGAGGTTCCTATACATAACATCGCTCTGCTGATTGATACAACATATATGGTTCTATCCCGCTTGACACTGCTATTGTAAGCAACTTGTTTTCGAATCCCCATCTATCAATTATGATTCGGGTATATTACTAAAATACCTTTGATAGAATGTAAAACCCAATATTACATATTTGTATTCCAGGGGAAGTTTATATCCACTCTCTCGATACGGGGATTTGTAAATAGTCCAAAGTTGGGGGAAAACGGCAAGCTACAAAATGCGAAAAAGTACAAGTTCTAGTAATAATACTTTTTCATGGTACATTGATTTAAAACAAACGTGATATAATGGTATTTTGCTCATAAGAAGCAATTCATCATATTATGTCATTGTGGTTTATAACATACTTTGTAGTAAATTCATCAATGTGAAATAACATGGAGTAAATGGTTAAACGTTACACCCCACCACCGCATGGGATCTAATTCAATAGAAAACCTCCAGCGGGATTGCCAATCCGTTCTGGAATTAAATTTTAAATCGTCAGATATCGTATTTCTGTCATTTCTCTTTGTTTTCGCTTCGACTACATTAAAGATTTACAAACAGTCGGTTGTTTGCACTTCAGAAACGTTCAACAAACGTTTGAACAAACTTATAATGTATATCGACCACTTACAGTCATACTGGGAATATTCTGATTTTAAAAGATTCAGATTTCATTTTCTTGTTTTTTGCTCGTTCGTTTTTCTTGCTGTATTGGAGGTTATTGATTTTCAAATAAAACACGAATCTATATTTTCGTAATTTTTCGATAATACGTATTTAATACGACGAGAGAAATGCTCTAGGTCAGTTATGGTTACACAGATTAATTTTTCTATTAAGGAAATAATTATATAATTTCACAAACAACAACACCAAATTGGTTCGTATTAAACAGCTTTTCATATTGGATACACCCTATTTGTTCAATCGCTAAAAAAAGTAGTGAGCTAGAAAAACGGACTTTTTCAAAGGAAACATTCAGAACTGAAAACAGTAGTAATTGCATCACGGCCTTTACTCATTTCAACACAACAGAATTTGGGACTGGTCCAAATTGAAAAGAGTGGCAGTCGACAACACGCACAGAAAACATAAGTTCTCCAAAGTTATTCTATTACAAATGATAAGATGCTCTTTGAGAAATCACATTGCATTTGAAACATTTCACCTATAAATTGGAAGTTGAAAGGATGAAATACATTGGAAATGCATTTTATGTTTAAGCCATATATAAAAATTGAAAAGATCCACGTGTGTCATGGAGAAATTCTTTTACGTAAGCTAAGACAAATCGCACATTGATTCCCTGACAACATTTTGTAAATTGACGCTTATATGTATAAGGCATATACTATACTTCGATTCTTACGTTTTTAAGACTACTTTGGTGTAAATGTTATATACTATGAAATCAACAAAATAGAATTATCTGTTTTCTTAGTATGACGACATGGTATGCAGTAAAACGGGTCGCGACTTTGAACGAAGCACGCCTCCCCTCCCCCGGTTAAAACCAAGATACCGTATCCGTTTATTTTGTTATATATATAAATTGTGTCTCATTGCACGTTAACGCAAAACGCGGTTGGCATCGTGAGAACGAACATATTGAGTAACGAAGCACTCCAGATAGCGAACATATTATTTACGCAACTGTCCTCACAGTGATCGAGAATAGCTTTCTAATTGCTCAATTCAAATAGACTTTTATTTCATTTCCGATCTGTATTCTGTATGTTGACGTTACTTTGCGTTTCTACTGTAGAGACAATCTGACCTTTTCAGGTTTATCCGATGAAAAACTAATAAATGACAAAATATTGACGCCGCCATGATGCTTCTTGCAAGATAACTTTCGTTGTTCTTTATCGTTCTCAAATGAACCTGTCAAAGACAATATCTTTAGGTCATTTAACTCTCTCATAGATTGAGGATTTAACCTTTTTATGATATTTAACGTCCTCTATAGAATAAATGGCAACATAGTTTTATAGAGTTACATAAGACTAAATTATTGATACAATTATCGACTCCTTCTATAGTCGTGTGGTGGAGATATATCGCTCTTATGTTGCAGATAAAGTAAACTGTTTAAACGCGTTATTTCGTAAACAATGAACTAAATTTGAATTACCCAAAATATATAAGCAGTGGTAATTTTAGATATCATCATCATGTGGCTCTCACAAACGTTTAACTGTGCATCTGTATGCGTTACTTCAGTCAATGCGAAAATATCGAAATGGATTTAAAAGTTTTCATCAAAGCACTGAAAGAAATTGAAAACACCGATGTTAAGAAAATTTAGAATAACGATATCAAAAGTGGTTCTATTTCTATTGACGATGATTGGTTAAGTCACCATTTTGATCTTTGTTACCTACAGAGTATAATATGTGAGACATTCCCTTTAATTTTTTATAAGTGGTAGTTTTAGAATGTGTATGGTGTCCCTCGTCTTGACCGGACACACTTGGTCGCAACGTATCCTCTACCCATGCTGAGCCAGATATCGCAATATAACGACAATACTGCTGACGCGATAAAAGAAATAAAAAGAATCAGAATAAGGTAGAATATCCAATAACCCGCCATTTTGAAACTTATTCTTTCGTCGGATTACTTCGATCGTTCTCAGTATACTTCGGTATGGGTCGAAACAATTCTAACTGAACCGAATAGTTCCGGACACCGACCGAGAACTGCCGAAGTTATCCGATGACGAAATTAGTTTCAAAATGGCGGATTATGGGCATCCTAGCTTAACAACAAAACGGGATAACAAGCAATTCAAATTTTGAAATAGTTTGTGTTTTGAGAGAAACTAATTAATAAATTGATTTTTACAATGAAATCAAAATTCGTAAAAGTATCAGTGGTTTCTTGAATCATACAAAACGGTTTGTAACGCAGTCAAAATAATCTTCTTTCACTATGTGTTCTATTATCAACACGTTGATTTTTTTATGACAAACATACTGCAATTGTTTGCTCATGCTTTAAATGACATTTTTGTTTTAGACATCCTATGATCACGTCTCTTTCAACACACCTATATACACGGTAAAGGGTGGGGACGGGTTATGTTTCATTTCCTAGGGACAAGGGTAAAACTATTTAAACAAAGGACAATGTCGTCATGTTAATAAATAATATTGAAAATCAACAAATGTAAACATGAATAAAAGAACACCAGTAATGAACATATACTGGAGTCTGGTTTGTGAAAGAAGTGTGGTGGATGAAATAAATATTTGTAAATTTGGATAGTTAAGCTTATATGTCCCCTTGGGTTGGAATAGTCGCTTGTTTTGGATATTGTTTTCTTTAATGGGCAAAATTCTATCATTATTGTAGAATCACCATCATTAAATAGTTACTGGATTTTGAGAAAAAACCAGCACTTATTGTGTCAAAAGCAATTTAAACAATTGCGTATCTAGGACATCATTATATTAAAACCATATTAGGTGGCAATGATGCATTGTTGGACATAAATGTGCATGAAATATATGTTCTTCGAAATTTAGGTGTGACGAGGCAGCGAAAGACACGTATTCATTATGTGGAGTAGTTCTTTGAAAACTATGTGATTCAACAGGGTTTAATAGGACTTTAAATATCGCATATCACAAAGTGATGGATCCTTATTAGCAAACGTAACAGTGTCGGGGAGTTTAGACAAACAGACCTGGGTTCAATTCCCAATAGTGACCAAATAGTTTACTAAGGACTGTCTTTGGGCAAGAAAGTTTTTCTTTTACTGTACTGGCAGTTAACTCAAGAAGCCATATATTTCTGAGAGAAAAAAAAACTGTTGAAAAAAAGTTTAACACATTTTAACTCTTATGGTGCTGAAACCGACATGATTCTTATGCAAATAGGTTGGATCCAGGCCAGGCGCCAAGTCAATTGGTGGCTGGTCTGTGATATAACCTGTTTGCTTTTCTGGGTATCTATACTCATTAAAATTAAGCAGATATTCAAGGTTTTGGAAAGCAGATGACATAAAAATCCATTTTTAGAAAATTACCCAGTATTCTTAGGTTTAAGTCTCAATTCTATGATGGGTAAGTGGGAAAAAAATCAGTAAATGACAAATTGTCAAATCGTTGTAAAATAACAATGTTACAGTCCCAGAGAAACTTTATCTCATTCTATTTCAATCGTTGTTGGTTTCAAAATTGTTAATTTAAAACGTATTGTATTACTCACCATTTAAAAGCAGTTCTCATATTTAGATCGTTGAAAATACAACACCAAAATGACACTACGACTGTGAATTCGCGTCAGATTAGCATTGTTTATCGAAATGACTTGAACCGGTGACTGTGTCTCAAGATAAATACGTAACTGGGAAGTGTGTGTTGTCTACATAGATTTGCCTGAAATTTGCCATTTATAAGGGGATATGTTTTAGACGTTCACGATGTTTGAGAGTTACAAATACCTTAACGAGAATGAAGAGGTTTACCAAGACTCCGAGGTAAGTGATGAGGCTTTAACCATAACTCAATGCTAGCTCCTTTTCATTTATCCTGTAACCAGTGTGACTTCCGCCACTTAGCATATAACGCACAGTCACGTGACGAATCATGATGTTACATATGAATGACGTCATGATATGAATGACGTCATGATATGATGTCAAGTTACAAACCTAATATTTTTAATTACACAACGGTGCATTTAATAAAAAGATTTAAACGACATAGTGAAATGATACGACAGTTCGAAGGTAGCGGACAAGATAATCATGCAAATAGTAAAAGAATGTGCAGGGGTAGAGCGTCGAGCTCTTGTACCGAGGGTCCCGGGTTCGAATCCCCGTTAGGCGGGGTGAAAATTTCCGGGACTAACCCACAAAACCGACGCGATTACTGGCTTAGTATCCAGGAAGCAGTCATCGAGAGTGGCTTTGAACAAGCTTTAAGCTTCCTTCACAATCGATGTAAAACAAATATGGTGAATGAAAAAAAAAACGGTGAATGAATTGAAAATTGAAAAGTTTCCCAGGCTGATTTCGCACAATCAGAGCAGAACCAATCTAGCTTCCGTGGCGGTACCAGGGTGTGAAACCCCGCTGACATTTTCTCTACTTGTAATGGTTTTAAGTGTTGTTGTCTCTTTTCTCTTTGTTTGAATTCAAATAGGTAACAGGATAAATAGAAAAGATGGTTGGTGTTTTTGAAAAGGAAAGGTTACCGGACTCGGTTTCGGATTTTCATATTCGCCCGATAACATTTCCTATTCACGACATTAACCATGCATTCTCTACAATTCTGCTGAAGAGGACTTAAGGTAAAAAAACAATAATCCACCATTTTGAAACCTATTATTTCGTCGGATTACTTCGGTCGTTTTCGGTATACATCGGTCTGAACCGACCCTATTAGTATTAAACCGAATAGTTTCGGCCCCGACCGGTGTATGCCGAGAACGACCACAGTAGTCTGAGGAAAGAATGTGTTTCAATGTTGTGAATTATGGATATTCTACCTTAAGAATCCAATGTGACAAAATAAAAAGTAACGAATCCTTGTATCGCACTTGATTATGCCCATTATAAAAAAGAAAAAAGTTATATCTTTCTATTCTAGTCGTCTGTTGTTTCTTTCAATTTCAAACAGCCACACACACCCGGTTAAGCTATAAAGCAAAAGCCGGAGACAATGACGAAGTAAGGAAAATAACAATATTCTGGTTTTGTTTAAATATATTATTATGATAAAGGATGGTATATCTCATGTCTTGTAATTTCTCATTTTGATCATATTGTCTCTGGTATATTTAACCCTTATATAGCTGGGACCGACTTTATGCTTATGCAAACAGGTTTGATCGAGGCGAGACGCCACGTAGATTGGCGGCTGGCCTATGATTTAACCTGATTGCTACTCTGATTATCATTTTGGAAGGTTTTGGAAAGCAGACGATAGAAAAATTCATTTCAAGGAATTAACCAGCATTCCAAGGGTTAAAGGAAGGGTAAAATGGTAATGTTTTCATAGTTTCACTGTATTTCGGACCTCAACGGTGATTGTTTACAGATGTGAGGAAATTTGGAAGTTGAAAATGAATTACTTTAAAACTGCACAACAGTTGTACTGCTATATGTTATACACAGAAGAAAAAGAATTGGAAGGACGATTAGATCGTTTTGAATTCTTTAAAGTGTGTATATATACAGTATATCAACTCGTATTTAAATCCAAAAGCGTGAGACCGCTTTTGAGATTTTCTGCAATTAAAAACTGTACATACTATTATAAATTGTTGCTTCCTGAATCAAATATACTCTCAAAGGCTACTTTTGATTGTACATCAAACAACAAGACAAAAACCGTACTGTTCCAACGACATGTCATTTTGACTTCCAAATTGTCTCATCTTTGAACAAGGACCTTTAATTCTAACTGTGTCCCATGATACCTTATTTTGGCGGACTTGCAGGTACAGAAAATAAACAAAGAGCAACGCAACTAAATGAGAAATTGTTTGTGACAAAGAATCACCTTTTTATTCACAAATAGTTTCAACCCATTATCGTTAAATTAGTTCGTTCATTTTTTTTTTCAATCGTCTTATGTTGTTTCCTGTTTCGACCAGTCACAAATGCTTTCCACTAACCCCTATTCTTACAGAAAAATTTGAAGGTTTGTGTTGCCGTAGGTGTTACATTCACAACGTTTTCAAAAAAAGCATATGTCGCGAAACCACATACATCACCTGGTTTAATTGCGAGAAGCGTTTTATCAAAGCATTTTAAAACATCATAGATAATATCGGAGTCGTGAACCCTTATTGTGTTAGAACCGAATTCATGCTTATGCAAAAAAGGTTAGATCCAGGCCAGCCGCCAAGTAAATTGGCGGATGGCCTGTCATCTTACCAGTTTGCTACTCTGGGTATCTTTCCTCAACAAAATTGAGCAGGTATTTATGGTTTTGGAAAGCAGACGACACAAAAATCTATTTTTAGAAAATTACCCAGCATTCTAAGGGTTAACAGGTAACCTCATGGGGATGCCCCATTAAATAAGCTTTACTCAATGAAGGACGATCACACTAATGGCCCATCATGTAAATAGTTTACTCGGTTTCCATGTAAGGCCACTTTTAACACGGACATTTTCAAATTGAGCTTGAATATTGTTGGTTTTTCATTGGGTGTCGTTAATTGATTGTTGTAGCTTAGTTTGAGCATTACCAGAATCGGAAAGTCATGCCGGAAATCATGCTCATTGTAAAAAAAAGAAAGGTTGCTGTTGTTGTTTTTGATGTATTTTCTATTTCTTTTAAGCATGTTATCATTCAGGCGCTGTCTCAAATTGAACTTTTATCGGCTGTTTGTAAAGAATGCATAAAGACTGGGCTTATAATCTTCTTGTACTACTGATTAACCCTTTCCCTAACATCAAATTTTCGACTCTCCTAATTTGAAAGAGTTTGCAGACGACATATCAAAATGTTATGGAATTGGAAAATAATCTTCTGATAGGGCAGAAAACATTGTGGGAAAAGGAAAAATTGCTCGTCACGAGCAGTTTCTCATTTTTCCACAATGTTTTCTAAAGTCGTCTGCAACAAAGTTGTCAAATGTCGTTATTGTTTGGGAAAGGTTTAAAAAAAAAAAGCTATGAATCAGTCTTAAATAAATGTCCTCTGTGTCAAGATAAGATTCTAGAACGTGTCAGTCAGACCTTAATATAATGGGAGAATGAAGTTGTGACTTTAGATTCATTAGTTAGTACAGTCCTGCATTAATGTGCCCATAGTACAAGTAAAAGGAGATATGACCTTGGTGCATAAGGCAACTAACGGTTTAATACGGACGCCAGTCAACCAGCAAGCTCTAGTTTGAGCCATCTGAATGACTTACGTCCTGTATAAAGATAGCCTTGAACTAAATAAATGTTCCCGTATTGTTTAACCCTTTACCCAACCCCAAATGTTCGGCTGTCCCCAATTGACCTTACGACAGACTTTGATTGACAGCTGGAACTGACCAATCAGCGAACACTTCGGTTGCTATCCGCCATTTTCTCCGACACGCTGTGCGACTCCATCAACACATAGCACTATTGTGCTGTGATTATTCTTCGTCAATACTGCTTAAGATTTTGTTTAAGTACTTATAATATAAAAATAGTGTATAAGGAGGGACTTGTGGGTGAAGTAGAGTTTATCCCGTTTCCAAAATCTGTCACATACATTGTGAAATGACTGAGAACTACACGCAATTAGTAAATATATGCAAACAGTTAATCTATAAAACGATGTAAAGAATAGAAGTATGAACTATTATTTTATTTTCTTTCTTTTTTTCTTTCACATGTTAGTAAATTTTTATTTTTGTCTTTTATCTTCGTATGAAAATGAAAAATCGGTTTTTTTTTAAAAAACGGACTTGACACATAATGACGAATGTTATTAGTTGCATTTGATAAATAATCAAATGTTAACTAAAAATACAATATTGATCGATAATGATTTGAGAGGACATGGTTTCCAGTTGGATAAATACAAATTCTTCGAATTGGATTTTAATTAATTGATTTTGTTTTTAAATGGACCCTAAGAGCACCTTAAACAATTAATTAACTTTCTTATTATAGCCCATCAATCCACCTACCTGTAATGATCGATGTATCGTATCCAAATTTAAAAGCTGTTAAAAACAAAACAAACCCATAGCTCCTTGTTGCAACTTTATCCGAATACCTTAAAGAACCTAATGTTGCTGTAACATGATGTAAAACACACTCTTGGTAGCCAATGGTTGATTACAAAGACCGCCGATCGGCTAAACAATAAAGGGTTGTGACTTGACCATAAAGTTCATTTGTGTCAGATTGATGTTAATTAGCGTCGAAACCCTTAATCCTTTTAACAATCGAGGTTTGTTAACCCTTTACCAAACAATAACTACATTTGACTACTTTGTTACAGGCAACTAGGGAAAATATTGTGGGAAAAGGAGAAATTGCTCTCAAAGAGCAAATTATCCTTTTCCAACAATATGGTATGTCCTATCAGAAAAGTATTAATTCATCATCTTCATTTAAATGACGTCTGCAAACTCTTTAAATTTGGAACAATTGAAAATATTTCGTTCGGTAAAATGACCCTTTGTAATCAAGTAGCAAAACCGACAATCATCCATATTGAGTAGCATACAAAAGATTATGTTCGAAATTCTTGATTATTAACTTAATTGACAACAAAATAGTGATTGTTCCTATCAGCAATTGTTTAACACCATAATCTCAACATGACCAACGCTATTATACCATTTTCAACATGCCAAAACTGGTAGGTCTGCGTTTTGAATCATTCAGGATATAAAAATCTAAACCGTTTAAGAATCAAAATGAGATAATTTCGTTCGTAACCTGCAAATATTTCAATTTAACTGTATTGAAGTAGTTTGAAATACGATCATTTTGAAGGTCCGGTCGAACCAGTGCCGAACGGACCAATGTCGTTTGGATCGGACTTTGGACGGATCGTGTTTGGTGCCGATCGGACCCCACACTGCTGGGGTAAATCACTCCCCCAACGCCATAGAGATACATAACAGAGCTGTTATATATGTCTCTGCTAACGCTCAAAATATACCATATTCTTTACAAATTGTCATGCTATGTACATATTATCCAGCAATAAAGGCAGGTGCTTATTTTGTAAGAATATTTCCGATTTCATATAAGAATATCCGAAATTATCGGCAATGTCAAACAGGGATCCTAGTTTGTGCATTGATGCTATTTCACTCAGAATGTCGGAGAAAATTAGAGTGACCTCCCCTATTTACGGTGGGCGTGGTTAACTGCTCTGTGTCGTAAGGTCAATTGTAAGAGTTTTCAGACGACATTTCAAAATTTGATAAAATTGAAAAATAATCTGCTGATAGGGCTTAAAAAATTGTGGGGAAAAGGAGAAACTGCTCGGTAAGAGCAATTTCCACGTTTCCCACAATGTTTTCCAGAGTCATCTGCAACAAACTGGTCAACTGTCGTTATTGTGTGGTAATGTTTTTAGCGTTGTCGCTGAAAACAAGAGTTACTGTAGTTAATTCATTGAGTCAAGCGAGATGCTTCACATAAGAAGCCAATCTGATAGACGATTTCACCTTTTGCCCCAATGGATTCGACCCTTTATTGAATAAGATGATACCATTCGTACTTTGTGATTATTTTCTGCTGTTTTGTTCAATTTAGGACAAGTCACAGAGTTCCATTTGAGCGAATTTTCTGCAGCTCTTAAATGCAATGATGTTTTTCATAGCTTACAATTGAAGTCTGCTGTTGCTTTCAATTTGACTTATCACACTTGCCGAAAGTTCCAAAGAAGGAATTTGTTGAAATCCCGAGGGAAGCTTTATAGTTCATGCCTCCAAATTGTTTACCTTTGTTGGTTTGATTTTTACTTGTTTCAAAGTAATGTACAAGGGGTGTTCGGAAAGTTCGTAGAATTTTGTTATTAAAAAGCGTATAAGCGTTTTCAAATCAAACAAAATAGATCATCATAAATTTTAACGTATATGCTACTAATTCTGAAGAAATCATTGAGATATTAAAAAAATTGAATTGTTCTTGCATAATATAAAAACGTTCATATCACGTACCCGGAGCAGGGTAATGTTTTTATGACGTCATTCAATTTTAAGCGTCACTTTATTCTAACAATCATTTTATTTTCTCAACATAGTCACTAGCAATGCCGACACTTTCTTTGTTAACTTATCCATTTTACATGTTTCGACATACCAGCCTTCACTTAATGATGACACAACACTCTGAGTATGTTTGATAGGTTCAGCTGACGAACTAAGTTACCCTTTAACTCGGATGTCCGTTTGACCATGGTCAATGTTGTACGGTGGGTATTCCAGTACCTCAAAACCTAGGAAACTAACTTCTATTTGTGTTAAAGAAGTGTCCATACTGATGACAAAGCTTTGGTTTCCAAATTGACATGATTGGGCCAGGTCTCATCCTTTATCATAGTCCTGTCCAAGAAATCGTCTCCTTCTGCATCATTGCGGGTTAGAACATCAGTGAACAACAGAGAGACTTGGTGCTGAATTCCGTATCTGTACGGAGCCGTGGCTCCAAGAATGCACTTACTTAAGGCATACCAAGTCCGTCTGTTAAAATTACATGAGTGGTAAAGCTTAAGACATAAAAATCATTTGCAATTGCTCTAACCGTTGTGCTCCTGTCCGCTTAAGTGATTTTGTTTACACATTCCTTAATGGAACATCCAGTTGTAGACGGTTGATCGCCTCTTGGATAAACATGCATTGAATTTCGTCCGCTTTGAAATCTGACCGACCTTTGAAAATAATAGCTGGACTTCAACTTCCATATTTTTTGTTGTTGACTATACCATTTAAAGTGTTTCTGTTAGTGATTTTACAGGCGCAACAGACAATTTAATTTCACTCCGCAGTTCAACGTCACTGTTTGACGTCATTTTTTGTCGGAACATTTTTTCTCTCTCTACAAGATAAAAGCTCTAGTTTTTTATAAAAATCCTGATAATGTTTTGAAATTCAGAGGAAATGGCATCATGATTTCATGTTATTGCAAGCTGTTTTTTCGTCTCTCTTGTAACACGTTGAGTGAGACCAACCACGCTTTAATTATGTGGATAATGGTTGAAATGTTAGCATTTTCCGACCTGCTCCGGCAACCGGTAACTACGTTGCTACAGTAACCAATATATCTTGCTAGAATGATGTCTTTGTTTTTTCACGTTTAGTATATGTTGAAAACAGGTGAATGCATGCATGTATTAAATTTCAAGAGTATCGAACAATGTTACACAGAGATATTACACGAACTTTCCGAACAACCCTTGTAGAAGGGAATTGGTTTCAGATCCAAATGCAACGGCATAGTTCATACTTTGTGATTGGAGTCTGAATTTTCTCTCATTTCGAACCAGTCACCAGTGGCGAACTTCATATTAGGGAATTTGACGTAGCTCTTGATGTAATGGCATCTTTCGTATTTCTATACATTTTTAGTCTGCTAATTATTGCTTTCAATTGGAAAAAGGCAAGGAGTCATTAAAAAAGGAAGAATTGTTGCAATGCAAGGGTACGTGTATCTTTTATATACTTATATGATTGTATTCTGATTTTAATTTGGACCAGTCATAAAATGTGATATAAAGCAATGACTGTAGCACACAAAACAATAGTGTTTTTAATTCATGTGTCGTTGCTTCTAGATACAAAGAAGGCACGAAGAAATTAGTTGTTGCTCGCGAAATAATGGTATATTTCATTCATTTGTCGAAGCCTTCTAGGCACAAAGTCGACAAGAAAGAATCGATTGAAGCTCACAATGCAATGGTATTTTTCATCCATTCATTTGTCGTTGCTTTCTAGGCACGCATTCCACATGGATATATCAATTCAATGATACGTTTTACACTTTGTATTCTGCTTTTTTTCTCGTTTTCGATCACTCGTAATGTTCCGTATGAAGGGAAATTGAACCTTACAAGTTACATGTAGAAGGAATCGGTTGTAGCTCGCAATGCAATGGATTATTTCATTCATTCATTTGTCGTTGCCTTCTAGCCACACGTTCCACATGAAGATAACAATGCAATGATACCTTTCACACTTTCCAGTCTGCTTTTCCTCTGATTTAGGACAGCTGCAATGTTCCGTATGAGGTAAAGTCGAACCTCCCACGTTACATATATAAAGAATAGACTGTAGCTTGCAATGCAATGGTATATTTCATTCATTTGTCTTTGCTTAGACACAAATTCGACACAAATAAAATTGATGAAGATACCCATGCAATAATTTATTTTTCACACTTTCCAGTCTGTTGTTCTTATCTTTTTTGACCAGTCACAATGTTCCGTATGAAGGCAAGTTGAACCTTACAAGTTACATGCAGAAAGAATCGGTTGTAGCTCGCAACGCAATAGTATATATTATTCATTCATTTGTCGTTTCTTGGCACACGTTCCACTTAAAGATACACTGCAATGATACTTTTCACACTTTCCAGTCTGCTTTTCCTCCCTTTTTTGACCAGTCACAATGTTCCGTATGAGGGAACCTCCCACGATACATGCATAAAGAATCGGTTGTAGCTCGCAATGCAATGGCTAAACTTCACTCATTTGTCGTTGCTCAGACACAAGTTCCAAAACTAAAACTGATGAAGATAACCATGCAATGATATTTTTCACACCTTGCAGTGTGGTTTTCTTCTCGGTTTCGACCAGGCACAATGTTCCATATGAGGTAAAGTCGAACCTCCCACGTGGCATGTAGATTGTTGTGCGCAGTGGAAGAATATATCTGATGGCGACGGTTATTATGTTGCCATACACGAATAAAACAGACGATTTCGATGTTCCGGTGTCGTGCAATTGTCGTGTTTATCGCATGGCATCACACCAGATGTAACCACGTAACTATGACAACAAGCGTTTGATTGGCCGTCTCTTTGACAACAGTATTAAAAGTTTCCTTTGAAGTTTCCATACGCGATACGTTCGTAGGTGCGAGATCCCCTCATGTAATTACACCCTGAATGGGGTTAAACGCTGTTTAAAGATGATATGCGTTCTGTAGTGCAATTGTTTGTTTCTCTATATTTTGAATATGACTTATAGTCTATAATTCATTGTGTACAAAATTGTAGGAATTTTGGAAATAATATGTGAAGCGTGTAATGTTAGTGGCATTTAAAGACTCGTGTACCATAACGACTTTAATCTGTCTCTGTGTTGTTGCTCTTTTGGTTTGAGGAGGGATATCTTCCCTATCGAAGAATGACGGCTGTTTAAATGTTTCAAGTTTAAGAACTTAAGGCTTGTTGTTGCTTAACACATAGTATACAACTATGACCCATCTACTTTGTGTCGACAGAAAGGATTTCTTGGATCTGATGAGTTTAACATATTATATGATTAAAATAGTCTTATATTTTGCTGCTTGTTCAAAGATGAGAAACAATGAAAGTCAAATGAAATGTTGAAAAAATACGTTTTTTTTTTTTTTTGCATTGTAGTATGATACAGTATTGGAAGTAGATATTTAATGCAAAATTAAAATAGAAATCGTCTATATATGTAGGTATGTACAGCCTATATATGGCAGATTTCAAAACCATTGCAAAGCTTTCAGATATACATAGATATTAAATCAAATATACATGTTCTAAAGACTTAAATACGAACTAATTCTACAAATTGGTGTTTCCATTTCTTCACATTTGTTAACAAGCAACTTTAAAGGTGTGTCCAAAAAGGATTGTCTTACCATTTGCCTAAGGTGGAACAAAATGACAGACACAGTGAAAAGCATAAGCAAATTTAAATCCTCAGAAATTTGGAAAGCAGCCTTAATCGTAATTACTCGAGTATTTCCGCCTGAGAAATGCACCTCGTATATAAGTGTGGGTTTACAAATGTTGTGTTAAATACCCCAGCTCATAACATATGTCCTATGAGCGTCCAAATTGAGTTGTTTAATGTAAATGTATATGGAAGTGTTGATCATCATTTAAAACCACCGTTTTGGTAGGAAACTCGCACGTTATAGCAACAATACAAAATGCGTTATAATTTTGTTTCCTTAGCCAAATTAGATGACTGTCTAAATATTACGTTTGCCATATTCATTTGAAAACGGAAGTAAAACGAAAGCAGTCTTGCAAAAAGCAATATGGTGATTTCCATATTATGTCAGACGTGTTTTCATTGGATAAAATCGATGAGTTCAGATTGAAGCAGCCTATGGAACGCAACAATGTCCATCCCTTGATATGGAACTCGTGTTTCGGGACGAAATGACGCCTAAGATTGAGATTTCCAAGTACTCCGGTGAGAAAACCGAAACGGTTATCGTTGATAGCGATGTTAAAGAGGAGAGAGGGGGAATCACCGACGTTAATATATTCACGAAAAACATCGCCGTTCATGCGAGACGCAATGGATTGATTGTAGGTGAAATCTTCTCTTCCGCTTAACCCATTTCCAAAGAATAACGACGTTTAACCACTTTGTTGTATTGCAGACGACTCTGAAAAACATTGTGAGAAAGGGAGAATTTGCTCGTGACGAGCAAATTCTCCTTTTCCCACAATGGTTTCTGCCCTACCAGAAGACTACTTTCCAATTTCATCACATTTTTAATTGACGTCCGCAAACTCTTTCAATTTGGGACCGTCGAAAAGTTTGCGTTTGGTAAAAAGGGTAAAGCACGGTTTATTGTTAATTTGGTTATCACATTTAATAATTCTTAAAGACAAAGTAACGCTCATATACAGTAAGATTGTGTAATTTCTAGAATAATTGAGAGAACATAAAGAGTACTTTAAA
Organism: Cerastoderma edule; assembly: GCA_947846245.1. Taxonomy (NCBI): domain Eukaryota; kingdom Metazoa; phylum Mollusca; class Bivalvia; order Cardiida; family Cardiidae; genus Cerastoderma; species Cerastoderma edule. Next base: position 34,709,828 of record OX401405.1, on the reverse strand, counting down.
TTCCCTTTAAAAGAGTTAGTGAGACGATTACATGTTCGAATGATGCTTTTATGAGTTAAATGATAAGGTATGTTTACAATTAGCGATCAAACGATGTCAGCCGAGAATTGCCAGAGGAATCACGTAAAACGTCGGGGACCAATTAATTCGGAAAAAGTCTCCATTTTGAATATATGCGTTGTTGTTGTTGTTGTTGTTGTTGTTGTTGTTGTTATTGGATAAATGACAATCATTTTGCGTAAAGCGTGATTTTCTTACCAGGTGCCCGCCACTCATTGCTTTTTTAAGACATAGCTCGAATGTGAACGATGCAGTCAAATTGTGTGCTACACAATCTGTGTAAATAGCTCTTTGTATAATAGTGCAGGCGTAATATTGTCATCATGATAATGTGGTGTTTTGTAATGTTTTAACAAATTGCTTTACCTCATTTTACTCAATTTTACATTTTTGGCAACATTCTGGCTTTAATTTGTCTAATGGTAGAAGGTAGTGAACCAGTAATGTTCTTGCAGCATTATTACTCACAAGGGTTTATGTGTTATCCGAATAATTTCCGAACTCATTTACAAACTCCTAGAGCTTAAATATATTCTGCAGAACCATAGCAAGCAATCGTTCTCAGTGCCAATTGAATCAGTCAAATGTCGTTTTTGTTTGTGATGGAATCCCCATAACAAGGCGATTTATTAATTATGTTTCTGCAATGCAGTTTTCTATTTCTTTTTTTTTTCAAAAGAAGAATCTTAACGATGCATTCGCAAATTTTCGGAAATTTAATCTCCCACGATGTTTTATGATGTGTCCGAATGATTTTTGATCACCTATACAATCTCTGTGATCTTGCTTTCGTCCACAGTGTTGTGAAACGGTAACAGCGGAACTGCGTACATAATCAAACTTGTTCGGTGTTAAAAACTATCACACAGACTGCGATTTCTATCATTTCAAGAGTTTATGTCTTCTTTTATTTGGATGACAATAGAGGTTTATTATGTTAAATAAAAACACGATTATTGGTGGTTTTCTTCACCTCATTCACAATAGTTTGGTAAAGGTATGATATAATTGTCTTTGCAAAAAAAATGTTAACTGTTAAACCAATTACCAAGAAATAACGACATTTAACCAGTTGTTGCAGACGACTCAGGAATACATCGTGGAACAAGGAAAAATTGCTCTTAACGAGCAATTTCTCCATTCTCCACAATGTTTGTTACCCTATAAGAAGATTACCTTTCAATTTTATCACATTTTGAAATGTCGTCTGCCAACTCTTTCAATTTTGGACAGTCGAAAGTTTGGCGATAGGTAAAGGGTTAAACAGGCTATTTTGTAAACAATGATCTTGTTTTGCTTCCTGCGAGCTCATCATGGTATATAGGAGCAGTTCGGACATAAAATACGAAATAGGTCGGCAGTCCCATTATATAACCTTAACAACGTCTGTCAGAGAATGTCCCATGGCTGTTATAAACCACGTTTTCCATCAAAGCACTTTAACCCATGACTAAACAATAACGACAGTTGACCAGTTTGTAGCAGACGACTCTGAAATACATTGTGGGAAAAGGAGAAATTGCTCTGAACTAGCAATGTCTTCTTTTCCCAAAATGTTTCTGCCCTATCAGAAGATTGTATTTCAATTTCATCACATTTTGAAATGCCGTCTGCAAACTCATACAATTTGTGACAGTCGAAAATACACTCGGGGTCCGGAACTAATCGGTTCCATGCAAATAGTTCTGGCCCAGACCAAGGTATACCGAGAACGACCGAAGTAATTCGACGAAAGAGTAAGTTTGCAAATTTTGGATAATGAGCATTCAACCTTAAATAACTTTTGATGTTTGTATCCACAGAATACAATCTGTGAGATAGTCCATTTAACACTTGTTAGGTGGGAGTTTAGAGGTTAGCGTCCAAGAAACGAGGTCCTAGTTCTCCGTCGTATTTCAAGGAGTTGGATGGATTGATTGGAATGTTGGACCACTTCTATTCTGAATACATCGCAGTTTTCAGTGCTTGTATACGTGATTCGGGAATTTCACGAGCATTATATAATTGGTAATTGTTCTAGCCACGGACTGCTTTCAAACATGTATTGTTTTAATCGAGTTTCTAATATACATGTATATGAATTTGATCTCGTCTTTAAAATATATTTTACCACAAAATCTGATTTTCAAATGTCACCATACAAAATCATGGTATCTGAAAGACTCCATGACCAAATCACTTCATAGGTCAAACCCCATCGTCTATCAATTAAGCTATGAATTATCTCTGGATAGAGAAAAATCAACTTAAATATTAGAAGCGTGAGTCAGGAATCTTTTTTCATTCCAAAGTATCAGTTTTTTTAACACAACCTATTAATCAAGGGTTGGTACTAGAAACAATAACGCACGTTTGCCAGTTCGAAATAAAAAGGATATTACACGGAACAGCCCACCGGGACTTGTCGTAATTAGTTTTTCAAACACTTTGAATAAGAATTTAACTATAGGAGTCAAGCAACCTTTGTTTTTACACATTACTTTCGAAATTCAAGGCTATTAGTGAAGATAATGACAAAGCAGCTTTGGCGTTTTGTCGATTTCCGGAATCGGTTTTCGGCAAATGCTATAGTCACTGCCTTTAGGAACCTCTATATTACCGATTTACGGCATGGTAACGTCTGATTTTTTGTTTTATTTTGAAATCGTAATTGTGTCCAGTGTTAACCTTTTTCAAGTGCAACTTCACCGTGGTTATCGATGTCTTTAAAACAACAAGTGCAAGACCTTCGACCAATCAGTGAAGGTTAACACTTAATTTCGTTTTCATAGTTTTTGATGAGCATATTTAAATGTTTTCTGTCCTATCAGAATGTTATTTTTCTATTTCATCACATCTTGAAATGTCCTCTCAAACTCTTTCAATTTTGGACAGTCAAAAAGTTGGCGTTTTGGTAAAGGGTTTAAGCTTCTAGTTAGGCGAGGTAAAACTTTCCCGGGACTAGCCCATAAATCGTGAGCTCTAGTTTAGCATCCAGAAAGCAGTCATCGAGAGTGAATTAAAGGCACATCAAAGGAGATGAGTACAACTAAATTACTGAAAAAAATATATGGAGTTCTTTTATTATGTTCATAAAAGTCATGGGAATTAGTTTAGGAATGCATTGAGACCCAATTAAATAGACTCATTTAAAATAAGTTATTTTGTGCTTGAAATATAAAATTGTCTCCAATTCAATCTTGTTTATCATAAAACCTGATTGTTTACATATTAAAAATAACGAATTCTGATTTGTCGGTTCAAAAATGTATGTATCAACTGTCAAGGTCAGAATCAGAAAATCTGAAGTACAAAACTTGCTAATCTGGGTTATTTCTAGTTTACGTTCACATTTAAGTTGTGCTGATGGCGTTTTCTGGTGATAACTATTTGAATCTGTCCAAAAATTTACCAAATAATATAGTTTGATATAGCATTTTTCCCCTTTGATGGGCCTTTAAATACACTTCAAGCTTCCATCACAATTGATGTACAATAAATAAGTTTAAGCTAATACAACATCATCATTTGAAAGTAAAAATTAAATGTGATATTTATATACGTTCTCATAACCGGTATGATTTTATTGGACAGGATAGATAAAATAAACGATACATTTAACTAATCAATACCCCAAGCTCACTGAGGTTTCTATGATATTGGATGTTATGTAACGTTTTATTGCACGTCGTAAATGATTTGCTTTCAGGATTCCAGAAATCAATACAAACCGAACACAACAGATAACGCAGTGAATACCCCGATGGCTGGTATACTGTACTCTGTTAGGCAAATGATGTATACATTACGGTGATAAAGAATAGATGGTTTGTGTCGTGAATTGGAAATGTTATCTGGCAAGCGTACAAATATTATCCGGTGAACCGAATCGGATATAATCCGGAGCTGAGCTCGATAACCTTTCCTATTCTAAGACACAAACCATCTACATATTCTCTTTATCCTGTTACCTATATGAATTCAAATAAACTAACAAAAAATGAATATAAAACTCGAAAAAAAGTTAAACAAAACAGGAAATCAATACTGACAGATGTGCACAGCCATCACGTGATCCAGTGACAGAAATCAAAAATGTTATACGGCACTGTTATCAGTCTATAAATTGCCCTGGTGACAGGATAATACAATGTGTTCAAACCGCCTGGCTGAGAAAAGGAATGTCGATGGTTCATTTCGGCCTGACCAGACCATAAAAAGACGATTTTAGAGACTTAGAGCTGTTGTTTTTAACAAAATGTCTTCTACGATTTAATTGACATTATGGATCTATTAAGTTATAGAAAACGAGATTACTTATACTCTTCTCATCTCTTTCATAACCATGAAGCGGAAATATAGTATAGATATGATGCAAATTGAGTAAACCGTTTAACCCAATACCAAATAATAACGACAAGTGACCACTTTGTTGCAGACGACTCTGGAAAACGTTGTTGGAAAAGGAGAAATTGCTCCTAAGGAGCAATATCTTCTTTTCCCACAATGTTTTCTGCCCTATCAGAAGATTACTTTTCAATTCTTATCACATTTTGAAATGTCGTCTGCAAACTCTTTCAATTTGGGACAGGCGAAAATTTAGTGTTTGGTAAAGAGTTAAAGTGTTTAAGTCACAGACTGCGGATTTAATCTTTGGAAAATAGAATGTCTTCTACCAATGAATTGACATTATGGATTTATTAAGTTACAGAACAATAGATTATTGATACACTTCCCATCTCCTTTCACAACCATGTTATGGAGATAAAGCATACTTGTGTTGGAGTTTCATTAAACCGTCTAAACAGCCCCGGTAATACACCTCTGAAAGGGGGTGAATTATTCCAATTATCCGAATTTGAATTGAAGTAGATTAGTGAGATGGGCAGGTTTATGGATCAGAATATTTCTGCGTAAGACGAATGACCTTCGTATAACGGGTATTCGAATAATCGAGATTCGAATATTCTCGTAAACGAAATACTATTTACCAAAGGCCTTTGTACCATAATAAAATATCTATCAACCGCCTCTTTATTTGGGAGTGTGAAGAGGCCATTGTCTATTCTACGAAGAGCAACATCAAAGTAATTCCCAATACATCCATGATTAACATAAAAAGGAAGTATAACTTAAAAAAAAAAATCTATGTGACAAAAAGAGGAAACACTATTGACGAGTATTTGGGTTTTCGCTTGTCAGAGTGAATTATTTCACATGACGATGAAAGAACTATTTTCATAATTCATCAATATGAGAGATATGTCTTTTTATCTCATTGGTTTATAATTGAAGAAAAAAAGAAATATTTTTTCTCTATATATAGTTGAAATTTGTCGTCTACAGTTTCTTTCAATCTTAACAAATGGCAAAATCCAATGCCAATGGGGGAATCATGGGGAATGAAACGATGAAAATCATGTAAGTAATAAGGACCTGTTCGAAAACCCGAAGTGAGAGTTCGGCGGCCATTTTTTTCTCTCAATTCTGACCACGTGATTCCCCCTATTGAATGCGCGGGAATGGGCTAAAAGGGGACCAGGTTGTCTCAGCGGGTCGAACCAACCTATTTGTTCAATATTGAAAGAAAGTCGATGACGCATTGTCCAATCTTCGAACCTGTATACCAGAAATAATGCCTGGTTCCGGACGAAAGGGCGTTATTTCACGAACTATTTAACTGCTTTGTACCACAGAGTGGGAACCAGTTACGTTCATTTCATAAATTGGACAGAAAAAACCCACCCATTTCCGGTTCATGCTTCCGAACGTCAAAGGACTGAAATATTGACACAAAGCAATTGGGACAGAAAATGGCGGCTTATCTTTAATTCCCAGACTAATTTTTTTTTTCCTTTTCATTTTTTGTTATAATTTCATTTTATTGCTTCGGACATTTTTTATTATGTCAGAATCAAACTTTGTGTGGCAAGTTGAATTATTCCTTATTTTTAAAGATCCTGTGAAGGACTGAGAAATCTGGAATTTATAAACTCCCCGCTAAATGGCTCAATGAAGCGGTGCCGCTTTCGAAAGGTTTTATATCTTAGTGAATTGTGAATGTGCATAGTAACTGTTTTGACAGGGAATACTTTAGAAACTATCGAAAGAGAAAGAAATGTTTCTCTTCTCGAGTAGTCCTTTAATCATTAACATCATGTCCAATTTTCTGCTTCATGTTATTGATAGTGAAGGTAAATCAAAACGTTGCAATTCCTTTAAATGGATAGAAAAATTGTGACAAAAGGACAATTTCTCATACAGAGCAAAGTGTCTTTTTGTTAAAATGATTGCTACTTTAATAAAAGAGAAGTGACGTTCAGCCTTTCTACCATTTTTTTAAATTTATTTCAGGACAATGGTTTGACGCCGTTAATGATAGCAGTGAAGGAAGACAAACTCGTTATTGTACAGAGACTCATTGACCTTGGAGTGAATCTGAATGATAGAGCAAAGGTAAGATGTATCTATTGTATAATATGGATAGACCCAGGAGAGAATGATAATGGTAGAGCAAGTGTAGGATATATCATTTAGTGTACAGGGTCTGATAGACCTTGGAGTAAAAATGAATAATAGAACAATGTTAAGATGTTATACTTGTTATAAAGAGACCCAAATGACGTAGGAGTGAACATACTTTAATATTGGGCTAAGTAATATTGCAAAATAACACATCATTGGAATCGCTTCTCTGAGAGGCTTCCAATTACATGCCACATTGCATTATTGTACTTTCATTTAAGATACTATCCATATTTATCAGTTTTGAAACTTACGCAAATATTTCCTATAAGTTGATCAGTTAAACAGTACCCTGGTGTATAAAAGGTTTTTGGTTTATTATAGTGTCACCCCTATTGAAAGGACCAGCCAGTTCGGCTCATGATACACTTCTCACTGATTATACCAAGTACCTCACAACATCTATCACTATGCCAGGCACCAAGCGTATATAAGTCGGTAACCATTGAACTTAACTAACTCGCGGCTCATGAACCGGTCATTTCGTAAGAAGTCTCACGAGAAACATTTTTCGGGGAAAATGGGAGCATTTCCCGTCAGACTCGAACCTCGAACCTTCGACCTCTCCGTTTCAAGGCGAACGCCTTAACCACTAGGCCTCGGTGACGGATTTGAAGTGTATACCTTATATAGTTATTACTTTTTGATCATTCAATTGTTTCAATTTGTAAACAATCGATGAATTCCATTGGCTGACCAAAACGTTACTATTCTTAGATCAACTAGCTGCTAAAGTAGGGTACGGGGAAACACACACATGCCAAAGAAGGATCGTATACGTTTCGGAATAAATTCATTTATCTAACACTAAATTTCCTTTCTATTTCAGGATGGACGAACGGTTATGCACTATGCTGCGGCGTTTGCTAAAGACGACATCGTCAAGACGCTCCTCAGTAAGAAGGCGGATATTACATTATCGGGTGGGGTACGTCTGATTTCATTATTTAAACATCTTTTGATTCCTTTTTTATGTAGACATCATGGTGTGGTATTCTCTTTTGATCTAAAGGTGTCTTGACATATCGAATGTACACACTGGGTTTAGATGCACGTAGAGTAACAATCGATCATATTCAATATCATGAGGGTCCTGTGTGGCCGTGAATAAGTTGGCGGACTTCGAACTTAGAACTGAGGGGTACCGGGTTCGAGCCCCAACGACACTCTTGGTTTCTTGGGAGTAACCATTGGTAAGTCACTTCGGATTCCTAACCTAGTACTGGTTGATCTATGAAAGCTGTTAAATAACTAAAAAATTGTTGATACGGCGCATAACACCATGAACACCAATTGATTTAAAGGCGTCTCTAGATCTCTTATGTACACCATGGATTGAAGTGTACATCCAGTTCCGGTCAAATACGATCAGATTTCGTATTTGAACACGAAATGAGTGTTGTCATATTTACGTTCTACAGTTTATTTGTATATCCTATTGATAGATATACGAGTTGAAAATGGAGTCAATGTCAAGTAGATTGAAACTGTTGATACCGTTGATACCTGAGTAATCATATTCTATTTGTGAACACGAAACAAAGCAATGTTGATTGCAATGAATGCTTCACCAATATTGCCTTTACTATATTCGGCTTTCCACTGTTTGGCGTCGACCTTTTCGGCTTCCTCGCACGAATTTATCTCCGATTGGTTTCGGATAATTTGGCTTCGCTACACCTGACTGCGTGGTTTCAGGCTTTGCCACGTTAACATTACAAAGTTATGCCTGTCGAGGTTTTGAATTAATTACGATCGGTTTCGCCACAGTTGACTTAAAGGTACTTGTTCACATATATGGAAATTTGGATGGACGTTGAAACAATACAGTTTTTGTATTGAGGTATAGTATTTGATGAAAAATAGTTACTGAACGCAAAATTAATCCAATATATGTCAATATATCTATGTAAACAGTATACAATGGACGTCAAAACCGTTTCAACAATTTCGAACCCGAATTTATGATTATTCATTGAATACAAACTTATTTTTCTTCCAATGGCTATTCTTCTGTATATCTCCTACAACAATACAGCTGCTATACAGCTTTAAAGAAATGAAACTTTGATGTCCAAGCTTCCTTTATCTAAACAAAAAGAAGTAGAATGTTGCGCTCATTCAAGAAGTGGGACATCTATGGCGTTGCGGTTAAGGAACTAAAATTGATTCATACGAAGCCCCATTCCGCTTGGGTTCAAATCGCAAAATGTGTAGGTTTGAATTCTTTTTAAAATATGTTGTCTACAAGCATTGCCCATTGGGAGAGTTGGTGGGCTCGTAAATACGGTATCGCAGGTTGAAGCTGCACAATTGGCGCCTTGTAGTTGCATATCTCATGATAGTCGTTATTATATCTGAAAATTGATTACACGATGTTAAACACCATACATTTTCTGTTTTAAATCGAATGTTTTGGTTGCAGCCGAAGGATGAAATCCCGCTCCACCTGGCTTGTGCCCGGACTAGCGGTGCGGTCACTATCGTACAACTACTGTTGCGGGCACCAGTCAAAGACCAACGGCTCGTCACGGATAAGGTAGGCGATGGGAATATAGTATATATTTATGTCTGAATAAAGGGCTGTGTTGAAGGATGGTTCCTGTTTTGTTTCAAAACAATTTCCGTTAATCGAACTTATGTCTGACTTTGTGATGTTTTGTAGTTTTAAAGCACCTTTTAATATTTTGCTTTCTCAAAATTTTGTATTATTTCCTTTTTAGAATGTTCCATAAGAAACTATTTCTGAAGCGTTTATTTCATACCTTTATGGTTCCATTCCTTGAATATTTCATATGACTTTCAAAACGAAACGTTTGATCGATTTTATTGGTAATTTATGAAAATTATTTAGCAAAATAGTAAATGATTTCCTTTCTTACTCATATAACTAGTTTTACGATTTCTTTTCTTAACTTGATTATATTATTTCGTTTCTTTAACTGTTCTTATGACGTCTTTTCTTGAGCAGACTTAACCATTTCCTTTCTAAAACGGTTTTATGTTATTCCCTTTCAGCTCGGAGCTATACCCTTGATGTACGCAGCCGAGGTTGGCAACGTGGCAGTATGCAAAGAACTGTTGACGTCACAGATAGATGCGCAACTGTCTGCACAGAGAAACGTACGTTTGTCTACACACATTTAACCCTTTATCAAACGCCAAATTATCGACTTTCCCGAAATTGAAAGAGTTTGCAGACGACATTTCAAAATGTGATGAAATTGAAAAATAATCTTTTGATAGGAAAGGAAACATTGTGGGAAAACGAGACATTGCTCGTTATTGTCTCCTTTTCCCACACTATTTTCCAAAGCCGTCTGCAACAAACTGATAAAATGTCGTTATTGTTTGGTAATGGGTTAATTGAATTTACCTGTTACTCCACATATACCAGTAATATCACACATGCAGCAGAATGACAGAAAAAAAGTATCTGTGATAATATGAATAATTGATTATCACTGGACAATTTTTCCTTTTGTCACAATGGTTCTGTCCAAAAGAATAATTTCAAATAATTGCAATCGGCAGTTGCCTTCAACTTAGTTAAGTCTGGTCCGAATGATCAAAACGTATATATTTCATTTTAACACAGTTACAGTTTGGATCATCTGAATTATGATAAGTCGTAAATATTAAATTGGTTTATTTCAATATCAAGGTTTTTGTGCAAACAGTTTGAGTCTTCGGGGAAATTAAGATGTCGTTTGGGGGGAAACCTTCATCCAAGCTCGTAACCTTCTTGTATGTTTTAACATGTTCTTAAGTTAACGTGATAGATTATTAAGTTTCTGAAGTATATCCTCTCTTATTGGATATTATCAGACAAATTAACCCTTATAGCTCTTGAATCGACTTCATGCTTTTGCAAACAGGTTAGATCCAGGCCAGCCGCCAAGTAAATTGGCGGCTGGCCTTTGATCTAACCTATTTGCTACTCCGAGTATATTTCCTCGTTAACATTAAGCAGATATTTAAGAAGGTGGAAAGCAGATGACACAACAACCTTTTTTAAAAAAAAATATCCACCAGCAGTCTAAGGGCTAACGTGCGTATATATTCTTTATTTCTGCAGGACAACGGCGATGCCGCCATACATCTAACATGCCGGCGGAAGGATGTTGACCTTACAAAAATCCTCATTGACGCAGGCTCGTCCGTAGATATACAAAATGTAAGGCTGTTTGTTAAAGGTTAAAGTTTAGGTGATTAATGTTAATTTTATTACAAAACCTTGATTGTAGAACTGTGTTAAAAACATATGCATTCACTGTATGCACACTTTAAAGAACTAAAAACGATCTAAGTTTGCCTCGAAAAACTGTTCACTAGTGCATATCAGATAACAGAACAGCTGTTGTGCATTCTTAAAGCAATCAAATTTCAACTTTCAAATGTCTCCACATCTGTGAACAAACACCTTAAAAAACTCTGATCAATCATCGAATGTGTTTTGATCGCTGGTCATTGGACAACATCAGAGCGACGATCAAAAATCGTTTTGAAAGCGCTAATCATTGAACGTGTTTTTTTTTTTAAAAAAAAACCCGCTGATCATTTAACGTTTTCAGAACACTAGTCATCAAACGTTTTTAGAGTGCCTGTCATTAAAAGTTTTCAGAGCACTAAAAAAACGGTGAAACATTGAACATTTCTAGAGTGCTGATCATTACGTTTTCAGAACGATTCATTAAACGTTTGAAAACACTTTTCATTGAATGTTTTGAGAACACCTGACATTACACGTTCTACATCCTAATAAAAGTTTGTTACAGATCTTTCATAATTGAGCGTTATCAGATCATTGCTAATTGAACATTGACTATTATAGGAAGAAGGCCACGCACCGTTACACATATCTGCGTGGGAGGGGGACGAAGTCATGGTCAAAATACTCCTCTTAAACAAAGCCAATCCCTACCTCGCTGATAAGGTAAGTAGACATTAATACGATTTGAAAAGTTTGAAGAGAAAGGTTAACGGATATATGGCACCGGTCCTTGGACCTTTGGGAGACATCGTCTCTTTTAACTTGATATAGTTTATACTTTCGGACTGACCATAGAAACATACTATTCAAGGCTGTTTACAAATCCCGTTCATAGCGTTTAGTTGTAAATCAAAACTACATTAACTTTATATATCAATCATATGTCATTTAATGCTTACGAATTTCGAAAACACCTAACAAAAACAAAGTAATTTGCTAAATAGTATAAGCATTCATTGACGTTAGAAGTCTATTGAACTTGTCAACAGAGTATAGATAACAGACATTTCATAAATGAAACCGTACCGCTTCAATCCGTTATGGTCTGGTTCATGTCGTACTGTAATAGAATAGTACAATGAACTATTAAGGGGGAGGTAAGCCAGAGAAGCATACAATTCGTAAAGTCTGGTTTTCGTCGTACTTCAATAAATTAGTGTATTGTAATGTTAAGGGGCATGTAATCCAGACTATAATCTGTTGCAGTTTGACCGCAGTCCCGTACACATAGCCGCCGAGCGGGGTCACACACACATAGTGGATCTATTACTGGACAAGTTCAAAGCCTCGCTCTCGGCCCGGACCAAAGACGGAAGTACCCTCATGCACATCGCCTCTACGTTTGGCCACCCGGAAACCGCCATGGCCTTCCTGAAGAAAGGCGTCCCTCTCAACATGCCGAATAAGGTTTAGTTTAAACATTTATTGCCAATACAGCATATTATACACAGTACACAACATTGGTAAATACTTAATAGATATTTTCATGTTATACATTTGGGCAAAAGGGTCTGGCCACAAGTATTAACATTTTAGAAACGATCAGGAACTGTTTTCTTTTAAAGACATTTCATTTTGACTTTCAAATTTTCCGCTGTGTTAACAAACGCCTTTAACATAGAAAACCTAATCACTGAACGCTCATCCAAGTTATGTAATGTAAATCTACACGCAAATCCCAATGACACTGCATGGTATTTATGGAATGGGAGGAAAAGATATAAAGAAAAAAAAGACAAAGAGAGATATAGTGCGAATGAATTGGGTTGTTTACAATTAATGTTTGGAAAAGGTTTTATCGTTTTGTTGCGTATTCTTCCTGACAATGTATGTACAGTACAGTATTAGAGATAGGAGCCCTGATATGTTCGTTTTGTTCTTAATAACTACCTCGTTGATTGTGTTATCTTGTCTGCCTAGATACATTTGAATATCACTTATTCGTAGTATTTAGTACATTTTGTCATTTTTCATGGTGCTTGTAGTTGGTGCCAATGTAACAATGATTATCAAGAATAAATAAGATATAGCATTATTTGAATTGAATATACGAATACCTGCGTATGAATGGCTGTTCATATCAATCTAATTACGATACACCAATCAGTGTAGTTCATCTAATCGACCTTTGTTATATCTTATTATTTCTCCAGTCGGGAGCCCTGTGTTTGCACGCAGCGGCCATGAAAGGACATGCCGCTGTTGTGAAGGCCTTATTGCTGAAAGGAGCGCCTGTTGACGCACAGACCAAGGTAATGTGTTAGTTTCGATAAATGCTCAGTAGAAATGTTAACAATGCTTGACTTTGTAATATGAAACCTTTGAAGAGATATAATGAGCATTTGGGGGTATTTTCTAAAGTAAAAGAAGCAGCATATATCCAAATATTCAAGAAAGCCCATTTTGTAGTATCGTGATTTCCTTTTTTTAACCGACTCATTTTGAAACATTTAGTAACCGTGTTTTGTCCTTCAAACGTTATGCTTTGTTCACTAGAATTCCGTGTTGCCTACTTGACCTAACGACACAGAGCAGTTAACCACGCCCACCGAAAACAGGGGAGATCACTGTAATTTTCTCCGACATTCCGAGTAAAATAGCGTCAATGCACAAACTAGGATCCCTGTCTAACATTGCTGATGATTTTGGATATATTCTTATTTGAAATCGGAGATATTCTGACAAAATAAGCACCTGCCTTTGTTGTTGGATGCTACGTACATAGCGTGACATTTTGTAAAAAAAAAAGGTGGATAATTGGGCGTTAGCAGAGACATAGATAACAGCTCTGTTATATATGTCTATGGCGTTAGAGAAGTGAACTCAAGCAGTCTGGGGTCCGATCGGCATCAAACACGATCCGTCCATAGCCCCAACAGACTCGGGTCTGGTTGACATTGGTCCGTTCGGCGCTGGTTCGACCGGACCTTCAAAATGACCGTATTACATGCTACTTCAAAACAATTATTATGCAGTATTTGTTGGTTACAAACAAAATGATCTCATTTTTTGCTTGAACGTTATAAATTTAGCTTCTTCTAAAACAGAATATCCTTGATGATTCAAAACGCAGACCTACTAATTTTGTCATGTTGGCATTGGTAGAAATGGTGTTGTTCATGTTGCGATTCTGGTGTAAGAAAATGCTGATTACAACAATCCCTATTTTGTAGCCATTTAAGATGATAATCAAGCCATTTGAACATAATCTTTTGTATGCTACTCAATTGATTATCGAACTTTTGCTACTTGATTACGAACTAAGGGTCATTTTACCAAACGCAATTACTTTCAACTGTCCCAAATTTAAAGAGTTTGCAGACCAAATAGCAATAAAAATGATCAGATACATAGTTATCTATGTCTCTGAAATGATGAATGATAGGGCAGACAACATTGTCGGAAAGGAAAAATTGCTCTTTAAGAACAAATTCTCCTTTTCCGACAATGTTTTTTATAGTTGTCTGCAACAAAGTGGTCAAATATAGTTATTGTTTGGTACAAGGTTAACCAACTTCGATTGTTACAAGGATTAAGGGTTGTTACGCTCTTTAACATCAATCTGACACAATTGCACTTTATGGTCAAGTCAAAAATCCTTTATTGTTTAGTCGATCGGTGGTCTTTGTAATCAACCATTGACCAAGAATGTGTTTTACAACATATCAAAGCAACCTTGTTTCCTTAGATTCTTTTATGTATTCGGATAAAGTTGCAACAAGGAGATAGGGGTTTGTCTTTATTAATACCTTTAAAATTTGGATACGATACATCAGAGACATAGATAACATGTTATCTATGTCTCTGGATGCATCGATCATTACATATAGGCGGATTGATGAACTATAACAAAAAAGTAAATTATTTGTTTAAGGGTCCGTTTAAGAACATAATTTATTAGTTAAAATCCAATTTGAAGAATTTGTACATATCCAACTGGAAACCTGGAAACTATGTACTCTCACATCATTACCGATCAGTATTGTCATGTATTTTTAGTTTACATTTGACATAATCAAATGCAACAATTGATATTTGTCATTATGTTTTAATTCCGCTTTTAAAAACATCGAATATTAATTTTTAAACGAAGATTATAGAAAAAAAACACATTTACTTTATTGTGAAAGAACAAAAATAAAATAAAACTATATCTCATATTTCTATTCTTTAACTCGTTTTATACATTAACGGTATGCATAAATTTACTAATTGCGTGTATTTCTCAGATATTTCACAATATATTTTCGGAAATAGTCTCTCCTTATATGTAATGTCTCTATTTCAAGTATTTTAACAATATCTCTTAAACATTTAAACAATATTGACGAAGAAATATCAAAGTACAATAGTGCTTTGTGTTGACGGAATCGCACAGCTTGTCGGAGAAAATGGCGGATAGCGACCGAAGTGGTCACTGATTGGTCAGTTCCAGCTGTCAATCAAAGTCTGTCGTAAGGTCAATTATACACACGATAGCACTAGATAATAATACTAAATGTTGATGTAGCCTCAGTAATATACCAGACAAAATTGTAAGCTAGAAGTAATTCCTCCATTTGTAACAATGTTTTCTTACCAATCTTACAAAGGAAGAGGTGTTGATTTTCTTCAAACCTTAGTACGAAGAGCGCTGTTGGTTTCGATTTATATGGGTTACAATCCATAAGAGGGAATGGATTTATGAAACGATTATGACAACCACGCATTTGCAGCAACTTCTGCTTTTGTAATTCACTGAATTGCATAAGGCAAGCTACATCATTGTGAACTTAAATCTTAAATGTACTAAAGTCTATTAATCCCTTACTCTTAAATGCATCACATTTTTTCACTTCGGAGGACTTTAAGATTTATTGTAACTAAAGGATGCTTTTCTCAAAATAAGCAATTTATACTTTTTCACAATGGTTTTCCATTCTATGTTAAAGACAACAAGTATCGATTTAAGCTTAAAATTGTGTTGTCTGATGTTCACATCAACTTCACACTTTCCCATTTGGAGGAGGTATGGATCATTTTTTGTTAGCAAATTTCCTTGTAAAGTAAGCGTCACAATTTCTTTATATATCACATTTCAGGATGGCTACACGGCGCTTCACCTTGCTGTAGAGTTCTGCAAGCCGGTCGCGGTACAAATTCTCATAGGTTATGGTGCACAGGTGGAGGCCAAAGGCGGGAAGGTATGGTGACTTTACCCTCTGAACAATAGTTTAACGCGTTAAAAGCTTTGAAATCCATGTGGAAGAATGTACCCGCCCAGAGCAAGCACTGAAGCTTAGTCATTAAATCATAGCTGAACAGTTCTAGGTTTTTCTTTTTTGATGTATGACTTATTATATTACCTTTCTTCAAAGTTAAGTCACTTTAGAACCGAGTACAGATTGAACCAGGAAACCCGTTACATAACAGAAATATTGTTGATACAGCATTTGACACATACAAACAAGTATCCACTGCGTATATTAATCCCAAACATAGAGATCTTCTAATTATGAAGGCATATTCGATATTGCTTTCGTAAATTTCAGAGATATTTCTACAAAACATTGTCTTTTAACATAGAATATGCAAGTCCATCATACATAAATTGCTTGTGTCGATTTGTTTTATACATGGAAAGATGTCGCTTTTTCTTTTAATGATTCTTAAAACCTTAGCAAACTTGGAAAATTTATTTACTTAGCTAATACTATACGTGACTCAGAATAAAGCGATGTCCCACAAGCATCCATGATTGTATGATTATTGATAAAATTAACTCACTTAATTATAATCATGATAATAATAATAACATAAATGATAATGATAATAATGATTATAGATTGTATGTGTATGTTTATGTAAATGTGTATATGTATGTATGTAGCAACGACATGTAAATGTTATGCTAATAAAATGTTTGAACTTGAACTTGAACTTAAAACCTTAGCAGGATATCATGGGCGACAGTAGACATAGACATAGACATGTTTATTCAAGTACAGAAGCCATAGGCCCATAGTACAACATACAGTAACATAATATACATGCACAAGAGTGACAATCCACAAACAAATACATTAGAATAGTTCTTCAATTAGATTTTGTCTAAGTTCAAAGGCTTTTACAAGATATGTTGATACTTTGAATATACTTGATTTATTATTACATTCCAAAATAGAATAAAAGGTTTGCTGATTTACGTGTCTAGGCCATGACTTTTCAAAATACATATTGCGCAACAGTTGGTAACTTTTGCATTCTAAAAAGAAATGATATTCGTCCTCAATAATGTTAAAGTTTAGTTGTTTACATTGGTACAGAGGAAAAGCGTCGGCCTCTTGTACCGAGGTTCCCCGATCCCCAATGAAAATTGCTCGGACTAGCACTAAAATCGGCGCGAGTATAACTTTAGCATCCAGTAAGCAGTCATCGAGAGTGATTTCAATAATATTCATGCTTTCGTCACAATCGATTTGAAATAAATAAGATTAAACTAAAACATTATCGAAAGATAGGTAGGACTGTTACCTTAGAATTGACTTTGCAAATAACTAAATACGTTATAAGCGTACGCCGACAACCATAATCCAGTGTTACCATTCTATATGTTTCTCTGCGAATTTAACAGATAATCCTTTGTAGTTCCACCCAAGCCACATTATTGAAATCTCATATTATCATCGGACGTTGGATATATAAGTTACTGAAAAAGTCTACGAATATGTGACAACCCTCATAGTTGTCTTCTGCTAATTCTATTTAGGCCCTTTTAAAACAAAAGCAATAAACAAAAAAAAAGTAATGTTATTATTTACAATTCCAGGGCCTTGAGACACCTCTGCATATTGCTGCACGCACAAAGGAAGGGGAGAAATGTGCAGACATGCTCTTAAAAAGTGGGGCAGACGTCAACTCAACAAAGGAGGTATGGTACCAATCCTTAATACTTAATTTTGTGAAAATCATGTAGTACTATATTCCAATCTGAACACATCGGGTTTATCAAATGAAAACACCTCTGAAATAATACGGATGACGCCATATTGGTTCCCAGCGGAATGACGTCACTTCACTTTCGTGTTTAAAGATAGATCTTTAATGTGAAATCTAAAAAGTCTTTAAATTTGATTGAGGAAACAACTTAACATGTCACAACAACAATTTTGCCATTTGGTATGAGTTACTGATAAAAAGATTACTTAAAAGGATGTCCAACCCTTCCATACACATTGAACTACTTAACTTGCACGCTTAGAAAAGGTGTTAATTGGCGGATGCCGATGTACCCGTTAAATTGTAACACTACACTACTCGGGTATTTCCATGAGCTGTGAAATACACCTCGGATATAAGTGTAGGGTTACAATTTTTCGGGTAAATCGGCATCCGCCAATTAACACATTTTCTAAGCGTGCACGTTAAGTAGTTCAATGTGTATGGAAGTGTTGGACATCCTTTTTAATCACTTTTGAACAGTTACTCATACCAAATGGCGAACTTGTTGTTGTGACATGTATACTTGTTTCCTCAATCAAATGAAACGACTTTTTTGATTTTACATTCAAGATCTATTTTAAGAAACGAAAGAAAGTGACGTCATTCTCGCGGGAAACAATATGGCGTCATCCCTATTATTTCAGAGGTGTTTTCTATTGGATAAACCGATGTGTTCAGATTGATATCCGAGGTGTATTTCACAGCTCACGGAAATACCCGAGTAGTTCCGATTGACTATATTCCTGCTTAATAACATCCACATTTTCTATTTTTATTTCATCTTTTGTTGTCGCTTCAAA
This sequence comes from Cerastoderma edule, assembly GCA_947846245.1. Taxonomy (NCBI): domain Eukaryota; kingdom Metazoa; phylum Mollusca; class Bivalvia; order Cardiida; family Cardiidae; genus Cerastoderma; species Cerastoderma edule. Next base: position 34,691,210 of record OX401405.1, on the reverse strand, counting down.
TTTCAAACATTCGTTAAATCCCATATTTGAGAATTCGATTAAGTTAAAGGCCTGTCAGATCGAACAACAGTGTTCGACAAAAGGAAGCCACTTAAGGTTACATGAAAACAGTTCCTATCATAAGCGACATTTACCTTGTTGTACGGAGCACGGATCATGATTCACATTGTTTCGGACATAAAACAATCATTCGGAACACCTCGGCCATTTCTTAAAATAACCTCGGAGGTAATAGAGAGCCTTTTTTTTAAGTAGGTCAGCAACGAAGGGCCAATCGTATCAACTCGGCAATCCCCGTCACAAGCTGGGGATTGCCGAAATGAGCTGATTGACAAAATATGAAACAAAGATGTGTTGATATGATCATCTTTAATGAAAAGGGTACACAAACCCATTCATTTGTGATATATAACCAATTCGTGTGTATTTAAATACATATTTAGTGCCTGTATGCATTTTGCGTTATCCGCCGGAAATAAGGCGAATTACCCCAGGATTTCTGGTGTATTCATGTACTGCCTACGAGGTATATCTACCGACTTGTTACGGGGATTGCCGAGTAGATACGATTGATAAAACAATATGTTCACAAAGAGGGGACATCTGTTGTCTTCGCGAGCGGTTATGCGTCCGAAAAGTTATGAAACCATTTCACACGCACTACCTGAACTCATTACCAAACAATAACGACATTTGACCAGTCTGTTGCAGACGACTCTGAAAAACATTGTTGGAAAAGGACGAGCAATTTTTCCTTTTCCCACAATGTTTTCTACCCTAGAAGAAGATTATTTTTCAGTTTCATCACTTTTTGAAATGTCGTCTGCAAACTCTTTCAGTTTGAGGCAGTCGAAAATTTAACGTTTGGTAAAGGGTTAAAGCAACTATTCGATGTTTTGCGCCATGGTCGATTGTCCTTCTATGTTTTATTGTTTACAGAACGGAGAGACCGCCTTGCATATAGCCGCACGGTCTGGGCAGCTCCACATGATTACCACACTACTTGAAGACGGTGCGGATCCAACACGGTTTTCAAAGGTACGGTTGTATTTGTTGTACTTGTTGGGTCATTTACTGTGGTTTACCTATCTTCGATAAATGGACGAGTCCACTATTGAACGGAAGAAGGTGGGTACAAGGACTGTCCCAGTAAATCGTAGACTTTGTTCATAAAATATTATTTATTGGTCACTTAGTCTAAAAATCATCGCAGTTATTACATAGGCCAGTAATTCATTCATCAGGTTCCCAATTTTTTTTTAAACATATCCGGCATTGGGTATGGATTTTAGAACCTAAGGTCATGTTAAATGCTGTTTAGAAATAGGATTAACCAATGGCTTTCAGTAAGTTTGCCAGGAGAATACAGTCCCACTTGTGTTAAGCAACTACCCTTTTTAGCAGCCAACCTGCCTTAAACAACCACTACAGAAAGTCCAATTGTTGGATTTATAGTGTACATCAATTTATGTTAAGCAGCCAACCTGTCTTAAACAACCACTACAGAATGTCCCATTGTTGGATTTATAGTGAACATCAATTTGTGTTAAGCAGCCAACCTGTCTTAAACAGCCAATTTTCTCAGTCCCATAGGCTGGCCTCTTAACACAAGTTTGACTGTATCTCTTATTGAAATCTGCAAGTCACGATAACTGTAATTACAGGGATAATGGCGGGTTGGTCGCGGCGGCTTTGTTTCAAGGCAGACTCGCTAGGCACCAATCTTTTGCGACTTGACTCGTCAATCAATTATTTAAAACTCTTCTTTTTTTTCATAAAAAGAGAGTCACGTTTGCATTAAAGGTTTTGGGTGTCAAACCTATGAATAGCATTTCTTTTAAATTATTCAACGGTGTCAAGTTGAATGGTATTTAGGTTATTTAATCAGAATGACTTTTTATGTCATGTTTTTTGTTTAACCTGTCTGTTTACTATCAGAATGATTTATTATGTAATGTATTGACCTCAACCTGGTTGTTCACAATTGTGGAATGGCTAATGTTTTCCCCGATTCCCTTGTCATAACTGGTCCAAAAAGAAATAAATATTTACCAAAACATTGCATTTCAATAAGGATTCTTAAACTTTCTGCGTGCTTTTGGGCTCCTCTTCGACCTTAATCATCAATCAAGATAACCTAGCAGTATTTCTGACATATAATCTCTCGTGGAATTCGCATTTGCAAATTTGTCTGAGTTACATTCGGACACCTCTGCGTACTTTGTGAGTGATTGTAGATCCGAAACAAAGCTACGACACATCTACTAACCTAATCCTTAGAATGCTGTGTTAATTTTTATAAATAAATTCGTGTGCCGTCTGCTTTCCAAAAACCTTAAATATCTGCTTAATTTTGATGATAAAAGATACTCAGAGCAGCAAACAGGTTAGATCACAGGCCAATTTAATTGGCGGCTTGCCTGGATCTAACCTTTTTGCATAAGCATGATGTAGGTTCCAGCACTATAAGGGTTAAAGCCATATTTGCGCTCATTTTCACTCAAATTGTGAAAGTTCTACAGAGGAATTGATACGGTTACACGTTCACATGATGCTTTTAAAAGAGTGATTACGATAAGTTTTTTTTACAATTTGCGATAAAACAAGGTCAGCCGAGAGTTGTCGGGAACCAGTAAAACCCGAGAAATTTTCCATTTTGAATGCTCACATTGTTAGTGTTGGATAAATGACAGTATTTTAATGTGTTTCACCTGATTTATCTAACCAGGTGATCTCCACTCGTTAATCCAAGCGCTCCTTGCTATTGTATATCTTACTCGAATGTAAACAACGAAGTCAAATTGGTGGTCACCAACTTTGTGAAAATAGCACTTTGAAAAATAGATGATAAATAGTGCAGGTGTGATATTGTCATGATCCTGTGGCCTTTCACTTTGTTTCAACATTATCTATCATACTAAATTTACCCAGTTTTGCAGTTTTTCTGACCGCTAGTATGCTTTTAAGCACTTTTATATTTCCCTCTCCAGGCCGGAGAAACCCCGTTACATCTCGCTGTCCGCCATTGTCACCTAGAGGTGTCCAGGGACCTCCTACACTATGTCAGCACGCATAAATCCAGGATCGACGCCATCATGCTGGTCAACCAACAAAACTGGGTACGGTATTCCGTTTCAGAGCCTTTATAGCGAGTTAGCCCAGGTTCTCTGGTGGTATAATGGCTAGCGTTGGGGACTAGAGACCGGCCAAACTGTGTTCGATCCCCGAAGTCGATCATTTATTTCACCGTTGAGTGTCCTTTACCAAGGTTAATCTCCTAAACTAGTACTGGCAGTCATCCAGGGAACATGTACTATGATACTCAGAAATGAGTGATGTACATTAAATAGGTGGAACAAAGAAAACTCATTTTAATATTAGTTAAAGCAAAAACAGGAAATCGTGTCTATCGTTATCGATACACCCATGCTTCCAGGATTCCCACAATTATTTTGTTTTCCCTGCCTTAGACTTTCTGTATATTACCTTGATTAAGAATTAAGTATTATGAAATGAGAAGTAAGTATACATGCCAGTATGCCTTTTATCGAAGATGCTCTTTTTTGTTGCATGTATATACTTATATGTAGTTTTGGTCTTACGCCGTAGCATGTTGACATGATGCATGAGGAAGTGTCATGTTAAAGTATAATGTATGTATTAAACGCAGTGGATTGATTATACAAGTGTTGATTAGCAACTGAAAGACAATAATAATAACAAGTTTGTCAATTTTTCTATAATTGTTCTTTAACCTTTAACGTGACAAGAAATGGTTACGATTGATTGTTGTTGAGTTCTAGGCTAGGAAGTGTTCTCCTGCTCTAAGGCGTTAGCACTGACAGAGGTATTAGTTTTCAAGGAGGGAATCCGACACTTATCCGAAAGACAACTCTGTTATAGATGATTATTCCATAACAAAAAACATTAAGATTAGAGTCAAAAGTAACAATCCTGGTCAGATGGTCTGACTAATCAAGCCAAGCATGATCCCAACTTCTGCACCAGGCCATAAAAACTCACTTGATAGTAGCAAATCAAACTTATAATCCAGGACATAAGAGATCGAGAATCAGATACAGTGTATGGCTAATACTATTTCCTGCAATAAATGAGCCATTTCGTTTTCGTCTCATGCTGCTTAACAATAAAGCCTTTATTTTTATTTATTTAACGAGGAAACCTATTTGACAAATTAAACTGACAATCTTCCATAAGATCCTCATCAATGAAAACACAATGGACGTTCATATGGAAAAATAGCCGTTAAATTGAAAACCTGCGTTGGCCGTCTTGTAACCAAACGTCAGACTGGCGAGCTAATGTCAGCCAAAGAGATAGGTGAACGGGCTACAAAAATGAAATTTAAAATATATTGTTGAGAACATTATAAAACTTTATTCTGAATGTAATCATGCTTTTTATTTCTATCCCCATGCAGGAGGGAGAGACGCCTGTCCACTACGCTGCCGGACTGACCAAGAGAATGGCCCACGATGATTTTGAGGATACGGACATCATTAATTTGTTACTGGAATATAACGGAGATACTAACACACACACCAAAATGGTAATGTAATGTACTGGATAGTCTTTTGTGCTTGGTTGAGACGTATTTTGTTGCATTGGTGTATTGGATAGTCTATTGTGCTTGGTTAAAACGTATTTTTTGAATTGGTTTACTGCATACTTTTTTATGCTTGACATATTGTGTTGCATGGGTGTACTTGATATTTAATTGGGCTTGGTTGAGATGTTTTGTGTTGTATTGGTGCACTGGATACTTTATTGTGCTTGGTTGAGACGGTTTGTGTTGTATTGGTGCACTGGATACTTTATTGTGCTTGTTTGAGATGTTTTGTGTTGTATTAGTGCACTGGATAGTTTATTGTGCTTTGTTGAGACGTTTTGTGTTGCATTGGTGCACTTGACAGTTTATTGTGCTTGGTTGAGACGTTTTGTGTTGTATTAGTGCACTGGATAGTTTATTGTGCTTGGTGGAGACGTTTTGTGTTGCATTGGTGCACTTGATAGTTGATTGTGCTTGGTTGAGACGTTTTGTGTTGCACTGGTGCACTGGATAGTTGATTGTGCTTGGTTGAAACGTATTGTGTTACATTGGTGTACTTGATAGTCTATTGTGCTTGGTTGAGGCGTATTGTGTTACATTGGTGCACTTGACAGTTTATTGTGCTTGGTTGAGACGTTTTGTGTTGTATTATTGCACTGGATAGTTTATTGTGCTTGGTGGAGACGTTTTGTGTTGCATTGGTGCACTGGTTAGTTGATTGTGCTTGGTTGAGACGTATTGTGTTGAATTGGTGTACTGGATAGTCTATTGTGCTTGGTTGAGGCGTATTGTGTTAAACTGGTGTACTAGATACTTTATTGTTGGTGGTTGATACGTATTGTGTCGTATTGGTGTACTAGATTTTCTAATGTACTTTGTTGAGACGAATTGTGTTGTATTGGTATACTGGATACTTAATTGTGCTTGGTTAATACGTATTTAGTTGCGTTGGTGTACTGGACATTCTATAATGGTTAGTTGAGACGTATTGTGTGCATTGGTGTACTGGATAGCATAGTGTGCTTGTTTTGAGACGAATTGTGTTGCATTGGTGTACTGGATAGTTTGTTGTGCTTGGTTGAAATGTACTGTGTTGCATTGGTGTACTGGATAGTTTGTTGGGCTTGGTTAAAACGTATTGTGTTGCATTGGTGTGCTGGATAGTTTATTAAGCTTGGTTGAGACGTACTGTCAGGGTTCAGTGCAAGACTAAAGTAAGTGCTTCATGTTTGTGAAGCACTTACTATAGTCTTGCATTGAACCCTTATCAATGTTTGTATTGCATTGAAATCTTACATCTTGTCAACAGGTCATCACTTGTTTTGCGAAGCCTGATTCGCAAGTGATGGAGGAATGACCAAAGCCGTACTGTCCATGAGAAATTCTTATTTGAAATCAATGTGACGAAATAAGAAATTGAGGAGCAAAGAAGTCTTTTTTTGTTCGTTTAATCTAAACAATAGCACAGCACCGTTTCTCTTGAATTTCCAAGATATTCATCGTATAGTATCACATTTTCTTCGATTGTTTATTGTACTTAGTTGTCCTTAATTGTTTTGTATTATTCATATTTGCTTTCTACATCGAATGAATAGGCTCGTTTCGTATGTAATGATGCCTGGCTCATACGTTTGTATGAATAATTCAATCATCATATTTTATGGGTACAGATTTCACTCTATGCCATTATGGGCAGTTGAGTTTTGGATCTTCCTCCATCATTCAAAGTTCGACATTGCAACATAACTGAAATACTGTTGACGCGGTGTAAAACCATATAAACGAACTAGCATGAACACGAGTAATTAGATTTAGACGCTTGTGAAATTCCTTTTGGTTTTCATCCAGTACAAAAGAAGGGAGGTAATCATGTATTGGTTGAGAACAATTTTTTCCAAGAATTGTCGTTTCAACGATGCTTGCCCATAAGGTCGTAGTCTGGCTTATTTTGGCCCTTCTTTGTTCTATACAAAACCAGTCATTTTGGCATGTTCACAGTACCTTCCATGAAAAGATTCAGAGTTAATCCTTGTTGTTTCACTATTCCACACTCTGTTGCCAATCAGAATTTGACAAGCAAACATATCGAAGATCAGCTACTTTTTTCACTACCGGCCATTACTTTTTTCCTACCTCTTAAATCGCCTACAAAAATGGGTGGGTCAGCGACATTCGGAACACCTCGGACATTTCTTAAAATAACCTCGGAGGTAATGGGGGAGCCATTTTTGAAAGTAGGTCAGCAACGAAGGGCCAATCGTATCTACTCGGCAATCCCCGTAACAAGCCGGGGATTGCCGAAAAGAGCCGATTGACAAAATATGAAACAAAGATGTGTTGATATGATCATCTTTAATGAAAAGGGTAAAAAACCCATTCAATTGTGATATATAACCAATTTGTGTGTATTCAATAACATATTTAGTGCCTGTGTGCATTTTGCGTTATCCGCCGGAAATAAGGCGAATTACCCCAGGATTTCTGGTGTATTCATGTACTGCCTACGAGGTATATCTACCGACTTGTTACGGGGATTGCCGAGTAGATACGATTGGGTCAGCGAAGGACGTCTCCCTCAGCGCTTCGCCTTCCGCGAGAAGTAGTTCTGGAAAAAACAACAAACCAGGGGTTTAAAACATGGCCAACACCCACAAAATATCAAAAACACCCCCTCTTATGTCCTAAAAGCATAAAATTAACACTCAAAGTAACATTCTAAATTTTCAAGAACTACTTTTTACTGTACAACGACCTCCGGAAGTAATTCTTCAGTGTACTCTGACCATAAACACGAGTCAAAGACTTTATCAACAGCGCTTCGGGTTCAAACGACTAGAGTCATAAGAAGACTTAAAAGGTGGTAGTCACTTTCTGTATATTCTTAATATCCTCCATTGACATTAACGTTGGCCTTACCATTTATGCAAGTTTTTTGGATTTCAATTACTGTTGTTAAAGGTTCATTTTTGGCTTCACACAAAGAAAAGTAGAGTTAATTGAATGTTTCCGATACAAATTTGATCATAAATGTTCTTTATGTGATGTTAAGATGCATTTTGTTTATATAAATACATATATTCCATATACCTATATTTGACCAATAAACATATATCACCGAAAATAAATACAAATAACAGAGACATAGATCAGCTATGTCTGCAAATAGTAACAACAACAACAAGCAAGTAGAGCTCTTTTTGCGCTTGACTGTGACATTTGCACGTGTGTGTATATGGATTGAAAAAGTATAAAAATGCGAATATGAAAAAGGTGTCGCTTCCGATTCCTGAGGACTAATCTAGATCTTATTTCTTATTTCAGACATTCGAGACTCCGTTACATTACGCGGCAAGATCAGGGAATGATGACGTCATGCTTGAGATGGTCAAACATATCGGTCCGAATAAAATACAGTCCGCGATCAACATGCAAGCGAAGGTAAAACAAAATACCTCTTTAAATTGTTTATATTGGGGGGGGGGTGATCTATTGAAACCTTTCTATTGATTTTTGTATGTTTATTGTCTTATTGTCTTGTTATCATTAATATCATGGTATTTTCCCAATATTCTCAATATTCGTAGACAAACGTTTTTCTGTTTGTGCATTATGCCATTTCTGGTTTAAAGATTTTTTATTGAATAGTAAGATTAAGTAAAAGCTTCTTACACATGTGGTACAGCGGTTCAGTAACCTCTAACAAAATGCATATAAGATTTAACAAACATGCAACAAGGCATTGATTTTAGACTCCACTTTTACAAAAATAATGAATTTCCTTGACAAGCAGCCTTTCCTGCTATCACACTTGTCAGGGCTGGGAATCACGTGATCAGAAAGGATAGAGACCGCGAAATAAAATGGCGACTGTCTTCGCTTCGACTTCTTAAAACACTCGACAACAGAGTTCGAACCTCGCCGATCGCAGTTGGATACGTTCCAACAACAACTGTTGTCGAGTGTTTGAAGAAACCGCTTATCTGGCACCATTACACCAAGCGGCAGAGAAAATCGGAACGTAAAGCGGGTACTTTGCGCTACATTTCGTGCACGAAATCGCTATATGAAAGGATACTCACCGGTTTTAAGAAGTCGAAGCGACGACAGTCGCCATTTTATTTCGCGGTCTATATCCTTTCTGATCACGTTATTCCGAGCCCTGGTTACTACACAATATCATAGAGACCACGTTATTTTTTATTATTACTGCTATTTCTTGCAGAATGGATGGTCGCCTTTGCTGGTAGCCAGCGAGCAAGGTCATATAGAAGTGGTGAAGATTCTGATGCAACACCACGCACGTGTAGATGTGTTTGACGAGGTAACTATATGTTCAATATCTCCGACCTTAACATTGTGTCAAGAGTTTGTCAGGTATCATAGATGTAAGACGTGTTCTTTCTGAATAACCGACCAAACACGTATCAAAAACGAAATACGTTTTTCTCTTTCTGAATAAACTACCAAACAGGTATTATGAAGGAAAAACCTTTTTTCAAAACAGGATGAAATATTTGCTATGACAGAATATGCTCGTCAAGAGGTAATTCATATTTTGTCCCACGGGTCTTCAGTTATCCTTGGGCCAGTGCAAGGTAAAATAAAATAATATATATAATATTACATAGAACTGACATAAGGATAACTATAAACCCCTGTGTTTTATGTTGTGTATCGCTGGTTCGTGTATTTGTGACGTCATGGCTAAATATTTCTCATGTAACACTCCAACATTTCAAAAGGCTCACGGGAAGGCAGCGCTACATCTGGCCGCGGAGAACGGACACGACCAGGTGGCGGACTCCCTGCTCTGGCACAAGGCCTACGTGAACGCCAAGTCCAAGTCCGGCATAACGCCCCTGCACCTAGCCGCCCAGAACGGATACAACAAGCTGGTTAAACTGCTTGTAGAGACGCACAGCGCCACCGTAGATGCGCTCTCTTTGGTAAGTGTGACGTATGGAACCAATCGTAACTACTCGGGTATTTCCGTGAGCTGAGAAAGAGCTTAGTGTAGGGTTACAATATTTCGGATAAAACGCTCCCGGCTTATCACACATTTCCTATAGGGGTCCTCGCGAGAAACAATATGGCGGCTTCCATATTACTTCAGAGGTGTTTTCATCGGCTAAGCCCAATTAGTTCAGAATGGTATGGACCGTTTCCAATGAGAACCTACCAGGTTTAACCAATGAAAAAACTTCTTAGGTAATATGGAAGCCGCCATATTGTTCATCGCAAGACTTGTTTTTATTGTACTTTCGTTTCTAAATATCGATCTTAAATGTAAAATCTAAAAAGACATTTTATTTGATTGAGGGAACGGGTATATATCACCACTTATACGTTCACAATTATTTATGAGATACCGATCAAAAATATTGATTTAAAATGATGTTCAACACTTCCATAAACATTTAACTACTTACCGTGGACGCTTGAAGGAGATGTGTTATTAGTCGGGGACGATTTACCCGAAATATTGTAACCCTACACTTGGTTACGAGGTGTAAATCTCAGCAATCATTTCTCAGATCACCTAAATACCGAGCATTTACAATTCGTATGGACCGTTCAGCAACTTTTTTAACACTCAGCAGCGCCTAGTTACTGTTGCTATGCTTCACAACCTACTTCGAATATGGCGGCGTCAGATACGACCTATCGACTCGCTTGAATCTATTTCGCACGACAGCCGTGTGTGCTAGTCTAGTTTGAAGGAAATAGAGATTCGTTTCTTTGTAACTGTTAAGTCTTCAAAGAAGTGAAGAAGAAACAAAAGCAAAGCATCAAATCATCGATAGACACATTAGGATATATGATATATGAACAGATTCCTTTGAAAATTATGATAAAAGGAAAATTCGAAGTACAGATGTTTGGATAAGGATAACATTGTATGGGGATAACAGAGAACGAAATACGACAAGCACCATGTTTAATCTTTTATTCGGTAGATACGAACGTTAATTTTATAACGAAAACAAATTGAAAACTCGTATTTACTTCGACAAAATGAGAACTTCGAACCTCGAGGTTTAAAACCTCTTTCTTAAAAGTTTAGCACTCGATGGCTTTAGACAATTGTGAGTATATGACCAGATGATCTTTAAATTGAATTTTGCTATTACATGACAAAATGTTTTTTTAGATAGTGGAGTTGATTGTTGAAAAAGTAACGAAGGAAATCTTAACAGTTTTCCAAAAACGCTATAAATTGATTTGTGTTGCCATGAATTGCTATATGTCCTCCATTGCACAGAGGCGTGGGTGCAATACCCTGTTGATGTTATTTCGTTGATTGTATTAACCTGATAAATTTTTGAATTGTTGAAAAAAAAGGTAAAAAAAAAAGGTTAAATACATATATTTTCCAATAGGCGAAGAAAACCCCGCTCCATCTTGCTGCCCAGTATGGACGGTTGGACGTTTGCAATACACTGTTGAGATTAAAAGCAGATGCCAATGCGGTGGATGAAGTAAGTAAAGCCATTAATTATATTTAGATGGAATTTAGGTTGTAACCTTGTAGTGGTTCCGCAAAATTGGTGGGGGGACTAATTCGCTAACGAAGTGTGTCGAAATGTCCGGAATGCATTTGGACACCTCTGCAAACTTCGTGGGAAAATTGCATGTCCGAAATACAGCGGAATTATTGCATGGGTTCTTCCTCATTTCACTTGCCGCCTATATCGACAACCAATGTTGATTTCTTTCTGATTCTTCCTTTTTTACAATTTCCATTTTAACTATGATAAACTATGGATATGTTTGTGAATCCTGATACTTTGCAACCATAAAGTCTTTCGAAGGAAGTTGTACCTGGTCTGTGCAGACCAAAAAACCACCAGCTGACACAGAAGTTAATAAGATAAGACTGTTATCATTATAGTGGCAATGCATATCGTTAAAGTTTAAACACACATTGTTTACAGATAGATTATGCAAAAACGTTCTTGGTGAACCTAATGGTCATTGCTTTATAATTCCTTTTTTTAAATGAATTAACAAATACATTTAACCCAAATTGTGTTCATTGATTCAAACTACTATAATTGCAAGGGGTTGACTTCCTGTTAAATGTAAATTATATTTTTGATTATTTACAGCATGTTCAGACCCCACTTCACCTTGCTGCCGAAAATGATCATTCGGATGTCGTAAAACTCTTTCTCAAGCACAGACCGGAACTGGTTACCATGGCAAATACGGTAAATAATCGATTTCGATAGTCTCTTTATTTCGATAAAAAAGTATGTTTTTAACGATGTATTACAGATATCATTCAAGTGTATCAAGAATGTGTGAAGTACTTAACAAACGTATTCAAGATAATTAAATAATACCATTTTTCATTATGTATGTGCATATTTTACGTTTACGACATAAAAAGAAGACCTGATGCAATACCTTCATCAATACTATTGATGAAGGTATTGCATCAGATCTCTTTTTTGGCATTTAGACATTAAATCGAATAGTGGATTTCGCTATTCGTTTACATCCCTAAGTTAATAGACAGGCAACGGTTTTGATAAGGATTACCTTTTTAAGTACACTCTGCTACAGGACTCATACCAAAGTGAAAGGTTGCCGTCCTGTTATAGGATGACACAATAATTCACAGTCTTTCATGTGTGTTTGATGGACAATCAAGAATTGAACTATTTAACATAAGTTGTGCAAGTAAAACATACAAATGGTGTAAAGGTGAAACTTTAAAAACAAGTCTTTGTAAAGGTTTTGGGTCTAATGGTTGGTCAAATGGTCAAAGAAGAACCAATTTATGCAAAGCCTATTGATTCTTGGGGTCAAATGGCAATGTAATAGCATAATAAAATGCATTTTTATTTCCAAATATTTGGAAATTAAATACATAATACTTGTGTAATACTCTGTGTATGATTCATGTTATTTGTTTTAATAATGACTTGACTTGTCTATTTGTGTTTGCAGGACGAGGTAACGTTTTGTATTTATCCCTAGAATAAGAGAATGTTTACCCCTGTGTCCCTACCCCCTCAAGTGATAGTTAGATAGTTAGCTCCATGGTTATTTATTTAAAACTACCTTTTTTATTTTTCATTAGCCAGGGGTCCTGGCATGTGTGAATGCCCTGCACTAGGCAATGCGGGGTATAACGCATGGGCAGGGATCCCGGGCTATTTTTAAATAAGCTTTATCATGAACTAACTCGGGTGGTATTTCCCAACAAGTGAATTTAGTTACTTAGACTCATTTTTGGGAGTAGAAATATACAACAGAGAAAGATTAATTGTACATTTTTGGAAATACCTATGTTTATATTTCTCTTGTCTAAAGTATTTTGTATGTAATGTACATGTATGCTGGTTTGGTACATTTACCTAAATTCATTTTGTTGCATCTACATACATTTTTGGACCGCACAAGCTAAGGGCGAGAGTAAAGTTCTGCCTAAGGATAAAAACCTGTATAAAGCTTTTGGATTTTCATTATAACTCTTTAATGGATGTCATATAGTTTACAGAAGTAACAAACATTTGTGGCATTTGTACACAATAAGAAGTATTTAATGTTGGATTTTCCGTTTTTCATGGTCAAAAAGGCAGATGCATTGACACCCCTTTTATACGAGAAGAATTCTCACAACTCAGTACAAAAGCGTAGGTTCCCATTCAGTCAAACTATATTTTGTTTGAGTAAATCTACTTGAGGCTGGAACCAAACAATATCTGTCCAAACAACAGCTTGTTAATAGACGAAGTCGAACGAAATTACAGACAAAATTGCGTCCTAAATTAAAAGTGCTCACAGGCGAAAGAATGTTGTTTTCCAAACCGGAATTACTTATAGAAGAAATATCCGTCTAAAATTGTAATAGTTTACAGGCAAATTTTTAATATCCAATGGATTGTTTTGTATATGGTAAACGTATCGCTCTATATGAACTCAAATAGCTTTCGAAATATGTGTGGTTAAATGGTATAACTTTCACAAAAAGTTTCTCCATCTTTGTGGGATTTGTCTTACAAAGGAACTTCCTTGAGAAAGGAGTGACATAACTAACTACCAGCCATTCATTAGGTCTCTGTATACATGGGTTTGAATCCTTGCTCGAGAGATTAAACCATCGTTTGGAAAAAGTCTCCATAAATCGTCGTAAAAAAATGTTCGATGGACATCCCCTAACCTCCCTACGCCCACCAATCATTTAACTCGTAAGTAAAGGATTTTGTTTAGGTTTTATCATTTTTCAATTGTTCTAGCGTTCAAACTACCTCATTGTTTTATATAGGGTACTTTGTTGTATTACATGTATTTACTACATGGATGTGTTGAGGAAAACGTTTTTCGTTTTCTGTGATGTGTAAATACCTTACTTTGTGGTAGACTAGAAATCCCGAACCCCAGATTGTTTTTGTCTTTTGTTTTTTCTCAGAACTAACGTCTATTTTTCGTAAAGCATCATGGTACTGCATGATTCATTGTAATTAAACAACATCTTCGTATTATGTTAAAAAGGCAGAGAGATTCGATTCAATGTGTAAGCCCATTATGACAAAATGATAATCAAAACAAAATTGTAATTATCAGATAAACATATTTTGCAACTTTGTATTCTTTCACCGTAGAAGATAACCAAAATGAATTAAAAGTGACATTGTCGCATGCTGATCTGTTGTTGTATTATAATATTTCATGTTAAACAAGTCTCAAAAAACCACATGCGATCAGGCATATGTTTGTCTTTGTCGTTTCCTAATTCTACGACGTTGATAAAGGGGATTTTAATTCTGACAGCCCTTTCACATTATATTTATTTCGACGAGAGGAAGAATAAGCGGTTTGTAGTAAATTTGAAGTTTGTTTCTTATCAAAGTTACTTGCGATCACTTCTATAGACATATTTTAAACAATTCTAGTACCGTTGAATAAATAGTGTTTGAATGTTGACTTAGTCATGATAACAGAAATGGTTTGTATAGAAGCTAATAATATGAAACGTTCGTGGAACTGTTGTGCACACTTGGGAACCTATTGCATTGTTAGAGAGAACATTAGGTATATAAATAGCCAACACATCAGTAGACAACAGTTTTTTTCACTGATCGGAGGTGATTGTGTCTTTGAGAGGTTAATTGCTCGTTTCGTTACATTGATGCAGCGGTGGTATGAAAACTTCACGTACTTTCTCAGTTGCCTTTCTCACGTATTCCTCATAGGGCAAGACTCGAGGCGAGTCTTCTCAGAGGTTAGAGTTATGTTACCTTCGTGGAACGTTTATGCACATTTGGAAACCAAATACATTGTTGTAGAGAACATACAGTTTATAAATATCAAACATAACTGATTAGTGGACGACAGTGTTTTTAACTGATCGGATGTTGCTTTTTGTCTTTGGGTGGTTAATTTGCTCGGTTCGTTACAAATATACATCATAGCATTACAGCTACACGAATGAACATTTGTATCAGTCACCCCTCCTGTTTCAGAATGGAATGACAATCGCCCATATAGCTGCGGCGAAAGGCAGTGTCGGCGTGGTGAAAGAGTTGATGCGATTCAATACAGTAGTTGTGAACACAGCTAGGAACCGGGTGAGTACCTGTACCATCATCCATAGTTTAATTGATTTGTTTTTCAAAGCGATCGGCTTAAAGACGGAAACAAGGAATAGTCGTAAACACAGCTGGAAACGAGGGAAGTATTCGTACCTTGACCTTAAGTTTAACCGATTTGCTTTTCAAAGCGCTCGGCTTAAAGATGGAATAAAGGAATTGCTCTTTAAGTGCAATCTGTATTGAAGGGAAATTAAATGTACTGCTAAGAAAAGATTGTCTAGCCGTGTTTAAGAGTTGCAATGCAGCCGGAAATTCAGATCCATGTTGAAACGGGCAGAACTTTCATACACCCATGGGACATGTATTTGCCTGCTGTCGTCGCAATACGATAGATTAACGCCAGAAGACGCAATTAACTCACAAGCAAACAAAAAGCCATTACATGATTGTATGATTCTTGACCAATAGATTGTAATGTATCACGTACTTTCTTTTTTTAGACGAACGACTCTACGGCGCTCCACCTGGCGGCAGAAGGGGGTTACGTGGAAGTAGTACAGGCCCTGTTGAATGCAGGGTCCAATCCGAAAGACGAAGACGGGGTACGTTGACACTAGTTGGCAAACAAACAAAGAACAGACAAAATGGGTTTAAATATTTGCTAAAGTTTCGTCCAAGCTCAGTCTGCTATGTGCTTTACGTACGGGTTGATTTTGGATGACACTTTGTGCGTCCTGAGGATAAATGCTTGTAAAAAATGAATATAATGTTGGCAAACGAAATGCTAGACAAAACGGATTTGAATATTTGCGTAAAATGTCGCCCATGTTCAGCCGGTATTGTGCTTAACGTACGGACAGACCTATGTTGAGGCCTTGCGCTTCCTGAAGATAAATGATTGTAATGTTATGTATATAATGTATGTTGACATTAGTTGGCAAACAAAGAGCGAGACAAAGTTGGTTGGAATACTTGCGTAAAGTATCGTCCAGGCTCAGTCTGCTATGTGCTTTACGTCTTGGATGACACTTTGTGCTTCCTGAGGATAAATGATTGTAATGAATGTAATGTATGTTGGCATCAGTTGGCAAACAAAATGTGAGACAAAGTGGGTTCGAATATTTGCGTAAAGTATCGTCCAGGCTCAGTCTGCTATGTGCTTTACGTACAGGCTGATCTTGGATGACACTTTGTGCTTCCTGAGGATAAATGATTGTAATGAATGTAATGTACGTTGACATCAGTTGGCAAACAAAATGTGAGACAAAGTGGGTTCGAATATTTGTGTAAAGTATCGTCCAGGTTCAGTCTGTACTATGCTAAACGTACGGGCTGATCTGGGATGACACTTTACGCATCTTGCAGATAGAAAATAATGGATATTGAACGTTGTATGGGAGTTTATCCATTTCGAAGAACCAACAGTATGGGTTTTGTCTATTGGTGGGTATACGCTAACTGATGTTAATGTCAGAAAAATCTGACTTCAGTGCACTTAAAGCCGAAACAATGGTTTTTAAATGTGCTCATTTGACAAAACTTCTTCTTTGCTGCTGATATTTTGACACATTCCAAATACAGAAAGCTGTTATTGGTAAAGGCTGAAACCACCTGCTGCCGGTAAATTTAGAGTCTACATTGTCCATTTGAAATAGAGTAGAAATCCTTGTAAAACATGCAGAAACTGCTCATGACGAGTTTTGTTTACTTGTGTCCAAATGGTTTTTCAAGCATTCAGTTTAAAATACGTAAAAAATATATAGTTCACACGGCTTAAACGTGGACTTGCGACAAAATATGTCATATATTTTGTTTTATGTAGTAAAACGAGACCTAAACTTTGTTAAGCATAATATATGCCATATATGCAACATTTTATACAAATATGTAATTATATAGCAAGGAGCTGATTTTCTAGATTGATCCTTGGTTTTGGGCATGTCACTATGAGACAAATATATAGTTTGATAATCATATAGTTTAACCCTTTACCAAACGTCATATTTTCGACTGTCCAAAATTGAAAGAGTTTGCAGATGACAGTTCAAAATGTGGTGAAATTGAAAAATAATCTCCTGATAGGCCAGAAAACATTGTGGGAAAAGGAGAAATTGCTCGATAAGAGCAATTTCTCCTTTTCCCATAATGATTTCCAGTGTCGTCTGCAACAAACTGGTCAAATGTCGTGATTGTTTGGTAATGGGTTAAGATATTATTTCAAAGACTATTACAATTTGCTCCCTTTATAGGACGGTAACACAGCTCTACTCTTGGCGGCGAAGCACGGTCATATCAAGATCATGGAGGCCATGAAAGGAAAACTGTCGTTCCGAACAACCAGTCGAAAGGTGAGTTCCTTTAGGACACATCGTTATTTGAATACCATTCGAGATACATTATGGGAAATGATAAACAGACTGCATCCAAATTTGTTCTCTTTCTCAAGTCATTGCATAAAAAAGACATTCTTTTGCAGTAATACATTCGAGAAGTATCGGTCTAGACCTTATTTGGTCGGCTTAGAGTACGTTTGTACGTATGGGGTCAAAGGACGAAGTGGCAGACATTTTTTTTATGAGAATTTCGATAGAAATATAAAGCTTAAGTATCATAAATTAAACCAAATGTTGTTCATTTTACAGGATTGTGTCCCTTTTAAGCTAACTGATTTATCCAAATGTTTATGATAAAATAATTCCAGATATTTAAGATAAATTCCTGGAAGTTGTTTTTCCTGGCTTATTTCTATGTTTTACCGAATTCCTATATTATGGATGTTCACTAGAAAGGTTGTATTAAGAAGTGTTTTAAGATCACCTCTAAAACGGGATTGATCGAATGACTTTTATAATTCTCAAATGAAAACAATTGACATGTCAACAAAATGCCTTCACATGAATATCTATATAGGTTCATGTTATGAAAGGTTATATAAACCTCCGACAAATACATACATACGTATATTGCTTTGAAATAGCCGTATCATAAGAATTTATCCGACAAACATTGGATATTTTGTGGTGCTGTTTCCACAACTAGTATTGAAAGCAATGCCCATATTCAGACGGACTTGCAGCATCTGTTTGTCGGAAATGTGTACTTTCTTCCATCGGTTAAACCCTTGTAACTTTTTATTTTGCGACGTTTTGTCGATCGACCCATTCTAACCTGGTTCGACTCCTTTCTGTATGTTCGATATCTGCAGACTGGTTTAACGGCCCTTCACGTCGCCGCCCGATATGGACAATCCGACTTTGTACGAGAAATGTTGACCGCAGTGCCTGCCACCATCAAATCCGAACCCCCAGGTGGAGATTCGGGCCTAAAGGAACTCGGATCGGAGGTAAATTATCTACACTATTCTTTTATAAATTGCCACATGGGTCTATGACTTTCTGGTGTTAAATTGAATAAACTTGTAAACTTTTGAACTTGTTCTTACGTACATGTCTGATTGAGGTTGAAGTTTTGTATTGGATTTAAAGCTGTTTCCAGAAATTGAAAACATGCGGCTTTTTGTTAGCTTTATTTGCCACGTCCAAGGAATAAAAGGGTCGTGACCATCACTCATTATACTTACAACGATTTTATTATGTTACGCATGTGTTGTTATATAACAATTGTGTTTTTGGCAAAAACTCATCCTACAATATAAATTTCGATGGTACGAGACAAACAAACAAACAAACAAATTACCTATGGCGTCTTGTGTAGTCCAACAGTAGAAAGTTATGAAATAGTGTCTTGCCTACTGACACTCCTGAAGGAGATAAATGGCTATCATCGGGAATCGAACCTGTAACGTCCTATCTGTTGTTTCTTACGCTAGCCACAACAACGTCACTGTCTAAGTGGGAATAAGCCTGTATTCACAGAGAAAGATACCACATACATTCGGTTGGGTCTCCTGTTAACCCTTTGCATGTTAAGTTCAAGCCACATGGAAACCCCGGGGTACCGTTTTACTAAACCGTTTACGCTTAAGATTTCCGTAAGTCTAAAACAACAATGCCTCTTATTTCAATATTGGGCGAAGCAATATTGCAAAGTAACACATCATTGAAATTGTCTCTCCGAGACGCTTCCAATGACGTGTCACATTGCAATATTGTACTTTCATAGACGATACTATCCATGTTTATCAGTTTTGACTTACGCAAATTTTTTCTTCTAGTTGTTTAGTAAAACGGTAACCTGGTTTCTGGGGATTTTCTTTTGGCAAGGCATTTCAAAGCCCTAGTCTAGCACTGGTGGATCCAGGAAAGCCGTTACATAACTGAACATTGTTGACACGGCGTTAAACGCCACACAAGCATTTTATATGTTAATCGTATCCATGTGTATCTAATAAACCATTTCTTTATTAGTCTAAGGGTGGCTGGTTCACGGCTAAGAAGAAATTCGTCCAGAGTAAAGTGGAGGTTGTGTTAGCACAAAGAGTGTTTTATAGATGTGTTTTACTTATTGCATCATATTCATGATTAACCACTGTCATCATCACGCATAATAAATATAACTGTATTGCCCCCATTTTCTGGAGATGTACATATATTTGAATGTATAAAGACTAGATTTTTAAACAATATTGCAGAGATCGTTAAAAGAGTTTGTAATTTAAAAGAACTGTACGCCATTGCTTCTCATGCTAACGAGTCAGAACAGCCGAACATGCAATGTGTTTATTGATAGATTTGTACATCCAGTCATTTACATAGTATCTGACAGTCAGCAAAGAAATCGAAACAGGCTAAAAATGAGTACACGGGACCTCTCTATACATCTAGCCAACTGTTGGAACGGTGCCTTTTTTCATTGGAACGTTCTTACTTTACAATTGACTGCTATAGGGCATGCTACAATGATTTTACAGAATTAATATACCACTGAATGCTCAAAGTCATTTATCAATGAATTTGTATAAATAGTGAGATA
Source organism: Cerastoderma edule (assembly GCA_947846245.1). Taxonomy (NCBI): domain Eukaryota; kingdom Metazoa; phylum Mollusca; class Bivalvia; order Cardiida; family Cardiidae; genus Cerastoderma; species Cerastoderma edule. The sequence continues at coordinate 34,671,164 of OX401405.1, read as the reverse complement.
AAGAAGCAGTCGCTGTAAATTGCACAGGCTTCTTTCCCTCGAATGATAATTATGTTTACTGTTCATTGGTCATATTCTACAGTAAACAATGTTTTAGTTAACCACATTCAGATATTGAAATAAACATGGTGCATGAAAATGAAACAGTGAACATCTCAATACAAGTCATTTATAAAGCCACGGTGTGTGTCTTTGGTACCATCTATGTTCTCTATTAAAGGTGCTTGTTCACAGGTGTGGGGAAATTTGAAAGTTAAAATTTATTTCTCTAAAACTGCACAACAGCTTAAGATTTGCGTAAGTCTAAAACAACAATTCCTCTTATTTCGATATTGGACGAAGCAATATTGCAAAGTGACACATCATTGGAATCGTCTCTCCGAGACGCTTCCAATGAAGTGCCACATTACAACATTGTACTTTCATTGAAGATACTATCCATTTTTATCAATTATGACTTACGCAAACATTTTCCGTAAGTTGTTTAGTAAAAATGTACAACAGCTGTACTGTTATATGATACGCACTGAAGAAAGGTCATTGACACACATTGGTTTTTAATTCTTAATGTGTTTATACAGTGAATTAACATATATTTTTATTCAAAGGCCTGACATCACTTTTGAGATCTACGGCATATAAACTGTGCATACCTAGATAAATTGACGCGTCCTGAATTAATTATGTTTTAGATAGATACTTTTAATTGTATATCAAACATTAATACAAAAACTGTTTTGTTTCAACATTTTATTTTACTTCCATATTTTCTCTTCTGTAAACAAGCACGTTTAAGATATATGACATTATTTATCAATTATTCAATGATACATACGTGGTTGAATTCCATCTAGGAAAAGATAAGACAACAAATGCGGATTTTTTTTTATCATTTCTTTTTTTTTTCTCGATTTTTTTTTTCATTTTTTTTTCACGTATAACATTCTTGGCACAGTTTATCACTGCACTATTATATACCGTATTTTACTTCTTTCGTTTGTCATTGTATTTATTCACAAAATTGACTTGGTTTGCGAATTGATCTTTACTTTATAAGTCCATGCGTTCAAGCACATTCTACAAAATGATTATGTAATGAAAGGATTGATCATATTGCATTTTCCTTTTTTCTTTCCAAGATGAAAAGGAATTGCTATTATTTTATTTCGATATTATCGTAAGTGTTTATGCTTTAAGTCGAGCCAGTCATTGTTTAAAATATGGATGAATAAGATAAAATAAATGTTTAAGTCGTCTTTTTCATGAGTCAATAGTGGACAACAGTAGGGCAGGGGTATAGTGTCGGCCTCAGGCACCGAGGGTTCCTAGTTCAATCCCCGATAGCGCCGTAGTGAAAACGCCCGAACTAAAGCACGAATCGGTGCGAGTACTTGTCCTGTATCCAGGTAACGGTCATCGAAAGTGCACTAAATAAGCTTCAAGCTTCCGTCACATTAGATGTTAAATAGTTAAGTTCAAACTATTTCAAGAGTCATTAAGAATTCAACTGTATTCCTCGTATGGCGTGCACTCGAAATTTACGATTGTTGTTTTTTATAGAAATATGTTTGAAATTTAACTGTTTGTACCATTATATCATTACCAGTATGGTTTGACACCGCTCCATCTCGCATCGCAGTATGGACACGAAGGTCTGGTTCGATTTCTGCTGAATTGCCCGGGGGTACAGGCGGATTCGGCCACGGCTGTACAGGTGAGTATTAAGGTAGAATACCCACAATCCGCCATTTTGAATATCATTCTTTCATCGGATTACTTCGGTCGTTCTCGGTATACATATGTCGGGGTCGGAACTATTCGGTTTGATGCGAATAATTCCGACCCAGACCGATGTATACCGAGAACGACCGAAGTATTCCGATGATAGCATGAGTTTCAAAATGGCGGATTATGGATATTCTTCCTTAGAGTGTTGACATTAGGAGAGTAATCTCCAGGGTACAGTTTTACTAAACATTTTATGCTCCAGACAACACTCTCGCTAATTTCAATATAAGCTGAGTAATTTTGCAAAGTAACACATCATTTGAATCGTCTTTCCGAAAGGTTTCTAATGACGTGTCACATTGCAACATTGTACTAGTATTTAATATACTATCCATGTTTATCAGATTTGACTTACGCAAATATTTTCCTTAAGTCGTAAAGTAAAACGGTACCCTGTTCTGTAATGGTTTTGTCTCTCCAGATCCGGAGTGATGTAAATCGAAAGTCCGATCTCCTGTTGCGTAAATGATCATTGTAAAGCATCCATGGGTATTATTTGCAAGGTGGTTTCAATGCCTAAAAGTTAAAAGGTCAACTATTGTGGCACTAGTATTTTGTTTTAAATGGTTATTCTGTATTCCAGTCGGTTGGTTTACTATATAACCAATTAGTCGATTAAGATGAGTCATATACAGTGAACCCTCGTTTATCCGGACCCCGATTATCCGGATGTCTCGCAATCCGAACAAAATTGTAAGGGAACGGAATTATTGGACCAGTTTATTGCAGACGACTTTTGAAAACATTGTGGGTAAAGGAGAAATTGCTCGTGACGAGCAATTTCTCCTTTTCCCACAATGTTTTCTGCCATATCAGAAGATTATCTTTGAATTTCATCACGTTTTGATATGTCTTCTGCAAACTCTTTCAATTTGGGACGGTCGACATTTTGGCGTTTGCTCTGCTTCATTAGTCCGGATTATTCGGTAAAACGGACATTTTGTTGGGAACGGACGTGTTCGGATAAACGAGGGTTCACTGTACAATGCAAGATCTAGTTCAAAATCTTACACAACATTCTTAAGTTGGCAGCTAAGTGTAATTATATCATAAATCATATAATTACTTTTTTACTCGTTGATATTCCAATTTGCATGTTGTTTTATGACATCAATATCAATAACGAAATACGGCCAAGCAAAGTTTTACGAGCATGCTGATATAGCTATTCCACCATGAATAGCTATTTCTCCTGTGTTAATGTCTCTCCCATTGATCCCATTTCTCATTGATAATATTTAATATTTCACTCTTGATGATATTTCTCCCATGATAATCAATTGGGTGTCATAACTGTAATAATCTAAACTTAACGTAAATCCCAAATGATTAATACAAAAAAATATAATCAAGCTGTTCCTTCCCCTACCAGGGCTCAATCCCCCTACATCTGGCCGGTCAGAGCGGGCACGTACACGTGGTCAGCCTACTGTTGAGTAAGTCCACCGTCATGATGCATATAAAGGACAGGCGGGGTCGGACAGCCCTGATGTTGGCCTCGGCCAACGGTCATCTAGACATGGTCACTCTGCTTGTCGGTCAAGGTGCGGACATCAACTCATCGGATAAGGTAAATTGCGGGTTTGTTTGAAGGTGCTTATTCCAAATAAAGAAAATTTGAAAGCAAATATAACATATCGTGGAAACAAAACAGTTTTGAAATTAAAAGAAACTATTGAAACCACGATCAATTCATGAAGCATCGTTGATCTAATTATGTAAATTTTAAGATTTATTTTGCTTTTCATTAGCATACACTCTTCGGCTTACCATTGGCTCTTCTCATTTGGTGAAGAAAAGAGAATACATTTGGTTTGGGCGACAATATACATAACACGTGAATGACAAAGGATTGTTGCGTTGGTGTGCGTGCTTTCGGTGTTTCCATCTTTATAAAGTTGGCGTTTTCATTATGTCTTAACCACAATGATGTCAATAAATCAGATTGTTAGGTCTCAGTGATATCACACAACCACATATAAATACACAGAATATGTCTAACATTCCTAAAGGTAGAATACCCATATTTCGCCATTTTGAAACTCATTCCTTCGTCGGATTACATCTCTCTTGTTCTCGGTATACATCGATCTCGTCCGGAACTATTCGCATCAAACCGAATAGGTTCGGTTCTGAACGAGATTTGCCGTAAAATACCCATAATCCGCCATTTTGAAACTCTTTCTTTCGCCGGATTACCTCTCTCTTTCTCGGAATACATCGGTTCTGAACGATGTTTACCAAAACTGACCAAAGTAATCCGAAGAAAGAATGAGTTTCAAAATGGCGGATTATGGTTATTCTACCATAAACGGAATAAACGGAATTGCTGCTTAAATTGGCATGCTTTCAGTATAATTTCTAAGAGATAATCTCTGGTGTCAACATCATATTTTACGGTCCATTATTCAATGCGCTGCTTTATTGACACACAGTATTAGTACAGGATAAACCCAGACAGCATTAAGTGCCTATTTGATGGACAGCGATTCGTATTACGAGAGAGCTATTTACATAACCAACATATGGGCACAGACCGAGAAGTGTTCAAATAGCAAGCTTTCAGTCATAGTCGAGACATTGGTGAATTATATCAACATGATTTAGCAGTTAAGACTACATTTGCAACTATGGCAAGTGATTTTGACAGATGTTTGTTGGCTTTGACAAACTCCTTTAAACGGTTGAAGTGCGGATTTTTTTTGTAGTTTTTGATTATACTTAATTAAGATTGATTGTCCATAACATGTGTGGACAAACCTTAATTTCGGTCAACTGTTTAACGGTAGAACCTGCAAACTAATTCAACACTATTTCGAACGTGTGGTGTTAAAATCACAAGATTTTCGGTTCATTTGCAGACTGCGAAATTGAGTGCTATGAAACCATTACGTATGTTCTAAATTTAAAGGAATTCTATGACAACTTATTGAATTTCGCATATTGCAATGGTTTGCATTTCGCGTAATGCCATGGTTAATGGTTTATAGAATCGCTCCAAACAAACACTGGCTCATAGTCTGATCTGAAACGGCACTTTAACCCTTTACCAAACGCCAAATTTTGGCCCGTCCCAAATTGGAAGAGTTTGCAGACAACATTTCAAAATGTGATGAAATTAAGAAATAATCTTCAGATAGGGTAGAAAACGTTGTGGGAAAATAAGAAATTGCTCGGCGAGAGCAATTTCTCCTTTTCCCTCAATGTTTTTAAGATTCGTCTGCAACAAACTGGTCAATTGTCGTTATTGTTTTGTAACGGGTTAAAGAGATGCACTTTCACTGTAACTTTTTTTCTATTACATGTATATTAAACGGTCTAGTTGTCGCCAGTAAGATGTTCATTCATAGTCAATGCATGCATTGCTGATTTCCGGTACACTTTCCTTTGCAAATAGTTTATTGAGCTTGTTACAGACTTGGTATATTTCACAACTGTTCAATTATTGATTACATCACACCAAGAACCTTCAATCAAGATCTACATAAATCGTCATTCAGCAGACGCACATAGTATATCTCTCTTTCGCCTGTCTGAGATTCCAACATCGATTTTGAAGTTTAATATGCTTATGAAACGACTTTTATAAAAAGAAAGTTCTATAAACAATAAGGCATTACGAACTCGTTGATATTTTCAAAATAAGAAAATTACTGGTCCCTGGATTTGCATTGCTCTGGATAGGGAAATAAAACTTTAATACAGGATTTAAGTAAATAATAAATCTCCTTGTTTATCTTAACTTGATATGTAAACGCATGGACTTTTTTTCTCTCAAAGTCAACTGAAAAAAGGTTGGTCGAGTATCCACAGTTCCTTAAAATCTTTATATCAATCATACCTCTGAACCTTAATACGATAACCTTTGAATCGCCCTATTCATTTCACCGCAATTTCGTGGTTTTGAAACGAATCTTTGTGTCTGAACATGTTGTTCATTCGTGTACAAAGAAAGAACTGTTGGATACTTTACGTATCTAGCTTTCATGAAGAAAAGATAACAACATATTGATAGTAGTGGTCTCTTTCTTCATGAGCCAATGATAAAACATACTGGTAAGAGTGGTCTCCCTCTATGAACCAAAGATATTTAAAAAAAAGTAAAATCGGTCTCCCTTCATATACAAAGTTTAAACATATTGGTAGGAGTGGTCCCCCTTCATGATCCAAAGATATAAAAAGGTAGAAGTGGTCTCCCTTCATGAATCAGAAGTGGTCTCCCTTTATTCATCAAAAACAGAAACATATTGGTTAAAATGGTCTCCTTTCGTGCGCCAAATATAAAAACATATTGGTGGTCTTCTTTCATGGACCAAAAATTAAAATATATTGGTTGTAGTAGTCTTCCTTCTCGAGCCAAAGATGAAAACATATTGGTGGTAGTAGTCTTCCATCATGAACCAAAGATAAAAACATATTGGTTGCAGTAGTCTTCCTTCATGAACCAAAGATGAAAACATATTGGTGGCAGTAGTCTTCCTTCATGAACCAAAGATGAAAACATATTGGTTGCAGTAGTCTTCCTTCATGAACCAAAGATGAAAACATATTGGTCGTAGTAGTTTTCCTTCTCGAGCCAAAGATGAAGACATATTGGTGGTAGTAGTCTTCCTTCATGAACCAGAAATTAAAACATATTGGTTGCAGTAGTCTTCCTTCATGAACCAAAGATGAAAACATATTGGTTGTAGTAGTCTTCCTTCTCGAGCCAAAGATGAAGACATATTGGTGGTAGTAGTCTTCCTTCATGAACCAGAAATTAAAACATATTGGTTGCAGTAGTCTTCCTTCATGAACCAAAGATGAAAACATATTGGTTGTAGTAGTCTTCCTTCTCGAGCCAAAGATGAAGACATATTAGTTGCAGTAGTCTTCCTTCATGAACCAAAGATGAAAACATATTGGTTGTAGTAGTCTTCCTTCTCGAGCCAAAGATGAAGACATATTGGTTGCAGTAGTCTTCCTTCTCGAGCCAAAGATGAAAACATATTGGTTGTAGTAGTCTTCCTTCTCGAGCCAAAGATGAAAACATATTGGTGGCAGTAGTCTTCCTTCATGAACCAACGATGAAAACATATTGGTGGTAGTAGTCTTCCTTCATGAACCAAAGATAAAATCAAACTAATTGAAGTGGTTTCCCTTCAAGAACCAAAGGTAAAGATAAATTGGAAAAAGGGGTCTTCCTTCATGAAGCAAAGATAAAAGCGTATTGGTACAAGTGGTCTACCTCATGAATCAAAGATAAAAAGATATTGGTAATGTCGGTCTCCCTTCATGAACCAATTGATAGAAGTGGTCTCCTTTCTTAGACAATCGGTAGTAATGGGCTCTCCTCATGATACTTTTGATAACAAAAATGCAATATAAGGTAAAATAAGATAGCACTGACGTTGACCATGGCAATATCATCGAAAAGAAAGTTTGAAAACTGCGTTAATCACCGAATAAATTAATTTGCTTCCAATCCTATTTCAGAACGGCTGGACGAGTCTACATTTCGCGGCGAAGGCGGGCTATCTGAACGTGGTGAAATTCCTCGTAGAAAGCGGTGCGTCCACGAAATACGAAACAAAGGATGGGAAGGTGCCGATCTGTTACGCCGCTTCGTACTCACATTTCAACGTACTCAGCTTTCTCATGCAGCGGGATCACAGTACGCAGAGACTCATGGACGATAAAAAGGTGAAATATTAAAGAATAAGAAAGTATTAATGGTAAAAGATTTATTTTAAAAACGCTCATAAATAGGGTAAATAGTATAGTTTTAACCCTTAGAATGCCGGGTAATTTTCTATAAAAAATATAATTTTGTCTCGTCTGCTTTCCAAAACTTAAATATCTGCTTAATTTTGATGGAGAAAGAAACTCAAAGTAGCAAATAGATTAGATCACAGGCCAGCCGCCAATTTACTTGGCGGCTGGCCTGTGATCCAACCTTTTTGCCTTAGCACGAAGTCGGTCCCAGCAATTTAAGGGTTAAGCATCAAACCAAGCAAGAAATTTGCAAGGGTATTCAAAAATATCTTTGAAATTTCTAAAGCAGTTAAACGTTTGATACACTTCGTAACAAATCTACATGTTTCACAATTTTGCCTTATGACAAACCGATTGTTCATTCAATTCTAGTTCGTTTTCGACCTGATGTCCTGCGGGAAGCAGAGCAACAACAAGTGTATCGAGGAGTTTGTCGTACTCTCCCCGGCACCAGCGGAGACGGCCGCCAAGCTCTCCAACAACTTCCGGGTCCTCGCTGTGAAGGAAAAGGAGCGGTCGAAGGACCTCATCTCGGCGGGGGATTTCTGCGAGGACATGGCCACGGATCTATTGGCCACAGCGGCTAGCACGAACAATGCCGCCGGCCTGCTGAAAGCCGTCGACGTCAATGGTACGCCGTTCCTCGATGTTCTCATCGAAAACGAACAAAAACTCGTCGTGTCCCACCCGTCCGTTCAGAAATACCTGTCGGACATCTGGATGGGCAACCTGAAATGGTCCACGTGGAAGATAATGATGTTGTTTATTCTGTTTCTGTTGTGTCCCATCGTGTGGATTGCGTTCTCGCTGCCAATCCGCCATCGCTTCAACAAAGTGCCTATCATTAAGTTCATGGCGTACCTTGTGTCGCACCTGTACCTAATGATCCTGTTCTCCATGACGATCGTGTACCCTATCGTGCCCATCTGGGAGTCGGGCTCGCTGATACCGCACTGGTACGAGTGGATGCTGCTCGCCTGGCTATCCGGGCTCCTCGTGTCTGAACTCACCAACCCCGGGGATCGGGCCGGCCTGGGCTGGCTGAAGGTGATCATACTCGGGATTTGTGCCGTGGGCATCACCGTCCATTTTTTCGGGTTTGTGTTTAAACGAGACGATGAAGACAGGTTAATCATGATTTTTATACGGAACCAGTTCTTCGCCTGGGCTCTGTTCTCGTGTTTCGTACAATTACTCGACTTCCTCTCTTTTCATCACCTGTTTGGACCATGGGCCATCATTATTAGAGACCTTTTAAAGGATCTGACGCGGTTTCTCGTGATACTTCTCATTTTCATGGCGGGCTTCACCCTCCATCTCGCATCCGTCTATCAGCCTATATTCAAACCGACGGTCCCCGACCCGAATCTGGGAGATGGGGACGGGGCGGGGATACCCACACCCTACATGACGCCCTTGGACACGTTCGAACTGTTATTCTTCTCGCTGTTTGGTCTTGTGGACCCGGAAAACCTGCCAACATTATACCGCTCCCCGATATGGGTGATCACCCTAGTGAAGATTATATTCGGTACGTACATGGTGGTGACTTTGATCGTGCTGATCAATCTGCTGATCGCGATGATGTCCGATACCTATCAGAGGATACAGCAGCAGTCGGACACGGAGTGGAAGTTCGGTCGCGCCAAACTCATTCGGAACATGAACAAGACGTCGGCGACACCCTCGCCCCTTAATCTCTTCACGAAAATGTTCTCATATCTCCGGGTCCTGTATAAACATAGAGGTGAGTCGAGTTCGTTTGCATACTATGTCTTTTTATTTGTGTGTGTTAATTGTTTCCTTTGCCAATCTTGATTCAAGAGTAAGACTTCTTTCCATTTCTCTACAAAAGAATAAAGCTCCTGGTAAGCAATTGCTTAAACAAGCGTATAAATGTAAACGAACTTCCTGTTGATTCCGTGCCCTTTAACTTGTTCATGAAAATGTTATTTTGTATTCAATAAGCCATGGGGTTAGTCTTGTTCTTTGATACGTTATGTTCGCTTGTTTGTAATTGTTTGTTTCATTTTGGGATAAGTTTTCTCTAACAACTTTCTTTTTCGATTGACATTTACTATTGGTCGGACCCTTGTAGTTCGACCAACCGTACAAAGAACTAATGAAAGTAGTGGACTCCCTTCGTGCACTTATTTCTATGATATATGGATAGCATAAAGACTTCTTTTCAATTTTCGACATAAGAATATAGCTTCTGGTAAGCAATTGCTTAAACAAGCGTATAAATGTAAACGAACTTCCTGTTGATTCCGTGCCCTTTAACTTGTTCATGAACATGTTATTTTGTATTATCATCTTCAATAAGCCATGGGGTTAGTCTTGTTCTTTGATACGTTATGTTCGCTTGTTTGTAATTGTTTGTTTCATTTTGGGATAAGTTTTCTCTAACAACTTTCTTTTTCGATTGACATTTACTATTGGTCGGACCCTTGTAGTTCGACCAACCGTACAAAGAACTAATGAAAGTAGTGGACTCCCTTCATGCACTTATTTCTATGATATATGGATAGCATAAAGTCGTGTTAAGCCAGGTTCAGGTCTGAAAGCCAGTTACTTGATAAGATCCAGAGCATGTCGCGATGTACTTGGAATTCGGCCTACGGTCACGCAAGCCAACGTTATAAAATGTAGCATGCGGTCCTGGCCTGTGCATACAAGGCCTGCAAATATTCAGGTCATGTCCTGATTTCAGGCTTTGTTCATTCTTTGTTCATATCAAAGATGTTTAAGTTCAAGCTTCAAGTAATGATTTTCTAGCTTGAGCATTCCTTAACAATAACAGGCCTAGCGTATACCCCGCACTAGGGATACGTGCGGGCCCGGGTGCCATTTTATCAATAATCGTAGCTACGACGTTTCGGAAAATGTTGATGGAATGGACTTATACCGGTCTTAGCTTTGAAAAATATTTGATAAAATAGGCCCGTGACACATATATTCTACCAAGGTATGCAATCGCTGACTTCCATGCATCTTAATTAAAGAACGAAATTGAACTAATATGTGAAAGGGAATTAACACGTGGTAAAACAGATGAACAAAAGGACAAATCATGTTCTATATTCTAGGGAGACTGTGCAGTTCCCAGGCCCAAGCGTATATCAACGAGGAAGACGACCTGGATAACATGTCCGATTCCCGATCAATGGACATCCTCGCCAACTCCGGATCCGCATGGATGAGACGAAGGAAAATCATTCCCGAAGGTAAACTTTACTATTCTTACAACTGTTAGTTTCGTATTAGTTTGTTAGTTTCGTTATTTCCTTTTAAGCTTACAAGTTTCGTTTTAGCCTGTTCTTTTTACACCAATAATGATTAAAGTTCCAACAGCACATGTCTATCATTTCTAATTCTACGGCCTCGGTACAAAACAAGAAATTGCGTTAAGTGGATTATTGCTTAGTAAGTTGCAAGTTTTTAAACCTGTATTTAGGCAAGTTGAATCAACAGTTCTCGTGTCCCGAAGCCAAAGACTTCTCCCAGGGACCTAATTATGTTACCCTTACATAGATTGTCTTATAATGGTAAGGGTGGAATCAAAACCAATCCGCTAAGAAACTCTGTTCGTTCGCCATCTGTAAGCCGTCTTTAGTCGGAATTCAAACGCATTAATCTTCACTTTCGATTGAAGTGATCCAGAGGCCGGCTTTTTCTTCTTCTGACAAGCTTCAACGGATGGCTAGTTCAACACTTTACGATCTTATATTCTCTATATACGTTTTCTACGCTACTTCTACGTTGATACGTTGTTCTGTCATATTTGACAATTACACAACAATGCGTTTAAGAAAAAGTTTAAAAACAAAGTGAAATGGTAGGAAAGTTAGATGAATAGCGGATAAGATAGACTTGCCAATAGTATATGAAAAGAAAGATACAAACGTTTCCCAGACTGCTTTCGCACAATCAGTATCAGAGAATTACCAATACAGCTTCCGTGGCGGTCTTAGGGTGTTAAACTTACAGTTGTGTTGCCTTGAAGAGTCAATCTTCTCTTAAGCGACCGCACTTAAACAGTGTGTAAAACGTTACTAAGTCAAATAGCTTTCTATGTACATATCATGAAATGGTCAGTTAGTCGCAAGGTGGAGCGAGGTATTTACGGGTTTCAAATCAACAACCTCGTGTCCTGAAGCCGAAAAGTTGTCCTAATGACCTTTTTATATAACTTTTGAATATGATGTACAAGCGAGATATTCCTTAGACGGATCGCACCACTTATTTATTCTCAATGTATGCACGTTAGTTTTAAAGACTTTTCAGACTTAAAACAGGACGCAAGTCATTCAGAAAACTCCTACTGGAGCTTTCTGATTGACTGGCGTCCTGTATTTAGCAGTGAGTTGTCTTATGCACCACGCTTCTTTCTCATTTAACCCTTTACCAAATGCCAAATTTCGACTGTCCCAAATTTCAAAATGTGAGGAAATTGAAAAACAATTTTCTGGTAGGACAGAAAACATTGTGGGAAAAGGAGAAAATTCTCATTAAGAACAATATCTCCTTTCCTCAGAATGTTTTGCAGAGTCGTCTGCAACAAACTGGTTAAATGTGGTTATTGTTTGGTAAGGGGCTAACTATGGTCGCTAACATCAAGATCGACTGTTTTATAAATAATTTTGATAGATTCGTCCATAATTAGCACACCTTTTCTTTTCCACAGGCCTGTTTGGTCATTGGAGATTCTAATAGATTTGTTTATTTGCGCATGCTCTTGGGATTTCTCACGAACGCTCGGGGAGCGACGAATGCATTGAAAAAGTTCAAAAAGCCTAAGAGGTGTCGATTTAAATTAACCAGGTGCTTGGAAAGAATGTCTATTCCGTTTAGAATTTGCCCAGAGCTAAAAATGTCTCGGATTAGATGAAATAGTGGATGGGAGATTCAGCTCAAACGACAATACTAGTCTTAAAGATGTTCGTTAACAGACTTGAGGATATTTCTTTAATACTGCACAATACATTGGCTGTGCTGTTATATGATTAGTTCCAAAGAATAGTCATTGTTATTGGAAGCAATATTAGATCGTTTTAATTAGTGTGTATAAACTGATTTAACGTATATTTGTATCCAAAACCTTTTCGAGATCTACCGCATATAAACCGTAGAAACTTAGATAAATTGACGCTTCCTGAAGAACTCATGCTTCCAATAGCTACTGTTATAGAGAATAGATGGTTGGTGTCGTGAATCGGAAATGTTATCGGGCAAGGCGTAGGAATATTATCCGGTGAGCCGAAGGCGAAACGGATAATATTCCGAGGCCGAGCCCGATAACTTTTCCCATTCAATGACACCAACCATCTATTCTATTTATCCTGTTACCTTTATGTATTCTTTCAAACAAATAATATACAAATAAAACACGAGAAAGAAGGAAAAAATATGTAGAGAATGATGTAAACATGACGTCATTTCGTTCTTATGACGTCATGATTTGTCGCGTGGATGTATTATATGGTTAGTGCCGGATATCACAAATGTTATACGGTACCTAGTTATCGGTCCCAAAATGGCACTAGTGACAGGATAAACTTAGATAAATTGACGCTTCCTGATGAAATCATGCTTCCAATAGCTACTGTTAATTGTATATTAGACATAATACAAAAACGGTATGGGTTTAAGGACACTACGTTTTGACTTCAAAAGTTTCTCATCTCTGAACAAGAACCTTTAAAGTTAATACACACCTGTATTAGCCTGTATCATCTCAAGATCCGTTCCTAACGGACGTAATAGCCAGGGATATTGTCATGTCAGTCTTAAAAAATAGTTAAAATTAATAGTTTAATCATAATTTATTGTATTCATTCTACATGAGGTATCAGGCATATTTACAACAACAGATATACATTCATTTAAAGAAGATGTGAAGAAAAAGCGAAAAAGAATTGGGCAATAAGTTATAGCAACATTAGCGATTGGCCCTCAACTTAGCCTTTTTTGTAACATAACACATATTTCTACTTTTTTATAGATTTGAAATCTGATCGATAGACAATGCTTTGAATGAAGTAAAATCGGTAATTTCATCTTATATGAGCCCCTCCATGACAAAAGGGCCCTTATCGCAATTTTTATCGAAATTTACTTTTTTATTTTATCTGAAAGAGTGATCCCTACTTAATACAGTGATATATTACTTGTTTGGGTAATCCATCTATAAGATGGTGTAATCTGTATACAATGTACATGTAACTAACGTCTATGACCATTTTGACGTCCATTTTGACGTTGACGAACGTTCGCAGTAAGAAACTTGAGAAGGGGTTAATGAAACGTCAACATAAAACGCATAAAGCAAATAGATGCAATTATTATTTATTGCATATACAAGTGTATACATATATAAACAATTTGGGCTAATAAACTGTATTAAATGTCGTCCATTACTATGGAAACAGGTTCGAAAAAAAATCAATTGCAGAAAATATCTAAATATTATATACATGTACTTGAATCTAACAAATAACTATTTAATCAAACTAAAGCAGAAACAAAACACTATTCTTCAGCGGACCCTAGAGGACAGGTAATGTCCTTGTTGGCTTCCCTTAGATATGGCCGCACATGGGTGACAAGATAGCGCACACGGTCAGGTGTCAGTCCAGCTGCCGGCACTATACACGGTCGCTCATGTGGAACGTTGATCGCTGTACACTGTGTGACTTTTGTCTCCTCTCCGTCCTCCGACCGTTTGATAAAGACGCAGCCCGGCTCGTTTGTAGTGAACCTGGACTGCTGGTAGCCCCTGATCCCTTTCAATGCTTTGAAATGGCGACTCAAGAAAGGTTTCCATTGTCGCCATTTCCAAGTCGTTCCTTCAACTCCGTTGTCGTAAACCACTGCCCTATTGGTTGTTGAAGACTTGTTTACAACACGCTCTAAAATAGAATGGCAAAACACAATTTGATAATATCGGTAATCAATGCATGTCAATGTTTTATGAATGAATTCAATCAATAGAAAAGACTGAGCACAGGATCCATGACGATTACATGTAAATTGTTTCATGTGCAGAACTGACAGTTTGAAAAAAAAACTTTTACCTCAGCAAAAATAAATATTTACCGTAACATTACACTGGCATATAAGAGAAAGCAACTTAAGTAAGCTCGGACTTATTGGGTACTACTGTTTTTCCATATTATTCAGTTCAAACTGTCTCATGAAAATTATTCCTTAAATAGCAGCCAATCCATTTAATCATCAAATATTGTCCCAGACACATTCTTGTTTGAGTTCTAAATTGACGAATAGTCATGCCAAAATAAGAAATTAATGTAATAAACGATAGGGCGAAAACAGTTTTGACACCAAAACTTCGAATTACCAGATTTTTTCGCGATGATATGCTATCAAATCTAGGAATGCATCATGTTTCACATATATATCAAATGTCGCTGCTTTCACATAAGAATAATTTCATCAATGTGCATACCAATGTCTTCCAGAGTTTCACAATCGGTTCTTCTATATAGTTTTTTAATGTGGGCGAATCCAGCGTCTATCTAACAGCGAGCATGTCCCGGAAGTTGTATTAAGTATTTGATCTCATCATTTAATCCTGTCATTGTTCGCCATGAGAAATAGGCCATCACATACCAGGCCCCGGTTTCTCGAAAATACTTAAGTCGATTAACGAACTTATATCCAATACTGGACTCAAAATCAGACTTAAGTTAAGCATGGTATTTGAGTACCGTTTCTTCAATAAATAACGTACTTAAGATAACGTACTTAACTTAAGTTGAGTACGGTAATTTGAGGAAGCTAAAGGGCTTCCTCAAATCTAAGTAGGCTGCTCAAATATGACTGACTTGGCGAGATGCTTGAGACGACATCGACGTTTTCGTCAACGATTCTCACCAATCGCCTCTTCTTTTCGTGTTGGTGACTCCGCAGTTTTTTTTGCCTCCATAACCCATTATATCATTATCGGTGACCTTCATGGCCTATCGAAATCATCGATTTGTAGGGCGGTAAGGGTCACTACATCAGAAATTGCCACCCTTTTGGAACACTCTGTAAAATTACCGATAGTTAATAGCAGTGGTATAGCAAGTTTTAGATTAGTTTTCAATTTAATTCTTATTTATAATAAAGAAAAGGCAAATCATTTATATGATGACAAAATCAAAACATCTATTTATTCATTTATATTAATGGGTTTAACATTGCTTCCGCATAACTTTCCATACAACTGGTCATATCTGTCAACATATTAATTCGACCGCAGCCAATCTCTCATTCTCAGACCAGTTTTGTGAACGCTTCATCTTCTCAATGTTTGATCTTTTAGTTTTGATGACGTCGATGATGACGTCGATGACCCGCGATTTGACAGATATTCCCGTACTTTTATGTCTATTTTACCTCATATGCTGGAGAGCGTTTTGATAAGGCCACTTACAACGGTAAAAAAAGTAAATATTTGAGCTTGTTATTTGACTCAACTGAGTACGTACTTAAGTACGTTCAAGAAACGAACTCAAATTGTGAACTCAGCTAAGCTTGGTATTGATCTTAAGTATCTTATTAAGTTTTTACTTAAGTATATACTTAAGTATTTTCGAGAAACCGGGGCCTGTTCTTATTTTGCCCTGAAAAAAGTTTCCAAATGAGAAAACTAGTGACATAGGTTAAGACCTATCTACTCTTACATTGTTTGACTGTAAATCTACTAGTATATATTGGCCGACTTGCAACTTGGGTGCTTAGATGAATGCATATATACAACGACACCAAAGTATTATTCTTGTATGAAAAATCTTCAATCGCTCTTTAAAAAACAGGCCCCGGTTTCTCGAAAATACTTAAGTCGATTAACGAACTTATATCCAATATCGGACTCAAAATCAGACTTAAGTTAAGCATGGTATTTTAGTACCGTTTCTTCAATAAATAACGTACTTAAGATAACGTACTTAACTTAAGTTGAGTACGGTAATTTGAGGAAGCTAAGGGGCTTCCTCAAATCTAAGTATGCTGCTCAAATATGACTGACTTGGCGAGATGCTTGAGACGATATCGACGATTTCGTCAACGATTCTCACCAATACCGCCTCTTCTTTTCGTGTTGGTGACTCCACAGTTTTTTTTTGCCTCCGGAGCCCATTATATCATTATCAGTGACCTTCATGGCCTATCGAAATCATCGATTTGTGGGGCGGTAAGGGTCACTACATCAGAAATTGCTGCCCTTTTTGGGCACTCTGTAAAATTACCGATAGTTAATAGATCTAGCAGTGGTATTGAACACTGAAACATAGCAAGTTTTAGATTAGCTTTCAATTTAATTCTTATTTAAAATAAAGAAAAAGCAAATCATTTATATAATGACAAAATCAAAACATCTATTTATTCATTTATATTAATGGGTTTAACATTGTGTCCACATAACTTTCAATTCAACTGGTCATATCTGTCAACATATTACTTGGACCGCAGTCAATCTCTCATTCTCAGACCAGTTTTGTGAACGCTTCATCTTCTCAATGTTTTAGTTATGATGACGTCGATGATGACGTTGATGACCCGCGATTTGACAGATATTCCCGTACTTTTATGTCTATTTTACCTCATATGCTGGAGAGCGTTTTGATAAGGCCACTTACATCAGTAAAGACAGTAAATATTTGAGCTTGTCATTTGACTCAACTGAGTACGTACTTAAGTACGTTCGAGAAATGAACTCAAATTGTGAACTCAGCTAAGCTTGGTATTGTACTTAAGTATCTTATTAAGTTTTTACTTAAGTATATACTTAAGTATTTTCGAGAAACCGGGGCCAGAACTTGTATGTACGTATTTTTCACGTTCCAGCTATCTAGTTCAAATTGCTTTCAAAATAACTTCATAAGCGTTTTTGTACAAACCTCCACAATTGTCTGCATGTAAAGTCATAGACTTTTCGCCACGTGTATAGTTTGATAGGGCATGATCCACCATTGATATGATGGCGTCTGGTCCGTGAATACCTTTACCATCAGGCCCCATTGTTTGGCTTTCGTCGATCAGGTAATTATACTGTCGAGGTGTACCATCGTCTCTGAATCCGAATAGGTGGACCTAACGGGAAATAAACAGACTTTCAGAAATTGAATTATACACCAATTCTACATCCAAATATCAAATAAAATCACTAGTATCAAAAACCATGAGAATGATATTCATAATTTGTATTACCTTTCTAGGTGTAACGAAGTACATAGGGCCCATCTGTCTGACATGATGTGGCAAAGAGACATTCTGGGAAAAGTCGAACGTGTAATGGATGTGCCTGTAATCCGTGGAACATGGTTCTGCCGGTATATCAGGAGGTTGACTTCCGCTCAGTTCCCTTTTGCTATTCGCTACACATGCCCTGTACACCTGAAACATAGTATGCATAACATAGACCTGTGGTTATCCAAATAGCGTTTGATGGTGGCTCAAGAGTGTATGCAAAAATAGCTGAAATGAGCTATTAAAAGTCATCCTTAAAGGTATTTTTTAGATAGAGGAGATAAATGATTAATGATCATGTATCACATTTGGAAACGAAAATTATTTAAGAAAATAAATGGTTGCCAAACTTTACCGTTCTGCAGAATATTGCCAAGTTCCGCAAGTATGATTTACCCGTGTTCCATTATATAAAGGGATATTCACATCACCTAGCTGATTCAAAGAGCTTTATGACAAAATGTTTGACGATGATGGTGGTTGAGGTTGTGACGATAATGAAAGAAACTTAGTGTACCTGATGTTCATTTTTTGCAGCTAATATATGTTGTTGCAGGTCCGTCGACGTTCTCAATTTGTCATCATCCGTCTGCGCGTCTCTGACTTTCTTTCGGACTATTTCACATTTTGCACATACGTCATTCTCTGGTGCGGAAATCTTTAAAACACAACAATAAAATGGGACATATTTTGGAAGGAATAAAGAGTGGACTACAACAATGCTCTTTATTCCAACCCATCAAGTTTTCACCATGACCTTGTACAGTACTTTCATGTACGAAAATGCCCAAGTGTGGGCCGGTACATCAACGAAGGAAAACATCAATATAAGCGGATATCACAATGAAATCGTAAGATTGTTGACACGATGTGAAACCCTAAAATGAAGCAAATGAATAAACTTTATTTCAACGCACATTCATGTAATAAAATCAATGTAGTTTAATATATACTGATAAAAGTCAATCTGTATATTGAAATGCTTTAAGCGTAAGTTCTGGACGGATGCCTTATCCGCAACTTATGGCCCCCTTTTTGTGCAATACAGTCAGTATTTCCATACCTTTATATATGAACAGCACTGTAACCATATTCCACAAAATCCTGAGATTTTGACGGCCCTGGTGTTCGTCTCTTGGCATGACTGTTGGTAAATTCCGTGGACAGCCACCTTTGTGGTAGAGGCCGGAAGGAAAACTGGGGGGATATCGTCACGTCCCCTGGGAGCAGCTGGCTGAGGAAGACCATTTTCTTCGGCATACATAATGATAAACTTCACCACCTATTCAATATCGCCAAACGCCAGTGCATGTCGGGGTTTCTTGCCTGTATTCCCATGGACTCGTGGTACATTGCCGTTGTCATTTATATGGCGAATAAGGTTCTTGAGTGTTTTTTCACCTATGTCATATATTATCAAAAAGGATTTCCTGTATATGATGGTTCTTTCAAATCGATATTCGTATCGTGTCCTCTTTCTTTCACCATACCTGCTGCGTTTGGGATCACTTCCAATTTTTATTAAAGCTCCCATCAGATACGCTTCTTTTGTGTCTTTCTCCATTTCTCTTAGGTTGAAGATATGCTCTATAATTGAATCGTCATCAATTGATGAAAGACAGTTCTGTGGACACCCACATCCCGCTCTCACATGTTGTAAGTCATTCTCTTCTTCCCCTAAAGACAGTAGAGGACTAACACTGTCTTGGGACGGTCCAACACGAGGTTCGTCTCTAGCCTGCTCCAACTGAGTTTCCTCCTCCTCATCATCATCATCAAGCATGTCACAGACTGCAATACCTTCTTCATCTTCACCTCTAGGCATAGATCTTGATTGAGAATTGAAAAAATCTCGGTAAAATTCATCAAGTTCCTGAAATTAAAAAAATTATGATAACTATAAGCAAGATATTTGACACGTTTTCTAGTATATTTGTGATAAATAATGTTTTATCAAAAAACAAAAATAACTACACGTCTGGTTGGTATTCGAACCCTAGGCCCTTTCGACAAAAATACATTGGGCTAACCCATTAACCGACTACGCTAGGGCGTTACTTAATCATAATGTGAAATAATAAATGAATACAAAAATCAATACTCTCGGACTTGACCGAAGAGCCGTTTCTATTATTAGGTATTGCACTTAAATATCGTTTTCTCCAACTAAATACGCTAATTTTACAAATTTAACTTTTTTCTAACAAACATATCTTATTTTGAGAAATATAAGCACTAAATCAATATCCTTTAAACGTTCTGCACACAATTTTGACATGTTAGGTGACAGCTAGCCGAAAAATGCAGACGACGTATCTGTCATCCGGTAGAGGCTCGTATTTTCTTAGTTATAAAAAAGTAATACCATTTAATTTACAACAACAAAGTTAAATGTGGATTACCTGTAATTCTTCCATCCTTTTCTTGTTGGTTCTCGACGAAAAAGTACGGATTCCTTCGAAAATAAAGGATACAGCGGAGATATCTTTTATCGTGATTTTACTTCCGCATTTACTCGTTCATACTCGGGTATTCTCGGTAACTTTGATCGGCGTTTTCCGTAATTATCGATTTTTGCGATAAGGGCCCTTTTGTCATGGAGAGGCTCATATGCTTTAAAAAATGAGAATATTTTGATTAAAGTAGTCACACATCTATCTCTCCTGTAGTATTTCCAGACCCGGTCCTGGCGGCGATACGTTACCACGATTTGGACGTGGTCGTCAAACGTTACTACCGGATGTTATAGCCTGGGATCTTGTCAAATCAGTCCTGTAAAATAGCTATAGTTAACACACATCTATCTTTCCTGTATTATGTCCAGACCCGTTCCTGGCGGCGAGGCGTCACCGCGGCCCACAGCGTCTAGAGAACATGATCGATGGGGGCGTGGTCGTCAAACGTTACTACCGGATGTTAAAGCCAAGGATCTTGTCAAATCCGTCCTGTATAATAGCTATAGTTAACACACATCTATTTTTCCTGTTTTTGTTTCCAGACCCGTTCATAGCGATGCGTCACCGTGGACTGAGGTATATTGTAGCCAGGAACATTGTCAAGCCAATTCTGTATATTAGCTATAGTTAACATACATCTTTAAGTCCTGTATTATTTCCAGACCCGTTCCTGGCGGCGATGCGTCACCGCGGCCCACAGCGTCTGGAGGACGTGATCGATTGGGGCGTGGTCGTCAAACGGTACTACCGGATGCAGGGGGTCGAGGATCACACCGAGGAGGAGGAGGAACAGCGGAACGGGGTCCTGCCTACCAACAACATAAACGCCATGAACCACGTTGATGGCGGGAAAGACAAGGAAGGGTCGTAACGGTTACACATGTAATAGAGAAAATAGTTTTGTAAACCATGTTATAGATACAAAAAGCTTTCAAAGTCGTTTAACTCTTTACCACCTGCAGACGACATTTTTTCATCTTGAAGCAGACGGCTTTAGAAAAGTTTTGTAAACATGTGAAAAACCTTTCAGTTCTGCTATTGTACTATGTGAATAGACTGAAAAGCATTGAGGTAAAAGGAGAAATTGCTTGTCGGTTACACATGTAATAGAGAAAATAGTTTTGTATACCATGTTATAGATACAAAAAGCTTTCAAAGTCGTTTAACTCTTTACCACCTGCAGACGACATTTTTTTTATCTTGAAGCAGACGGCTTTAGAAAAGTTTTGTAAACATGTGAAAAACCTTTCAGTTCTGCTATTGTACTATGTGAATAGACTGAAAAGCATTGAGGTAAAAGGAGAAATTGCTTGTCGGTTACACATGTAAAAGAGAAAATAGTTTTGAAATTTATGCTACCTAAAGCTTTCAAAGTCATTAAACTTTTTTACCACCTGCAGACGACATTTTTTACTTGATTTACTTGAAGCAGACGGCTTTAGAAAGGCTTTGTAAATATGTGAAAAACCTTTCAGTTCTGTTGTTTAAAGTTGTAAATAGATTGAAAAAGAATTGAGAAAAAAGGACAAATTGCTTGTGACAAGCAATTTCTCCTTTTGACACTATACATTTTGAAAATCGTCTGCTGCACGACGCAAAAATGTGACGTTAGGTGGTAATTTGTTAAGGTAGAAAGAACACTTATAATCTGCTATTTTGTATTTCTTTCCTTCGCCGGATTGCTTTGGTCGTTCTAGGTATCCATCGGTCTGGGCCGGAACTATTTCGTTTTACAACGAATAGTTCCGGCCCCGACCGATGTTTACCGAGAACGAACGAATCAATCCGACGAAAGAATGAGTTTAAAAATGGCGGATTATGGGTATTCTACCTCGAACATATCACGTGTCATTTTCTCTTGTACATCACAACAATTTCTTTGACTGTATGCTTCAAGTAGGATACACAAATCCTTGGGTATTGCGTGGCCAAGTGGCTAAGATAGCGGTCTAAGTTCTCCGGGTTGACGGGTTCGAGAACCATTGGTGCCTCTGGTTTCCTGGGAGTGTCCTTTTGCGAGATATTTTAAGGCCCTAGTCTGCATCATGTGTATCCATGAAAGCCGTCACATAACTGAAAAGGGTCCTGCGTGGCTCAGTGGTTAAGGTGGCAGAAATAGAGCTCGGGGTCCTTGGTTCGGTCCCCACAGACACCTCTGGTTTCGTGGGAGTGTCTTTTTACAAGACACTTCAGGGCCCTAGTCTGGTACTTGGGTATCCATGAGGGTTGAAATTGAACTGAAACATAACTGAAAACTTGTTAACACGGCGTTAAATGCTACAGGGACAAAGATGAAATATTTTGAAAAAGTGTTTATAATGATGGGTTATCAGACATGCTGATTTAGTTGTGCCCTATTTAGCGGCTCATGCATTTCATATCTACAACCTTGAATGCAAAAACAAGTAATACGATCAAGCATGGAATGTTATACTTCGTTTATGACATTGGGGAGCAATTTCACCTTGGTCCTCTTCCTCTGAAGCATTAACTTACCACCGCGAATATTTAATCTACTTTTTGATTATGCCAGAGAAACATCTCCAATATTAAACTCAATATCTTAACTCCTCAAATGATAACGAAAGAGCTGCAACCTCTCTAGATACATATTTGATCTATAACGTGACTGTTATGCTTTATATAAACTTATGATTAAAATACGACGACATGCCACGTTCTGTGGTAGGATTGAATTGTTGTTGCGGTCGAAATGTTATCAATAACGATGGGAAAAAAATCATATACACTTATACAAGCAGACTGCTATCCCAGCCGACAAATTACAGAATCATAAATCGTCGCTATCAATATACATGTAAATAGCCGTATCTTATGAACTGCAGATACCATACCATACTGTTTGTTATTGTTTTGTGAATCTCCAATATACGCATAATGCTGAGATTAATACAATGAAAGGGGTTCGTTTGTATAACAATTTACATGTAATTGGTTCATAGTTTAAGTTTGATATCATTTTGATGTTGTTTGGTATATATTCGCTTCCATTGATATTTTCGATGCTGATTGCATTCTTAGAACTTAACAGAATCACCGAAAAAATCAACGTGCATTAATATTATAAAAAAATTATGTGATCTCTTTCGTGCTCAAGCCGCTAATTCATGTCTCTTAAGGTAGAATACCCATAATCCGCCATTTTGAAACGAATTCTTTGGCCGAATTACTTCGTTCGTTCTCAGTACACATCAGTCACACGAAAAGTTTCGACCATGACCGATGTTAACCGACAACGACCGAAGTATTCTGACGAAAGAAAGAGTTTCAAATTGGCAGATTATGGGTATTCTACCTTAAGCCATGCTTATGGAATGGATATAAACTAAAGCATACACATATCCCTTTATAGGTTTTACCTTTCCCTCGTGTGAAATTGTGTGGCCGGTTCGAATTCAAAAATAAGAAGGCCACATATAGAATATATAACCACAAACGGTTTGTGTGGTTTTTTTTTTTTTGTTGAAATCCGTTGTGATAAATGGAAGAAGTATCCAAATCTCAATTTCTCTTTTTCTTATGATTGCCTTCATTAAGTTTACACTGCCCATATATCAAAACGCGTATATATGACGGAAATGTACAGAATGTATTCTTTGAAATTTAGATATATCTATACCCAACGATTTCTTGTTCATTTAGAAAAAGTATGAACAGAAAGGCAATCAAAATCGACATTGTTTAATGATGTATTCTCTAGAAGGAAAGCGTAAAGCAGGATTTATTACCTTTCTGGTGTCTGTATAGAATAATGACAACACAAGTTGTGATAGACAAACGAAATTTTATATGCACTCTATACGACAGTTGGATCTCTGTTTTCGCTGTTTGGAATGAATACTATTTACCATCAATTCTGCAATGATGTTCCTTTCTTAATTTTCGTTCTCGTCGATTGTGCTTTCATAAGATGTTTGCAGAAATCATGACTATTCTTCTGACTTTTATTTTCTCAATGCATTTTACGTTATATCAAAATCAAATGAATACATGTCATGTGTTTAATATCCATATCCTTTGAATGTATTGTTTTCATTTTTGTGTATTCTATTTTAGTTATAAGTTTACCATTGTTATTGTTGATATCGTTGTGTATTTTAGGTCATTTATACTGTACCATTTTGTAACCTGAAAACGATTCTTGTTGTAATCAAGCATGAGTAAAATGAATAAAATGCATCGTTGTTAAGATTTGACATCGACTTGTGTCTTTGATCTTTTGATATGAGAGGACATATTGTCCAAAAGTAGCCCGAACGTATGACCGCATCTGGAAGATTGCTGTTTCGAAACCCACGTTGGTTCATAGCAAGTATTTGTCAATGTCAACTAAGTCAACGTTTAGTTTAATACAAATATCGTCATTTATAATTGAATAAATGACCTTTTCACTCTCAGCCATATGTTGCTGTATGAGAATGTTTCTGGATATTATTTCTGAAGGCGCCATAGTCGAGCATGAACAATTATCCCAAATGGGACCCTTGCCTATAATAACGATTGGAATGGCATACGATATCCAATCTTAGAACTTTTAGAGATCAAGGAACCGTGGTATAACTAAAATGTTGTTAAAACGGTAAAAGACCATTATTAATTTGAAAAATCGCTAATCAGATGGGGGTTCAATAGAAAGCACCATACAAGACGGGCACTCATGTAACGTTTGTCTATATGTTAGAAGGAATATCCCTTTACCGAGCCTTTCCGGATTATTTGTATCAAATACGTTCTGAATAATCTTTGAAAAAAGGAAAATAAGACATCGCTCCCTTTTCCAACAACCGATCCATCTTCAGTTGCAATTAAATGTCTAATAAACAACAGCAACGCAAACTTGGATCATTATATAAAGAACGCATATACGCAGAAACATTCGTCCCGAGTCAGTATGGGCGAACATGGAGGATTCTCCCTGACGTGAAGTCAATTAGCGAAAGCATATTTATTGTACTTTTTAGCCAATATAAGATCAATAACCGGTGCCCGATGTCAGACCATTATGACATTGAATGGTTTCTGGTACAATAAAGAGATCGCTTGTTATCGAACAGTTTGTCTCAACTCTCATATCCGTTAACCCTTTCCCAAACAATAACGACATTTGACCACTTTGTTGCAGACGACTTTAGAAATAATTGTAGGAAAAGGAGAAATTGCTCGTAACGAGCAATTATTCCTATTCCTACAATGTTTTGTGCCTTATTACAAGATTATTTTCATATTTCATCACATTTTGAAATGTCGTCTGCAAATTCCTTCAATTTGGGACAGTCAAAAATGTGTTGATTGGGAAAGGGTAAAAGGTTCTTGTTCACAGAAGAGAACATTTGAAAGTCAAGATAAAATGTTGTTAAAACAATACGGTTTTGGCATTACTCTCTGCTGTACCATTAAAAGTAGCATTTGAAGCATATCCAATTAAGGAACCCAATTATTTCTTTATTGAACGATTTATAGAACAACTTATGGCCTTAAGTTTGAAAATATTACCTTTATTTACAAATTAAGGAGTATGGAACGAATGTTACCGATGTCGTTGACAGGCTTATATTATGTATATAATCATAGAATGTGCCGGTCAGATGACATGAATACCTGTGGTAAACTATCATTTGATTAGTTTTGAAGCATTTTCATACATCTTTCACAAGGATATTTTTGGCCCTGATTTCCGGAAGGCTTTCGAACACCTCTGTAAAGGTCAAGTGTACGACCATTTCTCTTTCGTTTTAACCCTTTACCATAAACAACGTATTTGACTCTCCCAATTTGAAAGATTTTGGAGACAATATTTCAAAATGTGATGGAATTGAAAAACAATCTTCTAATAGGTTAGAAAACATTGTAGGAAAAAGGAGAAACTGCTCGTTAAGACACACACTGTTTTCCAGAGTTGTCTGCAACAAACTCGTCAAATCGTTATTGTTTGGTAATGGGTTATTAAACCAATATGTAGAGAAATCTATTCTTTCTATTAGAGCTGCCTTTCTAACGTTCTCTACTCTAAATCCGTTATAGAAATGTGAAGAACGGGGCAATGCAATGTTACAAAAAACACATCATTAAAACGTTTAATTTATAAGAAATGAGACGAAACAAACATTTTGTATAGATATAAAAGACGTGTGAAATAACAAAGTTGCAATAGCACTGAACATTTCCCTCAAACGAAAATCAGCTTCTTTCCCACACTCAGTTATTCAGCGAAGCATTATTGGTGTATGGTAAAGACGCATAATGCTGTTGCTCATATTCCGATAAGTATAAACACGTGTGTTGTTTTCCTTTGTTGCTCTAATTTGTACATATATTCACTGTTAGGAAAAACTCACTTTGTATGTTTAAACCTATGAACTCAATGATTTAGCCGGTAAACTCAACTTCCTGTTCGTAACCGAATGTTTGACGCCATTTTGTGAACCCTGTATACTGTCGTACGTCTTTCTCTTACACTCCACACCCGAGTCGGAAAACCGCTTCCGCCTTTTCTCACCGGAAGTGAAAATATTCAAAACCCTCCGCTCTTCCTCTGGTTCCACGCTGCTCACAGAACACGAATCGCTGGTGTCCGCTTCGAGGTAGTTATTACATACGACTGGTTCCGTGTTTATTTGTCTATGACATTCGTCTAGTTCCCGGTCTTCCCTCTGTTGTTTCAGGGAACCGTTCACGGCTGCGTGCGTCGAATAGTTCGTGATGTAGCGTTTGGGCGACTCGGACGCGTTCTCTCGGCAAATTAAGCGTTTGAGGAACTTGATTCCCTTGACGATGACCTTCCGTCGTAGGAGGATGTAGATATAAGGGTCAAGGATCTGGTTAATGCTGGCTAGTCGTACACCCATCAGGTCTGCAGCATAGTTCACACGTCCAGTTACCTGGTTGATCAGGATGTTTATCTGGAGAGATAAAATAAAGATTTATTATAAAGTTGCAGGGTTTTTTAAGTTATATAACAGACTTCCATAAAAGGCACCTTCCAAATTGGAAATGTCTTTAAGATCATGTAGTTTTCCCAAAAACTCAAAGTCATACCAGCTTTTAGGCTTCCCAATTTAGCAATTTCAGCGATAAAATGTCCCAAATTCAACAGGCTTGTAGGAAAAGAAAGCCCTGAGTTGTATCTATTCGAGCGACCACAGGGGATTGAATCAATGCATTACTCCCAAATCCTTTTATATATCGAGGGTTCAGTGCAATACTATAGTAAGTGCTTCATGTTTATGAAGCAGTTACTATAGTCTTGCATTGAACCCTTGATATACTATATAAGATACCTGATATATCTTATTAACACTATATATATATAGAAGAATTTTTGTGTACTACATTGGTTCAAACCCCTATAAGGGCGACAATGCAAATCATGAGAGGATATGTAGAAAGACTTTCCGGAACTCATAAATGAAAGGTAAGCACGTTTTGTCGATTTGATTGTGAAGGACAAGTATGAATCGGATTCACATAGAATATTAACATGATTCATAAGGCTATATATTATATGTCTTATATGTCTCGATGAACTTTATTTGCACTACAAGGAAATATCATCTCATATAGGCTTTCCATCGGGAACTCATAAATGGAAAGAAAGCACGTTTGTGTCGATTTAATTGTGGAGGACAAGTATGAATCGGATTCACATAGAATATTAACATGATTCATAAGGCTATATATTATATGTCTTATATGTCTCGATGAACTTTATTTGCACTACAAGGAAATATCATCTCATATAGGCTTTCCATCGGGAACTCATAAATGGAAAGAAAGCACGTTTGTGTCGATTTAATTGTGGAGGACAAGTATGAATCGGATTCACATAGAATATTAACATGATTCATAAGGCTATATATTATATGTCTTATATGTCTCGATGAACTTTATTTGCACTACAAGGAAATATCATCTCATATAGGCTTTCCATCGGCTCGAACTTTCAAACACCATATTAAACATTTTGAACCTCATCCTACCGAAAATATGGCACCCTTGATATTGCCGATTTTTATGTTAAGTTAGATTATCGCCACATCGCCATCGAATTGTTCACTTTTTCAACGCCACTGTCTATGTGAAAAGATGTAATAAACGAGATGTACTCTAACGGTTTAGGTTATAAAAGATCCAAAATGGTGACAGACGATGATACCGACATTGCATATCTTTTTTCATGATAACATCGCCGAGAATCGAATCGATAACTTTCCCCACCACAGGCAGACACTTTACCACATTGTCAAGGAGTTGTAAACTTTTAAAGCGCCACAGCGAAAAAGGTTGTAAACAATCTCTTTTTCATGACGATAACTGTGATAAAGTATATTGCCACAAAATTATCCTCTTTCATGGCGCCACAGTATGTGTTAAACAAGATGATAAACGAGCTGTATTTGAACTGTTAAATTTATAGGGAGACTTTAACATGGTGCTTCATGATAACACCGATATTGCATGTCTTTTTATGGCGTAAACCTAGCGGCATGTGCTCGAACCGACAACCTTCCCGACCACGAACTGATACTGTACCACATCGTCACCAAAGTATCCCCTTCCATAGCGCCACAGTATGTGTGAAACAAGATGATAAATGAGTTGTACTTGAACTGTATAATTTATGGGAGAATCTAAAATGGTGATACAAGATAACACCGATATTGTATATAGTCTTGCATGACGTAAACGCAAGTAAGATAGCATTATAACAACGGCATTTGCTCGAACCGACGATTTTCCCAACCGAGGACTGATTCTTCACCACATCACCACCGAGGTATCCCATTCCATAGCGCCACAGTATGTGTGAAATAAGATGATTAACGAGATGACGTTAACGGAAGTGGTACAACATTATGATTATGGCTTGAGCTCGAACCTACAACTTTCCCCACCATAGCCGATACTTTATACCACATTTCCACCGAGTTGTACCCTTTTAATGTACCACAGTATATGTGTGAAAAAAGAAGATAAAAGAGTTGTACTTGAACTGTTTAATTTATGGGATAATCTAACATGGTGATACAAGATAACACCGAGTTTATGCATATCATGTCTATCACGTTAACGTGACTGATACAACATCATGATAACGGCTTTTGCTCGGACCGACAACCTTCCCCACCACAGGGGGACACTATACAACATCGCAACCAAATTATCCCCTTCCATAGCGCCACAGTATGTGTGTAATAAGATGATAAACAATCTGTACTTGACCTGTTTAGTTTATAGGATAATCTAACATGGTGATACAAGATAACACCGAGTTTATGCATATCATGTCTATCACGTTAACGTGACTGATACAACATCATGATAACGGCTTTTGCTCGGACCGACAACCTTCCCCACCACAGGGGGACACTATCCAACATCGCAACCAAATTATCCCCTTCAATAGCGCCACAGTATGCGTGAAACAAGATGATAAACGAGTTGTACTTGAACAGTTTAATTTATAGGATAATCTAACATGGTGATACACGATAACACCGATATCATACGTGTATATCTTTTTTATGACGTAAACGTAAGCAAAAACAGTATCATAACAACGGCCTGTGCTCGAATCAACAACTTTCCCCACCACACGCGAACACTATACAACATTGCAACCAAACTACCCCTTCCATAGCGCCACAGTATGTGTGAAACAAGATGATAAATGAGTTGTACTTGAACTGTTTAATATATATGGGATAATCTAACATGGTGATACAAGATAACACTGATATTGTATATCTTATTCATAACGTAAACGCAAGCGATACAGCATCATAAATCTAGGTCCCGGGTTACAAGGCAAATATTTCACAAAACGCGATCAGCTCCTATTTCCATCATTGCCTATCTTTGATATAGCTTCCGTGGACTACTTTAGAAATAATTAAGACAAATGGATAAATTGTTTACAGTGAGCAATTGATCTTCATTTTTTTTTTCGAATAGTTTATTTCCATCGTCTTAGAATCTTAACCGGAACTTGATTAAATGGATCCATCCAAACGTTAGGTACATGCGTACGACAGAAGTAGTTGATTTTTAATTACTTTTTCATTTTGACAAGGATTTATAACCTATTGGACAAAGTTTTCAATCAGAGGAATTTCGATTGTCTATGCTCTTGAGATACCTGGAAAGACCTACCAATATTGAAAATGGTGATAATTTCAAATTTAAAACAACAAAAGCAGCAGACAACAGTCTTAAAGTATTACAAAAAAAAAATTTGTTGGCGATATTCAAATCAACATGAAAATTAATTATATAGGTATAGCAAAAACCCAGCTATGCTTGCAATCTTTATCTGAAATCTGAGCTCTCATTCTCTGTGACATGTTGTTAAAATAATTGCTAAAATTACCATTACAGTGTACATCTGTTAAATTCTCTAATAAGAATAGACATTGATTGGTTAGCATTTGACTGGCATATAATGGTCGCTTCCAAGGAGATGTTGGGAGTTCCCTGAACTGTCGACTAATTTGCTTTTTTCCATAACTTTCTCGGGAATTTATATTAGCAAACTCTCAAAACATTTCAAATACCAGGAGGAAAAAATAGCATTGTACTGAAATGCACTTAACTTTTCCTTATCAACTTATTTACCTTTGCGCACGATATGAGACACTGAACTCCTTGTGAATAAAAAAATGGAAATTACTCAATCGTCAAAATTAATCTCTTTTCTGAGATATATATTTAATAAGATCGTTTCTTTTGCTTTCGTCAGCTATTGCCTTGTACGTTGATAGTCTACACTGTGTAACGGCAGATGATTTCAATTTTGATCGGTAGTACCTTTTTATATGATCTTAAGGGTTACCCAATATTCTGTTGGGTTAATTTGTAGAGTGTTGAAATATATTGATAGCGTATCTAGGTACCGCCTCACCGTGTTCATATCTAATAATGATTGGCGAGTTTGGTTTTTTTATCACAGACACCTATGAAAATGGGGTAAAACATCCATTTGCGTACGCATTTGGGCCACGTCACGTCACTGACGTGGCGGCTGGTCTGGGGTTACGCTGTTTGCCATCTTAAAGGACATCAAGTTCTACCTTTAAATGAATACAAATGATGATAACTGTCGTGAGTAGATGCTGGAATAATTCCGCTAAGAAAGAGCTGAGTCAGCGGTTTTTATTTATGTCCGAGTGCCCCTTTTCGCGTGACGCGGCCCATTTGTCAAATCAAGATATTAGAGAGTATGGTTATACTATATGTATATCGAAAATACGTGTGCTCTAGAATTGAAATCAACATCAAATGACAATTATAAAGTATTATTCGTCTCTGTATCATTGACAATAGATAACTCTGCAAACAGAATTTATTTTTCATCAAGGGTTCCTAAGACTTTTGTTAAATATGCGTCAAAGTAAGCTTTAATGTATTCTATAAACGCAGACACTTAAAATATTATGAATATTGGTTGGTGATTTACTCTGATGATCCAATCTGTAACTGTGCGAAGAATATGAAATACCTACGTCTGGATCATTAGGACTAGTTTCTGATGTTATTTTTCCTATCCGCTTGGGCAATGTACTCTTGTTTTAAATCGGGGACTAGAGAAAGCTACATTAAGTCCTTTTTTTCAGTTTCACCAAGAGTTCATCCGAGCAATTCTCCGACAGGCCAATCTGGAAATCGTTTCTCAGTTTCAAGATATACGCTTTTGATACAGTTTCTTGAAATATACCATCTGTTTTTTAGGAAATCACATCGAACAGATGTTTTACATCACCATTGATTACATATAAGAAGGTTTGTATAGATCAGAAATTATGTTTAAAAAGTCGAGTCCGAGAAATAAAACAAATACAGACTAGGATGCGCCTATAATCATATATCAATGTAGTACCAGGGTATTTGCCCTGCAATACAATACCTTCGACGTATGTGCAGTCAAATTCAATCTATAAAATAGCCAATTGTTTTTGAGACATAACTAAGACTAGTGTATATACACTAGTAAAAAAAACAACACATGCACACACAGCAACTGTTCGACCTGAAGTTTTCAGATAGATAATCACTCAATGAGTTTGAAGAGACGTTAAAAATGTTTGTCGTTAAAAATAACAAGATCCCATTTATTTTGACCTTGTAATGTTAGTATGTATGTTTCTGAATTGTTATGAAAAGAAAACTTTGTAAGTTTACGTCGAGTAAAGTATTTATATTAATGTTCGTATAATCGAGAACCTATTCATACTGCGTGAGCGACCAACATAATGTGTAAGACTGACATTGGTACTACCTCATGATCTGAGGTGTCTGCTCTATGTTTAAAGTTTACATTTTTCGATCAATTAAGGATCTGAGAGTATTTGTTTATTTTCACATTTCCGCTTCAGTTCTGAGGCTACATGTTTACTATAAACACGTTAAGATATAGTATGGGTTCAATGGTTGAGCACGGATGTACATAGAGCATGTGCCAATGTCTTAACAAAAGCCCTCTTCCCAATGATGGCATGAAAGGAATCTATATCATGGTACATGTACAACGTATTTAGTATTAATTCAATGTGGTGCATCCCAAGCTGAATGTTTCAGAAAACATTATTAAAATCAACAGGTAATACAATTTCTTTATAAATGCATATGACCCAAAGAGAACATCACAACATTTACCCTCAGACACCGTATCTATAGTCTCTTTGGCATTGCAAAGACATGCCGACAAAATATATACGGACATAAAATCTTTGACAATATGACATCGTGGCATTTAATTACAGACATATTCTTGTTTTGGTGTTACCATGACCTGGGTCCAAGAATGTATCGCAAACTTTAACCTCGGACACGTTATCGATGATTTTATACATGAAAAACTCTGCTACTAGAGCGAGTCTTGCGAATATTTAAAAGTCTACATTTGGCCCAAGTGCTTGTTTTGTATACATTGTTTCAAGGAACCAAAGTCTAGAGTCAGAAATAGAATAGCAAGCGGCAGTTTTACCATCGATGTAAAATGAACCAAAGTTTGAAAACCTAAGCCACATCGCATATGCTATGATAACACAGTGCCTTAACATTGGTTTCGTGTGCAATCATACACTGTACTTAGTCTTGATTACCTGCCCCTTAACATTACATTGGGTATTAATTTATCATAGCACGACGGGAACCAGACTAACACTGTACTTACATTTAGTGGGAACCAGCACGTTGTAAACACGACGGTGATGGCAAACAGGAACCAGATCATTTGGGTCTCCTCTTCCAGTTTGAGCTTGGCCTTGGAGCGGATGGTCGTGCGTCTCTCTATCGACGGCGAGTTGTTGATCTTGCGCGTCTTCTTCATCTTGATAAGCGTCACAATGACGATGACGTTCGCCACCACGATGACCGAGATCATGATGACGCTAGTAAAGGCGTACGTGTAGGCGTACGCGGCGTCCGTCCGCGTCTCCTTGTGGAAGTTGAGGAAGCACCAGGAGCCCGGGAACTGGTGGGCGTAACTCCCGAACCCGAGAAATGGCTGGCAACTGAACAACGTCACGAAAACGTAACAGCTTAGTATCACTACGCGCGCCCGACGTTTGTTCACGGCCCGTGCGTGGAAGTACGGGAAGCGCAGGGCCAGTGCGCGCTCCAGCGACATGCAGCACACGAAAAGGGGCGTGATCATTCCCAGGAAGACCATGACGAAGGCGTGGTATTTGCACACTGGGTCCCCGCCCACCCACTTCATGTTGTTGGCGTACACGATTATTGCGATTGGACCCGTTAGAAGCTGACCCGTTAAGTCCGTCAGCGCTAGTCCGATAAGGAAGGTATAAAACACGGTTTTCTTCATCTCCTTCTGCGCGGTTAGTAACACAATGATTGCAATGAGGTTGCCTATTACACCTGCTGAGAGCATTAATATGGGCGTGGATAGACTTATACCCAGCCCCTTTCTGTCACACATGGACTGACCCACTATCGACGTATCGTTGTCGTCGCATATTGAGTTGATGCTGTAGTCCTCCATTGAAGCGTTCACGTTCAGCCCCGTTTCCATTGAGAAGGTGACGTTGACGTTACTTGTGACGTTACCGCTGTCCGGACTGCCGTCGACGCTGTAACTGGTGAAAGTTCCCGCCATGACTGACGCTCTTGTCCTGTAAAGATAGTGAAGAATAGTTTGATTCATAGATATATTTTCCGTTTCTCCGTATTCATTTTGAGGAAACCACGGGATAATTGCGTAATGCATAAACGATTGTAAAGGAAAGAGAAATTATTCGTGCCGAGCAATTGTTTTAAGGATTCTCCATGATAAACGCATATTGCATAAAGCATTGCGACGTAAAACGACATTGCTCATGGCAAGGAATTCCTCCTCTAGCAAAACATATAAAGACAATGAACGGTAGTTTGATCCATTAATCTATCATTATCTATACTGTAAGGAACCTAAATGGTAAATTTATAATGCATAAACTATTGCGACAAAAAGGGACACTTGTGAAGACAGTGCAGAGTAGTTTGATTCATTGATCTTGCTATTTTTCAAACTCGTTTTAAGCAACTTCGATGATGGATGTATAAACCATTGCGACAAAAGGAGAAATTTCACGTGACAAGCAATTCTTCCTTTAATCCCACTTTTAAAGACATTGTGGAATAGTTTGATCCATCGATCTTTTTTATACTTGTTTTAAGGAACCTTCATAATAAATGCATAAACCATTGCGACAAAATGCGAAATTGCTCGTGACGAGCAGTTTCTCGTTGAGTCACGATTGTTTCTACAACATATCGTCAAAAAACGTAAAACATTTTTATGCATTCTGTTGCCTACTGTTTATCAAAATGAGAGAACACAAACTCGCATGGGAGAGAGGGAGTATTTATCTGGGTTTTTTCCCCTCCTAAGATAACATAAAATTTGATTAAAATTTAATTCTCAGATTGTTCGTTTAGAGTATCAATACAGAAAACAGACAACAAAGTCAACCTGTTCTAATCATTAAAAAGGTATCATATCAAGGAAAAGTACAAACGTCAATTGAAATAAACATTAGAAAGTATTCCAAAGTTCAATACCCCGTAAAAGAAAGGAATTTATAAACACCGCGGGTCAAATATTGTCAACATAAACTTCATGTCAAGCAAGAGGTCTAACATTAACCCCTGTAAAAGAAACACATTAACCTGCGAATGTTATCCCTGTATTGTATACACCAGGGTACCGTATTACTAAACATGTTATGCTTAAAATTTGCGTAAGTTCAATACAGCATTCCCTCCTATTTCAATATTGGGCTGAGAAATATTGCAAAGTAACACATCATTGGAATCGTCTCTCCGAGACGCTTCCAATGATGTGTCACATTGTGATATTGTTCTTTCATTCAAGATACTAGTCATGCTTATCAGTTTTGAGTTACGCAAATATTTTCCTTGAGTTGTTAGTAAAACGTTGCACAGGGACTTAGCTATAACATTATTTACATGTACACACGGCTAGGGGGTCTGGCTAATGCTTCCCCCATTTTGTGTCTATGTTAAAGCTGATTCAAACTAAGGGTGACGCGTAATACATGCAGGAAATAGACATAAAACTTAGGAAAGAAGTCATGGAATTTAAACGTAACGTTCAATGAAGACCTATGATTTAAGTTTTCTATGCACAACTATTCGCACCGACAGCTATTGCGCCTGTGAGTCATGTGAACACAACAAATATTTTTGATTTCAATAATATTCGATAAGATCATTGTGACAAAATGGGGGAAAAAATGAAAATGTTCACCAACAATCTTTAGGTTGAATTTCACATAATACTAAATTCGTGTGCATCAACAAATAACGGTTTAAACAAAACTTGGACAATATCGGTTCGGTGTTTTGCGAAATCGTTGCATCATAGGTTTAACCCTGGATAATCTTCTAAACGTAAACAAATTCTTTCTTATACCTTGATTGTCGTAACCATTAAGAAATAATTAGATAATGACTCTTTCGGTTTAAGATGACCATATAAAGTCCGCTATTTGATACCGGGTTATAACAGCATGACTTCAACAGGTTTATTATGACAATATAATCCATACGAGACAAACACACTTTTGATAAATGATAGTTTCAAGCCGTCATTAATATTTAAACAGCTGTGCGCAGAAACGGGTGTTTTTCTCAGTGTAAATATGGGATACAATAAAGATACTCATAAACTTGTGAAGTAATACCTCGGGTCATGCTAGCTTGTACTCCGTTTATACAACGATTTACATTTCTGTCTAGGAATGGTGTGTTTTATCATATCAATTCCTTTTATTGATATTTTTTTCACTAAACGCCGGGGGATTGTATCCATGGAGGTAGTGTGTACATATTAAGAGAATTATCTCACAGGTTCAGATTAGAGGTTGTTGTTGTTGTTGTTGTTGTTGTTCTTGATGTTTTGCTTTTTGAGATAGAATGATATGGTGTCCCAGTTCTTTGAAAGGGAATCTCGGAGCTAGATCATGACAGACTTTGTATCCCCCTTTATAAAACTGTGGTGAATATATAGCACATTTCATTTGTATTATAGTTAACTATTTAACCGTTTTATTTTGTTAACAATGCTCTAACTTTAAATTACTCATATGTAAGGGATAGTTTCCTTAGATAAGCTTTACTACGTTTTACTTGTTTTTATTTAGTCAAGGGTGTTCCACAAGTAAAGAACAAAAAACATGTAATTTTTTTATCGTTTAATGGGGACGAATGTTAAATCACCTTTTAAACTTTTGGCACTCATTATTTACGAGATAGTCCCTTTAAAGAATGTTATGAAACACCCTTATTTTGACCTGTTTTCCGAAATTGATTGTTCTATTTTAATGTTGGCTGTAATTGTAAACCCTTTTGTTATGTCTTAGCAAGACAAAAGAAAATATTGATCAATTATCCAGGATGGGGTAAGTGAATTGTTACAGATCAATCGTAACGTTTTGTGTTTAGTAAATGCTTCAGATTAAACACAAACCAAGAGCTTTAACAATAAGTTTATCGTTAGATACATATTCCCTAGAATGTAGCTTTGTTTATTTGTTTGATATACTTGTTTTACATCGATTGTAAAGGAAGTTTGGTTAAGCCAATCGAGCCACTCTCGATGACTGCTTTCTGGACAATACACCAGTACTTGCGCCGGTTTGTTGGTTAGTCCCGGCAATGTTCACCTCGTCTAATGGGGATTCGAACACGGAACCCTCGGTGGTAGAAGGGGCCGACGGTCTACCACTGTACAACTGTCGCCCGTAGTGTTTGTTTACAAAACTGACAACCCTTTTAATGACGTCGCAAAAGAATCGCATCACCTACCAATAATCATTATGGTAATCATGATATAAAAGAGAAAAAGAGTTATCAGCAATATCAATTCTTTCACTGATAACTTTGAATTTTATATACCATTGTTTATTTTGCATCGAAATCACGACAATGGGGGAAATAACGAATTCGTATATATCAAAAGCATGGGTTAATTTTCTTAATTCAACAAAGGAACTACGGTTAAAAATAAAAGATAAATAAAAATGGAAAAAGAACTCTCTCATACACAGGAACTGTCTAACCAGAGCAATCATTACTAAATATCCTCATGTATGTACCAAATGACTCTACGAAAAGTGGGCTAATCACTACGAAATCACCGTAACAACTAGTACTTCATCGTTACTAAGAGCGACATACATAGTCGAGTTACTATCTTCTTTGAGCAATCCCACAATATTTACTAACGGCTTGTTACCCAGCTGAGTCCTCCGAGTCAGGAATTGAGATGGTTATCTTGAATACTAGAAACCCGGGGGTAAGGATCTGTGCGTTTAAATAATTACCGATTTGAATCACATTTGCTCCGCTGTGCATTTAATTAACCCCTATAGTGATGGAACCGACTTCATGCTTTTGCAAACAGGTTAGATCCAGTCCAGCCGCCAAGTAAATTGGCGGCTGGCCTATGATCTAACCTGTTTGTTACTCTGGGTATCTTTCCTCATCAAAACTAAGCAAATATTTAAGGTTTTGGAAAGAAGACGACACAAAAAGTATGTTTAGAAATTACCCAGCATTCTAAAGGTTAGCTCAGCTGTCTGCAACGTGTACATTAGGCCGCTAGTTGGCTTATATACTATATGCTAGTCCCTTTTAAATGTGGCCGTTGAACGCAATGTCGACTTTATGTACAATTTCTCACATGCATATAATTTATTTGTCTCCTTTTTACACCAAAGAAATCATAAAATTTAAGACAAACCTTGTACAAAGAGAAGGTTTTTGTGTTGACGTCTTGCCTCGAATATGATTTAACAGTATTGTTTTGTTATTAACCTCAAAGTATAAACAGTAGATTTTCGTTGATACTTTGAAGACTATGACCAGCACATAGCAAATGATCCTGACATTAACCGCCGAAAATTAAACTTCCCAATTCAATGCTTAAGTAAGTACCTCACAAAAAGGATACTTTTGCTTTATATTATCGAAATGCAGATCTGACAACCAAAACTACAATATCAACAGTCTTGCTCAGCCTTGTTTTTGCCCCACCGTTTATGATTAGCTACGCGCGTGCTTCACCTTTCTGCCATACATCTTTCTTTGGCATTGATATTGATCTAGCATACGATGCAGTAATATTGTGAGCACTACTGTATTGTATCGAACCATCGAAATATGTATCCAGACTTTTTTTGTTCCCAATTAATCTGAACACATCGGGTTTATCCAATGAAATGCCTCAGAGATAATAGGGATGCCACCACATTGTTTTTCGCAAGACTTACGCCATTGTACTTTCGTTTCCAAACATAGTTCTTAAATTTGAAATCTAAATAATCATTTATTATCATGAAAGAAACAGTTATATATTTCACAATTTATTATGGCACTATCATTTATAAGTTATCGATAAGATATTACATATATTTAAAATGATGCTCAACAGTTACATAAATATTAAACTACTTAACGCGGACGCTTATAGGAAGTGTGTTATTAGCCGGAGACGATTTACCCGAATAATTGTATTCCTACACTTTTATCCGGGGTGCATTTCTTAGCTCACGGAAATACCCGAGTAGTTACGATTGTAGTAAGTACTCCATAAAAAGATAGTCTTGAATTATATCCTCAAAAAGCAATTCTGACATCAAACCTATAGGCGCCTGTTTAGCGTTGTTCATGTCCCATCGTGTATAACTATCGCCATGCGTGCTTCACCGGTCTATTATACAACTTACTCCAATATTAACATTGATTGAGCATTCAATGCATCCTATATGGTGAGCCCCTCACAAAAAGCTACAGTCTTGCAGGGAACCATCGAGATATATATCCAGACTTGGTGGCACCACCCAAGCCTCGTTTTGCTTCCCAACGAGAACGATAATCTTCTCGCATGCATCCCATGTCCCTACTCTACCATGGCATGAAACATTAATTTGTTTCTCCGACCACACAGACAGACGCCGTTATCCCTTACAGTTCTGAAACCGATTTCATGCTTATGCAAACTGGTTAGATCCAGGCCAGCCGCCAAGTAAATTGGCGGCTGGCCTGTGATCTAACCAGTTTGCTACTATTAGTATTTTCCTCATTAAGATTAAGCAGATATTCAAGGTTTTTGAAAGCAGACGACACAAATCCACTTTTAGAAAATTGCCCAGCATTGTAAGGGTTAAAGACGTCTTTATTATCTGTTAGGGTATCACATTTGTTTACAGAGGGTTCATTCATAAAAACGTTTAGACTCTTCTCGCGTAAAGTGGGTAGAAAAGATGGGTCGCTTGAAGTACAACCGAATCAGCATATAGAGTTTTCGTATGCTGCACAAGAAAGGACGTTTCGTATTGCATGATGATTTTGGCTTGTCTAATGTCGTATATCTTCGTTCAATGTATCTTAAGACAAGAACCAATTATGATTCATTTTTCAACAGTAAACTTTCTGAAAAGAAGTCCAAGGAGACGATAACTCTTGAATTGGAGAAATGCAATTTTCCTTCGAGATCATCGGTGGAAGTTGTCGTAAAAGAAAATTGGGCATGGTTTTGGTTCCATGAAAGGTACTTCTTAGTCCTGATGAGGTGTGGTAGAAGACCTATTCGCAAGCTTTGGCGATTATGTAGGGCTTGTACTGACATTTTGTCGTGGGGCGCTGAGTCTTTTCTCTCTCATCAGTTTCACCTTAATCATGGAATGTCGTAAAAATTCTTCACATGTCGTAAAATGATACTGAGTTGAAGAAATAGTTATTCTTTTTTTACAGGTTAATTAATGTCGGTACCTTATCTTAACGGATATATCCGACGAAACCTTCGATTATCGGAAATTATGGTAAACGTTTTCCGTTGGATTTCATTTTTCCCGGAAAACGAGCAATTGGCTAGAATGCCACAGGCGTGCACAATACAAAGAAAGCAGTAAGAAAGGTTATCTAATTGTTTTATGGTCTGACACCGATGATGAATATATTTCATTGCTGGCGTCGAGCACACACGGGTAAATGTGCTTTGTAGAGCGCTTTATAATTGTTAAGCTCTTGGCCTGCCTGTGTTTGTTTGTGAGAGTTTAACATCTCGTCAACAGTTTTCAGAGTTAATGCAATGCCAAGATCATAATCGACAGAGAAAGACCCCAAGATAGCAATTTATTCGGGTTAGTCAAGCCTGGTAGAACCATCGGTATTCGGTAATCTTCCCATGACAGGATTTGAACCAATATTGAGAGGGGCCATGCGATTTCAAGTTTTGTCGTCAAACCACTAGAATTAGGAAATCCACACAACTCGCAATTCTGTAGCGTCAACCTTTGCTTGTTGCTAGTGGTCTTCGTTCCAATCATAATTGTCAACGACTGTTGAAAGTACAATATAGAAGTGTTTCATCATGTCTTGCTTTAAAAAAAGCCCTCAAATTATTCATATATTAAACTCCACCACATGTGATAAATGGCGTCATAGAACAGTAAGTGCGGGTCGCGCAGAGTGATTCACGACGACAAATTTATTTTCACAGGGCCTAATTGGACGCGCCGGTCCTAAATTTCCCAGGTCGTTTGTGCGGATAGTTCGCCGTACGATAAGCCCCGTCGTCGTAAACGTCTGCTATTCGTAACATAAACTCCCGCACTATCATACTTGGTATCTGTAGGGTTTTGTGTGGTTCTCCAGAATTGCTGTTGGCATTTATTTAGACACTTATGGTACGCCCGCTATCTTTTAGATAGGTGTGTTAGTGAAGCGAGTACTTAACCCATTACTAAACGTTAAAATGGCAGCATTTAACTTGAGAGATTAACGCAAGCAAAGTCCAGCAAGCCATTTTCTTTCTTTAACCAAACACCAAATGTTCGACTGTCCCAAATTGAAAAAAGTTTGCAGACGACATTTCAAAATGTGATGAAATTGAAAAATAATCATCCGATAGGGCAGAAAACATTGCGGGAAAAGGAGAAACTGCTCGTTAAGGGTTAAAACAAAATGTGTCACCACAATATTTTACAGAAAGCGACAAGGAGGCAAACTTCGGGTCATTAAAAATAGAAATTTGTAAAGGCAAAGGTTAACAAGACTTCGATAAAGTTGTAAAATATCATTTCAAAGGCAACGTTTAATATTACAGTCTATTAAATTTTGATATCTTTGTAAGGGATTTTATTATCAAAGTGATATTAAACTTGTTTACCACCCGATACCTCATTCTAAACCACATCATTGATCCATGCTGGACGAATCAGTAAACGAGAGGCGTAAATAAGCGTAAAGCGCAATTTGTCATTTACAATTACATGTATATATCGAGCATGAACCAATGCAACATGAGGCGAAATTGCTCAGGGCGTGCAATGTATCCACATGTTGTTGTTTTAGTAATTATCAACGTCATATCTTTCTTGGCTTGCTCAACAGGGAGGGCGAAATCCGTTTTTCGTGTTGCCCTGCTTGTCAAAGAGTCTTTCCGGACAAGTTAATTTTAACTGAAATTTACAATATATCTATTATACAGACAAGTGCAGAAAGAATAGTTGGTATGTATGGAGTAAATCAAAATGAGATTTCGCCGCCCCTACGTCAAGGTGAAGTGCTA
Source organism: Cerastoderma edule (assembly GCA_947846245.1). NCBI lineage: Eukaryota > Metazoa > Mollusca > Bivalvia > Cardiida > Cardiidae > Cerastoderma > Cerastoderma edule. Next base: position 34,628,801 of record OX401405.1, on the reverse strand, counting down.
ACTATTAAGGCAATGTTTAAATGCCTAAATAGGTGGAAACTTGACTCGGTTAACAGCCTAACCTTGTAATATTGGAATAAATGCTAAATGTTATCTGACATTAACTCATTACCAAACAATAACGACATTCAACAACTACGTTGCAGACGACTCTGGAAAACATTGTGGAAAAAGGAGACATTGCTTGTAACAAGCAATTTCTCCTTTTCCCACAATGTTTTCTCCACTATCAAAATATTATTTTCCAATTTCATCACGTTTTGAAATGTCGTCTGCAAACTCTTTCAATTTGGGACAGTCAAAAAATTGGCGTTTGATTGAGGAAAGAAAATGGCTTGCTCGACTATGCCTGAGTTAGGCTCTCAAGTAAAGTGCCATATGTTATCAAACCTTCTTGCATACTCAGATCAAATAATTGATCGATAAAGGCGGCTTTTAATTGGTTAACCACTTGCTCTGTAATACTCAAATCTGTCCCATCTGCTGTAGAATAGAACACTTTAGAAACATCTCTATCAAAATAGCTTATTGCTCAAAATGAGTAATTCATCATTTTGTCACAATGCATTCTACACAACAGCAATAAGAAAAGACATGATTCAAATTTATTTTTGTCGTCTGATATTGTTTTCAATTTGAATTAATTCCCGTAATGGAGTAATGGGTAAAAACTCAATAGTGTTGAATTACAACGTTTTATTTGTTATGTTTTTTTTTTATTCATTAACCAAATAACCGCCTAATGCCACTATCTTGTGTTTTGTATCAGACTGCTTTCAAAAAGCATTGTGGCAAAAAGAGAAATTGCTTGTCACAAGCAATTTCTCTTTTAGCCACGATGCTTTATTAATCTATTCACATATCACAACAGAAGAGCTGAAAGTTACAAACCAATGCCATCACTTGACTGGAACTGAAGTAGTTAAACATCTTCCATCATCAATTGTTTCATTGAAAGAAGCAACCCCTGCCATTGTCTAATGGTATTTGGTAAAACCCTCAATCTTCCACATACGGGATGGTCAATTACTCATTTTGATTCCTCTTGTCCGTATTTCGATTTGTGTGGGATTTGATATAGCGATAGGGTTTTCCTTTCAACATAAGACGCAGCGCTAGATCCAGTTATTATTCCGCCTTCAATGTTGAGTCCTATCTATGGCAGTAGGCCTATTTGAAGAAATAAGATTTCGATTCATTTTCATTCGAAATTTTGTACGAAGAAAGACTAAACGAACGAACGAACGAACGAACGAACGAACGAACGCATATTTCAATATAGTGACATATGATAAGTATAAACAGTAAAATACATGTACATTTATAAAAATACAACACCCGGCCACGTTGGGCTTATATGTTACTTTAGTACATAAGTACATAAGTATGAATGACAAAATATGCAATGTGACAAAAAGTAACTGATAATTATCACTATAGGTAAAATTGCTAATCAACAATTAACTCTATAAGATAATTCTGTATAGTAAAATTTACCAGCATACTGAGATTTCGAGTGCACATTCAAAAGATACTCTCAAGAGAAGAAAGAAATACTCGATATGCATAAGTTATATAATTCGTTGAATTGCTTCATAACGACGAAACTGGTTCGGTGGGAGTGTGATTAACATTATTTTGACAGATTAATCGGTTAATTTGGTAAATAATATGCTCTCATTATGTAACTTAGTGAGCAAAACTGCTGATAATTACACGTAAAATAGGGACATTTAGTACCCTTAAGTATACGTAATGTATCGTGTTTATTGGGAGAGTGACATTTAACAGACGATGTGTTGTTTACTCACAATAGTAACAAACATGCGGATCCAACTAAAGATAGAAACAATCATACTGGTTCCACGGTATATTTCGCACAGTGTGGATGGTGAACTGCAAGTTTGAGATCGCACCGTATTGTATCAAAGACAAGAGAACCTATATTAGATATAGCCTCCATTCATGACCTTCTGTGTAACTGGGAAAGCAATGCGATTCGAAAGTATTTTCCAGGTCAAAAACGGGAAGTGTTGGTTTCAATCCAGTGAGTATGTAGTCGTATATGCCTAACTATCACCGCCGTGTAACCAAATAACTGTTGGAAAAGGCTTTCAGTCATTCACAATACAGCTAAAGGCATTTTCGAGTTAACATTTTAAGGGTACAATGACGTACATAATGACGTTTCTTTGGAACTGCTTAAACGACTTTCAACCAATGATTCACAGAGTACGTATTGACTTTTTGAAGATGGCTTTTTAGCGATAAAGTGACATTATGTAACTTTACCCATATGTAACCGAATAACGATTGAAAGCGGCTTCCAATCTTTCGCAAACTATCTAGATGCATTCTTAATCGTAAAGAGACATTCCATAGGCCATGCCACCCTATAATTATGGTAGACGTCTGTTACCAGAAAACATAAACAAAACTCCCTACACCCGATGAACTCACTGTTATAGCTCATGACACAAACGTTTTATACACTACTTTAGCGGAACATTGGTGCAAATAATATATGTTAAAAAAGACCGTCCTTCTACCAGGTTCTACAAACAGGAGCAAACAGGCATGATCCATGCTTCCTGTAGATTTAAATTCCGAGGCACCCGCGGAACAAAGCGTAAGACCACTGAATCTGAAATCACAAGATCCCTTTCTTCGTGCGTGCGAATCACGATGCTGAGATGATATCGGTTTCCGGAAACTTAATCTCTATTCTAACTAAAGGTGTGGCATTACGCTGCCTAATTTGTCGAAGACACCATGCTCAAGTTTACAATCACAATCACTTAATGACCCGATCTTCGCTAAATAACAGGAATAGCATTGTTGCCCCTAAAACGTTTACACGTTTGTTTTTAATGCACTGATATCAAACGATTTAAGAAACTACGGTCCCATTAAAAAAGAAATTCATCTTGACTCGCAATTTTAACTCTTTTTTTTCAAATAGTTTCCGCCCGATAACGCGAATTTCTGTTTACCAGAAAAGTGAACGGGCTTTTATCATACGGTATACGAGAAGTAACAAAACGATACAAGACAATCTAGAGTGAAATCATTTGAAAACGGCTTCCAAATCTCAATTAATCGCATGGCTTGTTTAGGGATCTTGAATTCGATTAACTATTTCTGTATGTCCGTCATCTCGCAAGCCCGTGGGTTTTCCTTGAACCCAAACGTATATAGCAAATGGCCCCCAATTCATGGATATGACCCATAAAGATCATTTTTTTCAATTCACAATTACGTATATAAGGGATCAAAAGTCCCCCAAATAAGTATAAATCAAGTGGTCAATTGAAAACCCAGAAGCCCTATTTAATCTATATGGACAGGGGTTTTCCCCCATATTATGGCCCTTTAGGACGCTTCAAGCATCTCGATGGAACCAATTACTTCCAGGAAATCGTGTGATTAAATATCTGTGACCAAAGTAAGTCGCGAATCAAGCCCTTGCTAATTTCTTATGCTACCACTTCAGATACAGTGACAGTAATACCCACTACCAACCCATTCGAAGGACTCGATAAGTTATTCATGAACGTTTATAAACGTTAAATGGCCGCTTTGAACACATAACTTGTTTATGAAATTCAGGAACAGGTTCATGGACGTCAAGTCCAGGTTCATGAATACATTCATAAACCTGTTCTTGATGTTAATGAACATCATTTTACATGATCTTAAAATTCATGGAAAAGGTAAGAACAGCTCATTGTTCATGAATTGCCATTTCACGTTCACGAATGTCAATGAAGTTCACGAATAAGTTATCTAATCTTTTGCAGGGGTAATAAACCTATCATTGGGTACATACTTAAGTTTTCACGTCTGTAACAGAGGGTTTAGAAAAACAATACGACAAAAAGAGAATTTGGTCGTGAGGATCAATTTCTCCATTTGTCATAATGGTTTCTATCGATAATCTAAATAAAAGTGTTGATGTCAGAGGAATACTTTAACAAACAAAGGAGGGTTGCGCCTGTTTACAAATTAAATCAATCATAAACTTTTCTATGTGAGAATTGGTTTGAAAAAAAAAATCACCAAGACTAATTTACTGTTGGCGTGATAAGTTAAATCAGCATTCTACTGAAATACTTTAAAGTTTTAAACATATTGTATTAAGAGACAATACATAAAGTATTTACAATCATGAAAGGAATGCGGTTGTTAGGGTTTTACCGACACATAAACCATAGAAGCAATGAACAATTATGTGTAACTGCTCAATCTATGTTTTGTATTTTATTTTTGTACTAAGGTTTTAGCCTTTAAATATATTTTTGTATCATGATGAACTGTTTCGTTTTGTACATATTGCGACGTTGATTTCTGTTCATAAAAAAAGCGAAAACTTGCTTTAACCTTAGTTTAAATCACAAATAAAAAATAAAATAACTTTGCATGAAATAAAATAACTTACAATTTCTGGAACCTCCCTAATCATAGAAATGAAACAAAAATATTTCACAAAAATAGTACTCGTTACACAAACATCAAAACAAATGTTAACAAAATAACCTAAACTTTACTGCCCAAATGTTAACAAAATAACCTAAACTTTACTGCCTAAAATCACATAACCATATATAAATCAACACGAATAAATCAAATGAACGAACCTAAGTAATCTATTTCGCTATAAATCCCAAACTGTTTGTTAATCCCTGCCAAATAGAAGTAAATAGTCTGTATCGAGATATCTGCACAACGCTAAAACACTCTGTACTGTGTACGACCCTAGCTCTCGCTCTCTCATTCTCTGGTCCTCTCACTATCTGGCTAATACTGAACTTGGGCCGTCCTACTAGTAACTACGCGCTGTGATTAACCCTTATAGTGCTGGAACCGACTTTATGCTTATGCAAACAGGTTAGATCCAGGCCAGCCGCCAATTGGCGGCTGACCTGTAATCTGACCTGTTTGCTACTCTTGGCATCTTTCCCTCAACACAATTTAGAAGATATTTAAGGTTTATGGAAAGCAGACGACACAAACAATCTATTTTTTTTTTAAGAAAACTACCGATCATTCTTATGGTTACAATGGAAGGACACAACACGAGTCTACAGATATTCTGTGGACACCCCATTTAGAAAGAGTTATAGGCGACTTCCCTGATAGATTCCTATTGGGGTAAACAATTGGTAATTTTCTAAAAATAGATTTTTGTGTCGTCTGCTTTCTAAAACCTTAGAAAAATGCATATTTTTGTTGAGGAAATATACGCAGAGTAGCAAACAGGTTAGATTAATGGTCAGTCGCCATTCGACTTGGCGGCTGGTCTGGATCTAACCTGTTTGCATAAGCATAAAGTCGGTTCCAGCACTATAACGACTGGTTCTAAATGAATGCAATATCCGACGACATTTTTTGTTATGAAAAGAAAATATTTTCTTTTTGATATTCTCGGGAATTATTTTGAGACAAAGAGAAAATGTTCACCCTAAACCATATCTACTTCTGTCACGCTGGCTTCTTTAGTTTATGTATATGAGCGCGTCAAAATGCGTATTTATGAATTAAAGGTTAAAGCTATTGTCAAACACTTTTGGAAATATTACTGGTATGCTTGAAACGGCTTATGAAGTAAGTGTGGGTAAGAAAGAAATTGCAAATCTGTGCCACCAGAGGACTTTTTCTCCACTTTTAATCTTTTAAAACTCACTTGCAAACTGTCACCTTTTCGAAATATGTCGTGTTTAATAGTTGAAACAGATTATTCAATCGGTAGGATCTCTATTGTTATTCTAACATTTTAGGGCCGTTCACCGTAGTTGAATATAAGACTGGAAATCGCCAATTGCATAATGCTCAGTATCCAAGACCTGTATCTTCAAATGATAGTCGACTAACACAGTAATTGATTGATAAAAAGCTTGCCTGAAATATATATGTCCGTGCCTCATCACAACGTGTCCGGAAGCAAGCACGAAAAAAAAGCATTCTTTTGACACTCGGGTGTATCATGGCATGCCTTTCGATAAGTTTATCAACTTTGTTACAGATGGAAATGGTTCATTCTTCTTAGAAACTCATTTTCATAAGTATTTGGAAATATTCAAACCAGCAGGGCTTGTTATACAAGCTACATATGAACGTGTTACCGTCTCAATTCCTCTGTTAAACGAAATTTAAAGTACTTTTAAGTTAATTTTCAATTATTTAAGAATTTTCACAATTCAAGTGTAAATGAGCGGAAGTACGGCTTAATCTAGTGAACTTAAAAAACAAGCAAGCTTTGACTTCAGCCTATGATGTCAACCCACTTGAACAAGTTTAGCTAGAAACAGATTAATCACCGAGGTGATCAAGCACAGTGCATTCTCTCCCCATTACACGTGTTACCTTCAATGTAAATATCCTGTAAATCTTATCTCTCGCAGTGAGACGGAATTGATGTTGACAAGTGTTTGGAAGATGCACCGCTGCCTCGCAATAAAAGCGCATATTCACACGTATTAGGCCCAGCCTAGTAATTGGCAAGACTGCGTAAACACCGCCAGAATCTTACGAATGAAGACGGGCTTGACTGAAGACAGACAGACAAGTAAACAGACAAGGCACACACACCCAAATTCTGAAGGTTGCGGATAACCATGAAGCAACGTTGATAACAACCTTCGTGTTAATCTTATTGGTGACGAAACTATTACGTCCGATAAGCTATTTCCGGCGTAAAAGGCGAATGTGACTGGCTGCGATCAAAGAAGTACCGATACGAGAACTGTCTCCTCGATCTATAAGGAACCCGTTTAAAACGACAGTTAACCCTTTACAAGACGCAAAATTTTGGACTGTCCCAAATTCAAAGAGTTTGCAGACGACATTTCAAAATAAGTTGAAATTGAACAACAATCTTCTGATAGGACAGAAACATTGTGGGGAAAGGAGAAATTGCTCGTTTAGAGCAATTTCTCCATTTGCTTCAATGTTTTCCAGAGTCGTCTGCAACAAACTGGTCAAATGCCATTATTATTTGGTAATTTGTTAAAACGATGGTTTAAAACGACGTGGATCCAAACCACGAATTCAGAAAAACAAACACCAAGACGGTCACAAAGACAATTACCCAATGAACAAATGCAGATTAAGAAAAGGGTGGCTTTCCAGCTGTAATATTTTCCTCAACAATCGAAATATCATGAAGGCCGATCCTACCGTCACCGGAATTCGAACCCACGCGAAAAGGGATCATGTGATTTTCTGTACTCAAACAACTAGATCACGGAGGCCTCGACGACTAAATTCATTCTCATAACCTTATATTGTTGGTACTTATTAGAATTAGAATCGTCTCGAAGACCAAATTCTAATGAGTACCAACAAATCAGAGTTTTTCAATTAAAGATTAAGTCTTTTGCGTATAAAGCTTCAAAATACACCTCCATACCTAGACCATTGCCAAGGATGGAAACCGTTGCTTCTTTTGTTTTAAGTCCGTGTTCTGGTCCAACACGTAAACCCTCCCTGAATGAGAAAGCTAAACGCAACTTCTGCATGATAACGTTGTTTTTTATCATAGTGTCACCCATATTGAAAGGGCCAGCCAGTTTGGCTTATGAGACACTTTTCACTAATCATACAATGTACCTCCTAATTTCTATCACTATGCCAGGCGCCGAGCGAATTTAAGTCGGTAACCAATAGATTTAACTAGCCCATGACTCACGAACCGGCCAATTCGGAACAAGTCCCACAAGAAACATTCTGCGGACAAACTTCCCCGTGGGGCACGAACCTTCGACCTCTTCGCCCCGAGGCAGACCCCTTAACAACTAGGCTACGGTGGATGCAAATCGATCGGGAGTCAAATTGTTGTTGGGGATTTTGCCAAAACCACCCTCAAAGAAAGACTCTAAGGCAATTTAGATAGAGCGATAACGAAAGTGCAATTGAATGACACCATAAACAATCTGAAAGGGCCGCCAGTCGTTTATATCATGCATTCAGCTGTATTACATTCCCAGATGGGGAAAATCCCGCGGCAAGCAAAAACTGGACTGTGAACAAAATCATGCCCAGACTCCCTTGATATTGCGTTAGAGATATATGATTGAATTGGATTGGATTATTATGCTATTTTAAACAGTAATCCAAAATAATTCCGACATAACTATGATCGAAGCACTTATTTGTTTGTACCATTTTCGAAGATACCGGATGCTTCCCCACAATAAACAATCGTGTTTGGAGATGAGAGCCTGATTGGATGCGTAAAACCATTGGCTATATATTCGCTAGAAGTTGTATATTTGGTATTTGTTGTCAGTGGCTATATATTTGATATATGTTGCCAGTGACTATATATTTGATATATGTTGCCAGTGACTATAGTTTTGGTATTTGTTGCCAGTGGCTATATATTTGATATCTGTTGACAGTGACTATATTTTTTGGTCTTTTTTCCCAGTGGCTATTTATTTGATGTTTGTTGCCAGTTGCTACATATTTAATGTTTGTTTTCAGTGACTATATATTTGATATCTGTTGCCAGTGACTATATTTTTGGTATTTGTTGCAAGAGGCTATATAGTTGATGTTTGTTGCCAGTGGCTATATATATATCTAATGTGTGTTACGAGTGGCTATAAATTTGATATGTGTTGCCAGTGGCTTTATATTTGATGTTTGGTGTCAGTGGCTTTATATTTGGTATTGATGCCGGTGTCTTTATATTTGATGTTTGGTGCCAGTGATTTTATATTTGGTATTTGTTCCAGTGGCTATATTTTCGTACATATTGCATGTGTCAGTGGCTATATATTTGATATATGTTGCCAGTGACTTTATATTTGATGTTTGGTGCCAGTGGCTTTATATTTGGTATTGATGCAAGTGGCTTTATATTTGATGTTTGGTGCCAGTGGTTTTATATTTGGTATTTGTTCCAGTGGCTATATTTTCGTACGAATTGCATGTGCCAGTGGCTATATATTTGATATGTGTTGCCAGTGGCTTTATATTTGATGTTTGGTGCCAGTGGCTTTATATTTGGTATTGGTTTTATATTTGATGTTTCGTGCCAGTGGCTTTATCTTTGGTATTTGTTCCAGTGGCTATATTTTCGTACGTATTGCATGTGCCAGTGGCTATATATTTGAAATGTGTTGCCAGTGGCTTTATATTTGATGTTTTGTGCCAGTGGCGTTTCCAGTGGCTTTATATTTGATGCTTGGTGCCAGTGGCTTTATATTTGGTATTGGTGCCTGTGGCTATATATTTGATGTTTGGTGCCAGTGACTTTAAATTTGGTATTGGTTCCAGTGGCTTTATATTTGATGTTTGGTGTCAGTGGCTTTATATTTGGTATTGGTTCCAGTGGCTTTATATTTGATGTTTGGTGCCAATGGCTTTATATTTGGTATTGGTTCCAGTGGCTTTATATTTGGTATTGGTTCCAGTGGCTTTATATTTGATGTTTGGTGCCAGTGGCTTTATATTTGGCATTGGTTCCAGTGGCTTTATATTTGGTATTGGTTCAAGTGGTTTTATATTTGGTATTGGTTCCAGTGGCTTTATATTCGATGTTTGGTGCCAGTGGCTTTATATTTTGTGCGTGTTACATGTACTAGTGGCTACGTGTTTCATACTTCGTATATTTCGTTTTGCTGTCAGGTTATTTGAAAATGTATTTTCCAATCTGGGATTTAACTATTATTGCTATTCATAATGTTTTAAATGAACTAATTATACACACACCTTTCACAAAACCAACAACCCATCTCTCAACACAAATAAAGCTCAATGCATTGCTAATATACATGCTAACGTTGCTTTTGAGATCGATGTTGCACATAACCCACAAAAGCTTACACCAGAGACCGCTTTCCTGCGTAAGACGATGTCCGATTTGACTAGTAATCCAGATAGCCGTCTTAAAAAACTGTTTACGTCCAAACCCCCGCTAACTAAACCATTTTTCTTTTCGAAATCCCAGTTATTTATGGTGTAAGGCTTCAATAAATAGCCACTCTTCGGAAATGCTAGTGTATCCAGTGACATCTTCCATGTAGGTCCAGTGTAATCGACCAGATGTTTTGAAAGAATAGGAACGTTAACCCTGTAGTTCGGGCAACCCCGTAAGTTTCATGTTACAAAACAATCAATTAGTCTATAACCGCTAGTGTCAATATACAGATTTAACTAAGAATTCTTTCGTAGAATCATCTCATCTAAGAAAGTTGCTCAAGAAAACAAATTAATGGATTTTTAGATGACAGCCTTATTGCCTTTCCCAATAGTGTTTCTTCTCTAAATTCTATATTGTTGGTACTGGCAAAGGTTTCTATAGGATTTTGTTTTGCTCTTTGTAAAACATAAAAAAGTGGTATAGTATTTATAACAGTGCTATATAGCAAGGGTATGTTCTTTGTTTCTTCTCTAAATCCTAATCTGTTGGTACTAGCGAAGGGTTCTTTTAGATTTCGGTTTGCTCTTTTAAAAAGAGGTATCTATCACAGTGTATGATAGCAGGTGTATGCCCATTGCAAACTTTGTTTCTTCACGAAATCCGAAAGTGTTTTGCACTCTTTGATGGGTTTTATTTGTATTTATAATCAAGATCTTGGCTTCGTAAAGCGGTCAAAGGAATATCATAGCTCAAGAAAGGTGGTTGTCCTGCCTTCGCAAATTCCTCTGACACTTCTTATAACCCTATATTGTTGGTACCCTTATGAATCATCCTATGTACGACTCTAAAGGGCCTCAGCAATAGGGATCATATGGGTTTATTTCAAATAAAAGTGACTTGGGTACGTCTGGATCACTGCACATAGAACTTTGGTCCAGACTTTCTAGGTGCATTCCAGTTAAATATTTCGAGTGATACAGAAGCACCGAATCGTTGATTTGCTTTTCCACTTGAAACCGAGTTAATAGGTACAACGGCAATGCAATTCTCAAGTGTAGCCGGAAACTGTGAAATGGCTAAATAATGCCTCCGATTACGTCTCCCATAAGCCTCATTAATCCAGGCCACTCCGGCTTTGTTTATTCCCAAGGTGTAACGAACTGAAAAACCCGGGCGCTAGTCCGTTTTAGTACGCTTGTTTCGCGAGTGCGACCAAATCCTTTGTATAATTTGTCTATACGTTTCTTAATTTTCATATCGTTTCAATTATAAGCATATTCGACTTAAACTTTTTCGGCTCGTTACAAAAGAAATCAACAACAAAAAAATCGAAAAACGGTTTAGACAAACATATACATGTATATAAGCATATTGACACTAGTTTTAACAAGTCAGAGCAATAAAGCATAAGTGCTGTAGAATAATGAAGACATTAGTCTATAAAGAGGTGCCGTAATCTAAATGCGTCAAAAATCAACTCGAACCAATTTAGGCCGTTTGGATGCTTGTTACGGCTTGCTGTTATTACCAAAAGTGTCAAGTAAAGGAGCAAGTGTTACCGTCCATTCTGCTTTTATCATATCGAACCGGAATCCGTCAACACTCGACGCTAATTTACCTTTTACACCATCGCGCCTTTGTACACAAGCAAACATTTAACCCTTATAGTGCTTGAACCTCCTTCATATCTCATGTAAATGTGCGGCTGGCCTGTGATCTAACCTGTTTGCTACCCTGAGTATCTTTTATCAACAAAATTAAGACGATATTTAAGGTTTTGGAAAGCAGACGACACGAAATATATTTTGAGAAAATTACCTAGTATTCTAACATTCTAAGACTAACAGGTGACTATCACGCTGTTATATACGATGTGAATTTATCCACAAACTGTGGAATCGATGTTTAATGAGAACGGAACGGAGCAAAGAGCTAATGAGACATCCATCATATATCAAAAATCCGACACCGTGGCCTAGTGGATAACCCATTACTAAACAATAACGACATTTGACCAGTGTGTTGCAGACGACTCTAGAAAACATTGTGGGAAAAGGAGAAATTGCTCGTGACGAGCAATTTCTCCTTTTCCCACAATGTTTTCTGTTTTCAACCCTATCAGAATAACATTTTGAAATGTCGTCTGCAAACTCTTTGAATTTCGGACAGTCGAAAATCTGGCGTTTGGTAAAGGATTAAGACGTCAGCCTCGGGCCGGGAAGGTCGAGCCCCACGGGAGGGAGGCGTTTGTCCGAAATATGTTTCTCGTCTTTTTGATGAGGAAAGATACCCAGAGTAGCACACAGGTTAGATCACAGGCCAGCCGCCAATTTACTTGGCGGCTGACCTAGATCTTACCTGTTTGCATAAGCGTGTAGTCGGTTCCAGGGTTAAGAAGTTACATTAAAAAAACTTTAAACATCTTACCTTTATTAACAGTAAAATCGTAATATTTTTATCAACTCCTACCAACTTGATTAGTTTCAAATTTCGCCCTACCCTTGTCATTGAATGATACTGTAATAACCAGAATCTAAGCACCCGACCGTATTGCAAATAGGTCCTAGTCCCTGCCATTGATTGACAGAGCGATAATTAGGAAAATGTGGGAAACAGGTAAAATCAAGCAGACGATGAAGCGACATTGAGTTATTGGGATAACAGCACACGCAGTAAAACAAATAATTGAACTTGAGAAAAACTGCACAGCTGTCACCTTGGCTGCAAAAAACCGTAGCTTTTTTTAAATAGACATAAAGATAGCTATCAAAGTGGGGCAACTGACTAACGCTCTTCTTTTAAAATGTTACCTTAAGAATGCTGGGTAATTTTCTAAAATTAGATTTTTTTTTGTCGTCTGCTTTTTAAAACCTCAAATATCTGCTTAATTTTTATGAGGAGAAATACTCAGAGTTACAAACAGGTAAGATCACAGGCCAGCCACCAATTTACATGGCGACTGGCCTATGATCTAACATGTTTGCATAAACATGAAATCGGTTCCAGCACCATAGAGTAAAACGTTTTTTCTTGTAGGCACTCATTGAACTCGTTTTGTTGGAAATAAAAGCAAAGATGGCTTGTATTGTGTTAGCTTGTTGTTTGATGGCGGAGTCGTGTAAGGTGCAAGACCAGTCAGGAATTTCGGAGGTCATTGTAAAGTAAAAAGTAGTTCACGAAAATTTAATATATTACTTTGTGTGTTAATTATACGCTTTAAGGATACACGAGGTTGCTTTTATGACTGTTTTTTTTTATCTTTTGTAGGTGTTGTCCATGTTTTAAACCTTTGGTTTGTTGATTTTTTTCCAGAACTACATTTTGCGGAAGGCAAAGTTCCTTCGCTGACCTAACTCGGATGATATAAGCTGTAACTGTGTCAAGAATGAAATACCTACGCCTGGATCATTCAGACTATCGCTGACCCTAGGATGTTTGGATGCGACTCTAGAGGGTGGTATAAAGAGATGGCCGATAGCGAAAAAAGTAGCTGATCTACGACATGTTTGTTTGTGAAATTCCGATAGGGCACGTAGTGTTAAATAGTGTAACAACAAGGACCAACTCTGAATCTTGTCATGGAAGATACTGTGAAGGGGCCATGGCTGTGTTTTTTATTTGTTTTTTTTTTATAGGATTATGAATAAAGAAGGGCCAAAAGTAACCGGTATACCACCGCAATGTGGAACGCAGCGTTGATAGTCTCGTCTGACTGGGTGCCAGGCGTTTGATGACGTCATCTAACAGGAATAGTTTATGTATCGCCTCTGGCATTAATCTGTCGCCATTAGGAAAGGTTTTGCGTCTTAGAAATTTTGAAAGAAAATAAACACGTCTGTCTGGAATTTCGAATAATTTATCTTGCGTTCACTGATATACTGTGTCTCTAACTATACTGGAATGCGTGATAAGAATCAAAACATGTGTAAAACTTTTTAATCAACATGCTCCGACCAGAACCGAGATAGATATGGAATTAATTGTTCAATAAACTAACCATATAACTTTTGTGAATAAGTTCTTTGCCATACGACACAGTTTTGTCGTTCAAAATCAGAAGCTTTTAAAGTCGTTTATTGGATTTCTGATGCGATTTAAATACAGAAAACATATGTTTGGAAGTACCACAACGATCATGAGCATTCAATTTTTGTGCCTTTCTTCAAGAGTGATATTTAGCTGATAATTTATATATTTTATTAATTTTGGAAAGAACATACATAAAGTTCCTGCTTAAAAATACCTTTCAAGCTTAAGTTTTCTAAGTTAAAGTTTAGTTTAAACTTATTTATCTCACATCGATCATGAAACAAGTTCTTTCAACTTAGATAAATAACTTCCAATTCTACTTCCTGTATACATAACCAGTACTCGCACCAAATGTGGACTAATGAAAGGTCACAAGGCAGACCCCGCTTCTCACGGGATTCGAACCCATACCCCTCTTATCCAGAGACAACTGTCCTCAAAATAAATACTAAGTTGAGTTAGATACATTTTGAAATGGAAAAGTCTGTTCGATTAAAAAAAGTTATTTTGTATAAATAGAGCTCACATGCTTATAAGCCAACCGCATTTATACGTCTTTATCAAAACGAGACCTATCACAAACTAGTTGACAGGCCAAAACGGCACGCTTACATGTAAATCTATATAAGCGGTCAGAGTTCTTTTCGAGGTAGTGAGTGCATGAGAAAGCTCGGATACTGGTACTTTATGCCACCAATTCATGTAAATTTTAACCCTTTACCAAACGCCAAATTTTCGACTGTCCGAAATTGAAAGAGTTTGCAGACGACATTTTCAAATGTCGTTATTGTTTGGGTATGGGTTAACACATCAGGAATTTTTTTCGCCACTGGTACCCAGGGCTTCCTATCGTTCTACATTTTGCGCCTGGTACCAAGTCTATGCGTGCGCCATAACCTTAACTCATTACCAAACAATAACGACATTTGACCATCTTGTTGCAGACGACCCTGGAAAACATTGATTTCTTCCCTACCAAAAGATTATTCTTCAATTTCTTCACATTTTGAAATGTCGTCTGCAAACTCTTTCAATTTGGGACAGTCGAAAATTCGGTTTTGGCAAAGGGTTAAACGCGGCTTTCGTCTGTAAACAAACAATGTTGACCAAATATTGACGAGGTAAACAAACTATAATGACCAGAACAGTGTGTTCAACTCTCGCCCTGTTTGCAGTAGTCCCTCGGACACTCCATATGGCTTGAAATATTAATTATGAAATGGCTTGTTTTATCTGAAATTTCCTGAAGTTTCGTTTCATTTGTTTGATCAGATCTATATTGGCAAGCGAGGGTCGAGTTATTGCTGCCGCTTCTTTGTTGTAGAGCGGCCATAATACATTTGACATAAGAAACAAAGAAACGAAAAGAAAATGGCTTGAAATATTAATTAATAAAGGCCTTGTTTTATCTAAAACTTCCTGAAGTGTGTTTGATAAAATCTTTATTGGCAAGCGAGAGTCAAGTTATTGCTGCCGCTTCTTTGCTGTAGTGCGGCCATAATACATTCGACATAAGAAACAAAGAAACGAAAGGAAAAGTACTCGTATATTATCCACAATAGTAAAGCTGTAAGGATACTTTTTCTGATAAATCATCTCATACTCTACATTTCATTTTTCACAAGTTCATCTGAATTTACATGTGTTCCTTTTACATTATATGAGAATTATGTAAGGTTTATTTCTTCTATGAATTGTCTATGAGAGATGTTTTTGAACAAAATATTGCTTTATGTCTCGAAACGCTTTCCGTCATTCAATTGATATCCAATGTCATTTCTATCTTGAAACTTGTGTAAGTTTACTTTCGTGTATAAATGCTAATCAGAAATTCAGTGATGTGTCATACATGGCGCTGTGGATCAGGTGGCGGTTTAACCCTAAGAATGCTGGTAATTTTTCTAAGAATAGTGTGTCGTCAACCCCGTGTGTCGTCTGCTTTCCAAAATCTTAAATATCTGCCTAATTTGGATGAGGAAAAATACTCAGAGTAGCTAACATATTTGTTCACAGGCCAGTCGCCTATTTATTGGGCGGCTGGTCTGGATCCAACCCGTTTGTACAAGCTTGAAGTCGGTTCCAGCACTATAAGGGTTAATAACTCGGGGTTCGGTACTCAAGCCCTTTAAGCGGCCAAAGTTTGGCTGGAAAGTCCTTTTGGCAATACATTCTGAGTCCTAGTATTTGGAAATCCAAGAAAAACTATATATAGCTGAGACATAATGACGAATGCGTTGAACTTGTACTTAAAAGATATATAACGATTTATAGTGGGTGGGGTAAAAGAGGGTAAATCGCGTCGTTATCTGTTGATGTGTTTAAACAGGGTAATCCCCGATACTTATCCCTCTTTCAATACGTTCCAATTCACTTTTCTCGTTTAATAGTGATAAATCAACCCCGAGTTAA
This sequence comes from Cerastoderma edule, assembly GCA_947846245.1. NCBI lineage: Eukaryota > Metazoa > Mollusca > Bivalvia > Cardiida > Cardiidae > Cerastoderma > Cerastoderma edule. The sequence goes on along the minus strand of OX401405.1, from coordinate 34,612,495 downwards.
GTCTATATCAGACTAATGTGCGGCCCATTGGCAAGTGACACATATTCCATCCTTTTACGTGTTCTAACGTTATAAAACATGCAGCGGTCACTACTTCCGATAACAAGTGCAAGTAATGAGCAATTTCTCTTTGGTTCACAACGGCCTCCATGTATATTTTATTATAGACAATAGTGATATATTGTATATTGCAACTTCCTTGTTATACAAGACTAAATTAGTAATAACAATTTCGTATGAATAAAGGGATTTACTTGCTGCGCAACACGCAGATATCAGCCATTTGAAACTAACTTGAATAAAATTAGGGAAGCGTTCAGGTCCTGATTACTTGTTTTAACAGATTGTGTGATTGTAGAAAGAAACGATTTGGTATGGTGAGCAAAAACCCCTCTTTGTTATGAGGTTTTCCGAAGTTTTCAGTTCCAAAACGAAAATCGTCTGCTTGTGAAAATGGTTTGCTCGAGAAAATCGTCTGCCGCAAGCATAGTCGTGTTAGATCCGGAATCACATCAAAGCTAATATAAATCTAACTTAACATACGAAGATCAAAGTAGCGAAATTACATTCCTTACAAAGACATTTTTTGGGATCCATGGAGACATAAATATTGATGTTTTTATCCTTGCCAATGTTAAAATGAAAGCAAATTCTAAAATAAGAAAGCATCGTATGTCTGTGTGAAGTTTGGTGTATATTTGGTTGTCCTCAAAAAGCATGGGCTCTTTATTTTTTGAGGACTTTCTTTTTCTGTATTGATTTTCGTTTTCAAAAAAATACTTCCGCTATCACAAGAATACCAATGGGTGAAAATCTCTTTTTGTTTTTGACACGTGAGCAAAACATACGAATACGTCTGCCTTGCGACCTTTCATAAATCAACGAGAATTGTGATATCCAAAATGAAAGAATCAAGTTTCGAGAGAGAATTAAGTTTTATGGCTCTTCAGTTGAAAGCTAAATGGGAACTTACAAGTAATTTATGAGCAAAAGAAGAACGTCAACACTAGAAACAAATAAGATTGCAAAATAAAAACAAAATCAGATGACACTCTATCGTAAATCGGTTATTTAGATGTTAAGAAAGGATGAGATTATAGCATTTGATGTAAACCGATCTCGCAAATATCGCCAAAATGTCAAAGCTGTGTCAGTATCTTCTCAAATATATGTAGTCTTTATCTTCGAACGGAATGTGTGAAACCAAGGTAAAATCATACTTTTTATAGCTTATTATTGTTCAACTAAATTGAAAAACTACAGTTTACGACAAATCCCCTGTGTCGTATAAGTTCCTTTTAATTTCAAATTGGTGTACTTGTGTAGTTGTATCTAGTGTCAACCACAGAAGAAGACAAAAAAGAAGAGGACAAAGACAAGACCCATGTAACTTCGTTTACATGGGTTTATTGAGTATATGTAATGTATATAGTACAATACCATAAACAGCAAGTTGTACATCTAAAACCTACTAACCAGTGCCTGAAGTTATCAAACTTTTGGCATGCTCAAAAGGATGTGACCATTCAACTCTAACGATACAATAACACAATAGTAGCCCCAGTTTCCTTGGTAAGATGGTTGTTACTTGGCTAAAACACGGGTTTGCGAAATACGCCGGAAATCAAAAATAATAAATCAACTCGCGTTGATAGAGTTCCGGGCGGATCTGGCTTAACCCTTTACCAAACAATAACGACATTGACCAGTTTGTTGCAGACGACTCTGGAAAACATTGTAGGAAAAGGAGAAATTGCTTTTTACGAGCAATTTCTCCTTTTCCCACAATGTTTTCTTCACTATCAGAAGATTATTTTTCAATTTCATCGCATTTTGAAATGTCGTCTGCGAACTCTTTCAATTTGGGACAGTCGAAAAGTTGACGTTTGGTAAAGGGTTAAGGAAAGATGCGATGATATGAGACTAACCATAGAATGATGTATTGGAAGGGGTAACTTCGTATAGTCTGGTGATTTCTCAATATTCTCATTTAATTGGAATCACATTCGATGGTGATTTGTGGGTTTAACTGCTTTCAGCATCAGGGTACCGTTTTACTAAACATTTATGCTGAGGATTTGCGTAAATTCAAAACATCATTCCCTCTTATTTCAATATTTGCCAAAGACATATTGATTAGTAACACATCATTGGAATCGTCTCTCCGAGACGCTTCGAATGGTTTGTCATATTGCAATATTGTGTTTTCATTTAAGATACTATTCATGTTTATCAGTTTTGACATACATAAATACCTTCTTTAAGTCCTTAAGTAAAAGGGATTTGCGACTACAGAGGCCTATTCGAGTCCTAAAGTAAAATGGCTTTGTGAATGCAGAGGCCTATTCGAGTCCTAAAGTAAAATGGCTTTGTGAATACAGAGGCCTATTCGAGTCCTATAGTAAAATGGCTTTGTGAATGCAGAGGCCTATTCGAGTCCTAAAGTAAAATGGCTTTGTGAATGCAGAGGCCTATTTGAGTCCTATAGTAAAATGGCTTTGTGAATGCAGAGGCCTATTAGAGTCCTATAGTAAAATGGCTTTGTGAATACAGAGGCCTATTCGAGTCCTATAGTAAAATGGCTTTGTGAATACAGAGGCCTATTCGAGTCCTCAAGTAAAATGGCTTTGTGAATACAGAGGCCTATTCGAGTCCTATAGTAAAATGGCTTTGTGAATGCAGAGGCCTATTCGAGTCCTAAAGTAAAATGGCTTTGTGAATGCAGAGGCCTATTCGAGTCCTATAGTAAAATGGCTTTGTGAATACAGAGGCCTATTCGAGTCCTAAAGTAAAATGGCTTTGTGAATACAGAGGCCTATTCGAGTCCTATAGTAAAATGGCTTTGTGAATACAGAGGCCTATTCGAGTCCTAAAGTAAAATGGCTTTGTGAATACAGAGGCCTATTCGAGTCCTAAAGTAAAATGGCTTTGTGAATGCAGAGGCCTATTCGAGTCCTATAGTAAAATGGCTTTGTGAATGCAGAGGCCTATTCGAGTCCTAAAGTAAAATGGCTTTGTGAATACAGAGGCCTATTCGAGTCCTATTAAAATGGCTTTGTGAGTGCAGAGGCCTATTCGAGTCCTAAAGTAAAATGGCTTTGTGAATGCAGAGGCCTATTCGAGTCCTAAAGTAAAATGGCTTTGTGAATGCAGAGGCCTAATCGAGTCCTATAGTAAAATGGCTTTGTGAATACAGAGGCCTATTCGAGTCCTATAGTAAAATGGCTTTGTGAATACAGAGGCCTATTCGAGTCCTATAGTAAAATGGCTTTGGGAATACAGAGGCCTATTCGAGTCCTATAGTAAAATGGCTTTGTGAATACAGAGGCCTATTCGAGTCCTATAGTAAAATGGCTTTGTGAATACAGAGCCCTATTCGAGTCCTATAGTAAAATGGCTTTGTGAATACAGAGGCCTATTCGAGTCCTATAGTAAAATGGCTTTGTGAATACGGAGGCCTATTCGAGTCCTATAGTAAAATTGCTTTGTGAATACGGAGGCCTATTCGAGTCCTATAGTAAAATGGCTTTGTGAATACAGAGGCCTATTCGAGTCCTATAGTAAAATGGCTTTGTGAATACGGAGGCCTATTCGAGTCCTATAGTAAAATGGCTTTGTGAATACAGAGGCCTATTCGAGTCCTATAGTAAAATTGCTTTGTGAATACAGAGGCCTCTTCGAGTCCTAAAGTAAAATGGAGTCCTAAAGTGAAATGGCTTTGTGAATACAGAGGCCTATTCGAGTCCTATAGTAAAATGGTTTTGTGAATACAGAGGCCTATTCGTATCCTAAAGTAAAATGGCTTTGTGAATACAGAGGCCTATTCGAGTCCTATAGTAAAATGGCTTTGTGAATACAGAGGCCTATTCGAGTCCTATAGTAAAATTGCTTTGTGAATACAAAGGCCTATTCGAGTCCTAAAGTAAAATTGCTTTGTGAATACAGAGGCCTATTCGAGTCCAAAAGTAAAATGGCTTTGTGAATACAGAGGCCTATTCGAGTCCTAAAGTAAAATGGCTTTGTGAATACAGAGGCCTATTCGAGTCCTAAAGTAAAATGGCTTTGTGAATACAGAGGCCTATTCGAGTCCTATAGTAAAATGGCTTTGTGAATACAGAGGCCTATTCGAGTCCTATAGTAAAATGGCTTTGTGAATACAGAGGCCTATTCGAGTCCTATAGTAAAATGGCTTTGTGAATACGGAGGCCTATTCGAGTCCTATAGTAAAATGGCTTTGTGAATACAGATGCCTATTCGAGTCCTATAGTAAAATGGCTTTGTGAATACAGAGGCCTATTCGAGTCCTATAGTAAAATGGCTTTGTGAATACAGAGGCCTATTCGAGTCCTATAGTAAAATGGCTTTGTGAATACAGAGGCCTATTCGAGTCCTATAGTAAAATGGCTTTGTGAATACGGAGGCCTATTCGAGTTCTATAGTAAAATTGCTTTTTGAATACGGAGGCCTATTCGAGTCCTATAGTTTAAAAATACAGAGGCTTTGTGAATACAGAGGCCTATTCGAGTCCTAAGTAAAATGGCTTTGTGAATACAGAGGCCTATTCGAGTCCTATAGTAAAATGGCTTTGTGAATACAGAGGCCTATTCGAGTCCTAAAGTAAAATGGCTTTGTGAATACAGAGGCCTATTCGAGTCCTAAAGTAAAATGGCTTTGTGAATACAGAGGCCTATTCGAGTCCTAAGTAAAATGGCTTTGTGAATACAGAGGCCTATTCGAGTCCTATAGTAAAATGGCTTTGTGAATACAGAGGCCTATTCGAGTCCTAAAGTAAAATGGCTTTGTGAATACAGAGGCCTATTCGAGTCCTAAAGTAAAATGGCTTTGTGAATACAGAGGCCTATTCGAGTCCTATAGTAAAATGGCTTTGTGAATACAGATGCCTATTCGAGTCCTATAGTAAAATGGCTTTGTGAATACAGAGGCCTATTCGAGTCCTATAGTAAAATGGCTTTGTGAATACAGAGGCCTATTCGAGTCCTAAAGTAAAATGGCTTTGTGAATACAGAGGCCTATTCGAGTCCTAAAGTAAAATGGCTTTGTGAATGCAGAGGCCTATTCGAGTCCTAAAGTAAAATGGCTTTGTGAATACAGAGGCCTATTCGAGTCCTAAAGTAAAATGGCTTTGTGAATGCAGAGGCCTATTCGAGTCCTATAGTAAAATGGCTTTGTGAATGCAGAGGCCTATTCGAGTCCTATAGTAAAATGGCTTTGTGAATGCAGAGGCCTATTCGAGTCCTCAAGTAAAATGGCTTTGTGAATGCAGAGGCTTATTCGAGTCCTAAAGTAAAATGGCTTTGTGAATGCAGAGGCCTATTCGTGTCCTATAGTAAAATGGCTTTGTGAATACAGAGGCCTATTCGAGTCCTAGGGTAAAATGGCTTTGTGAATACAGAGGCCTTTTCGAGTCCTATAGTAAAATGGCTTTGTGAATACGGATGCCTGTTTGAGTCCTTTAGTAAAATGGCTTTGTGAATACGGAGGCATATTCGAGTCCTATAGTAAAATGGCTTTGTGAAAACGGAGGCCTATTTGAGTCCTATAGTAAAATGGCTTTGTGAATACGGAGGTCTGTTTGAGTCCTTTAGTAAAATGGTTTTGTGAATACGGAGGCTTATTCGAAACTCTCGCTTACAATATTTCAATAGTTCTTTGCTTAATACAACTTTGTGGGTACGCATTAGAATCGCCTCATTGTGGTGATTTCATTAAGAATGTCCAATATTTTGGTTTAACCGCAAGAATGCTAGGCAATATTCTAAAAGTTTTTGTGTCGTCTGCTTTCCAATTCCTTAAAATCAGCTTAATTTTGATCAGGAAAAATACTCAGAGTAGCAAACAGGTTAGATCACTGGCCAGACGCCAATTTTCTTGGCGACTGGCCTGGATCTAACCTGTTTGCATAAGCATGAAGTCGGTTCCAGCACAGTAAGGGTAAAGGAAGGAAGGAAGATTTCAAGAAAATCGCCTCTGATCAAGACATCTGAAGTATTTATGAATGATGTAATTAGGTAAGAGTTTTCTTTCTCTCTGTCAACTGAAATTATACCACCATTCAAGCTTCCAATGCGTTAGTATTCCCCATTTCCGAGAAGTGAACGAACAGAGATCTAGAATTTCCAGTTCTTTGAGGGTTAGATTTTATCTTGACCACAACCCCTTTAATGAATCCAGGAAGAAGAGTCGAAAGTTATTAGTAGAAGCTATAAAATAACAACCTTATAGAACTGTCTTACAGAGGTTTCAATCTTTTCAGAATAAAATCTTTTCTACGAATAAAATGACAGCACAGATATATTTAGTTACAGAAAACTAGATTATTGATACACTTTTTATCTCATTTCAAAACCGTTTAGTGGAGATACAGCACTTTTATGTTGCAGGTTTTGTAATTCGTTTATAGCGTTTATTTTGTAAACGTTTAATGCTAGCAAAGTGCGTCCGACGGCGACCCATTACTTTTCATAAACCAAGCTTTTCAATCAAAGCACTGAAGACCCTCGTGCTTGTTTCACAGTTATTCACTGAAAACACAGGTCTTCAGCATCTTTAAAATGTATACTTTTAAAATACTCTTTTTATTTGAAAATAATCAAATGAGCTTTGATTGCTGTGTAAATCACCTTCTTAGCATTTGTTACTCACACAACACATTCTGTGAGATAGTACCTTTAAAACTTAACAGGACAATGTGTTGGATTTTTCAGTTTGTACTTCGAATATAATTATAATTCGAATAACCTCGTTGAAATATTACTTTATTATGACTGACTGTGATGTATAGACAGCAGACTTGATACACCAGTTCAACCAAGAAGACATTGAACTAACGAGCAAATCTTCCTTCCGTCTCGGTGTTATCTATCCATTACCAGAAAGAAAATGGTAACTGTTAACTCCAGGGTATCGTTTCAATAAACGAATTAAGGAAAATGTATGCATAAGTTAAAACTGATATACATGAATGGAATCCGAACGAGACGTTCCAATGACATGTTACTTTGCATTATTGCTTTTTCTCGATATTGAATTTATAGGGAATGTTGTTTTGAACTTACGCAAATATCAAATGTAAGATATTTAGTAAAAACACTATCCTCTTGCCTCAACATGTTCCACTCATTCAAATCATTAAATAACTTCGGACCTGAACAAGCGTAAACCCGTACTTAACTGTGAAGTTTATACTAACCAACATGTCTGCAATCCCTCAAACAATAACTTTTATGACGCGAGTAAAGCTATTGAGTTGACAGAAAATCCATGGATATACAGATACAAAAGGAAAACGTTTTGTTGAGAACCGACGCCTGTTGGCAGAGAGTAATGACAAACACACGAGAGACACAACGTTCGGACGGGTTATTGTTTCTGTATACAGGGCATTCCCATAAATCACCGAAATCGACCTAGCTTCTTTTGTTCAAAATCCATCTGTACGAGAACCGAAGATACAAGTTATATAAGATGCCATAAGCAGTGTTTCCCTCGCAAATATTTTTAGGGAATCTGCTGAACTCGTGTCATACGCTATCATATCGATATTAGGAATAAATATACATACACGTTTGAAATTGATTCCCTCGAAAAACTTATCTAATTCTTGTATATATTTAACTGCATGTACAGGGATCGTCTCAAACCAACATATGATCAGTAGATCAGAAATATAAACAGATGTAAAACTGGAGAAATAGTTTTCTTAATAAAAAAAGGCTCCGAGATGTACATAGAAACCTATACATTATATATAAAATATCGGTCACAAATGGGTTGGTGAGTCAGCAAGCCATCTGTACCACAGTACAAACAAGCTGATACGGGTAAGAGCGTTTATATTGCAGTGTTCCCATGCTTGGCTCTTTAGTATTTGTGGAATAACCCAATTAACAGGGTTTTTGTTTTCACTTAAATCGCGTTGCTTGGTTCATAAATGCTTGCCGGGGACCTTACAAACAGGTTACCAGTAGTGTGATGCCTGCCTCAAGTCATTGAGTTAGGACCAAAACAGCAGAGTTTAGATTGGGACGTTTGGCTAATAAGTGCATGAGTAAGACGCTGTACAACGATTTTGTTTTTTCACGTAGATCGCCGTAGCAAAGACCTGATAAACATTAGGGCTTTGGCCATACAAAGCTCATAAGTGGTTGAGAATAATCCATTGAACATAGAACGTTATTTGAGAAACGTAAGGAAACTAAGGCAATTCTTCTCCAATCACCTCAGAAATGGATAATTAAAACATTTTTCTGACGCTTTCAGTCCTCTTATAAATGCATATATTCATTGACGCCTTGAAGACTTGCAGATATACAAGTTCCCGGGTCCAAGACATCACATAAATAAACGAGCTTTGAAATAGGACTATCTCCGGATTCTAATTGAATATAAACATACCAAGACCCCCATAAAACCGTGGAAAATAACAAGCTCCGCTAATCAGCCATCCAGGAAGCAAAACGAGACGGAATTTATTACCCAAACTACGGGGGCCGTAAAATAGTATAATGCCGTAGCCCGTTAAAAGGTCTCTTACAACCCATTTAACCCTTTACCAAACAATAACGACATTTTACCAGTTTGTTACAGACGACTCTGGAAAACATTGTGGGAAAAGGAGAAAGTGCTCGTTACTAGTAATGGTAACTTGAAATATTAAATAAAATGCGCAAAATGGCATTAGGGTTAAAACAAACAAAACAAATCAACTCAGTCGAATACTGACATACAAAAATACAGAATGTTTTAGTTTAATCTGATAATGAACTATAAGAGAAATGACCTAACGAATTTATTCCCCGGTGTTACAATATGGCATTATCTTAGAATTGAAATGAAGAGATCGTATCAGCGATTTCAAGTTATATGACGACACATGTCTATCTAACACCTTACCTCATATGGACATATGTGTAGGATCGAAACTGCAGACGAAAATTATGATGCATAAAGAATCATGTTTATTTATTATAGAAACGGTTGTGTTAAAAAGGTCAGGAATGCTTCTCAAGAGCAATACCTCATCCTGTCACGATGGTTGTCCAAACAATCAGCTATAAGTACGTAAAATCGAGTGTGTATGTTGTTAACGGTTATTGTGCATGCTACAAGTTACATATTTTGAGATCTAAAGAAAAACAAAAATATACGTCTTAACCATGACAAATGTAGAGAACAGAGTCACTTACCGTTTTACTCGTGTAATCAAACATTTCCACTGAATATTTACACACGTATATGAAGTCCCTTTGACCAATCCAAGCTAAGCACACATTTCTTTGAATTCCAAACGATCCCTGTCCTCATTCACAAGTACAAAAGCATGGAAATGAATTTTTATCATGTAGTTGTCTATCCGTACAAGTGAAAATGATTTTCTCTTTTTTTTTCTAAAAAGAAAAAAAAATACTTCTTGAAATCGTAGGTTTCTCGTAATGAAAAGCTGAACACATTTATAAACAAAGTGGTGTGTTTTTACCATTTACCCAATGAAACCAGGATCTTACGGTTTGGTTGCGAACGACTTTCCAAATTAATGTGTGAACATTGAGAAATTTCTTTTGTGAGTTATTATTTCCGAACTTTTAATATATATTTTTTTTCAAACAGAGACATTAGACTACATAATACTATCATTCTATTCTGAACTTGGTCCTCTTTTGCAAACTTAAGTTTGGACAGTTTGTTGAGCGAAGAGTTTTACTCTTATAGTGCTGGAACTGACTTCATGCTCATGCAAACTTGTTAAATCAAGGCCAGCCGCCAATCAAAAGCGGCTGGCCTGTGATCCCACCCGTTTGCTACCCTGAGTATCTTTCCTCAATAAAATGAAGTAGACATTTCAGTTTTTGGAAAGCAGACGACACACAAATCTATTTTTAGAATATTACCCAGCATTCTAAGGGTTAAGATACTCGTCTCGTATATCTATAGACAACATTCGAATTTGTTAGGTTCGTTATCTTTGCCTTTGATCCTTGAATGCATTATTCTTTTCATCAAAGACATATAATTAATGGCTTTTGTCGTAAATTCTTATGGATCATGTGCCTTAATTCCACCAAGCTTTTGCATCTCTGTATAGAGGCTTCCAAGATCTATTATTGTAGAGTCGGCCGGTTGGTTTATGAGTGTTTTAACCCTTTACCAAACGCCAAATTCTCGACTGTCCCAAATTGAAAGAGTTTGCAGAAGGTATTTCAATATGTGATGAAAGATGAAAATAATCTTCGGATAGGGCAGAACAAATTGTTGGAAAATGAGAAGTTACCCATTAAAAAAAATACTTCTTTTCCCACAATGTTTTCCAGAGTTGTCTGGCAACAATCCGGTCAAATATCGTTTTTGCTTGGTAATGTTTACAAAGCATTCAACGTATCTGAGTTCATATCACGGTAGTCAGCGCAAACTTGTCCACAAAATTCATACGACATTTTTTAAAATGTAAAACAAAAACCATTTCCTTCGTGATTTAAGGTAGTAACCACTGTGACAAAAAAAAGAGAAATGACCTGTAACAAGCAAACCATCCGTTGTCACTGTGGTTCGTCCAGTTTTATGCTGTATGAGCGAAAATGTTAAGTATCGTGAAGTAAAGAGTTAATTTTACTGTTTTGTTAACGTGGTGGGCGGTTCTAGTTTGACTCGTCTTATCTTTACAAAAACCATGGTTTTATAGCCCAAATTGAAAGGAAATTAAAACTACAATTGAAACAGGTAGAATTGGACGTTTTACCGTATAGAAAATGTAAAATGTGTTGTTGTAAAAGGTAATGTGAAGGGAGATGTTGCTCAAATAATAATAATAATTATCTAAAAAAAAAAATGTCTTCCACACCGAATCTGTGAGATTCCAAGATTGTTTTGTCCATCGTATTTCTGTCATAAAAAAACTCGTTTTTACGTACCTTATTAACATGCATAGGCAAACGCTGTGATAAATTGCTCGTCATGTTGGTTTTCTCCTTTTGTCTAAATGGTTCTTGGTACCGTTTTACAAGACTTTATGTTAAAGATTTGCTTAAGATCAAAACAATATTCCCTTTTATTTCAATATTAGGCTTGGCAATATTGCAAAGTAACACTCTACTCCATTGAAATCGTCTCTCTAAGACGCTTTCAGTGACGTGTCACATTGCAATATTTTACTTTTGTTTTAAGATCTCATCCATGTTTATCAGTTTTGACTTACGCCATTTTTATTCCTTAAGTCGTTTAGCATTACGGTACCCAGGTTTTTACCGGTTAATGCAAATAAGATCTCACTTCCGTTTATGCCTTCTTTGGGCTATAGCTGTGCATTAGGCCTGAATCAGTACCACTAATCATGTGATAAGACACTTTTTATTTGCATAATTATGTCACTTTGTCATTCTTTACAATTATTTTCATTTTCACTTATTTAAGCCATGCCCATGTTTCTTGCCAATGGGTAAAAGGTCTTGTGCTTATATATGTCCTATGCTTAGATAATATGTCAATTGTGGCAACGCGCAGGGGCAAAGCGTATGTTTGTGTGCGTATGCGGGTGATGGGGTATCTGTGGGGGGGGTGGTGCGTGCGTGTGTGCTACGAGGAATCATTTCTTGTGGGTTTTCTTTTCCTACTTGGTTTTCATATTTTCATGTTTATATACTTCTCATTTATATTTATGTTTTGTAAAAGAAATCTTTAAACTTTGATTCATCTTCTGTAAAGGAGGCAATAAAGAGATTGAATTGAATTGAATTGGCTCTATATCTTTACAAAAATAATAATACCTGTGAAACTTGTGTCAAAGAATTTTGATTATAACTCTTCCCCGCAATGAAACTAACATGTTTACGAAAATATGTTACATCATCATATACTGATACTTTCAATTCGAACAAATCAAGGTTTATTCATATTTGGCTTTCTATCGCATCAACTTATATGGAGGAAGACCTCATACTCAATAGCCCATAAAGGCTGGTCGAGCCGGGTAGATCTTACGAACCCGTAGGTCTGTCGGGGGACTGCCTCTAATAAATATCCAAATGCAGTCAGCGGGATTTGAACCCATGCGGAGAGTTCAAGTTCTGTACTATAACCACTAGGCCACGCAGACCTCTACCAATCAAGGTTTTACAATGTACTATTTGTAAACCCTAGCAGGAAAAAGAAACCCTTTATCGACGCATGAGGGCGTATCCGCACCAGAAAACATTGCTGTGCATAACGCCCTACCTTCCACATAAATATCAAATTTACTGGCATTTCATGCTATCACTTCTCCGTGAAAGTTTCCTTCTTATCCCAGAGTTCACACTGTCAAATTATTCATCGTCAGAAATGAAGCGCAAATAAATATGCATCGATTTAAAGTGATGTTAACCATGATAACGATATTCTCAAATAGTGGGTGATAATCAAAGATAAAAGGGGAATGAAAAAAACCTGCTCATGAAATATCATAAAAATATATAAGGTCTAATTAGCACCAAAAGCATGTTTTTGTATTAAGTCGACAAGAGAATTTTGGAAAGTTAACGAATCTAAACCCATTTCTGAAAAGTTAACAAAAAAAATAAAATTCTTGTATCTTTTTGTCAAATAGCGACAATCTCAGGTTTCGAGAGGTTTGTATACACAAAACATTAACATTGTCAGACCTTTACTATTTGTATCCTCCCGGTAAAGAGTGACATATAATTTTCAATCTTTAGTTTACGCCTACAAAGTCGTTTATTTCGGAGCGATAAAAAACGTGTTTGTTCAAGAGTCAAATGGGTCTGTAACCACTGACGAGCATTTTGAACTGAAATTTCTTAACACGATACAATGAAACGGAACAGGTAAGAAAAGGGGACGATCAAAGGCTTTCAAAATCAATGTCAATGGAAAATGTGTAAGCTTTCTTGAATTTTGCCCCATCGATGAGCAGGAAACGCCTTCAACTTTTATTGTACGGACGTGTATATAAAAATGTTTTACAATTCAAGTTAACCGCTGTATTTCCAAGTTGATCGTCGATATTATGAAGCTAAATATGAAGCTATAAAGCCCTTGCTTAAATGAGGAAGCTGTGTCGTTTAAACGAACGGCCATCTCAAATTCTTGGCGTCATTTAATTAATACCCCTTTAAAAGTGAATACCTTTAACAGTTTCCAATGACGTTATTTCCTCCAATCATACCCCTGTGTGCAAATAAATAGGTCCAATCTGAACTCACCGGGTTTATCCAATTTCTCAAATCATTGAAATACCCGAGTAGTTACGATTTAACCAGGTCGTGTCTCCATTAAAATCAATGAGATACGACTTGTACGTAAGACGCCGTCGTTTTCTTTAGTTAATTTAACACCGTTACCAACATTGTTTTAAGGTAGAATACACACAATCCGCCATTTTAAAACTCATTCTGTCATCGGATTATTTCGTTTGTTCTCGGTTAACCTCGGTCGGGGTCCGGAACAATTCGGTTCAATACGAACAGTTCCAGCCCAGACCGAGTTATACCGAGAACGACCGAAGTAATCCGACGAAAGAATTAGTTTCAAAATGGCGTATTCTATGTATTCTACCTTAAGTTTGAATCCTAGCGACAGTAATTGATGTTGCCTTAGTAATCCACTAAATCTTGGATAAAAAAAGACAAGGGTACTGTTTTACTAAACATGTTATGCTAAAAACTTGCGTAAGTTCAAAACAACATTCCCTCTTATTTCAATACTGGGCTAAGCAATATTACATAGTAACACATCAATGGAATCGTCTCTCCGAGACGCTTCCAATGATATGTCACATTGCAATATTGAATTGATTTTAGATACTATCCACGGATATCAATTCTGACTTACGAACATTTTTCCCCAAATCGTTTAGTAAAACGGTACCCGAGACATTATTTATGGTATTGGATGAAACAAATACTTACCCCCTAACATGCTTGGCAGTCACTCCAGGGACATTCAATCTCACGTCACAATAAAATGTCTCAAAGCAATAAACCGTCGTTAAAATTGAAACTCAAAACCAATCCGGTTTATCTAGATCAAATACATCACACACCCATGAGGCGCGTAAACAATCCTTCAAACACTTTTCACATCAAAGCCGACTTTAAACCAAAACAAACTTTTTCAACTATTCAACCCATTTGTTTGATAATCCTCAGTTTTGCTACATTTTAAGTGGACGACCCAATGCAAACAACGTGCTTTTTTTAGTCCTTACTTAGGTAATGTCTCGTAACTCTAAAAAAACTAACAAATATAAATAAATACAACAGATATACCTTTCTAAATTTTTTCGTAAAGTGAATTAAGATATATTTGATTTTAACACATCACATTATCTTGAAACACACCAGATAACAGATTGAACAGCATACCTAATACGAAAAGAAAAAAAGAGAGAAAAACATGAGCGCATTTGTTGTGGGTTGGCCTGCGACAAGGCGGAGACCTTGCCCAATTTATATTCCTAGGAGCAATATTCTATCACTAAATGATGTTGACTTACATTATCGTTGGGAAAACATTGCAATGTTTGCTCGATTAAACCCTCTTCCCAAACGACGAATTTTCGACTGTCCCAAATTGAAAGAGTTTGCAGACGACATTTCAAAATGTGATGAAATTGAAAAGTATTCTTCAAATAAAGATGAAAACCTTGTGGGAAAAGGAGAAATTGCTCTTAGCGAGCAATTAAACCCTCTTCCCAAACGACGAATTTTCGACTGTCCCAAATTGAAAGAGTTTGCAGACGACATTTCAAAATGTGATGAAATTGAAAAGTATTCTTCAAATAAAGATGAAAACCTTGTGGGAAAAGGAGAAATTGCTCTTAGCGAGCAATTTCTCCTTTTACCACAATGTTTTCCTGAGCCGTCTGCAACAACGTGATTAGATGTTGTCATTGTTTGGTAATGGGTTAACCCCTTTCTCTACAAAGGAATATCATGTAGGAGGAAGAGACGAAAATAAAAGCACTAGCAGACAACAGTTAGCATGTAAACTATGTGATGAAAAGAAATCGAGTTTTGATTGATATGTAAGCCTAACGATGTAATTACTGAAAAAGAGTATTTTCTTCTTTTACCCCGTTAATGTCTATAAACATTGCGTCTTTATCAGATGGTTAAGAAGTAAGTATTGTGAGGTAATGAGTGTGAGACCCTTTATATTCTGGTAGGATCTGATCTAGACTGATTTTAACAGAAACCCAATTCAATCAACACTTATTATTGCCTACAACGTTCTTTTAATTCTGTGTAAAAGGCATAGACACAGTTTCTCTAAATACATGTGTAATTTTTGTATCAAATTTATAGATACAATGTATATAAAAGAACTGTGAAACATACAACGATTATCCTTTATTCAGCACGATTCTCATCTGCTCTTTACATAGAAACATTAACTCTCATCTGCTCTTTACATAGAAACATTTTGTCCCCTATGAAGTAAGGATATGACCTTAAAAACGCTTCCAATGTCTCTCTTCCGAATTGGATAGAAGTAGGAAAAGTTAACCGTAACTTTATCAAAAGAAAATGACGATATCTTAACAAATAAAGGCAGTCGTTTGTTTCTACAGTCGATGGCTTGTGTGAAAATATGTAGGAGGCCATTTTGTCAAAAAAATAAATTGTCTCTTGACAAGCAACTCCCTCGATCCTTATTCATCTCATTTTTCTTCATTTTAAAGTAAACAGTGGTAAATACTATTTTTTTAAATTTTGTATCCTTTTATGTAAATGTATCTCTAAACCTGTAACATTTTCCTTTTCTATCTATATTTACATATCAAATATCGTTAGGTCTACTCACCCCAATCGTGATAAGCCAAAAATTCCACTCGACACACTGCAAATTTATGTATTCTGTAGTCCATATACTTTCACTGAGAATGAAATATTTGAAAATGAAATTAAAAAAACCTATCGTTAATGTATCTAGGTCACGTTAAATACACCCGTCCGATAGCAGATATGGCGGGAACTTTGCAAAACGATCACGTGGTACATTCGATACCTGCGTCATACAGCGGGAGAAAACCACAACAATCTGGGTTTTTGATAAAAAAGATGTAAACAATCGGGATTGGCCGTGAGAACCTTATTCGTAATTATTCAGTCGTTAGCTGTCCAACTTCGAGCTATATAATTCCTACACGTTTTAAAAATCCATTTAGTTCCTATGAATTCAACGGATCAGGCCATTGTGGAAACATCATGCACAAATAAAGTATTGATACATTTGTTAAAAGCATACTAGGGCTCAGAAAAACTGTAAAACTGGGTAATATAAGTAATAAATCATGATAGAATATGTTGAAACATAGCGAAAAACCACAGGATCATGACAATATAACGCAAGCTGTATTTATCTTCGTTTTTTTTAAAGTGCTACTTTTACAAATGTGGTGCCCGCCAATATAACTTTATTGTTTACATTCGAGTAACATCTAAAATAGCAAGAAGCGCTCAGATTTATGAGTAGCGATCACCTAGTTAGAAAAATCACATGAAACACATAACGATAGTCATTTATCCGATATTAACAACTTGAACATTCAAATTGGAAAATTTCTTGGTTCCCAACGTTTCTCGGGTGACCTAATTTTGTCGCTGATTGTAAACAAACCTTATAGTATTCACTCTTTTAAAAACAGTCTAAATTCCTCTGTGAAATGGATTCTAAAGTATTTTTACGTCAATTTTCAACTATTCTAGAACTTTCACAATTTAAGTGTAAATGAGCGCAAGTATAGCTATAAGCCATGGCATACGTAAATGGTTCAAAGCGAGGGGCATGGCCTTCCAAAGGGCTTCAAAGTACTTACACTAATCTTTAAATATATATATTCTTTATTAAAGTATCATCCATATGCAGTTTGTACATATACATTTCTATACATATAAAAGCATATACATAGTCTAAAAACATTAAAATATATGCATATGGTCATTCAATTTTGAATTGTAACCCATTACAAAACAATACAGACATTTGACCAGTTTGTTGCAGACGACTCTGGAAAACATTGTGGGAATAGGAGAAATTGCTCTAAACGAGCAATTTCTCCTTTTCCGACAATGTGTTCTACTCTATCAGAAGATTCCTTTCCAATTTCATCACATTCTGAAATGTCGTCTGCAAACTCTTTCAATTTTGGACAGTTGAAAATTTGGCGTTTGGGAAAGGGATAATATACACTTATTAACAATAAAACATACACTACACATCAATGATAATAACAACGTCAATCAAGATTGAGTTACTAATTCTTTTGTAAAGCAAAGTTAACAACGATTTTAGATGAAAAAGAAGTAAGGAGTGCATATTTGCCTTATTACACATTACTAAAAATATGTTTCAAAATAAAGATAGGATGACTGCCATTGGTGGCCAAGGTCTAGCCAAACCTTGATCATGCAGGTGTGATAATTCGCAGTCTTTGCAGACCTTTACAGTTGGTCCGAATGCGTGAAGTGGATCTGCACGGTTAGGGACGTAAAATCGCTGACTGGTTCCTGAACTATACACCAGTAATCGTGAGCGATAAAGTGAACACTATTCTGCTGGATAATTCGGTCAGAAAGGAAACACAGATGTTTCTTGGTAGTAAAAAAAATACTGGTCGAAATGCGGTCAGTTTATGGATGTGCCTGATAAAGCCTAGACCGGAATGATTCACTATGTCTGTAGGATAAACAGGCATTTACCCTTCACCAAACGACATAGGGAATTGAAAGGGAAAACGACTTTTAAAGTGTTTGTGCCAAAGGAGGAAACGAGTTTGTTTTTTTACATGGATGGATATACCAATAATTTTCAGGAGCTGTTTCTATACTTCAACAGTTAAATACGTCCTTAAAGGAGAAAATGGTGTTGTTTGTTTTTACATCGATGTATATACCATTTCTTTTCCAGGGCTGTTTCTATCCTTCAGTAGTTAAATACATGCATTCAAATATTATCGGAAATATCACAGCTTGCAAAATTTCTAAATTTAGGGAGATAAAAACGGACAATTTCGTTCAGTAAAGAACACAGACAGCTGGTTCGGGCATTCTACAAATATAAATTAGATGCTGCGAAAATGATAAACATCCAAGCGAGATTATGCAGATGCCCTTCAAATTCATCAGTCCATTTGGCTGTTTATCACTTTATCACCTAACGCCACATTTTTGCGTCTTGCAGCAGACGACTCTGAAAAAGCGTTGTGGCAAAAGGAGAAATTACTTGCCACAGACTTCGTCTCGCGGTCAAGCCTTCGTTTGAATCGGCAAACGCTAATCTCTATGGACAGTGTGCTGCTTTCATTCTTCTGCTACCAGCCAGAATTCTGCCATTCATACCAGTCTCTACATTCGATAGATGAGATACCAGTTCCTAGTCCTAAACACATGCATAACTGAAGGTAAGCGGTAAAAACCCGCTGGTCATTCCTAATGGGGTTTCGTTGTCACAATCTTGACATGGAGTATGGAATCCGTACGTGTTCTACAGTAAACACTCCAGCTTTACTTACCTTACTTATGTACATGTCCAAACCCCAAAAGTCAATGTATGGTCATGACACGATTTACATATCATGAGACGTGTCATACAAACTTATGGTAGACTACTAATGACCCACCATTTTTTTCGTCGGACTGCTTCGGTCGATCTCGGCATACATCGGTCGGTGCCGGAACTGTTAGCGTTGGAGCGAAAAATTTCCGGCCCCGATTGATGTCTACCGAGAATGACCAAAGTAATCCGACGAAAGAATTAGTTTCAACATGGCGGATTATGCATATTCTACATGCAACTTGAACGATGTATCTAACAATACAAATACTAAACAGTCTAAAGACCCCTGTGTCTCAGTGATACCGTTTTACTAAACAGTTTATGCTAAAAAAATTGCATAAGATAAAAAACATTCCCTCTTATTTCAATATTATACTAAATAGTATTGCATAGTAACACATGATTGGAATCGTCGCTTCAGGAAGCTTCCAATGACATGTCACGTGACAGTATTGTGTTTCATTTAAGATACAATCCATGTTTATCAGTTTTGATTTACGCAAATATTTTCCTTAATTAAGTCGTTTAGAAAAACGGTACCCTGAGCTTGTAATCTCTCTTAGCGTGGGTTCAGTTCCCGGTAGCCATAGACTGGAACTTCCATTGGAGGAAGTCTCCTGGCTGACTGCTGGAATACCGATGGTTTTAGTTTAGTTTAAACTTATTAATTGTACATCGAATGTAAAACAGGTTCTTACAACTTAGATTTATCACTCTCGACTCTGCTTCCTGAATACATAACCAGTACTCGCGCCGAATGTGGATCGAACTCACGACCCTCTTGTCCAGAAGCCGCCGCTCTACCACTGGACCACTGTCCTCTATGGTTTTACTTACACGAGTCGTAAAATAATGGATGTTCCCATATCAAGCCTGAGTCAGGCATCGCTATATAACCGAAACATATTGATACGATGTAAAACTAACTTAACAAACAAGCTAAACAGCTTATACATACGATGTAAAACTAACTTAACAAACAAGCTAAACAGCTTATACATACGATGTAAAACTAACTTAACAAACAAGCTAAACAGCTTATACATACGATGTAAAACTAACTTAACAAACAAGCTAAACAGCTTATACATACGATGTAAAACTAACTTAACAAACAAGCTAAACAGCTTATCATACGATGTAAAACTAACTTAACAAACAAGCTAAACAGCTTATACATACGACGTAAAACTAACTTAACAAACAAGCTAAACAGCTTATACATACGACGTAAAACTAACTTAACAAACAAGCTTAAACAGCTTATACATACGATGTAAAACTAACTTAACAAACAAGCTAAACAGCTTATACATACGATGTAAAACTAACTTAACAAACAAGCTAAACAGCTTATACATACGATGTAAAACTAACTTAACAAACAAGCTAAACAGCTTATACATACGATGTAAAACTAACTTAACAAACAAGCTAAACAGCTTATACATACGATGTAAAACTAACTTGTACATACGACTAAAACTTAACAAACAAGCTAAACAGCTTATACATACGATGTAAAACTAACTTAACAAACAAGCTAAACAGCTTATCATACGATGTAAAACTAACTTAACAAACAAGCTAAACAGCTTATACATACGATGTAAAACTAACTTAACAAACAAGCTAAACAGCTTATACATACGACGTAAAACTAACTTAACAAACAAGCTTAAACAGCTTATACATACGATGTAAAACTAACTTAACAAACAAGCTAAACAGCTTATACATACGATGTAAAACTAACTTAACAAACAAGCTAAACAGCTTATACATACGATGTAAAACTAACTTAACAAACAAGCTAAACAGCTTATACATACAGCCCATGCATTCGGACAATACAATATGTTCATTGGTGTCTCCACCACCTATTTCGACCAGAGCAATTAGGCATATTCAGGGTCCGGGACTGTATTTTCGATTTTTACTCCTCAATGAAAATCCAAGCTTATGGACGGCTGAAATTAATTTTAGTCAACGTTTAATGCTTGTAAACCATTCCGCTTTTAACGTCCTCTCATTTTCAATATTTGACCAAACACTAGCCAAAAGCATCGAGTTGAAAAGCCGGGTATGAGAATTCGCAAAGTTTTAAAACCCCGAATCATTACATTGCTGGGTAATTTTCTACAAATAAGTTTTTAAGTCGTCTGCTTTTCAAAACCTTAAATAGATGTAAAATTTTGATGTGAAAAGATACTCAGAGTAGCAAACAGGTGAGATCCAAGGCCAGTCGCCAATACTTGGCGGCTGGCCTGGATTTCACCTGTTTACATAAGCATGAAGTCGGTTCCAGCACTTTAAAGATAAAACCTCCGAATTCGTAGTGTGTTTTTCCGTGTCACGCTATATGAAATATACAGCACTTGTAATGACAGGGTAATGGTCATCGAAGGGTCATTTTGAGATATTGATTGTCATAATTAAATGAAACCATGCGGTGATAAAATCCGACATATTTTATATGAAGTACCTCTCGTTAGCCTATCACTTACGGAATAAGCTAAAACAGAACTGTTTCGTCGTCTTAACCCTTTACCAAACGCCAAATTTTCGACTGTCCCAAATTGTAAGAGTTTGCAGGCGACATTTCAAAATGTGATGGAATTGAAAAATAATCTTCAGATAAAGTAGAAAACATTGTGGGAAAAGGAGAAATTGCTCGTTAAAAGCAATTTCTCCTTTTCCCACGATGTTTTCCTGAGTCGTCTGCAACAAACTGGTTAAAGTTCGTTACATTGGTAATGGGTTAAAATCCTTGATACGTTCTCATTTCTAGAAGTGGCCTAATAAATGTTAAAATCACTTCACCCATTTCACAATGTCATGGTTTCAAGACCCTGCTTAATCTTGTTTTCATGCGAGACACTTCACTTATTGACTTACGGAATGTCAGTGAGACCTTCCAGCATGACCAAATCTTAACCCATTACAAACGACACTTGACTAGTGTGTTGTAGACTACTCTGGAAAAACATTGTGGGAAAAGGAGAAATTGCTCTTAACAAGCAATTCCTCCTTTTCTCACAATGTTTTCTGTCCTATCAGAAATTTATTTTATAATTTCATCACATTTTGAAATGTTGTCTGCAAACTCTTACAATTTGGGACAGTCGAAAATTTGGCGTTTGGTAAAGGGTTAAGTGCTCGTTCACAGATGTGAGAAAAATTTGGAGGATAAAATTCAATTTCTTTAAAACTGGCCAATAGCTGAACTTTTATATGTATGATATGTATATATAAAAAAGGAATTACAATATAAGATAATCAGAGTATATACAATAAAACAGCATAGACTAAAAGTTTAAGACCACAAAAGCAAAATATGTATGATATGCAATGGAGAATAGTCATTGGAAGCAAAATAAGATCGTTCTTAATTCTTTGGAGGTCTATCGCACATAAACTGTACATACCTAAATAAATGAACAATGCAAAATCTGTATTGTTTCAACATTTTATTTTTTGTTGTGCAGTTTTAAAGAATTCTTCACTTCAAATTCCCTCACATCTGTGAACAAGAACCTTTCAATGAAGGTATGACGTTCTGAATAATCCGTCTACGAACTCAGTCATATATCGAGGTCCTGTTAAGAGAGAGAGACACACATCCCACGCGCATGAACGCAGTGGTTAAAGGTGCTTGTTCACATATTAGTAAATTTGAAATAAAACAACATTGACAAAATACAGTTTTTGTACTGTTGTTTGATACACATTTAAAGGTGGCTATTTAGCACATAAGTAATTCAGGAAGCGTCAATTCATCTAAATATGTACAACTTATATGCAGTATATCTCAGAAGCGATGTCACGCGTTTGGAATCAAATACATGCTTACTTACTATACAGTTTATATACACTTTAAAGAATTAATAACGATCTAATGATGCTTCCAACCGCTGTTCTTCGGTGCGTATCATATGACAAAACATTTGATGTGCAGTTTTAAAGATATTAGTTTTCAACTTCCAAATTTCCTCACATCTGTGAACAGGCACCTTTAAAACAACAGAATTCGGGACTTCCAACACATGGGGTCCGAGCGATGCTTCAGGGATTCGAATCAACAACAGCGATTGCCATTGATTAACTCACTATATCGGACAGGCCACAAGGATCGTTTTGTAAGGCATGTCAAGAACCAGCATTATCATAAACTTTGTTGACATGTGTTAAACCTCGGCGTGTGATAACTTTCAACTAGTTTGTTTGGTTTTGTCAATTAAACCGCACACGAGGAATCAATATGACGTCGAAGTGATAATAGTAGGAGTAAATATACTAATATGATTAGAAAGATTTTACCCTTTACCCCTATCTTTCAAGAAAGATTTGTTTGTATGGTGTTTAAAGCCGTATTAACATTTTTTTCAGTTATGTAACGGCTTTCCTGGATCAACCAGTACAAGGCTTGGGCACTGTAATGACTTGTCAAAGGTCACTTCCACGAATTCAGAGATGTCGATGGGGCTCGAATCGGGTACCCCTGAGTTCCAAGTCCGCCAACTTAGCCACTGGGACACGCTGGACCTCTCCGCTAAAAAGACCATTATTACAAATCCAAAATATTTGCAGATTTGTTCAATGTTTGTTCAGTCTTTCACCGCAATAATCAAAACGTCTGCGGCTGACCCGGAAAACGATGTTTCCTTGGCAAAGTGTAGCCGGATGGCAAACAATACCAAGGGTTCCGTTCTTTTCAAACCCATATAAAACATATGGATTAGAACGGAACCCAGAGTAGACATTGGTCGGAAGCTAGCTTAGTCTGGTTCCCAAACGAAAACAGTAGATACCAGCTGTCAACAGCAGGTACACATTCATATGAAATACAAATGCACATTTGTTAATGGATAAGAACGGAACCCAGAGTAGACCTTGGTCGGAAGCTAGCTTAGTCTGGTTCCCAAAACGCAAACACTAGATACCCATTGTTAAAAGCAGGTACAATCTCTACCCAGAGTCCCTTGCTCCTTTCATACACATATACTGGGGCAGGTTATCCAGGCGGGGGGGGGGGTCGGGGGTAACTTGGATCATCCAAGCAGTGACTGTGTAGAATGAAATATCTACGGCTGGCTCTTTCTGACTAAGGCCAGGGAAGCTTACGATCATCCACAGTCTTGATCACCCAGACGGTATATTTTTTTTAGTAAGATTTCAGTTATGTTTCGATGCCCGACTCTTAAAGATCCTGGACGTCATACAATAAATATATATATAGGTAAAAAGTAGAATTTGCGTTTGATATTCAGCTATACTTCTAACAAATATTCATTAAAAAAATCGGCCTCGACTTTGATATGTTACTATAGCAATATGATAGTTAGTTACGTCACGTGGGCTGTCAAATGCTTGTCACGTGACGATGTACAACAAACTAAGCAATCTCCCATGCAGAGTTATCGTCCCCCGGATACTACCTCTGCAACGGGCTCACGCCATCTTTGCCACGAATCGTGGCAAACTCTGTAATATTGCGATCCGAACTGTTCTATGCATACAATTAAGTAAAGAAATATATAAATAAGACAAAAATACTTTTACTTTATCCATACAGTAGGAATTGAATATGTATTTTACAGATTTTTGCTAGAACTATTTTAAAGCCTTCTTACGCTATTGAAAATCAATCCGCGGAATGTTTACGTCTTTGGTCTCCCGCTCGATCCATAATAAGTTTTGGTTATTGGACAGCTTGGATACCAGTGATGTAAACAAACACGAGGTAGAAATTGGGAACGATGTCTTCACTTTACAACTGTGATTTTTAGAGATTTTGCTACTTGCAAGGATTAACTTCAAAATACGTGATATCATTGTCTTTGGAAAAGGCAAAAGCTTCTTAAATGGCACATTCTAATCATCTATATGGACGCAGATCTCTTCAAATCGATGTTCTGAAAACTTCCACGAAGGTAAGATATCGATGAGTTGGTGCTTTTAAAAAAGTACTTCCAAATAACCCCCAAATAAGCTTCACATGCTATGAAATGAGAGTTGAATGAGTTAAAAAAGAGTTGCAGAGAAGACACTAGTCTCAATAATGATCCGTGAAAGAAGCTTTTTTCGTCATTTGGACATTTATCGTGCTTCGAAGGCGTCAGTCAAAATAGCCATAGCCTTCGAGACCAGTTATCTGGATTAAGAAGACACAAGTTGAAGGCTGTCAGTGTTTGAAACAAAATGGATATTTGGATGATGTGTTCATGGTTTGTGGGGTCACAGGAAAGGCATGAGCATAGAGACAAAGATGAG
Source organism: Cerastoderma edule (assembly GCA_947846245.1). Taxonomy (NCBI): domain Eukaryota; kingdom Metazoa; phylum Mollusca; class Bivalvia; order Cardiida; family Cardiidae; genus Cerastoderma; species Cerastoderma edule. The sequence continues at coordinate 34,587,655 of OX401405.1, read as the reverse complement.
AGGAAAGAACTATGTTGAATAAACTGCAAGTACCTTTTTCTAACTATGTTTGTTGTTTGTTTTCCATTAATGTACAGGACTCAATCTTAAGCGTTATAGTACATGTTCCCTGGATGACTACCAGTACTAGGCTAGGAAATGTGTCTTGCCCAAGGACACTCCACGGTGAAATAATTGGCCACCTTAGGGGATCGAATCCGGGGTGACCGGACTCTAGTCCCCGACGCTAACCACTACACCACCGCGGATCCTTGTATGCTTGTGTTTTATTATATATGTTTTATTATATATAATAATGCATGGTTTACCAATAACTTTATGATGTATGTATGCTCATACTTTGTGCAAAAGAAAAGACAAACCATTAATGATTCTGAAGAAATAAGAAAACTGTACACCCTTGGTTCTTCCCTCTTTAAAACTGCAATAGCTGTTTATCTTCGTGGGGGGTAGGGCTTGGGGTGGCGAGGATGAGGGGAAGTGAGGATGCGGTTATTTTAAAATGGGTCGATGGATCACGGCAAATTTAAGCTTGATTTAGTGCACTTTTGGACATTTTAGTATAGTGGTAAAACCTCCAACAATAGTGAGAAAAGCATTGGAATAAAGCTAAAAAATGACTGACAGATTGTCAAGTTATATCAAATCCCTTCATCAAACTGATTTATACCCTTTTCAACATAACAAATGTTATCTTTAGTTGCTTACTATTTGGATAATTTTTACTCTTCATATCTGAGAGAATTGGTCGATGCTTCTGTAAAATTTAATTTGAACATAACGCAGCATTTAGTCTATCAATTCAGATGTCCTTTTATTTTCTCACAATGCTCTTTCTGAACCAATGAATGCACATACTTTACCATGTCAACAATCTTAATAAGGGACAAGAGACTGGTTAAACATTCCATATTTGATTCCTTAAATGCAGAAAAAGAATTTCATTGATTACCATGATAAAAATTTGTAATAAGAAGAGGGACTCAATTACAAAGAGGGCCTTTAGCATAAATCTTTTGGACAAAAGAGTAAGTTGTTAATGATAACCAGATTTTTCTTTAATCGAAATGCTTTCAAAAGCATGAAAATGGGTCACATTTTTGAAGCATTGTTATAACTTGATAAATCATGAATTGTATGTAATTCCAGATTATTTGGATGAACTGTATAATGAGCAAGTTTAATTAGTTATTATTAACCTCTCTTATGAAGAAAATGATGGAAAGAATTGATAATTGATAGGGTTAAAGGTGGCCAGTAATATGATTCTTTTAGTGTATAGGATGGTCTAAGGCACATATTCTGTGATATTTGTTAAATGAAGAGTAACAATTAAAGATTAACAATTAAATTTTCATTTCAGATTTTCACTTTACTTTTTCATATGATTTGAATTTTACATACAGATATCAGCTATAGTTGAATGAACAATACTCATGCTTTGCATCAAAATTCATCATAGTTTTTATAACTGCTAAGCAATGTCAAAACAATAATGACAACAGTTTATTTCTTAAGTTTCTTTCATAAATACATTTGTACTTATACCAAATTCACAATAAGTGACTAAATGATGAATGCAGGGAGCATCCCCAGATATGGTTATAATTGCTACTTAGTTTTCAAACAGTTGAATGCAGGGAGCATCCCCAGGTTAATTGCTACTTATGTTCTCATGAATAATCTTTTAAGACAATCTTTAAGACAAAAATATACATGTATTATTATCATTACAGCATACAACAATCAAAATCTTTAAAAGACAAGTTCTCATCATGAGAATATTACTGTTTAATGATATAATGATGAATTATTGAATTAACAAATTAGCTGCATTGTTGTTAGTTACAAACCTTGACTAGTTGGTACATAATGGTTTGCATTCATTATATTTCAAGAAAGATGATGCCAGAACAGTGTTCATAAAAGTTGACAGCCTTTCAACCATAAATTTTATTTGCTGTATAAAATGGAAAAGTAACTAAAGCAAAATTACTCAACCAAATACAGTTTCACCTGAGGATCACCAAACAAATAGAAACAGTGTCCATCATGTGCATTATCAAAATATGATTGAAGAATATGGTGTTGGTGAAGCGATAAGATAGGAACTTTCTTATCAGTAAAACTAGGTAATGAAAAGCTGAGTTTGATCTGAATAAAATAACGCTTGGATCTGTTTGTTGACCTAGATCTGGTTAATAATTCATTTGTTCGTTCTAATGTCTCAAATGAGTACCCACAACATAGGATTTAAAGAATCAATAATTGCTGAATATGCCTTTTATCTGGACATCTGCTTCACCCATTCCTCCATGTAAAATTTGTGACTTGATTAATTTGAAAGCAAAAGCAGATGTTAGAAAATGTTTTTTTATGCAACTAAATCAGAGAGTTGTGTTTTGGATGAAATGAACATTAATAATTTGATATGAAAACGACAATCTCACAGATTGGGATCATTAACTTTTAAGAAAAAATTATCTTCTACAATTGAAATGACAACATATTTTCTAAAGTAATATAAGACTAGATTATTGACAGCTTTCTAACCCCAAGCATAATTATTTAGAAAAGATAAAAATCATTTATTTTGCAGATATCACAAACCATTTAAACTGGTGTTTCTTTAAACAACAATCTAAACTTAAAAGACATTTAACCATTTTGTTGCAGGCTACTCTGGAAACATTGTGGGAAAAGGGGAAATTGCTTTTATCGAGCAATTTCCACTTATCAAGCAATGTTTTCTGCCTTATCAGAAGATTATTTTCAATATCATCACATGTTGAAATGTCACCTGCAAACTCTTTTAATTTGGGACAGTTTAAAATTTAGTGTTTGGTAAAGGGTTAATCCTTTCCCAAACAATAACAACATTTGACCACTTTATTGCAGATGACTGTAGAAAACATTGTGGGAAAAGGAGAAATTACTCCTAATAAGCAATTTTTCCTTTTCCCATAAGGTTTTCTGCTCTTTCTGAAAAATATTTTTCAATTTCATCACATTTTGAAATGTCCTCTGCAAACTCTTTCAGTTTGAAACAGTCAAAAATTTGTTGTTTGGGAAAGGGTTAAACGGTTTGCATTATCAACAATGTACACTGTAAATTTTCTTTATAAACTTTTCTAAACAGTTAAGAAGGTATTGGAAAGCTGTCAATAATCTAGTCTTCTGTTACTTTATAAATTTATATTTTCATTTTATTGAAAGAAAACTTCTTATTTTAAATTGTTAAAATCACCACATGCGAGATGGTCGTTTTAAATAAGTCTATTGAGGCAGTATGATCTATGTCCACTGAATAGTTTTGTCAAGGTCTGAACTAACTGAAGGAAGATTTAAAGTCGAAATGAAGAGGAATGTTGCAATTTGTTGTTGAGAAGGTCGCCAATAATCTTGATTCATTGGATTTTCTTGAGAACGTTTCATTCTGATTGACGACTCATTTGTTAAACTACGAGGGGGGTTTGATTTGTCTTGGAGAATGTATATTCTAGCTGTCATTTTCACTTTGTTTTGATCGAGGGGGCGGGTTTCGAGTCGTATGGAGCGTCGCCTCAATTCTACTCAATGACAGAATAAGCTGTTACGCTTCAAATGTAAGCTGCTGTGTGTGTTAATAAATGTCTTTATTCTATTTTAACTGTCCTTTCTTATCTATCTTTATATTGTGATACGACTAAAGAGACTTTTGTCTAACTTCTTAATTGATCTGAGCGTTGGTTTGGAGCTCGCTTTTTGCAAGCCGCTAGATGCAATATACTACTTCACGTCAGTTTCGGTCACGTGACCATGCCGGAAAAGTGGGACTATTTTCTGAGCCCGTCACAGAGATAAATGTGGGAGCGTAGCGGGAACCAATTTACTCTGGTAGAGATCGCAAACTAAGCAGCAATTCACGGCAGCGTCCATTTTTGTGTTCAGCGTGAAGTCTTAGTATCACGTGAGCGTCACGTGACCGGTTGTTCATAGCTTGACGCTATATTTAGATTATGTCGGATTTCCCTCGGATTTTTAGAAAATGAAAAATGTCAAAATTCATCTTATATGCTATTGGATTCTCTGCTAAAATGTTAATTTAATCTTTATTCCTTTATTTTCGAAAGTTTCAAAAAACAATCCTATGACGCACAGAAACTTTAACGATCGGGTAAGAACCCATACTTTAATACGCTTATGAGCTGCTTAAGCCCGGTAGAACCATCGGCATTCCGTAAGTCAATCGGAAGACTACCGCTCATATAAAGTCAAATGCCATCACCGGTATTCGAACCCACACTGAGAGTTCAAGTTATTCACTCTAACAAATTAGTCAAAAACGGCCAACGCTAGCTAAGTCTGGTCCCCAATCACAAACACACACTGCTTGGGGCAGGTTATCCAGGCTAGCGAAACCTTAGCGTGGGGTCCTAGCCGATGCGTATACCCCGCATTATATTTATTATGCGTTATGCTGGTATGCATAGGCCAGGACACAAGATTGGCGAAACCTACAATCATTCAGAGACTCGATCACACAGACGGTTTTCAATCTGAACACATCGGGGTTATCTAATGAAAACACCTCTGAAATAATAGGGATGACGCCATATTGTTTCCCGCGAGAATGACGTCACTTTACTTTCGTTTTAAAAATAGATCTTAAATGTGAAATCTTAAAAGTTAAATTTGATTGAGGAAAAAACTATACATGTCACAACAACAGTTTCGCCATTTGCTATGAGTTACTGATAAAAAATGATTTAACAGGATGTTCAACACTTCCATACACATTGAACTACTTAACGTGCACGCTTAGAAAATGTGTTAATTGGCGGATGCCGATTTACCCGAAAAATTGTAACCCTACACTTATATCCGAGCAATCGTATCTATTCGGCAATCCCCTTAACAAGTCGGTAGATATACCTCGTAGGCAGTACTAGTCCAGTCAATCTGTAAGTCAACCCACAACTAATTGCAACAGAAACAAATTTGTGATTTTATGATAGCTGCACACTTTCTTTATAACATATAAAAAGTCCTCAGAAATCCCACCAGGGGAAAATACTGAAAAATGCATTTAAACTTTTTGAAAATTGCGAGTTTTTGCATGGTTCGAAGGTACCACCATAGAAAAGTACATAGCGTGAACTGTCATCGGTAAATTTCGAGGTCAACTTGCTGTTGAGAGTCACATGAAAGGGTAAGTTGAGCTTATTATCATTTATATATGCCCTGTTCTGATAAAAAACATAATTGTATGTACATGATTACATTTTAGATGAAAAATTATTTTTGAAATAGCCTGCAGAATGCTTTGTAATAGGTTTTCGTGTGTAATTTAAAAAATCTTTGTTTTGTTTAATTTTGCCCAAAACATCGATTTTATGACCATTCGCACTCAAATATATCTTTAAACATGAATAAAATGACAGAAATGCACCTTACAATGACAAATATATATAATAGATTAAAAATATTTACCTCGGAATAGCTGTTCTTTTTTTTATAACTACGGTGGCCAATTAGTGCCATTGTAGATAATGATTTGACGAAAACACAAGTTTCTCTTACTCACTCAATTTAATCAATCATGTTCATATGTTAAAATTAATGAAATCTTAATTTTCTTTGCAAATAATGAAATAAATATATTTATGATTTGTTTAATTGATTTTTGCATTTGCTTAGTTTATTAATCTTTGGCAAAACAGATCGAATTGAAGGTTAAAGATGTAGAGCAAATGTGGATGAGATAAAAATCGTCGGCAAATATCTGGTGGCGATTGTAATTTACTCTGAAGGTGCATTTATTACTATAACCTATTGTATGATAAAGATATCATTATAGTCACATTTTTCTTCTTATAACGTTTTTAATAATTATTTATCATTTATACATAATTATGTTGTATGAACTATGAAAATTAAGGTGAATTACGCTAAAGTATAACCTTTAATCAATAAAGCAAGTGTGGTTGTGTTTAAGTTAATATTTTCATTTGCAGTGATGTTAACAGAATAATACCACTATTAAAAATGCTGCAGACAAAATCAACGCACAATTAAGTGATGATAAATGCCTTTTTATCTATTTTCCATTTGCAGGTAAAAATGGATAGTGCTATCAAGAGTGCAAGAAGGTCACATTGACATTGTGGATTCCATACCATTTTGAGCTTCTTCCGTTGTATTGGACAATAAATGGAAGAACAAGACTATCAGAATTTCTCAAAATGTGGTGATTCTCATGTTCAATGACACGGTTATTTCCAGAACAACTTGAGGCCATTTCTTACTGAATACATTTTAACTGTAAAACTTATGGGAATTTCTTTTAATACTGCATTGCTTGGAGAGGAAGTCACAATACGTGAAGTTGAAAGCATGACCTGGACTTCCAAACCAAACACAAATACTGAAACCTTTAGCGAGGTTGAACCCAATGAAACGATAAAACGTTAGTTAATATTTATGAAGCCCTTATGTAAGAAGAAAAACCAGTTGAAGAAGTTTGTGGTGAAGTTGTTTTCAAAAGATGTAGGACAAACTTGAAAAGAAGCTCTTTGTTTGTCAAATTGCATTTCCAAGTTGTGTTTCATATATAAACAATGGCTGACCTACTACACACAATTATTAAAGCCAAATGATTGTATTGCTGAGAACTGTAAATTCAAGCCATCAGAGAAATGTAGCCCCAGTCTAGAGTTTTGTTATCTTCCTATGTTATCTTCAAACTAAAGCCAAACATTACCTACGAGTCCAGATTTCTTCACTTATATGAAGGAAACCATCTAGTTTGTCAAAGCGATCTCGCATCGGTAATAGTTTTAACGGATCAAGTTTTTGAGCAGGTCCTTATTAGAAGTTCGAAGACAATATGAAGAATAAAATGTGGTTATGGTTTGAAAGAATCACAGAGAAACCAATTGTTTTCGTTAATTCCTGTATGTACATACTACAATAATGCAATGCAGAAATATACAAGTGATCAGCATGTAGAAACCAGTCATTCGAGGAAGGAAAAAGATCAAACGGACAACCTAAACATAGACATCCACGTTGCGGACTGTACACTTGATAACATTGTGTCAGTTCGACGAGTTTATATTGTCTAATTGTCGACTATGTACAGTTTTATAGGTTAAAGCCAGTCCGTAACCCCAAACTCTCAATTAACGTTAAGAGAAATTGGAGAAGCAGCTCAAACTGGTCCACATTTGTGTTTAACACCTACGGTTGATATATTGCATGACAATGAAGGAGATATATTTAAGAAAGAGCTGTGTAGTTTCCCGCCATCACAATATGGGTCTTCTGGGTTATTAAAACTAGCTGACAAACCTTCCTCGATAAATAAAATATAAGCGCAGGCTGGCTGTAGTGTTAATAAATAGCTAGATGAGTCAGTTGAATATGTACACGACGATAGGGCACCCCTTTGTTCTTACGTTTGCCTTCGAAATATGGAGGAGCATTTGTTGGATATATGTAGAACATATTCTGGTGATGTCATTAGCAAACCTTCAATATTTGTATTTGATGGATGTTCAAATTGTCCTTCTCGAAATGATTGTGTACAAAAGGAAGGTACCAAAAAGGTGGTTTTACTCGAGGAAGTTTGTTCACTTCAAAAAATAGCAGTTCTTATCAAATACTGTGAATTGCCTTAAATTAAAATGCTCATGTAAAACAAAGTGTGACCGAAAACCTTGTTCTTGTAGACATACCTTCTTGACCGTTCCTAAGGGTGTGGGGAATGTCGGGGAGCAATCTTCGCTATTGCAGAAATTGTGCAAGAACGATACAAAATGGAAAAGGGGAGTCTGTAAATATATTGAGATGCAAACATAAGGGAACCCTATTACTGTTAACTATTTTCTAGATAGGATAGGGAGAATTTGCCTCTTCATAATCCGTAAACCCAAACTCATGACACCGTGTAATCGAACATATTCAATAAAGTGTTGTAACATGTATTCATTACATGTATTGCCTGTGCACTCACGTGATTTCTTAGATACGATAAAAATGAAACAAAATCAAGTCTCATATCCATGCAATATGCCACCATGGCAGTATCGCAGAAGCTCAGAAATGGCAATGCATAGGCATGTTGCAAGCTGGTGAATCCTTGAACCATATTGCCAGGTTTATTGGGAAGTCAAAAAGTGTTATTGCACGATCTGCAGCTTTACACCACCAGACTGGTGATGTTCAAATTAGGAGGGGGCATGGGCACCTTAGGAAAACAACATTCCAGCAAGATCGCCTTTTATGGATTATTGCTTTGCGCAACTGTTTCCTAACCGCACCATAACCAAAGCAGGAGATCCATACCGTGACAGGACTTCGAGTTTCTAGCAGTACAGTAAATCTAGGACAAGGCATACTTTTCATGGTGTCATCATGTCAAGGCTGAACAGATATTATCGTTTACGGTTGTGCTAGCAACATTAAGGTTGGCCTATACGTAGGTGGCGTCATGTGGTCTTTTCGGATGAGCCGGGGTTCTGTCTGCGATCCTGATAGCATCGGCATGGGGAGAGATACAAATGCACCACTATCTTAGAGCATGATTTCTTTTGGCGGGGGAGCATCATGGTCTGGGGTGGTGTTTATTACGGTAGGAGAATATAACTTGTTCTTGTTCCTGGAAACCTGAATGGACACATTGATGAAATTTCCCGTCCTGTTGTTGTCCCATTTGCACATAGAATTGGTCAAAACTTAGTCTTCCAGGATAAAAATTTCTGACCCCACAAGGCTCGTGTTGCGGTTGACTACGTTAGGAAACAGGGCATCTTGACAATCCAGTGATCTGCGAAATAATCGGACCTCTCCCCCTCCCCACCCGATGTCGTGCATGTATTTCAGCATGTGGAGGTCATACCCGATCTTGATTTTGATATTGAATATGATTGAATATCTGGTCTGTGTTTTAAACGAAATTAAAGATACCTCAATATTGAATTTAGGCGTCCCCTTATTTTTCAACGCTTAGGATACTCCATGTGTAATTCAATGAGTGTACACTTAATTTTAAAAGGCTGGCACATAGTGAGAAAGGGACAACAGAATAGTACTACTTTTGCTGCTTTTCCCAATATGTTTCTTCCTTTATTTCATTTATTGTTTTTTAAGTTCACAAAACAAATGCAAAACGTCAAAAAATACCACATGAATATTGTATTGCTTGTGTCATATATTTCGTTTTTCTTATATAGGCATATATGGATTTCGGTACCTTATTTAAGTGATTGTCTTTATATATAAGTTATCTAATACAAAAAGGTGTGTTTTGTCTTTGATTTAAGTTTAAGAGAACAAGATTTGCCAGACAATATCGAATTGTAGCATATAGGAATGCATTGACATGAAAAAAAAATTCTTTAGTTTTAATGGGTGGGTGGGGTAAGTTGACCCCTTTCAATTTACAATATTTATAGGAATAAATCAATTTTAGAAGGCAAACTGATGTGAATGATAAATAAACATGTAGATAGAGTATACCGCTTATCAAAACTTCATTTTTGTGTGAATTGTTGGGGTTTTGTTCCATTTTGGTAGATATATACAAATATGCGAATTTTTCCAAGAGGCCTGAAAGTAGCAATAATAAAACGAGTTTTTAACCAATTTCCCCTGAAGGGATTTTGGAGGACTTTTTTTCTGTCATCTCTTATACATTCATGATAACTTTAAAAGAGATTTCGTTTCTGTTGCAATTAGTTGACGGTTGAGTCCATTTTTTTCATAGGATGACTGGACTATACATGAATACACCAGAAATCCTGGGGTAATTCGCCTTATTTCCGGCGGATAACGCAAAATGCACACAGGCACTAAATATGCATTTAAATACACACAAATTGGTTATATATCACAATTGAATGTTATTTTTTACCCTTTTCATTAAAGATGATCATATCAACACATCTTTGTTTCATATTTTGTCAATCGGCTCTTTTCGGCAATCCCGGCTTGTGCCGGGGATCTCCGAGTAGATACGATTGCAAACGGACATGCCCTTCGTTGCTGACCTACTTTCAAAAATGGCTCCCCATTACCTCCGAGGTTATTTTAAGAAATGACCGAGGTGTTCGAATGATATCCGAGGTGTATTTCACAGCTCACGGAAATACCCGAGTAGTTCCGATTGAGACGGTTTCATTACCAGCGTACCGTTTTACTAAACAGCTTAAGATTTACGAAAGTCTAAAACAACAATTCTCTTATTTCAATATAAGGCGAAGCAATGTTGCAAAGTAACACAGCATTGGAATCGTCTCTCCGAGACGCTTCCAATGACGTGTCACATGTCACATTGCAATATTGTATTTTCATTGAAGATACTATCCATGTGTATCAGTTATGACTTACGCATATATTTTCCTTAAGTTGTTTAATAAAACGGTACCCAGGTTCTATGATGCAAGCTTCTTGGAGATTGATACCGCTTCAGCACAGACAGGTTTCGGTACTTGGAACATTATCCGGCTTTGATATAATCGTGCCACTGTCATGGTCTTACAAATATATCAAACAGACTGGACAAAACAAAATATTAATATAACTATAAATCAAGGACATGGATAAACAAATAAAAAAAAGGAATTAAGAAAATATTTTTTATTAACAAATCATTTTTTTAACATTGCCATACATATATCGTACACATAAAACATGTAGATCTAAAGCCCACTCGACCTATATCGTCGAAACAAAACACAATAAACAAAAAATCTAAGACAAAATTGAATACAAAACAAAAATTGGTAAATAAAATGTTTGACAACTTTGTAAATCTTGGCATTTTACCACACAAATACCTGTATGTATCACAGTCATATCAATAAACGATGTACAAGATATTTCGGCATGTCGCCGTTTTATTTCTGTCCAGTTTGAACCCTTTCTTACCAAAGGGTAGATTTGAGTGAATGAATGAATGAATGAATGAATGAATGAATGCATGGTGTTTAAGGCGCATCGACAGCCAAGGTCATTTAGCGCGCACTAAAAGTGGATTTAGTTTGAGAAGAATCCCAACAGAAACCATGATTAAACACGTTTTACCCATACATAGTACTCGAATACATAGGAAAGTTCAAACAATATTTCATTTGATGCCTTTTGTCTGTCAAAAGAAAAAGAAAAGAAAAAAGAGAACGATCATGTACAGTCCTGTGGCTCTGTAAATATGATGTTTCATGGGTAGTCAAAATATACCAAGTAGTTAGGCTTAGGATTTGATAAGCTCTCGATTTTACTAGAAGACCAAATTCAATGTAAAAACATAAATAAATAAATAAAACAGTGTCTATCACCAAAGGTCAAGCGAGATTTTTTTCTCCCTCACAAGAAGCAAACACAAACCCCAGAGTATGTATACATCATAATATTCATTCTTTATTAAATACATATACTTTATCAACAGTAACAAAAATATTGGTTGAACTTTATTTTTGTTAAAAATAATGAAATAATAAAAACTATAGAATAATAAACGGTTTTTATTTATGAATGGCGGATGAATACATGCATACTAGGAAACAATTAGGACCACCCATACGGGCTTTTTACTTTTTCAAAATAAAACGGCAGTCATCCTCCATGCTTGATAAAACATATTTTCTTTACAATTAGAACTGAATAAATGAGTGATCATAACCATGAAATGGTTTATACGAACTGGGTATTACGAAAGGAATTAATCTCTGTCAGATTAAGTAACAGTGGATTCTTAAAAGTTTCTTTTATTTCGTTGAAAAACAACAAGAATTACCTGTGTTGTTGACAATCATGAACTGAAAGATCAACAATGTTCGATGTTGCAATATCTGCGCAAAGTAGAACGCAAAGAACGATGGAAACAGATATGTCCAACAAATTTCTTTCAACTATTTTTGGATTGAGCAAAACTAGTGTTCATCGTGCAGCCTCTACAGCGCAATACCGCGCAATAGTTGCGCATGGTGAGCTTTGTTCCTCTCTACCTTGAGATTAAAAACATGGCAAGTTAGACACTTATCCGAGAGCACACATATCCACTAAAGATATCTTTATTTGGAATAAAAGAAATCAACAATTCTAGTATTAGTTTGGGCACAAACATATTTATATATTTATAAATCTAACAGTTTTCATTTCTAAAGAGGTAAATACAGCATGCACAAAGGACGGCCTTTCGTAAAGCTACCGATTACCACAGCTGGACACCCTATGACAATAGTTGGACCTTACTAAGCTGATCATAAAAACAACGATGCAGCCATTTTAAATCATATGTTGAAAACCTACATCCAAGATATCCATTACTCCTTTAATAAGGAGATATTCTTGTTGTAGATTGTGGATCCAGAAGCTCTCTGTCACTTCTTACCGTCCTTGGATCCACGCAGAAATACCAGCAATTGTCAAAAAGGGACAAAAACAACTTTTGACAGATGATGTACGTCTTGACACAAAGGAATGAATGGGGAATTGATACTGATGCTGTGAACATTATTGAATGTGAGCCATGCAATACGTTTCATCAGTCAACTGTCAATTTAACAGAAAAGAATAAAGAAGATATTTGTCAGGCAACGACATTACAATCGTCAGTTCTGTGGCAGGGTGTACGTAAGCTCGGAATATCATCAAGTCGAGTGAATTCTGTTCCGAAAACCGGTCGTGCAGACCCAAATAACTTTGATACGAACCAGACCTACCAACGTTTCAAGGGGAACAATGCCACTCAGCATGTTCTAATGAATGAATGAATTGTGTTTTAAGGCGCATCGATAGCTAGGGTCATTTAGCGAGCATCATGATGATGTGGATAAACGTATATTGAATAATGTACAATCTATATTGTATTTGGTTGAAAAAAAAGTAATTTAGACATTGCAATGAATGAATGATAATAAAAAGAAAATTGGTAATGAGTTAATGATAGAAAATAAACCATTTGTAATGAGTGTATGCAATTAAGTAAAACGTTTGTAATGAGATAATAATATTGATAAATATATATTTTTAAAATGACATGTTCTAAATCAAGAACCTGGTTCGAGAACCAAACAAACCAGACGGTCTCACAGGTTGGAGTTGTGATCGACTCTCATGAGCCATACATTGGGACAAGTCCAGATGGAATTGTAGATGCCGATACTATTTCGGAAATCAAGCCTCCAACTAAACCATTAACCGAGCTGTTGAAAAGTGGGAACTATGACATAGCGAATAGTATTGGTCAACTTTCATTGAATCCAAAAGATAGGAATGGGTACTACATTTGTTATATTAATAAATTAAATTATTAAATTGATATTTGCAAAATATTAAACCAGTGTTCAAGAGAGTTATGACTTTTATGATTTGTAAAATTTGATGTGCAAAAGATAAAAAAATAAGCAACTCATAATAAATTTTCAACTCACAATAGTATTTAAGTAATACTTAAGATAAATCATTTAAAGATACTTTATAAATGATCAGTGGGAAAAACTGGTAATGAATGAATGGTGTTTTAAGGCACATCCGACAGCTAAGGTAATTTAGCTCGCAGTTTGTTGATGTGGATAAACGTATTGATACACTATTTACTATTTGTATTTTTTCAACCAAGGGTTCAGGTTTGTCCCTACAGCATACAGTATCTGTCACAGGAGAAAATTTGGGTATGACCTTAGGTTATAAAAAAAAACATAATTTAGGGTCCTGTGTTGCCTAGTGATTAATGTGACGGTCTTTCGACGATTATGACCCTCTAAATGCCGACTACTTACAGAACACAATATGTGATATACATGTACATGTAGTTCCTTTAAGACAGCATCTGTTTACACATTCCATTGCAGGGAATAGTAAAAGAACTGCCATGTGGGGCACTAATATTGGTATTGAGCATGGGCAGATTCTGATGTCAGTGCTTACGGTTGGTGAGGGAGAAAAGCTAAAGAAGATGCTCAATGGCATCATTTTTCAAGGATAGAGAATCAAATACACCTGTGGGAATTGTTCACCCTAACGACATCATGTCTCGCTTCAACGTTACTGCTGATCTTTAAAAGAGTTATTTGTCATACTAGTGCACTGTTACAAGTTGATATACTTTTTCGTATAATCAAAACAACATGAAGCTTCTTGAGAAGCGAGCCTTCAAACGGATAAATGACTTTCTTAATAATGTGCAATATAACTTTCTATTCAACAATTTTTGTTTTCGTTTTCATTGGCTTTAATATATTTTTGTCAATCAGATGACCGTTTTGTTAGGTGCTGCATTTTTCTGTCTAAACAGAAATGTATTGTGACAGTAAGAGAAATTACTCAATAACGAGAGGTCATTCCTCCTGTCTCAATAATTTTGTTCTCATCATTTCCGGTATGCTACCGCCTACCAAACGACTATTATTTTTGTAGCTTATACTATGAGAATGTCTTTTGATACGAGAAGTGTTTCAACACGAGTGTCTTATAATTGAGTCGCATTTGTGTGTCTTTTTTCTCAGTATAAGGAGGTTTTCCTTTCGTCTGATGATTGTTATTTTTGCCCTGAGCAATTGAAATTTTTATGCAGATTCCTCTTCACGTACTTCAGTCATCACGTCTCAATAAGAGGGAATGCAGTAGAAATGTTTTATATCTTGAAAGTAGCTATCACGCTGTTCCCAAATTATTTTTTTTTCAATGTAAATCCAATTACTCATATGTTTAACTGGGGTATTAGTCATATGTTTGTTGTCGGGTGTTTACAGACAAACACATTTACATAGGCGAAGGAGCCGGGGGCCGGCAATATCCAGACTGGGGGGCAGAGTATACTTTGGCCCCCCCAATATTCACAATGGAAGATGAAGATTTTTGTAATTTTAACAGCAAAGAAAAAAGAAGGTATTTGTCGGGCAACGACATCACAATCGTCAGTTCTGTGGCAGGGTGTGCGTAAGCTCAGAATATCATCAAGTCGAGTGAATTCTGTTCCGAAAACCGGTCGTGCAGACCCAAATAACTTTGTTACGAACCAGATCTACCAACGTTTCAAGGGGAACAATGCCACGCAGCATGTTCTAATGAATGAATGAATTGTGTTTTAAGGCGCATCGATAGCTAGGGTCATTTAGCGAGCATCATGATGATGTGGATAAACGTATACTGAATAATTTACAATCTATATTGTATTTGGTTTAAAAAAAGTAATCAAGAATTTACAATGAATGAGTGATAATAAAAAGAAAATTGGTAATGAGTTAATGATAGAAAATAAACCATTTGTAATGAGTGTATGCAATTAAGTAAAAAGTTTGTAATGAGATAATAATATTGATAAATATATATATTTAAAATGACATGTTCTAAATCAAGAACCTGGTTCGAGAACCAAACAATCCAGACGGTCTCACCAGATGGAATTGTAGATGCCGATACTATTTTGGAAATCAAGCGTCCAACTAAACCATTAACCGAGCTGTTGAAAAGTGGGAACTATGACATAGCGAATAGTATTGGTCAACTTTCATTGAATCCAAAAGATAGGAATGGGTACTACATTTGTTATATTAATAAATTAAATTATTAAATTGATATTTGCAAAATATTAAACCAGTGTTCAAGAGAGTTGTGACTTTTATGATTTGTAAAATTTGATGTGCAAAAGATAAAAAATAAGCAACTCATAATAAATTTTCAACTCACAATAGTATTTAAGTAATACTTAAGATAAATCATTTAAAGATACTTTATAAATGAACAGTGGGAAAAAATGGTAATGAATGAATGCTGTTTTAAGGCGCATCCGACAGCTTGGGTAATTTAGCGCGCAGTTTGATGAACTTTCTGTGTGTTTATTAAGAGTGGAAGATATCTGTTACCAGGGTCTTTCCTTGCTCATCTTTACACTTAATCTATTTCTACGGAGGCTGTGGCCAGATTTCGCCAACCAAGTGGAATGTCTTGTAGTTTTGCATTTTGTGCTTTAAATAAAACATTGTGTGTAACTTTATTTTTGTATTTGTTCTCTGTTATCACAACTAGTTCATCTTTAAATGCCTTTCTCATAGATACAACTCTGGAGGTAACAAACATTGGAAAAGTGATTTTAACAAACCTCGTCAATAAACAGTCATTTTTTAATTATTTCTAGATAAGTTGCTGAACACCAGTCAATGGTTCAGCGCAATACTATAGTAAGTGCTTCATGTTTATGAAGCACTTACTATAGTCTCGCACTGAACCCTTGACCTGTGTTTCCATTAGAAAAAAAACATGAACTGAGCATCAATGTCTTGCAGTGCTTAATGGTAAACTCTTGCCTATAGTAATAAGTTTGCTTGACAGAAATAAGGTATGCACATGTGCCATCCAATGTAAGAGGGACCCATGTGATGATGGTTTCTAAAAAATACCACATTTTTCCTTTGTATAAATCAAATATAGACAATTGTTTATAAAATAAACTGTTCAAATGGTCAACAATATCTGCAACATAAATGTACTGTTTCTTCACCACTCGATAGTGAAAGGTATTGAGAAAAGTATGAATAATGAAGCTACATGTTAACTTCAAGATAAATGTTAAAAATGATTTTGACCAAACAATAATTGCTTTTTTTGGGCGAATTCTTAATGACATATCTACAAAAAAAAAACAACTGTTTTAGTTAAAGGTAATGAAGTTTACCCAATTGCAGTTCAAAACTTGAACCAAAAAACTAATCTGAATGCTTGTCAGTGTCTAGCCCTTGTAAAGGAGCAAGAACAAGACAATTTAATGTATTTTATAGAGCAAGGGGGAATGAACGCATTTGCTTCAAAATCTCTGCTGAACCCTTGATATGTGCAGTTCAATCCAGTATTACAATATATACGACTTTAATTAACCCTCTCCCAAACAACAGACATTTGACTACTTCGTTGCAGACGACTTTAGAAAACATTGTGGGAAAAGGAGAAATCACTAGTAACGAGCAATTTCTCCTTTTCCCACAAGGTTTTCTGCTCTATCTGAAGAAATTCATCACATTTTGAAATGTCGTCTGCAAACTCTTTTAATTTTGGACAGTCCAAAATTTGTTGTTTGGGAAAGGGTTATAGAACTTTTTCATAAGACAGGCTGTGATTAAAAATATATTTTTTGTGATGGCTATGACAAATTATCAACACACTCCAGCATGTAACTCTACAACCATAGTTACATTAGAGTGCATTCTTTGTTCTCAAGTTAATCCCAATTGAGTGTATATGAAATTATTTCACATATGACTTTTAAAACAATATGCTTTCAGTGTTTATGGCTGTGTATGCGCGTGGTTAGAGGCAACTGAGCTGGCACCACAGTTTGTCCTTCAGGCTATTGATGGTGCCAGCTATGGTGTAGACCACAAAGGGAGTGCAAAGGACATCCCAGGTACTCTCACTCGAGAGAGTAACATCTTTGTGTTATCAATGAAATCCTATATGCACATGTTATGATTTCATATATTACTTTAAAACAATATGCTTTCAGTGTGTGTATGCGTGGGGCTGGAGGCAAATGAGCTGGCACGACAGTTTATCCTTAAGGCTATTGATGGTGCCAACTATGGTGTTAACCACAAAGGGAGTGTAAAGGACATCCCAGGTACTCTAGAGAGTGACATCTTTGTGTTATCAATGAAATCCTATATGCACATGTTATGATTTCATATATTACTTTAAAACAATATGCTTTCAGTGTGTGTATGCGTGGGGCTGGAGGCAAATGAGCTGGCACGACAGTTTATCCTTAAGGCTATTGATGGTGCCAACTATGGTGTTAACCACAAAGGGAGTGTAAAGGACATCCCAGGTACTCTAGAGAGTGACATCTTTGTGTTATCAATGAAATCCTATATGCACATGTTATGATTTCATATATTACTTTAAAACAATATCCTTTCAGTGTGTGTATGACTGTGTCTGTGCTGGTCTGGAGGCGACTGAGCTGGCACCACAGTTCACACTAAAGGGAATTGATGGTGCCAGCTATGGTGTGAATCATAAAGGGAGTGTAGAGGACGTCCCATGTACCCGTATTATAGAAGAACAGGAATTCAAACCATTTTTATATTTTATGCCAACTAAAGAAAGAGAGAGGAATGTGAGTAATGAAACCTCAGAATGCCATCTGAAATCATTAGAGTCAGTCCCTTTCATGCTGAATTAGAAGGGGCATTTATTTAAAGGATGGGGGCGCAATTGTAGCTTTTACCACTGGTGATCCTGAATTCAACATTTGTTCTGTTCGATCATAAAAGTTACGACTACACAAACTAATCTACTTCTGTTTTAATAATTAGTGACATGGACAGCAATGATTAAGAAAGTGATATTGAAGACAGTCATTAAGAGAAAAGGGATAAGCATTCACAGAAAAAAAATAAAAACAGAGAAATCATATGACTTTATAGAACTTTTTCATAATGAAAGTCCTGATTAAAATTTTTTTTTTGTGATGGCTATGACAAATTGTCAACACACTCCAGCATGTAACTCTACAACCACAGTAGTATTTCAGTGCATTCTTTGTTCTTAAAGGAATCCTTATTGAGTGAATATGTTATGATTTCACATATTACTTTAAAACAATATGCTTTCAGTGTGTGAATGACTGTGTATGCGCGGGGCTGGAAGCAACTGAGCTGAAACCACAGTTTATCCTTCAGGCTATTGATGGTGCCAGCTATGGTGTTAACCACAAAGGGAGTGTAGAGGACATCCCAGGTACTCTAAAGAGTGACATCTTTGTTCTATCAATGAAATCCTATGTGCACATGTTATGAGTTCACTCATGACTTTTAAAACAATATGCTTTCAGTGAGTGTATGACTGTGTCCGTGCTGGTCTGGAGGCGACTGAGCTGGCACCACAGTTCACACTAAAGGGAATTGATGGTACCAGCTATGGTGTGAATGATAAAGGGAGTGTAGAGGACGTCCCATGTACCCGTATTATAGAAGAACAGGAATTCAAACCATTTTTACATTTTATGCAAACTAAAGAAAGAGAGAGGAATGTGAGTAATGAAACCTGAGAATGCCATCTGAAATCATTAGAGCCCTTTCATGCTGAATTAGAAGGGGCATTTATTTAAAGGATGTGGGCGCAATTGTAGCTTTTACCACTGGTGATCCTGAATTCAACATTTGTTCTGTTT
The DNA here is from genome assembly GCA_947846245.1 of Cerastoderma edule. Classification (NCBI taxonomy): domain Eukaryota; kingdom Metazoa; phylum Mollusca; class Bivalvia; order Cardiida; family Cardiidae; genus Cerastoderma; species Cerastoderma edule. Next base: position 34,568,505 of record OX401405.1, on the reverse strand, counting down.
GATCATAAAAGTTACGACTACACAAACTAATCTACTTCAGTTATGACAAGTAGTGACATGGACAGCAATGATTAAGAAAGTGATATTGAAGACAGTCATTAAGAGAAAAGGGATAAGCATTCACAGAAAAAAAATAAAAACAGAGAAATCATATGACTTTATAGAACTTTTTCATAATGAAAGTCCTGATTAAAATTTTTTTTTTGTGATGGCTATGACAAATTGTCAACACACTCCAGCATGTAACTCTACAACCACAGTAGTATTTCAGTGCATTCTTTGTTCTTAAAGGAATCCTTATTGAGTGAATATGTTATGATTTCACATATGACTTTTAAAACAATATGCTTTCAGTGTGTGTATAACTGTGTATGCGCGGGGCTGGAAGCAACTGAGCTGAAACCACAGTTTATCCTTAAGGCTATTGATGGTGCCAGCTATGGTGTTAACCATAAAGGGAGTGTAAAGGACATCCCAGTTACTCTAGAGAGTAACATCTTTGTGTTATCAATGAAATTCTATGTGCACATGTTATGATTTCAGATATGACTTTTAAAACAATATGCTTACAGTGAGTGTATGACTGTGCTGGTCTGGAGGCGACTGAGCTGGCACCACAGTTCACACTAAAGGGAATTGATGGTACCAGCTATGGTGTGAATGATAAAGGGAGTGTAGAGGACGTCCCATGTACCCTTATTATAGAAGAACAGGAATTCAAACCATTTTTATATTTTATGCCAACTAAAGAAAGAGAGAGGAATGTGAGTAATGAAACCTCAGAATGCCATCTGAAGTCAGTCCCTTTTGTGCTGAATTAGAAGGGGCATTTCTTTAAAGGATGAAAAGGTTTTATCATAAAAGTTATGTCTAAACAAACAAATCTACTTCTGAAATTATAAAGTAGTGACATGAACAGCAATTATTAATAAGGGGTATATTTTGAAGACAGTCATTCAAAGAGAAAAGAACATTGTTCAAGGAGAAAATTAAAAACAGGGAATATCACCAATAAAGACAACAGTACTGGAGATAAGAAAGAGCAAGAGAGTGTTCATGGATGTAGTAGGCCACATGATTATCTGAACTACCACTGTCCTTTGGTGTTTCACATGACTGCTTATGAAAAGCTTACATGTTTGTTGCAGAGGCAGAAAGCATTTCAACTATGATACATACAAAAAAAAAAGACCTAACCCTCGAACAAGAAGGATGTTGTGAACAAAAGGCCACAAAATGACAAAGAGACTTCATTACCCAATAAAAACTAAAGGAAAATGAAGAAATGGGGCATCAGAATGAGGCAGGATCACAGCCAGCAAGCTCATGGCCCATAAAATATTAGAAAAAATACCTTTCACCACAGCAAATGCAATAACATACTCTCAATCCAGTCCAGTTATCATACCACCAGCAACAACCACAAACTCTCATTTCATATCAAGCCAGCTATCATACCACCAGCAACAACCACAAACTCTCATTTCATATCAAGCCAGCTATCATACCACCAGCAACAACCACAAACTCTCATTTCATATCAAGCCAGCTATCATACCACCAGCAACAACCACAAACTCTCATTTCATATCAAGCCAGCTATCATACCACCAGCAACAACCACAAACTCTCATTTCATATCAAGCCAGCTATCATACCACCAGCAACAACCACAAACTCTCATTTCATATCAAGCCAGCTATCATACCACCAGCAACAACCACAAACTCTCATTTCATATCAAGCCAGCTATCATACCACCAGCAACAACCACAAATTCTCATTTCATATCAAGCAAAACCTCAAATTGAACCCCTTACAATGCTGGGTCATTTTCTAAAAAACTTTTAAAAAATAGAATTTTGTGTCATCTGCTTTCCAAAACCTTCAATATTTTCTAAATATTGATGAAGAAAGATACTCAGAGTAGCAAACAGGTTAGATTACAGGCCAGCGGCCAATTTACAACCAACCTGTTCGCATAAGCATGAAGTTGGTTCCAGCACTATAAGGGTCAAGCAGGACAATTTGCACAACAGAAGTCCCACCAATGGTCTTTATAACCAAATCAGCCAACTCTGCACAATTTACAGCAGTTATGCCACATCAAACATATTCTCCATATAGCATGCACAACTGGCAGCAAGACACCTACAATCAAATGAAGTACATGGACAGCAGCAGTATCTCACCCTCTGACCAATGGCCAGAGTTTAGCCCTGGAAGTGTATCTGTTTTCATTGCTGAAAATCTCAATCAAGCCCCACCAAATAGTGGATGTTTGCCCCAGATAAAGGTCTTGGAACAAAAAGTCCTCACTTTTAAATCTAGGATAGCCCCACCAAATAGTGGATGTTTGCCCCAGATAAGGGTCTTGGAACAAAAAGTCCTCACTTTGGAATCTAGGATAGCCCCAAAAAAATTGTAAAAGTTTGCCTCAGATAAGGGTCTTGGAACAAAAAGTCCTCATTTTGGAATCTAGAATAGCCCCAACAAATAGTGGATGTTTGCCTCAGATAAGGGTCTTGTAACAAAAAGTCCTCACTTTGGAATCTAGGATAGCCCCCAAAAATTGTAAAAGTTTGCCTCAGATAAGGGTCTTGTAACAAAAAGTCCTCATTTTGGAATCTAGAATAGCCCCAACAAATAGTGGATGTTTGCCTCAGATAAGGGTCTTGAAACAAAAAGTCCTCACTTTGAAATCTAGGATAGCCCCCAACAAATTATAGTTGTTTGCCTCAGATAAGGGTCTTGGAACAAAAAGTCCTCACTTTGGAATCAGGGATAGATGATCTGATTCAGTCTCAAAGGTTTGAGAGGCAAGGTGGTAGACAGGCTTTTAGCACAGGTAACTTGGTTTACAAAACTTTTTTTTTTTTATCAATTTACAATCTGAAGACAAGTTTATTTCGTTCTCTAATAGATGACATTAATAAAAAGTTCTATAAATGTAGATGCATGTAGCATTTCCCTTTTATGAGATAAAGTAAGACAACTTGGTAACCAATGAATTGTATTGATGGTGAACATTTCCTCCACAATTATTTTATTCAAACAATAAACTTTTTTCAGCAGAATTAAAAAAAAAATCAAAATTTACTTATTCAAAGTTAAAGTTTGATTTGAGTTCAGAAACATCATTTGAGTTCAGAAATATCGCTGAAAATTGGTGACACAGTGTTACATACATTTACAAGAAAAATAGGGGAACAGGCTTGTGTTTAAGCATTTATTTGTAAGTGATAAATTTCCTGTTTCGCTTGTGATAGAGATCTATATAAAAGCAAAAGTAATTGCTTATTTGCTTGGAGGGTTGTTTTAACCAGCTATTATGGTATTCAGTCAGCTTTACAAATATATTATTACTGTTCTTACTCTTTTAACATCCACATGCAAATCAGCTTATGTTGTGTTGCCTATCACATGACCTTGCGCCGATCTGTTTTGTACACAAACATGGTCTATAAAGAATAGGGGTGACATGCATAAAGTGCTCAATTGTGGTTTTAAGCTTGCTATGTTTAGAGTTCAGCAAAGTTTACATCAAAATAAAACCTTTGATCAGAAACTTAATACTCTCACTTACTTTAAACTTCATTTTCCAAGGCATGCTTGTGTTGCAGTATTACAAATCACAGCCTAGTATGTGAAACATCAAGCATTTAATAAAAACACAAAAGGAATATAACTCTGCTTTCGAAGCTGAACAGTTTTTAAAAAGACTTGACCACTCAAAGTAGCAATTTTTTTGTCAACGTTTGTGTGCTCCGACAAATACTAATTGTGTGAAATAATTATTATAGCAACAACAGACAAAGAATCAAAGGATAGACCCACAACAACTGACTGTTTCCAAACTATGGGTGAAATGCCAGTGATAAACACAACGGAGTGACACCAAAGTATTCCAAAGGGCAAAGACAGTAAATCATACACCTTGGACAATTAATGATTATAATAAAATAGAAGACTTTTCTTGTGATATTCAGTGTGGTCCTAAAGTTGCCAGATTAAAAAAGACCCAACACTAAGTCACTATGCTTATGAATAAACAACCATTACTTCAGGAAAAATCAAAAGATGTGGAGTTGGTTCCTGAATATGGGAAAAAAATAACCGAATCCGAGCTCGATGCATGCCTCAGAAAAGCAAAGTCCAGTGGTACAGCTTTGGCAAGACTGCTTCTTGTTGTTTTCTTCGATGAAGACACACTGCCTGAGAGAACAGCATAGGGAACGAAAAAAAAAAAGAGCACTGGATAAAGATGTCATCAATGCGATAATAAGTAAGCGTTGTACATAGATAATGATAATACTATCACAGGTAATAATTATCAATAAACTATAGATTTATCACATGCAGACAACTTTACACCAGACATTGACCAAATGGAGTGCCATTATTCATACAGCTAGACACCTGAAAAATAGCCTCTTCCATCTTCAAAAGAAACAGTCGACAAATAGTGTTATAGCATATCTGAAGAAGCGTCTTACCATTATTAAACAGGGCAAATTGATAAAAATGAATAAAAGGGATGTCAGCTACATTTCATCTGTCTTCCCGGAAATATTGCTGGTTTGGTCAGACATTTTACACTGGTCTGTATGGAGAGGCATGGTTGATGGCGCTGGTTTGGTCAGACATTTTACACTGGTCTGTATGGAGAGGCATGGTTGATGGCGCTGGTTTGGTCAGACTTTTTACACTGGTCTGTATGGAGAGGCATGGTTGATGGCGCTGGTTTGGTCAGACATTTTACACTGGTCTGTATGGAGAGGCATGGTTGATGGCGCTGGTTTGGTCAGACATTTTACACTGGTCTGTATGGAGAGGCATGGTTGATGGCGCTGGTTTGGTCAGACATTTTACACTGGTCTGTATGGAGAGGCATGGTTGATGGCACCACCACGCTTCGGGCAATGGATGAAAAGTGGAAAAGAATAGGGCTGGCCATCAGGCAGTGGTTAGCCTGCCGAGGGGAAAATACATAAATCACTAATTGGAGACCAAAACCAGTGTTTATTTGTAAATGATGGTGTCCATTTCTCTGAGATTTGAAACAACATTTCTATTTTGTACCCTTAAGGAGGAAATTACATGTTTTTAGTAATTGACGAAGGAGCAGACATAAGGAAAGCAAATCAACATGCCGCTTAGAGACAATTTGTCTTGTGGAACCATGGTTGTTTGGGTGCTGGAAACCGTTATGTGATTCCCTCTTGTTGTGTGTGGAGCATAAGAGACAAATACCCTGATGCATTGGGACAATATAAAGGCTTTTGTACACACAGGCTTGTTTAAAATGCAAAATTGTTTTCAACGATTTTTAAAGCACAATGTTTCTGACCCAGTTTACTCACATTAGATCAAGAAAATAATATGATTAAAGAGAAGTTTCAGTGAATTGTCCTTGTATGGAATGTGCTGGGAAACAATGCTTATATGAGAAAAATAATTGAAAATAACTATAGTTCATTTCTGATTTATCAAAATGATAATGGTCTGTATATTTAGCAGAAAAAGTGATGATATGAACTAAAATTGCTTGTCAAAGATCAGCACAGAGGCAACACACAGATAATTATCTTCACTTTGTGGTTTTCAATATGAATCACTTGCTTGAAATCATTTCTTTCTGAAATTAATCGCTTCCTCTTCATTTAACACATATTTATTCTGAAAACTTAAAAGTATTGTGAAGAAAAGAGGAATTATGTGCAACAGTGTTTCCTTTTTAACAATGGTTTCATCTCAACATCTGAAGAAAATACAGTGTTATATTCCATAGTTTACATAGTTGTTGATCCCAAAATTTCTCATGGAACCATTGGCTTCTCGCCCATTCTCATGAAATTCCCTTTAATTATAGTGTAATACTGTTTAAATCATTTCGACACAGATCACTTTTCAAATCTCTTCTCATGCTTATTTTGAAGTTTGTGTGCAGAACATTTTCTATTACTGGAATTTCTTATCAGAAAAATTACAAACAAAAATTGGCACAAAAACTGTCTATGTCTATTACTCTGTTAATGTCTTCATTATGGCTTCCAATCATTCTATTTTTACAATCTCTATCTGAGGTGCTCTGTATGCAAGCTGACTGTCCATGCTGACTGTGAGACCATTAAGCTGGGAAACATCTTGACAGACCAGGAACCCTTTATCCTATGTGCTGTATGTGCAAACCGACACAATGAACAAAATGTAAGTTTCTATCTACAAGTATATTTATTTATTTTTCAACAAGTAACTCTGACAAAGACATACATAATCACAGAGACAATATTGACATGTGTTATCCAAATGATGCATAGAGAAAGACCAGATATATATATCTTATGGCGAATAAAAAGAGTTATGGCAAGGTTGTGAAATCAATAGTTAAGTCGTTACAAGTTAAACCTATCTAGACAAGAAAGATTTTAATTCACTAGCTTTTTCGCATATTTAACTTGTTTTACGGCCTTTTAAAGGTGTATCTATTACGGTAAAGTGAACAATTTACCCTCTTTCTTCCCATTGTGATAATTAATTCCCGGCATGTGTGTTATATTCTGTGTTATTTTCCTGCAAAGACTCATCCTGAATCCATTATTGTGCGAAATCGATAAACAATGGTGGACAAAGTGGTAAAAATCCAGTTGTTTTAGTCATTCCTACATGAAAAGACTGAAAACATTTATACAACATAGTGGAAGGTTTCAGTACAACTTTTCAACTTTCGTCAGCGGCGCTAGGGCAATTCTCCGGTTTCCAAGGGGCTTCAATACAAACAATAAAAACGAATTTAGAGACGGATGCTGATTTAAAGCCAGATAACATCATCTTGTTGATAGGGACAAACAATCTATATAAACCATCAGAAACCGTCGAAAGTGTTGCAGAGTCAGTTAAAGACTTGGTATTTACTTTAACAAACGACTCAAAGGTTCGTCAAGTGGTAGTGTTGCCTATTTTCCACAGACAATGTTCGATCCGCCCATCGCGTTGGCCAGTCAAACCAATTTGGTTTAATAACAGGGTAGACCTTGTCAACCGCCATTTATCGGACCTCCTACACTCTAATGACTGAATGGGGTTTAAAGGCGCATCGATAGCTAAGGTCATTTAGCGTGCATTATGATGATGTGGAGAAACATATATTGAATTATTTACAGGCTAAAATGTATTTGCTTCTAAGAAAAATAAATAAGAATTTGCGATGAATCAATGATAGGAGATAGAAAATTTGTCAAAATTTAACGATATTAAATAAATAATTTGTAATGGGTTGGTGATACAGTGTATTGTTATATGTATATTTAACCTGCAATCGAAACTAACAAATAAAGCTATATTTAGGAATAGCTATGGATTTTGGTCAGAGGCTGTACTAACACGAATTTTGGCTGATGACAGCGTTCACGTTTCATCAAGGGGCCAAGAGAAGTTATATTACAACATACGTGTAGTGGTTGTAGAAGTTTGGAATACAGATAAGTATTTGTCATAGGCATGTGCATATATTATGATTTTATCTAATATATTTCAATATGTTAAACAGATCACCAGTTTGATAACATATCAATATTTCATTTTACTAATAGAAAATGTTTATTTACTGCAATTCCAGCCAATTACACCAGCAGTGAACACTAGCATCTTACAATTCCTAGCCTTGTGTTTGGCCAGTGAGAGTATCATGTTGTTTTTCCTTTGAAAGCATACGCGCAGGTCACACATGTATACTGCGATTGTATTTATTTAGTTGCCAAGTTCCTATTGGCTGTTAGTGCAATATTACAATATAAACGGGTAAGTCAAGGTCATAATACTCTTTTGTTTTAAATAGAGCCTATTTGACCCTTATAACCTACAGTAAGGTGTCCCGTTACATTCCAGTCCTTCATTGTGAGTTAAAGCCTTTGTCATTTCTGCCCCAGACAGTGAGAATGGCTTGATACATTTCCTATTTTGAACTGTGTGGTATTTGTCTTGACATCAGTGTTTCCACACAATTTCTACGTTGGGACAATGAGGCATTGACTTTGAAAATAACTCTTTAAACACTGTGGCGTAATATGAGTGAATAAGTCAATCAATTGTTCCTGGGTCATATTTTCCTTGGCGGTAATGGTGAGTTATATATGATATATCATTGTCCAGGCAACTTGCAAACAGACCATTCACACCTTGAATTGATCAACAGCTTCTTATTATGTTGCTTTTTCTTTGCAGATGGGGCCCAAAAGGAAAATCACGTCAACACTAACTAGCTGCCCCTGCTGCCCATCTGACCATGAGCAGGGGAAAACAAAAAGGGCCCATAGTTAGCAGAAGGTGTCTGTTGCAACGAAGGTCGTGAATCGGGACATCCCCATGATTAACGAACAGACCTTGCACATTACAATCATACCATTACCGACAAGGGCTCCTGAGCCATTGACATTCTTCCAACTAGCCCATCCCCATCCACTGACGCCAGAGCAAGTCCAGGGTAATGAACAAGCAGCCCCACCAATATGGGGAGATGACAGTTCGGAGTCGACTTGGGAGAAGGAGTAATCCTTCAAAGATGAAAGATTATCACTCCCAGCATTTCTTGAGAGGTAATCCTGTGCGAGTCCATGAGCCCATTTCCAATTAACTCTCCAATTAAGAATGAAATACAAAAAAAGGATTTGGGCCAATAAATTCATTGATTTGGCTTCACTTTTACCATCAGAATCTTCCTCAGCACAAAAGTTCACACTGCAAACAGATAAACACTCTAACATAAATGTTGTTCCTTAATCACAAAAGCAAACAAGCAATACCATCAAGACCAGGGTACCGTTTTACTAAACAACTTACGGAAAATGTTTGCGTAAGTCATAATTGATAAACATGGATAGTATCTTCAATGAAAGTACAATGTTGCAATGTGGCACTTCATTGGAAGCGTCTCGGAGAGACGATTCCAATGATGTGTCACTTTGCAATATTGCTTTGTCCAATATTGAAATAAGAGGAATTGCTGTTTTAGACTTACGCAAATCTTAAGCGTAAACTGTTTAGTAAAACGTTACCCTGGACATCAGCTTATCTACGCTATGTGGCAGTATATACTTAAAGGTACCCACATGAAACCCCAGCTCTGATGAAATACGCAGAGATCGACTGCGGTCTAGCGGCTAGGACAAGAAACCAGGCTTGGTCAGCCTACGACATCCAGTTCAGGATGATCAGAGAACAGCACCTATATCCCTGGGACAGGTTACACACTGAGTTTTGGCTAATGACCTTCACTCTTTCCACGCAAAATTCAAGCCAGTTTATTTTGTGTCCCTTTCGACATAATAAACATTGCAACTCTAGCAAAGCCTAAAACGGCAAGTTAGACAATAAAGATGCAAGTAAATCAGGGTGATTTAAGAAATCAATGCAAACAGGTGTGGAAAAACCCCAGATAAATTGCAATTGGGACAGATAGAAAATGTTTGAGGAAGTTGTTCATAAAACAATATCACTACAATTAAACTTTAACTTAGTTATCTATAAAGAACTTTGACTATCAGATGTGTATAGACATTCCACTGTAATGGTGTATGATGACGGTACTAAATCTATTTGTTAGTTCCAGGATTATATATCTAAGGAGTTTAGTTGCCTTGAACTAGGACACATGAAAGCCTGGCATTGACAATCATCGTTCATGCCGCTTAATCAAAACAATTAGGATCACATGGACGGACTTAGAGTAATTCTACTTTCATACAGTCACCAAATACAGGTTAGACCCTTACTGAACAAATTGTAACACAGCTATTAGGTTTCCTGTGTTATTTGAATAAAAAAAATCCAATCAAAAATGGAAAATAAAAGAATTGACAATACACTCATATGGACGGAATGACAAAATTAGAAGAAAAAGCGAGCCTTCTCCTTCAACAGAAAATACAAACAAACGTATTTGGAGATGATCTTTTTTAAAAAATCATCCAGATTAATAGGATTCAGCATATCATGGGCTATGTCTCAAGTCAAAATGATTTCAATGTCTTACAATTATTCAAAATTACATAAAGGTTTGTGGGATTTGTATAACATGTTTTTCATGGCATAAATTTCATTTAATCCAAGTTCAAGCAGTAGGTAAACCCTTTACCATACGCCAAATTTTTGACTGTCCAAAATTGAAAAAGTTTGCAGAAGACATTCCAAAATGTGATCAAATTGAAAAATAATCTTCTGATGGGGCAGAAAACATTGTTGGTAAAGGGTAAATTACTCGTTTAGAGCAATTTCTCCTTGTCCCGCAATGTTTTCTAGAGTCGCATTGTTTTCCAGAGTCGTCTGCAACATAGTGGTTAAATGTTGTTAATGTTTGGTAATGGGTTAAAAGGGGTCACAGTTGTTCAAACAACACATAGCAAATTTAGTCTTCAAAGCTATGCATTACACATTCCTTCATGTGGTAAATTGTACATGTTCTTAATTTGAAGAAAAAGCAGAAGACAATAATTAAGTATGAAAAATTACAACACAGACGACAATTTCAAAGTATGAAAAATTACAATTCCTTTTACAACATTGAATAGAGTCCATTTTGACAAATGGAGAAATAACTTGTGCCAAATATATCCTTTTTGTAAATATTTATCTTAAGCATAAAAAAAACCATGTACAACAAAAAATGTATAATAAGAAAGACAAGTTTAATATGTGGACGGATATAGTGGTAACATATGTTATCCCTTGTTCATCATTCTTTCATGAGCAAACATTAAAACACCTGGAAACGTAAAAGGTTTTGATGACAAACAAATAAGATTGCTTTAATCCTTTACTAACATCTTACATTGGTGCATAGGCAACACTATATTTTAGAAACCAACATGACAAAAGGATAACTTGCACCTAATGAATTTCTACATTATAATACATAAAATGTTAATTTTTCTTTCTATTTCTTTTTGGTGTGCGGTAGATTTCCATTTCGAATGGTCCCTAAACTCCCTTGACCCTTTTTGTTCTGGAACTGACTTCATGCTTATGCAAACAGGTTGGTTCAAGGCCAGCTGACAGGTAAATTTAGGTCTGGCCTGTGATCTAACCTGTTTGTTACTCCGAGTTTCTTTCCTCACCAAAATTAAGAAAATTTTAGAAAATTACCCAGCATTCTAAGGGTTAAGGAGGAATGAGTTAAAGCTAACAGAATATCAATAACAAGCAGGCCCAGCTATGCCTCGGTGCCTCTAGGGAGTAAATGAGAGGCATACACAACTGTATTTGTACATACCACAACCTCTTCACATTCAATTCTCCAGGAAACTATCTGCCGATTGTGTCCTCTTTCAACAGGACTACCATCATGGTGGCGATGAAATCAATACATCTTGATCATGTGTTGAATGATGCTCCAGTCATATAGGACACTACGTCTGTGACCTTTATAGCATGATTCTCACTCCCAGCTGCAAAAGATTAATTATATCATCTCAAAGTACACCAATCAAACCATTCCATCATCTGGGATCTTGTGATTGATTTGAATTGAAACATCAACAGACTAACAATGAAAAGTATATAAAAATACAAGTATTTGGTATATTGGGCTACATTGTGAAAATCAATTTTTCATTGAAAATATATAGAGAATAGATGGTTGGTGTCGTGAATCGGAAATGTTATCGGGCAAGGCTTAGGAATATTATCCGGTGAGCCGAAGGCGAAACGGATAATAATCCGAAGCCGAGCCCGATAACTTTTCCCATTCAAAGACACCAACCATCTATTCTATTTATCCTGTTACCTTTAAGTGTTCTTTCAAACAAACATGATGTAAATAAAACACAAGAAAAAACGAAGAAATAAGTAGAGAATGATGTAAATATGACGTCATGTCGTTCTTATGACGTCATAATTTGTCATGTGCATGTACTATATGGTTAGTGCCGGATATCACAAATGTTATACAGCACCTAGTTACCAGTCCCAAATGACACTAGTGACAGGATAAATTAAAAATATCTCCTTTTATGACAGGTTGTTCTGAACAAAAAATCTGTGGTTGGTGGATCATCGAAAAGGAAACAAAAAACAGCAATGGGTTCAAACTCGGGGTGCATCACATATTTTCAAAGAGGTCGATAAATGAAACAGTTGACATTAGATTTAAGTTTATGGTGTCTTGAACTATCTTATTACAGTACTATTGTAATGGTTCCAGTCAAAATTCAACAATTAAAGATTCTTTTCAATCAATTACTCTTGAAACTTGGCAAGATATTTCAGTGCCCTAGCTTAGTACTGGTGAACCCTGGCAAGCCATTACATAACTGAAGAATGGTTCATAAGGCATTTGACCAGTAACTCAACTCTAAGGTTGGATTGGATAAAGTTTTAAACACTTCATTGGTCATATCGCTACATTTCCTCCAGGTATTGTCTACCAAGTACTGCACAATACTCTTTCCAAGCTGCGGAGTGCTTTTCATGTAGAATAAAAGTGCTAAGTGATGAGATAAAACTAAATCATGACAAATTGACTTAGACAAACTTTTGAAAGACTTTTGACATGGTAGGGTTTGAGACTCATGATCACTATTTGCCATGTTGATCATGTTATCCCTTAGAATGCTGGGTATTTTTCTAAAAATAGATTTCGTGTCGTCTGCTTTCCTAACCCTAGTGTGCGAAATTCAATTTTTAAACCACTAGCCCATTCGGGCTACCAGGTGGGATTTTTCACTAGCCCGAACCACAGTTTACTAGCCCGAACTGTGTTTAAAAGAAATTTAATGTTATATTCAGGAAACATCATTAACAAGTAGACATACTTATTTAAAAAGCTTAACAACAAACATTAACATTTGGAACAGTTGATTTACAAATATCAATGAGATTGAGACAAAAAAGAAGGTTGTTCATTGTGTGCAAAGTCTTATTTCAATGTTGTTCATTGAGTGCAAAATCTTCTTTCAATGTAATGTAAGCAGTCTCTCATCACTTCAATTACCTTTTAACTGAATATGTACCACATATATTATGATTAGAAACAAAAAACATGCCGTCTTTGTAAAGTTCAATCTATTTCTATAAGCCATAATTGTTTGTATTTCTATAAAACATGAGGCCTTTCTCTATTCTGGCTAAGGAAACTGGTTTGCCGGATTTCTTCTGGGTTAAGCCTTGAACTGCTTTCTTCACCAAAGCATCTACATTTTGCACAGTTGGGCCATTGATGCAAACATTACTGTCTTATCCAACATTTTTATGCAATTTCCAACAGTACCCAAGTTTTATTGTTGCAGTAAGTAAAGCTATCTGGATGCCAGATCCAGTCAAAAGGTTTAAACTGTAACATCTTTCTGAATGACAGCAACAAAAAACAACGCAGACTAAGTCAGAGAAAATTTCACTGAAAATGGCATAGTTAACGGTAAAATCTCGCAAATCAAGGTGTCAGAAAAGCAAAACCAACATCGCTCGCTTCAAAAACTTCAATGTTTATCTCCACTTACGAGAAACAGGCCTATAAATCTCTGATGTCTAGCTTTTTATTCTTCATTTTGTCTTAAAGCGGACGCTTATCGTTGCAAATAGTAAAATGCGTCTATGGTACCGAGATTACCAAATGTTTGAAGATGCCAAGCGTCTATTGACTTTGAAATCAGTTTGGGATAAATCGCAACATCACGATCAGTAAACTGGTTCCTCGCTGTACTGGCTTCACTATGTTAGATAGATTTAACACCGGTTACCAGCCTAAACTAATTGATTCAGTGACATTCGCTGTCTTTTAATCGCAATATCATTTTAATTTTCATCCGATTTTTACGAATTAAAAAGGAAACTGTTTTCCCTAATAAAATGCCTACAGATATGCACAGTTATTATCACTAGCCCGGTTGGGAAACCACTCTGGGGAATTCAATAGCCCGAAACGAGATCAACAAGTCTCGGGCTATCAGGCTAGTGCGAATTTCGCACACTGCTAACCCTTAAACACTTGCTTAATTCTGTTGAGGAAAGACCCTCAGAGTAGCAAACAGGTTATATCAAAAGGCTAGCCGCCAATTTACAATTGGCTGGCCTGGATCTAACCCGTCTGCATAAGCATGAAGTCGGTTCCAGCACTGTGAGGGTTAATGCCAACCGTAAAAAGAGACTTGGCTCAGTGATAAGGTTGGTACTCACGTCGAGTGGCCACCAGTGTTGTGCCATGACTGCAGGATATAGAGACGATGGTGAACAAATCCTCGTTGGTCAGGACCACCCTAGTGGGCATCATGGTGTCCAGGTCACTGCGACCCAAACGCCCTCGCTGGTTGTTTCCAAAGGAAAAGATTTCTGCATCTGAGAACAAGTTTTTATTTAAGATACAAGGGTTTTTATGCATTCAATAAAAGGTGTCACAAAAATGGCTTCTTTCTTATTGACAATCCTTAAAGGCACATGAAAGGATATGAGTACAAACAAATTACTGAAGAAATATATGGAGTTTTTCATTATGTACAATAAAGCCATGAAAATTAATTCTATGAATGGTGTGAGACCCTATTTAACAAACTACTTTAACATAAGTTACTTTGTGCTTGAAATATAGTTGTCTCCAATTCAATCATGTTTATTAACAATCTGTTTGTTTACATATTTCCAATAACAAATTCTGATTGGTGGATTCAATCATTTGTGCATCATGTGACTAGGTCAGAGGAGAAGAATCAGGCAATCTGAATTATTAAAATAATAAAATAAAAGTTGCTGTCTTTCAAATGAATGAATGAATGAATGAATGAATGGTGTTTTAAGGTGCATCAACAGCTAAGGTCATTTAGCACACATTATGATGATGTGGATAAACATATATTGAATTATTTGCAGGCTAAAATGTATTTGGTTTAAGAAAAATAAATAATAATTTGCAATGAATGAATGTTAATATTAAGATAATTTGTAATGAAATAAGGATAATAAATAGATAATTTGTAATGAGTGTGCTTACATACCTTGAGTAACAGCTACTGTAAAGGTGTCGCCACAAGCCACCTTGGTTACTTTGTGATCTTTCAGGGTCACAACCTGGCCCGCTTGTTTACTGTTAAAGTCTGTCTGATAGCCCAACTGTCCAAACTGGTTAGCGCCAAACGTATACATCTCCCCATCAACTGCTCAATAAATTCATTTCTTAATTATTTTTTTTTGTTAGATATTGCATCATGTAACAGAAATTCAGTCATATTTCCATGAGCAATGGATAGCAAAAGACTTCTAAACCCTTTACCATACGCCAAATCTTTGCCTGTCCCAAATTGAAAGAGTTTGCAGACGACATTTCAAAATATGATGAAATTGGAAAAGTTATCTTCTAATAGGGCAGAAAACATTGAGGGAGAAGGAGAAATTTCTCTTTAAGAGCAAATTCTCCTTTTCCTACAATGTTTTCCAAATTCATCTGCATACTTCTTCATGTTGGTATTTTAGTAAAAGAATAATATCTCAGCACATCAGAGATGAAAAAACATTATTAAAAAATAATTCAACATTAAGAATCTCATAGATTTTTTTTTTTATATATGGGTTTTACATCACGTCAACATTATTTCAGTTATGTAGCAATGCCCGACTCTTAATGATGGAGGAAGACCCCATACTCAACTGCCCATAAGGGCAAGAAACTCATAGAAAAAGAAAACAAACAAAAACAACGAAAGGTTATTAGATTAAAAAAGCTATTTGATTCAATGAAGCTACTCCTCAAAATAAATCTTTTATTTTATCAAAAGCATTTTTTTATTTGATCTATTTGATCAAGTTTGACGTACAGGACCCCTTATCTTATACAGATAGAATTAAAGATCAGGCAAAACAGTTTAAGAAACCACTCTCAACGAGATTTTTCCTTATTTCACAATGCTTTCCTACCATTGACACAATGGAGATCATATTCATCACACTGTATAACCATAAAGTTGCCTGCTGTCACTTTAAGTTTGGATAAGCTTCAAAACCTGACATAAAACAAAGAGTTAGGTGCATCATGCCTGACCCATAACATTTGCTAAATGTGACGCCTCCATGGAAACAGCTTTCACCATGATGTTCAAAATGACGTCTACTATTGCTTTCAATTTGGAGCATTTGAAACTTTACAGATGGCTTTCAATTGAAACAATTTGCAGAACTCTGTAGTATGGGTAAAACCGCCAATAGGGACACCAATGGTTACCTGTAATAATTGCCGAATGTGAGGTTCCCATGGAAACGGCCTTCACCAGACAGTTACCAATGGGTGCCGAGGTCACACATGTAAAGTTTGTCACCTCGTCTACAGATCTGGTACACAGTCCTTCAGGCGTCATCTCATCCAGGCAACATTTGTTGTACCTGTCAATTTACAGGTGTTGTAAGTTTTTGTTAGAACTTTCAAATTATCTTTTTTGTCAGCGATTTCTTTTTAAATTCAGGGAAAGGGTCCGGTACCAGACAAAATGGGAAAAATCAGAGCGTTTTCTTCTAGAATTGGGAATTATCTAGGAATGTTTAAATCAAATATAAGCTTTATTAGGAAATTGGGAAAAATAGTCAGTTAATTTGATTGGGAATGGATCCGTTTTACGGTACCAAACATATAAGGAAAAATCACTGTTTGTTTAGTGTAAACGCCGTATTAACAATTTTTCAGTTATGTTAACGACGTTCCTGGATACACCAGTACTAGTTTCAAGATGCGTAATTCATCCCTATGTCACAATTTTTCTCACCAACGTCACATGGTAAATGATTTTTTCCACACTTCATAGTTGTCGTATGTTGTTTCTTTTAATTATGACGTCATAAAATCTGAATTAAGTGATATTCCAAGTTGTTTTGATTCAAAATTGAGGACAGTGGTCCAGGGGTAGAGCCTTGGCCTTGGGACACAAGGGTCTTGGATTTAAATCCCATTTTATAAATCAACAATCGGCGCAGGTACTGGTTATGATCCAGGGACCAGAATTGATAATGATTTTTCTAAATTTTAAGAACTTGTTTCACAATCGAATAAGTTTAAACATATATGTTTCCTGTTATTTCCTGAACAAAACAGTTTAAATCTAAAAACATGGATCAATGTGTTAAATTGCTTCTTTACCAACTCATTTTGTAGGTAAACATCAGTATTATGCATAAATGTATTACCTATTGTTTCCCGAGCAAAACAGCTTGTTGTCTAGTGTCAGTATCATGGAACAGTCCACTCCACAGTATACTGAACAAGGACTCAGACCTTCTGGGAAGGGGACGTCTTTAGGGGTGGTGTGAGATTCCTGGGTACCCAAGCCAAGACGACCTGAAATAAATGGGGTATTTAAAATTACTTTGAATATCATTAGAACTATTATGACAAAAGAGAGTAAGTTTTTACACATTGAATTATCTACTCTCCTGAGGCCAATTGTAAATAGAAGGCTAATCATATTATCATCTTAAATCAAGAGGCCTTTGGAAATTAATGAGACAAAAAATTGAATTGTTCAAATTGAAACAAAAGAAGACTACATAGTATATTATTGTGCATACATACAGGTTTTGTAAACAGGTGGGGGTCCATATGAAAGTATATCTATCATGAAAAATCTTTGGTAGTACTGCTGAAATCTCTACTTTAAGAAAACGAACAATCAAATATGCACAATTGAAATCGTTAATTCAATTGATATGATGTTCCTTTTCTTTATTATAAGGACACGGTTGATATTTAAACACTGTTAAAGGTTTTGTGCAACAAATGTTATATTTATGAACATGAATGATCAATTTCACTATTTAACTACCATGTAGTGTACTGTTACTGCTTGTATATATTGCCACATGGGTCTATGACCTTCTTGTGTTAAATTGAATAAACTTGCACACTGGTATTAAGATAAATATCTTATGATATTCAGGACAATCAAATAGGACTTCCAAAAGAGCTGTGAAAAAAACTTTCAAGAATAATTCTCTTTTTGTTCCAGTTATTACACAATATTACAAAATAAAACAGTTATTTCTATATGTTAAACTGCCGTATGCTACTTCCATCAATTAAGTACATTCACAAAATCAGTGACATGTGTTCAATGCATCACTATGGTAATTTTTGCATCCATGCTAAAAGGACTTCCTACAGTCCTGGGGCCCGTTTTACTAAACAACTTACGGAAAATGTTTGCGTAAGTCATAATTGATTAACATGGATAATATCTTCAATGAAAGTACAATATTGCAATGTGACACGTCATTGGAAGCGTCTCGGAGAGACGATTCCAATGATGTGTTACTTTGCAATATTGCTTTGCCAAATATTGAAATAAAAGGACGTGTTGTTTTAGACTTACGCAAATCTTAAGCGTAAACTGTTTAGTAAAACGGTACCCTGAATTGAGCCATAGATATAAGAGAATAAGTTTGTCAACCTACCATTATCTCCTCTTCCCCAAGAAAATACTTCATTCTCATTGGTCACTGCAAGTACATGTGATGCCCCACACGACACCTGCATTATTTCATACCCCAGTAGAGCCTCCACTATCTTAGCCTGCAACAGAAAGACAGTATGTATAAAAAGAACAGAAATGAACAGAACCTTATCTAAACCCAAGTATAAGCATACAATAAGGGTGGAACAAAATCAGTAGACTGAGAATGTACATCAGCGCCATGATCAAACTTACATACTATTATCAGACGCACATCTGACAATTGCTTGTGAATAGCTAAACTTTAATCCAAGGTAGACATTATTTTGTTTAATGTGGAGTTTAAAACAGTTTAAAAAGCTTTTCAATTATATCATGGCTTTTTTCTGAATTTACAAGAAATAAGGTTAGAACTCAAAATTGTCTTGACAAAGAGAACTACCATGCAAACAGGGGACAAGCAGACTTAAATTCCTGTTCACCTTTAACTCTTTATCAAACGCCAATTTTTTTACTGTCCCAAATTGAGAATTTGCAGACGACATTTCAAAATGTAATGTAATTGAAAAATAATCTTCTGATAGGACAGACAACATTGTGGGAAAAGGAGGAATTGCTGGTTAACAGCAATTTCTCCTTTTCCTACAATGTTTTCCATAGCCGTTTGCAACAAAACTGGTCAAATGTCGTTATTGTTTGGTAATGGGTCAATACCAATCCAACATTTTTTAAATGAATATTGATCCCAAGTGTTCAGAAACAAATTGACAATAATATTAAATGGCATCAGCAGTGAATGGTCAGTTTTGAAATTGTCATCAAAAGCAAGTGTTTAGTTTAATTATGCATGAAAGATAAATTTGATGATGTTGTTAGTTTATTTTGAGTGTTGAGGGTATTAAAATGTGATGTAATTGTAAAAATAATATCCTGATAGGGCAAAAAACATTGTGGCAAAAGGAGAAATAGCTTGTTAAGAGCAATTTCTCCTTTTCCTACAATGTTTTTCAAAGTCATCTGAAAAACAAAACTGGTCATATGTCGTTATTGTTTATTAATGGGTTAAAAAGTATATAAGAACATCATGTGGCTATCAATTATTGAAGGCTTGAAGTTGATTCATGACTGCTCAATCTACCTGTGATACATCATTAAGGTTTCCATGGCCCAGACAGCCGTTGGCCCCACTTCCATAGGTCATTAAGATACCCCTGTCTGTGAGACATGCGGTGAACAGATCCCCACAGGCAACATGCTGGATGGCCACAGCAGATTGCCCCTCCAGGAATCGTGGCACAAAACCAGGTGCCAAACTGTCTAGAGACCCGGGAATCATGGATTCTGTACCTACACCAGGTGACTAGAGAAAGGAAATAATTTATATAAAACTTAATCAGCAACTCGGTAATTCAAGAACTCAGTTACTATCATTTAAAATGATGGTTTTGGAATACCATTGTGACAAACGGAGACAATGTTTATAAAAAGCCAGTTAACCAATAATTTCAAATTAATAAACTTGCAGCAGATACTTCAGAAATCAACTGTTTCCCCGTAAATAAAAAACTCTTTATGTAGTAATGGTTTCTACCCCACATCAAAATAAAAATTCACCTTTGAATCTTAGTAATTCCAAAATACAATACAACTGCTTTCAGTTCGGATAAGCACCAGATACCCACAAAGGGAAATGTGTTAAAGTTTTGCAGATTCTTACCTCCCAAATGAAGAGTCTTCCATTTTTTGTAACTGCAGCTTTCTGTGTCCGTCCAGCAGACACTTCAATTACCTGGGTATCATTTGTAGGTAACTGTAGTTTTATAGGGAGATTCATACCCGCACCCCAACAGAACACGCTGCTTAATGACTGCGGCTTAGTCTGCACGGAATCTATCAGAAATAAACAAGCAATGAGGTATTACAATTTACAATCATATGGGGCCCGTTTTACTAAACAACTTACGGAAAATGTTTGCGTAAGTCATAATTGATAAACATGGATAGTATCTTCAATGAAAGTACAATGTTGCAATGTGGCACTTCATTGGAAGCGTCTCGGAGAGACAATTCCAATGATGTGTCACTTTGCAATATTTCTTTGTCCAATATTGAAATAAGAGAAATTGTTGTTTTGGACTTACGCAAATCTTAAGCGTAAACTGTTTAGTAAAACGGTACCATGGACTTTAAGGTGCTTGTTCACAGATCGAGGGTTCAATGCAATACTATAGTAGGTGCTTCATGTTTGTGAAGCACTTACTATAGTGTTGCATTGAACCATCGAGATGTGGGGGAAATTTGGAAGTTAAGAATTGTTTTCTTTTAAACTGCAGTAATTTTATATGAAACACACTTAAGAACAGTCAATGGAAGCAAAACTAGATCGTTTAAAAATCTTTCAAATTCTTCTAGATTACATACAAAATTATTCCAACTTTTTGGTTCCCGATGTAGCAATAGACCAAAATTCCCTTTCATTATTTATCATAATGGTTGAACCAAATAAACATTTAAACAAACAGGGAAACATGTGAAATTGGGATGGGTTTTTAATTGATAATACTTAGGATAATGCCTCTGACAAATAAAGGGGCAGTATTTATCGATGACTCAGACACCTCTCCAAGGAGTAGATCCTTGATTGTTTGTTAGGGTCCTACATTGAGTCGATGTATTTCAGTTTATCAAGAAGGCTGGCTCATAAATGATGAAGGACCATCCTAGGCTTTGACTGTACTGCATAGCATTATTGTAAAGGATTTTTAGCGTTTGTTTCACTACATTGTCAAAATGAACTTTGCCATATCAGCCAGCCAATTCTAAAATACTCAACACATCAGCTGCAAGCAAGACATGTCAAAGAAATAGCACAAACAGCAAGATTTTTCTTTGTCTCAATTCCTTCCCTTTTATCATAAACAGGGTTAGACTACTGAAAGGTCTGAATGTCTGAATAAATTTTTGCATGGATACTTAAGGGCTTTTCTTTCATACAACAAGGGCCTGTAAAAGAAACCTTTCCAATTGAAAGTTGTTTTAGAATCATTCACAATTCACAATAATATAAAGACCCAAAGTTTCTGGATCCTAAGTTGAACCGAAGTTGAACAGAACTTTACCTCTTCCACTCATGGCACTGCCCCGCCCAAACTGTCTACTACGGGCAGTAGATGGCATTGCTGGGGTTATAGGTCTGTGGGTCCTAAAAACATAAATCAATGTAAACCAGTGATTTTTCCTTCATATGTTTGGTACCATAAAATGAACCCATTCACAATCAAATTGACTGACTATTTTTCCCAATTTCCAAATAAAGCTTATGTTATTCTTGAAAAAATCCCAATTTTATACACATACGGTGTGAATTTTACCATATATTCCAGTACCGGACCCTTCTCAAAATTTAAAAAGAAATTGCTGCAAACCCTTTCCTCTATAATCAGGGTTGTCATTAATTTTTGGAGTAAGAGGCTAATGAATCAAACACCCAACAAAAATTAGGTGTTGCTTATGACACCCTATCATATTTTTTGTTATTTGAGCCGACCAAAAAGTCATTTGAAGTGGTCAAATGGCCGGCGGCCGGCTCTTAATGACAACCCTGATGATACTTCACTTTATCACATCTGCTGCAAGAGACATATAAAATAATCTTAGACAAATAGATAAAAAGTTTTCTAATGAGCTATTTGGACTTTTAGGTAATTTTTAAATGTCATTATTTCATCATCTACAAAAGCTTTCATTTTGCATGGTGCACTGTGTCAACAATTTTTCTGTTATTTAACAGTTTTCCTGTATCCATCAGTACTAGGCTAAGGCTCTGAAGTGACTTGCTAAAGGTCACTCCCACAAAACCAGGTGTCGTTGAGCTCGAAAAAGGTTTTGCTCAGAATGATCCAAGAGAGGATTCTAATGAAACCCCACAATATAAGGTATGGAGACGAAACAAAATAGGAAACAAGTAAAATAAACCTCTTATATTGAGTTTTGATTTGACATACATACATCTTATCCAATATGGCATTTTCATTCTGAATAGAATTAAGATAATGGGAGAAAAAAGCATATACGTAACGAGCAATTTCTCCTTTTCCTACGATGTTTTCACCAAAACAGAAGATTATTTTCCAATTTCATCACATTTTGAAATGTCGTCTGCAAACTTTTCCAATTTGGGACAGTTGAAAATTTGGCTTTGGGTAAAGGGATGTATAGCAATCAAAATCCATTCATCGAAATTGATATTCAATTTGTTTTGGACTAAAGTATTATCATGCTCCCATCCACCAAAGAAAGAGTTACCTACCTTGCGCACGGAATTTTCCCCATGTCTGTGTGGAGGTTCAATAGAGCATTAATAAGGATGGGTTGTGCCATAATCTGGTTGATATCGGGTCTCTTTGCAGGGTCCAGGTGTAACATACTGAGGATCAAGGACCGTAACTCCCCACTGTAATGGTCAGATATAGGGGCAAACGTCCCGCGCATTATCTTTAGGATAAGGGCTGGTAGATTCTGAAAAAGCCAAATTATAAATATCAAAGGCCTGAGAGGCCAGACTGCGTCGCAGTGGAATTGTATTCCTTAGTCTGAAGGACTGTTTGTGTGTTTGAATTTAAAAAATATCTAGAAGATGAAATGCAGATAAACCATACAACTCTGTTGTATATCTTATTTATTAAAGAAAGAACAACTGTAAATATAAACAATGTGCAAATGCTTTTAAATGTATTCTATGAAAAACGTAATAAAAAATAAGTAAGAAATTAACTACAGTATTAAGTTTTTGTACGATGAGACATAACAAGAGACCCATGAAGTCCTGAAATACTGACTAAATTTTCATCGATATTGACAATCTGATAAAAGTTGGTAAAGATGTTAAGAACATAATTCAACTCTTTATGTCCATCCCCATCTCTTGCATGTGAATCAAAAATGGACAAAAAATCCAAATGATAACAAATTGCTTTTGCATTTCCCTTGTAAACATATAAATATGCTGTACTGAAATTCTTCTTGATTGGCAGGCAATCCAACTCCTATAGCCATCTCAAGTTTAACAAGGGGTTATTGTCTGTGTAATTCGGGTTCATTGCACCACTGTACGTTTTCTTTACTTTGCATACAAAATACTCACTAGACAAACAAATGTGGGGAGGCAAGTCATGTACTTCAAGAAACTCAACTGAATTGTTGTTATATTTTCTTATATCAATATACAAATCATCTCCTGCAATCAAAACTTGATCCAAATCATAATTCCTCCAAGAAAACTTATCAAATGGATGTGTAAAAAGTATGGTACACACTGCTTACCTCTTGACAACACACTAAACATCTCATTACCCTGGTGGATGTTTCCCTAAATAGGAAATTCATTCAACATTTTGTTAATCTGACTTTCTGGCCCAGGATTCGTTTCGACATCACCACATATCATCAAAAGTAACATAATAAGTAAGAGGTTTCTGTTAGCATGACAGACCATAAATAGCACTAAGATAAAGTTTGGTTTACAGTCTGTGTCCTCATCTCCATCAAGTTTACCGGCTTGCAGTCGTAAACAAAAACATCCTATCCTCAACATCCACTGATTAACATAAATCCCCATTTCTTCACATAATATTGCCATGCAACTCAAAACAGTATCTCCCTTCATTTTCAAAAGATGAACAAATCGGAAAGGTTAGTGAATCCACTGTACACAAAGTCGAACTTTTTCAAGCATAACACAAGATAGCCGGAAATTCGAAATCTTGAACAATGCCGCTCAGCATGCGCAAACACTAAACGCCCCGGCAAGTGAATAGATAAAACAACATGTCTCTGGATGTAAACATTGAGCGTTTGGAAGCGATCATGTAATTTTCCAGACATGAAACCGTATCTCAACTCTAGGACCAAATAGTTGTATCGACTCTAGTATGTTCTCCAGAAATAAAAACAATATACTCCAAGATAACTCCAGACAGTGTGCAGTGCTCACAATTACTTAGTACAACGTAAATTCCCCGCAAAAAGGCCCCGACAGGAGTATATATATATGTAAAGCGAGTGTGTTTGGCCCCGGCAAGAGTATGTCCTATATAAAGCGAGTGTGTATTGAAGGCAAAATAAGTCCACAGCAATTATGTAAACATGGAACGTTCGAACTTAATCTTCAAGCGATCAAACCATGGATCATATGATTTTTCCTGACAAGGCAACCCAATGCTAGAATCAAATATTTGTACCCCATTCCATCAAGAATACCTAAAAAGAATAAACAAACGTTTGAATTCGCCTCTGCGGTTCAACGTGGAAAGTAGTTCTTTGGTATACATGCGCGAGCGCGGGAGTATTCTCCCGCCAAAATTCGCGGAGAACTACTTGATTTTTCCCGCCGAAATTCGCGTAGGGTTAGTTTTATCTGAGTGATCAGCCCCCGAAGGACAAAGAACGATTCAGATCGATGACTATAAGCAGTCGCGCATACGCGACGCTTAATAACCATAGTTTGACTTAATCATTTGGTACATTACCATGATCTTTTTCTAAATGTTTTATAAATGAACTTAATAGAAATCAAGTATCAAACTTTAAAGCTGTACTAGCACTAATATACACTAAAGTTGTGAAAGTTTCAAAATAATTGACAATTAACTTGAAAGTACTTTAAATTCTCTTTTACAGAGGAACTGAAATGGTAACATGTTCAAATGCTTTTAAAACAGTGAATACAATTTGTGATAAAACAAGGTCAGCTGAGAAATGTTTGGAACCAATGAAATCAGAGAAATTGCAATTTTGAATATTCACGTTGTTGGTGTTGGATAAAAGACAGTATTTTTATATGAATCAAGTGATTTTTCTACCCAGGCGACTGCCACTCGTTTATCCGAGTTGCTATTTTTAGCTGTAACTTGAATGTAAACAATGAAAAATTGTGCCTTATAGGTTGACTCTCCCTCTTTCACAATACTTTTATAAATGGAATCATAAAAGAATTGATGTGTTGTTTTTCATTTATCAACTCACCCCGGCTTCAAAAGCTCGCTTCAGACTTGCCAACTCATACAGCACACATCCTAAAGCCCAAATATCACTCTTCTGGTTATATCTAGCACTAGTTAAGGAAATGTCATCTTTCAAAAGCTCGTTATATGATTAAATTTAGTGAAATTGTATACAGTCGAGCCTTGTTTTTCCGGACACTTTCGTTCCCAGGAGTTTTGTCCATATTAACGAATAATCCGGAATAAAGAATCGGAGAGTTTCCAGTGAAAAGTTTACCTATACACTGTTTTCATAATAATTACTATGGAGTAAAAAATATGTAATAGTTGAAAATGATTGCCAGACATTGTCTCCTGATCGCTGTCAATGCAGCGAGTTATCACCTTTTACAAACTCGACTTTCTGCATGCGATGATGATAACAAACTAATAAAATGACCGACTAACAAACAATCAACACCTTTCATTACACTACACTTGGTGACATTTTATGATCAAGCATGTGTGAATTCAACAAAGGTGTCAATGTCGGATTATCGTATTGTCAATTAACGTAGGTAACCGCAAAAAAAAAATCATTATACTGGTTTCCGGATTAGTCTTACGCATATAGTATTAGAAGTTTGGTTTGGTTCTCGACTTTTAACGTCCGGAGCCGGAACATGGATTTTCCGGATTAAACAGTACAATTTATGAACATAAGGATTGTTCCCTACAAAGTCTGTCCGGATGGCAAATAATCCAGATTAACGGCGACCGGACTATCGAGGGTCAGCTGTACAAATAATTGTAAGGAATAACAAATTTCCCTTTTCTCAAAATTCATTCATTATATCCTATTCAAATTTGTTTTGAAGATAAGAATTATTTTTTACAGCTTTCATGAATTGAAAAAAGAAAAAAATAGTTTTACTGGAAAACCATGTGAAATAACATAACATAAGATTTTTCATACTAGGCTAAATATGCCCAAAGGATACGGTTTTCCCTCACATAGCTCTGGTGAAATATAGCATGGTGTCCCAACAACCTGAAACAAGAAATAAGATACAATTAAACGCTTCGTAAAAAGGCAAATTAAAAAAGCCTATGGAACAGACAAAATTAGAGAAAAAAAATTAATTGAGAATTTGCAGAACATAAAATCTTAAATCTACTAGTGTTGTTCTTATTTCATTATTCATAGATCTTTACCATGCATGTTAATGAAATCATTAACAGTTTGAAAAATTAGTGTAAGTGTTGTCATCACTCGACATCATCGACCAATTTGAATCATATTGAACCCAAGAGCAAATGACAATTCTAAAGTGAAATATTTTCTTTGTAAAAATGGGCAGAAGCTAGATGCACAAGAAATTTCTAGACACACACAAACTATCTCTTTGTCAAAATGAGTGCTTAGCCTTTTACTGCCTCTGAACAAAATTGTACTCACACAATGTTCATTATTTGTTGGGTCAAACACAGCTTCAATAATTGTTTTGTTATGTTGCATTGTCTGGGTAAATTATGAATGAAGAAAGACTCCCAACATATCTGCCAATATGGGCTGGTCAAGCTGGGTGGAATCATCGACAGTCTGTTAGTCAGCTGACAGACAACCTGTATGCCACAGAGGCCATAAGTCAATGTAAAGTAAAGGGGAAAGATCAGCATACTTACAGAAAAGGCTTTACTTTTACTGCTTAGAACTTTGGAGATTCCAAAATCTCCTATTTTGATGACTTTCTTCCTTTTATCTAGCAGTATGTTTTGAGTTTTCAGGTCCCTGTGTAAGATTTGTTTGGAGTGGACATGCTGAATAGACAACAACATCTGGGCAAAGAAGTGGAGAATCTCCTGAAAATATACATGATAACAGAGTTGGTTTTGGGATATCTAATTTTCATTTGCTGTTACTTTCTACTTGGTTCCATCACAAAATGCCATGATGTGGAATGATGTTTGTCAATTCCTATAGGAATTTTTGACTGTCTATCAGTTTGCAATTAGCTCCTTTGTGTTTTCTGACACTTACTATTCAAAGGGAAAACAAGAAAAAAAAATTAATAAATTGGTTTAAGATGATTAATGGCAGCATTAAAGAAATAGCGGGAATATATAATTTACAATATTGAATTTACAAAAGAAAAAGAAAATAAATCTTTCCAACAGTTATTACTTGCAAGTGGCAAGAAAAACTCATCAGAGGAATTCATCTTAACTGCAAAAAGAGCTTCAACATTACAGTGAGTCTCGTTTGTCACATGGTTTCAGAAGTCATCTGCCTACCAGTACAAGTTTAGAAAGTAATGAAGAAAGATGGAACTGTTCGCTTTTCTTACAATATCTATATAACTTTGAATGGGCCTTTGATATAATCAACTACTGTCAACTAATGAAAAAAAAAGAAAGAAAAAAACACCTTTAAATAAATAGAAGCACCTTCCATGATCAATATTTTGTACGGTCATAACAGTTTCTTACAAACACAGCATAGAAAATATTTCTTTTTTTTTTCCTTATCATCACTGTTGTTCATCTTTGCTTTTGCTTTCAATTTGGACCAGTCGCAAATTCCCCAAAGATGGGCAAACTCACCTCCTCCTCGAGCAATCTTCCTCTTTGTGCTTGAAGGTAGTCTAACACTGTGCCACCTGAAAATAGTGTTGGTATTCATTAACAGAGGTACAGCAAACTGTCTGACTGTTGTGGAAGGGCCAAGCTGGGTAAAATCATTGGCATTTTCTGAGTCAGCTGTGAGACTTTCCCTACATGAGCTTTGGAACATACTTGAAGAGTGATGAAGTTCAGTTCTCAAACCATTGGTCATGAATGCAGCAACTGCTTCTTATCTTTTTTTTTTTTATCCCTCATAAGCATATTTGTCTTCAAATAGTAGGTAACAACTGACACATAGCATTTCCATCAATTGATTAATTGATACATGATCAGAGATCAGCCCCCCCCCCCCCATATAAGTAGATGAGGAGATAAAGAGATCAAAATGAAAAAAAATATCTGAACAACAATGGTTTTTAGTTCTAAGAGAAGAAAGAGTTGCATCCAAAAGTAGCAGAATTGGTTATCTTTCCAACAACTCTTAAAGTATAATGTATTTATCATATCATATTTTGCAGATCAATTACCTTGAGCAAACTCCATGACTATCATCAGAACTTTGTCTTCGAGAAAGTTCGAAAGTTCTCATAGTTTTCAATGATATTTGGATGATTAAGTATGGAAACCACTTTGACTTATTTACCTCGAGCAAACTCCATGACTATCATCAGAGCTTTGTCCTCGAGAAAGTTTTCATAATACTCAATGATATTTGAATGATTGACTATAGACAGCACTTTGACTTATTTACCTTGAGCAAACTCCATGACTATCATCAGAGCTTTGTCCTCAAGAAAGTTCTCATACTACTCAATGATATTTGGATGATTGACTATAGACAGCACTTTGACTTATTTACCTCGAGCAAACTCCATGACTATCATCAGAGCTTTGTCCTCGAGAAAGTTCTCATAATACTAAATGATATTTGAATGATTGACTATAGACAGCACTTTGACTTATTTACCTTGAGCATACTCCATGACTATCATCAGAGCTTTGTCCTCGAGAAAGTTCTCATACTACTCAATGATATTTGGATGATTGACTATAGACAGCACTTTGACTTATTTACCTCGAGCAAACTCCATGACTATCATCAGAGCTTTGTCCTCAAGAAAGTTCTCATACTACTCAATGATATTTGGATGATTGACTATAGACAGCACTTTGACTTATTTACCTTGAGCATACTCCATGACTATCATCAGAGCTTTGTCCTCGAGAAAGTTCTCATAATACTCAATGATATTTGGATGATTGAGCATGGAGAGCACTTTGACTTCATTCAGGGCAGCCTGCCTCTCATCTTTTGTCATCATCTCCACAGGAATCTGCTTGATGATCACCTGCTTCTTGTCCGTCAACCGCCGACATAAATGAACAGTTCTGTGAATGGAAGAAAAAAACAACATTCAATGAAAGAGGTACAGCTATATATACAGGCATATTCCACTGGGTAACTCCTGACTTCATAGTGAGAAGAAGCCAGAAAACAGAATTTGTAAAACTCATTTAGTTTTTTTAATTGTTGCATTACTTCTCAAAAGTGAAAGGCAGCTAAAGAATAGAATTTGTCAAACACATTTAGTTTTTTAATTATTGCATTGGTTTAAAAAGACCATAGAAAATTCAGAAATGCTCCAGAAAGTCCTTTTCCTTAGGCCTAGGCAGTGATATTTTTCGAAATTAAATCGATGGTCTTTTTTTACCAAAACTTGAAAATCGATGGGTTTTTCTATAGAAAAATGATTAAAATGAATGAGAGTAATGAGTTTTTGGGAAATTTCATGAGAATTTTTTGGCCAAAAATTATCAATGCCTAGGAAGTGACAAGTCTAGAAGGGCACTCAAGGAAGCACTTTCTGTAAAAAGTCCTGAAATCCATTATTTTCTGGTCTTTTTAATTTGCAAGTACAGAAATGAGGGCTTTTTCATGCAGGACTTTTTGTTGGAAGACTAAAAATGCACTCCACACAACCCTTACGTAGAAAGACTAGAAGTACATCCAATGCAGGGCTTTTCGTTAGAAAACTATATAGCAATCCATGCAAGACTTTTTCCTAAGAAGACTAAAAATGCGCTTTTTATAGAAAGCGTTCAATAGGAAGCCCTTAAAAGGAGGTGCAGATATGCACTCTTGGCAATGCTTTTGTAGGAAGAATAGAAATTCACTCCATATAGCACTTTTCTTACAGTAGAGAGCACTCAAGGCAGCACTTTTCGTAGGAAGACTAGAAATTCACTCCATATAGCACTTTTCTTACAGTAGAGAGCACTCAAGGCAGCACTTTTCGTAGGAAGACTAGAAATTCACTACATATAGCACTTTTCTTACACTAGAGAGAGCACTAAAGGCAGCCCTTTTTCGTAGAAAGACTAGAAATTCACTCCATATAGCACTTTTCTTACAGTAGAGAGCACTCAAGGCAGCACTTTTCGTAGGAAGAATAGAAATTCACTCCATATAGCACTTTTATTACAGTAGAGAGCACTCAAGGCAGCACTTTTCGAAGGAAGACTAGAATTGCACTACAGAAAGCGCTTTTTGGAGAAAGTAAATAAATGCATTCCAGGAAGAGTTTTTCATAGGAAGACTATGGAATACCCAATACGCAATGTATTAGTTTGATAAGAAAGTGATTAATTTACAACTGCAAGCCAGATCATTTGATATTTTTTTGTAATAATGGAAATATCGGTGTTATATTGGTATACAAAAACCTAATCGGAAAATTCACTTTGCAGTGTTCTCAATAAGAACAGGCAGCAGGCCAAAATGACCACTTCAAATTATGTTTTAGCCAGTTCAAAGTCCCGGAGATGTTAAAAAACCCAATGGACCCTCCTCCAAGTGGCCTGATCAGATATTTATTTTGGTCTGTTCAACCAATTGCAATTGAGAACACTGACTTTGTAAGAACAGTTTAGTTAACACTAGGTGACCAATTCCTGCTTGCCTCGCTCAATAATAAATCTGAATGGAAACCATGCTCTGGTCATCAACGATTACACAACTTTGAATGAACCATGTAAATTGAACAACTGGATTGTTATATTTATTACTAAATTATCAATGTTTTAACAACTTCAATTTGTCTTTCATCACGCTAATGCTATCAGATAAAGATAAATCAAAGTTACTAAGTAGTTCAAAGAAATGATTTCCAACAGCTTTTCAGTTTCTATGAGGGAACAGCATACAATTAAACCCTTCCTCCGCCATAACACTCATACCATTCACTACAGTGTGAATCAGGGATCAGGAAATCTCTGAATCCCAGTCGGTCCGAGAACCGACCGAAAACCCTTCATACGTCTTCATTTCCTCCCCCCCCCCAAAAAAAATATTACATGTAATTAATTTCTTTCATGCATCTAACCATAGTTAATGCTTCATGTAAAAGATTTAAACAAACCTTTTATTTGGGTGGGTTAACATTAAGTATAAACTTAATGTTTATGTATTCTTAGTTCCAATAATCATATCAAAATTGCCCATGAAATGAAAGGTAAACATGATCTGAGGTCCATTTGTTTTAAACTCTTCAAGAGTCCCTTTGGTGATTCCCCTGATGTTCTATAAAGTTATTCAATGTTTAAAAATTGTGTTGCGTCGGCGTGGGAAGAAAGTTTTTAATATCATCACACTTTACACATTAAAACTCTTTGATGTCTAGCAATCTAACAAGTTACTTTACACTTCGGACCAAATGTGCATAAATTAATCGGTTATCCAGGTATAAGGGTGTCATGTGTACTTCTCAATCAAGCGTGCCTGTCTGTTTACAATTAAACCCCTACAACGCGCCTCGGGCATTGTTTGACAACGGGGATAACAATTAAAGGAATAATTATTTGATTCTAGAGGTATTGTTAGGTGTGTAGAGTGTCATAACCGTCTATTATCCGAACTGATTTTGTTATCAAATCCCAACTTGTAACCGGTCCAGTACAACCGAAATCGGTCCAAAACCGACAAAACCGGCATTTTCCTGACACCTGCTGTTATTAATTGTTCTAACCATAATTGATGCCATTTTTTGATAGTATGATACTTTACCGTACACATCTTGTATTATCAATTGACTTTGAATGGTCATTTGAGCTTTAATCTGAAAAGTACTCCTCGCTGGTATTGCGTCATCTATGCATATCTAATTGTGGTTGATCAATTCAGTTTGTAATAGTTTTTTCTAATATCTTCACTTTTTTGTCATAAAACAATACTGCATACTTATGAAATGGGTATCAGTGAGGATCTTCCTAAATCTAAATTTGGCAAAAATCCACCAATAATTTGGTCCTTCAAAATAATTGAATTGCAAAGTTGGATTGCCCAATCAGATGATAAAATAGCAATATTCACATCAAGTTATTTAGACAATCGTAAACAACATTTTACAGCATCTGATGCTATTTTTTGATGGAATTTAAACATTCAAGTGCCATATTATTTCTATAAGGAGTTACCATGGCCCTGGAGTGCGCTATGGCATGACAGTTCACTAGTCACTACTAAATAATTTGACGTGAAGATTGCTTCCTAACAGGGCAATCTAAAGTCGAAATTTCGAACAATCCAAATAGTTTTGGGCTATTTGAATTCTGATTTTAAAAGCACAAAATGGTCAATTGATAAGACAGCTTATGTATTATAAACTTTTATACCACAAAATAATGGTATCAATTGCCGTGAAACAATAAAATAACCGCGTAATAAATTTTCTCATTCCAGTGCGCATACGCAGAGAAAATATATTGGGAGCAAAGGAATCGTCACCTAGCATTAATTAAACCGTTCTTACAAAGTTAGTATGCAGAATACAGACATGTTAAGTGCATGGACTGATTAAGTAATGATGAATTCATGCCTGTGAGTAAAATAATTTGATAATTTTGTATGACAATGGCAATATCAGACTTCAAACGGTGCAACAAAATTTTTGTCACACAGGGCTCACACTGTCGGTCGCCAAAATTAATGCGAATATTTTTTCATTCTGGCAAAAGATTTCCCGATCTTGCAAATTTGCTTGGTGCAATTTTTTTTATTTCCACCTGTCCAGATATTACAGACAGTTATGTCTTTTGACACACTTAACACTGTCTCCGAAAAACCCAAATTAAGCATCTAAGTTATCCCCATGTCAAACTATGCCTGGGGCATGTATTTTTCGGGTCTTTATTATGTGTCAACAACTCGACATGCTTAATTGGGAGACTTGATGTGTCTGTTTCACGAAAACCGATTAATATTTAATATTGGCTTTTTTTTTTTTAACATAGTATTTTAATTGGCATTGCACAATACATGTTTTAAATGACAATACAATTTTAATACAAATGGTGAAACATAACAAGAAGAAAATAATTTACTAAGAAGATTTAACACATATGTATATTTGACATGAAAAGTGTTTAAAATCAACAAATTTTAACTGGAGCCATTTGCTCAGAATTTGGCTCCTATTTCTTAAATTTGGCTCCTTTTTCGTCATTTGGCAAATGTGTTGGCAGACTTTTTTCCAGCCAGAGTGAGCCCTGGTCGCAATTGTCCTCCATTAAATGAATCGTTCGAAAGTTTGACATGACGGGAGATATTGCCTGATACAAAGATTTCTCAATATTTTCTGATTGTGTCAAATTAGTTTGACTTCTAATTAGTCAAACCTTGAGGGGTTTCCATGGCCCTGGAGTGTCCTATGGCATGATAATTCACAGCCCAATGTTAGTACTGTTGATTCACAGAAAAAGCCAAAGCTGCCATAAAACTGTAAATTTGTTTTCGTGACATAGAGCCACAAAATAAGATTTCTATCCGGAAGGCGTTATCGTCGGTTATATGTACAGTTCTGCATCACCAAAAGAGAGAAATCAACTTCGACCTACCCATATGCTCCACGACCAACCACTCGTATCTTTTCGTAGTTTTCCATTCTCTTACAAATGTTGTTGTGTTATAGTTGGGACTGACAAATGTGCGACCATCATCTATCGCTGGAACCTCATCTTTTTGTTGTTGAACCTCATCTGATATTATCTCGTTATCTCAGACAACTTCGTGCTCAATCGTATCTACTCGGCAATCCCCGTAACAAGTCGGAAGATATACTAAGAAATGGCCGAGGTGTTCCGAATGCTTCGTGCTTGTAGCTGGTTACCCTCTTTCGTCCGTGGTGACAATTTTCTTCGACAGAGTTACCGTTCCTTGGTTCTTTTAGTGGGGTGTGTCTAAAATGCGGACGTCTTAAGCGGACCATATACACAAAGAAGGAAAAAGCGGACGAAAGCAAATATATAGAGGGAAAAAGCGGACGGCACGAGATCGATGGACACTCCATAGCTATATGTTTAAATGAAGTGTTGTTACGATGGAAATGACTTTTTAGTGATGTGTTTTGATTTGCCAACGTTTTAGATTTTTGTTTCTTTTATATGTTCAGTCTTATTTGACCATTTATCACCGTTAACGGTTTTTGGAATATTTATTTACAAAAAAAGGAACACTTTTTAACATGTTTGTTTGTACGTTTTAAATGATTTTGATGTCTTTTTTTATTATTATTTAATTCTTCTTTTTCTGATTCTTATCTTTTTACAATTTGAATCATTACTGATAAGTTATCATTTAACGAAGGGGAATCGCCTTGTGATTTATGACTGTTCCACATAAAATATTTAGAATGGTTTTGGAGGTAAAACATTGTAAGGAATTTGTAAGAATAGATTTGTGATAAATATCATCATGGGTTTTATGACCCAGAGTACAGTGTCCAGAAATTCTTAAAATAACATTCCTTTCTGTAGTTGATTAAAAGTGTTTTATTTCTCATGTCTCCAGGTCAACAGTTCTTTGTTAGTAAACCCAGAAATAGGAGAGACAACCACTTTCGATCTCTATCGTTTTCATTTTTGTTTGTTGTCAAAGATATTTCTCTCCGCATGCAAATGTATCCTTTCTCCGCTATAGATAATTGTCTATTCCATGATTTCGTCCGCTTTTTCTCTCTTTGTGTGTATTCTCCTCTATCGACCGTAGTACAGATGGGTCTCGATGGTTCTACCCGTCTTGACCAGATGGGGTCTACCTCCATCATTAATAGTCGGGCATCGCTACATAACTGAAATAATGTTGATGTGATGTAAAACCCATTAAAAAAACCAGATGGGTCTACTCTTATCTGCCGTTTCTGTCTTTATTGCATTCATCCGCGTTTTTCGTCGTAATTTTTTTTCTAAATCTAATCCGTCCGCTTTTTTCTTCTTTATTGCTTTCGTCCGCCTTTTCTCTCTTTGTGTGTATTCTCTGCTATCGGCCGTAGTATAGAGGGGTCTACTCTTATCTGCCTTTATTGCATTCGACCATAAACTATATATTTTCCTTAGTCTGTTAGTTTCAACCGCTACAAATGATTAGATGCAACTTTTCCCTTACATCTACGAGAAAACTTACTGTTTAACCCTTTCCCAAACAATAACCACATTTGACCACTTTGTTGCAGACGACTTTAGAAAACATTGAGGGTAAAGGAGAGCAATTTTTCCTTTCCCACAATGTTTTATGGCCTATCAGAAGATTATTTTCCAATTTCATTACATTTTGAAATGTCGTCTGCAAACTTTTTCAATTTGGGACAGTCAAAAATTTGTTGTTTGGGAAAGGGTTAAGTTGTACGTAGTGTGCAAGGGTGTTTCAGTAATATACCCGAAACCATCACACATCATGTATGTAAGCTCTGCACAGTATTACTTCCCTTTGCTACACTGTATTAGGGTACCTCAGCCTTAACACTTCTCAGCTTACAGACATACCCGACTAGTTTCGTTTGTACGGTACCCCTTACCGAAGGAAACTGGGGATTACTGCGTATGAGAATGCATGTACATGAATGCATGAATACTGCTTCTAATCAATGCCGTAGCCACGGTTATTTCTTTTTTACCGAGGCAGGGGTTGAGCACAGGAGAAGGCATCTTGCCTATTCCGTAAGGGGTATTCCAGTAGTCTCCAAAATGATTTTTTTGGGGTTTTATATCAGAAATGGTGGCTTCTCCTGCATTTTCGATTTATGAATAAGAACATGAGAGATGTTTAAATTAAAAAAAAATGTCACTTTTTGCGATTCAAGTAAAATAAACATCAAATACATCTAAGTAAATCAGTATCTCTCTAATAGATAACTATAATTCAAAGTTTCGGAGCCACAAAGCACCTGTTACTGCCCGATATCAGAGACATAGATAACAGAGATTCTGTTATCTATGTCTCTGCCGATATGTATCTAGATCCACCATGTTTAGATAACTAATAGATAACTATAATTCAAAGTTTCGGAGCCACAAAGCACCTGTTACTACTCGATATGTATCTAGATCCACCATGTTTAGATAACTAATAGATAACTATAATTCAAAGTTTCGGAGCCACAAAGCACCTGTTACTACCCGATATGTATCTAGATCCACCATGTTTAGATAACTAATAGATAACTATAATTAAAAGTTTCGGAGCCACAAAGCACCTGTTACTGCCCGATATGAATCTAGATCCACCATCTTTAGATTTCAAAACAAAAGGAAAGGTGCAATATTTGAAATTGTGAGACTGCTACTTGTCGAAATACTAGCTAACTACAAGAAAAGGTTCATATCCCTTTGACAAAGTGATACGCTAAGTCAACGTGTAGTTACACCGCGCGAATACATTTTAGATATATCAATCCTCTCTTTCTCTTAACGAGCAATTTCTCCTTTTCCCAAATATTTTTCTGCCCTATCAGATTATTTATCTATTTCATCACATTAAATGTCGTCGGCAAATTTCCTTCAATTTGGGACAGTCGAAAATTTGGCGTTTGGTAATGGGCTATTGCTGTGATGTTACTCACAGATTATTGAATAAACTACAGTAATCCACAAAAGCCGATCTCTCTCCAATTGCAGTCTTACTCTTCCCCGCCGGATTCAAATACTATACCAGTAGCCTATGCATTAAACATTAAAAGATTGTACCATTTCGAACAACTGGGAGGAGAACGCTGGTCGTTACCACCCCATGTCCCACGCAACTCACCGAAAATAGATGGCAAAAATATCCCTCTGACTTAAAAAGTGAAATGGATGTTAATCGAAGAAGAACGGAGACCCTCGGTATCTTCCGCCCAAAATCGGATGTGGGTTACAGTGATTTCTCCCATATTAAATGAGTCCGACTCATCTCGAATGCAGCCTTATGATGGTGACCGCGAAATGGGTCCCACCCGCTCGCAGATCTGAGGAAACAAAAGCAATGTCGGTATGGGTTGCGGGAAAACGGAACAGTATGCACAAAAGAACTCCGAATTCCCCAAAGGCTCCGGCGTTCATTCCATCATATTGATACGAAGGTTAGGAATCGCCAAATCCAACGGGTTAAGCAAAAATCGATAGTGATATCGACCCGCGTAGCTTCCAAACAAACATAATGACCGGTCGTCTAAAAATAAAAGTTATCTGCCGTCTGGCCGCGCGTATATTGCTGGGCCCGTTAAGCGGGCGAGAAGTGTACATCCTCCGCTTTGTTGTAAAAAAATATGAAGGGTCGGACTGGACTAAGTGTTGGAACGGTAACAACGATTCTCATTTCATTCCGTTTTGCAGTTCTAGGTCGGCACCTTTTCTGGATGAAATCGACTTGAGATGGGGACAACTAGCGAATGACATACTTGATGGACTGTACGAGTTTTTTCCTGTTTTACACTTAAACCAGTGAAATTGGTCGTCTGCTCATACAGTCCAGCAAGCCTGGGTTGGAAGTGGGTCGGGCTCGGGACCGGACAACTCTTAAAGGTGTCCGATCCCGAGCCACACTCACATCCGCTGTAAGCAAAATAAGTATCAGCTTATGATTTCTTGGTCCCGCGTGAACGCCACAGAGCAGCAGAAAATGCTCTGTCGCGTTTGTTTCCATACAGTGAACACATATAAAACCACATTGTAGGATGTGTTCACCGATGTTCCCCGATAGAAGATTATATCACAGCCTCAGACGCGTCACACACTTATCCAACCGGGAACGGCATGGACAATTCTGTGGCGGCCGGAGGCTGAGCTTGTCCGCTAAATACGGATACGCATTTCTATTGTAGATACATTGCCTATTCCGTTTTGCTTGGTGGAATTTGGTCACGAACAGGGCCCTCTAACGCATCTTTCGCTACTCTGTCTTCCATCTCATTACCTACTAAGCCGTCATATGCTGGACACCACACCAGAGAGATGTTACTTCCATTGATGACACTGATTATAAAGGGAAATGATGTTTTCTAAGAGATCAGAGTATTGCTCATTAGGACAAAATGTCAGTGTACTGAGAGTAATTCAACAATTTTACCCGCTTACCATATGGGGTAATGGTTAATACGAAACTATTCGACCATGAAGTAAAATCTAAGGCCGCAAAAGGAATGTGTGCCTTGCACGGGTAATTTGTTGCAATTTCGCAACTCGCTCGCCACGTAATTATCCGATTACACGTGCTCAATACCGAGGTTAAATGAACTCGCGATATTTCCATTACGAAAATAGAGGCCTTTTGTGCGCAATGTACACATCTCGCGTAATGGATGAATATGAAAGGTGGGTACATTTGTAATTTGTTTTGCTCATTAGGACAAATTGTCAGTGTATAACGAACCTGCAGTAAGAAGAAACAATCCACGAATGCTCCTTCTTGAAAATTATGATAAAAAGACAGCCAAACAATGAACTTTAAATTGAGGCTTGTTAAAAATTGGTTGATCTCTTCGTTTATCCAAACCATTATTTCGGGAAATAAAATTCGAAAAAAAGAACAACATTCAGTTGCAAGCTTTGATCTACTTTGCTTTTCATCGCATTTATTTTACTTAGAATTTGGGATTACTGTATGAGGCAAGAGGTAAATATGAAACGATTCATCCATGAAGTAATCTGGAAGGCCACAAAGCGCATGAGTGTCGTTCAAGGATAAGTGTTGCAACACGCTCGCCATATAATTAGCGGATTACCCGTACTGAATGGCGTGGTTGCATGAACTCACGATATTTCACGATATTTCTGTTGGCCAAAATTGAGACTTTTGTGTGCAGTAATTATATATTATGTAATTTCACCTTATAAAAGCCGGGTGTTTTGGAGATATACGCCAAACGACTTTAGCCACAGCCAGGGAAGGACGTATGTTTGAAAATACGTCTCTTAATTTTGGATTTCTACAACGAAAAGGTAATTCGTTATTCTGTCTGGTTTTAATTTCCCCAAATGTCATTCTGTAAGTTGTGTATACTTTTACCAAACGCCAATTTTCTACTGTCTACTGATGTAGTAGAAAACATTGTGGGGAAAATTGAAATTGCTCGTTGTGAGCAATTTCTCCTTTTCCCACAGTGTTTTTTCCAGCGTCGTCTGCAACAAAGCCGTAAATTTGTTATTGTTTTTGTAATGGGTTAATATATTATTTCAAGATACTTTCGCAATCCTCAGCCGTATCTACCAATACATTCTGTAAGTTGTGTATACTTTGTTTAACGTTATTTGGTTCGATTCTTCAACATTGCTGTTTATTACAGATCGCTCGTATGGTCGAAGTAAGTCGGAGCTACATGAATGGTGGCATCCAATTGCATACAATGACGACCGACCCAAGATATGTTTCGATTCTTTCCATATTTCTATATTCATGTTTCTTTCCATATAGTTTAGTAGCTTATTTACCAGCAAATCAAACGAAGTATATGACGTTCGCATTTCTTTATCTTTATATTTCAGCAGCGATAGGCCTACATGTGCCGTGATTTGGAGCCCACCGTAGATAAGTTAAGTATTTCTTTTTTCATTGTCGATTTTCAATGTTATGAATAGGTTTATTGTATATATTGTAATATATTGTATTGTATATAGTTTGTAGCGTGATTGTATAGTTGTTTACATTGTATTCTATCTTCCCCTTTCTTTTCTACTCGTCATTTGTATTATTTGTACATTTAACACTGTCTTGTTTTATAAATTTTGTATGTTGTGTCCTGTCTAATATTACACAAAGTCATTTTTTAATTTACCAAACGGCCCTTCTAAACACACTGCATTTTTTTTAAATCGCATCCTCCCTATAAATACTACCCCTTTTAAAACTGAACAAAACTTAAAATAACATTACACGCATTGTCCTTTTTAAAAGTACACACACACACTCCGTCCCTTTTAAACTTATGATAAGATTTGTCTGAAATATAGGTAGTCCCTTTAAAAACGCTTACAACAGAATAGTACACCGCCCCTTTTAAATTTGTGATAAGAGTACTATTTGTTGGTAAGCTTAGAGTTTAAGGTATATGCTCATATATTTTTAACTCAAATCAATTTACTTTCTCCTTTGAGCAGCCACCTGACCACGATTTAACTTCACACACTTATAGATATAGATTGTCCCTTTTAAAACGCTTACCATAAAATAGTACACCGCCCCTTTTAAAATTGTGATAAGAGTACTATTTGTTGGTAAGCTTAGAGTTTATGGTATCTGTTCATAGATGTTTTACTCATATCAATTCATTTTCTCCTTTCAGCAGCCACACGATCATGATTTAACTACAGCCATTTTGAATATATTTCAGAGGAACCCTTCCTGTGCAGAGATTTCAACACTTCGGCCATTTTAAATATATTTTCGCCATCTTTAGCAGTATGATCTACCAGATATCTTTTTTGTTTCAGAGCACCCTATCTTTGCAGAGATTTCAACGCTTCATGAACAATTGCACCCAGTGCATCTACGGATGACCGATGGTATGTGAACATAGATTTGATATGAATTCGTATG
Organism: Cerastoderma edule; assembly: GCA_947846245.1. Taxonomy (NCBI): domain Eukaryota; kingdom Metazoa; phylum Mollusca; class Bivalvia; order Cardiida; family Cardiidae; genus Cerastoderma; species Cerastoderma edule. The sequence goes on along the minus strand of OX401405.1, from coordinate 34,527,646 downwards.
ACGTTGATGCTGTTTAACCAAGTACCCAATGCCACTTTTTCTACCCTCTACTTATAAATTAGAAAACATTGTGGGAAAAGGTGAGATTACTCGTTATGAGCAATAACTCATTTTTCAACAGTGTTTTCCAGAGTCGTCTGTAACAAAATAGTAAAATATTGTTATTGTTTTGTAATTTGTTAATATATCATTTCAATATATTTTCGTAATCAAAAGTAATATCTACCAATACATGGATTATTCTAAGCATCTCTTTTTGTTTCAGATAATCCTGTCTGTGCAGAGATTTCAACGCTTCATGAACATTTGCAACCCAGTGCATCTACGGATGACCGATGGTATGTGAACATAGAACTTGTTGACTCATTACCAAGCGCCAAATTATCTACTGTCTACTGATATAGTAGAAAACATTGTGGTGAAATGTGAAATTGTTCGTTATAAGCAATTTCTCCTCTTCCAACAGTGTTTTCCACTGTCGTCTGCAACAAAGTGGTACACTGTTGTTATTGTTTAGTAATGGGTTATCCTCAGCCGTATCTACCAATACATTCTGAAAGTTGTGTATACTTTGTTTAACATTATTTGGTTCGAGTCTTCAGCATTGCTGTTTATTACAGATCGCTCGTTTGGTCGAAGTAGGTCGGAGCTACATGAATGGTGGCATCCAATTGCATACAATGACGACCGACCCAAGATGTGTTTCGATTCTTTCCATATTTCTATATTCATATTTCTTTCCATATAGTTTAGTAGCTTATTTACCAGCAAATCAAACGAAGTATATGACGTTCGCATTTCTTTATCTTTATATTTCAGCAGCGATAGGCCTACATGTGCCGTGATTTGGAGCCCACCGTAGATAAGTTAAGTATTTTTTTTTCATTGTCGATTTTCAATGTTATGAATAGGTTTATTGTATATATTGTAATATATTGTATTGTATATAGTTTGTAGCGTGATTGTATAGTTGTTAACATTGTATTCTATCTTCCCCTTTCTTTTCTACTCGTCATTTGTATTCTTTGTACATTTAACACTGCCTTGTTTTATAACTTTTGTATGTTGTGTCCTGTCTAATATTACACAAAGTCATTTTTAATTTACCAAACGGCCCTTCTAAACACACTGCATCTTTTTTTTAAATCGTACCCTCCCTATATATACTACCCCTTTTAAAAATGAACAAAACTTAAAATAACATTACAAACATTGTCATTTTTAAAAGTACACACACACACTCCGTCCCTTTTAAACTTGTGATAAGATTTGTCTGAAATATAGGTAGTCCCTTTAAAAACGCTTACAACAGAATAGTACACCGCCCCTTTTAAATTTGTGATAAGAGTACTATTTGTTGGTAAGCTTAGAGTTTAAGGTATATGCTCATATATTTTTAACTCAAATCAATTTACTTTCTCCTTTGAGCAGCCACCTGACCACGATTTAACTTCACACACTTATAGATATAGATTGTCCCTTTTAAAACGCTTACCATAAAATAGTACACCGCCCCTTTTAAAATTGTGATAAGAGTACTATTTGTTGGTAAGCTTAGAGTTTATGGTATCTGTTCATAGATGTTTTACTCTTATCAATTCATTTTCTCCTTTCAGCAGCCACACGATCATGATTTAACTACAGCCATTTTGAATATATTTCAGAGGAACCCTTCCTGTGCAGAGATTTCAACACTTCGGCCATTTTAAATATATTTTCGCCATCTTTAGCAGTATGATCTACCAGATATCTTTTTTGTTTCAGAGCACCCTATCTTTGCAGAGATTTCAACGCTTCATGAACAATTGCACCCAGTGCATCTACGGATGACCGATGGTATGTGAACATAGATTTGATATGAATTCGTATGACGTTGATGCTGTTTAACCAAGTACCCAATGCCACTTTTTCTACCCTCTACTTATAAATTAGAAAACATTGTGGGAAAAGGTGAGATTACTCCTTATGAGCAATAACTCATTTTTCAACAGTGTTTTCCAGAGTCGTCTGTAACAAAATAATAAAATATTGTTATTGTTTTGTAATTTGTTAATATATCATTTCAATATATTTTCGTAATCAAAAGTAATATCTACCAATACATGGATTATTCTAAGCATCTCTTTTTGTTTCAGATAATCCTGTCTGTGCAGAGATTTCAACGCTTCATGAACATTTGCAACCCAGTGCATCTACGGATGACCGATGGTATGTGAACATAGAACTTGTTGACTCATTACCAAGCGCCAAATTATCTACTGTCTACTGATATAGTAGAAAACATTGTGGTGAAATGTGAAATTGTTCGTTATAAGCAATTTCTCCTCTTCCAACAGTGTTTTCCACTGTCGTCTGCAACAAAGTGGTACACTGTTGTTATTGTTTAGTAATGGGTTATCCTCAGCCGTATCTACCAATACATTCTGAAAGTTGTGTATACTTTGTTTAACATTATTTGGTTCGAGTCTTCAGCATTGCTGTTTATTACAGATCGCTCGTTTGGTCGAAGTAGGTCGGAGCTACATGAATGGTGGCATCCAATTGCATACAATGACGACCGACCCAAGATATGTTTCGATTCTTTCCATATTTCTATATTCATATTTCTTTCCATATAGTTTAGTAGCTTATTTACCAGCAAATCAAACGAAGTATATGACGTTCGCATTTCTTTATCTTTATATTTCAGCAGCGATAGGCCTACATGTGCCGTGATTTGGAGCCCACCGTAGATAAGTTAAGTATTTTTTTTTTCATTGTCGATTTTCAATGTTATGAATAGGTTTATTGTATATATTGTAATATATTGTATTGTATATAGTTTGTAGCGTGATTGTATAGTTGTTTACATTGTATTCTATCTTCCCCTTTCTTTTCTACTCGTCATTTGTAATCTTTGTACATTTAACACTGTCTTGTTTTATAACTTTTGTATGTTGTGTCCTGTCTAATATTACACAAAGTCATTTCTAATTTACCAAACGGCCCTTCTAAACACACTGCATCTTTTCTTTAAATCGTACCCTCCCTATATATACTACCCCTTTTAAAAATGAACAAAACTTGAAATTACATTACACGCATTGTCCTTTTTAAAAGTACACACACACTCCTACCCTTTTAAACTTGTGATAAGATTTGTCTGAAATATAGGTAGTCCCTTTAAAAACGCTTACAACAGAATAGTACACCGCCCCTTTTAAATTTGTGATAAGAGTACTATTTGTTGGTAAGCTTAGAGTTTAAGGTATATGCTCATATATTTTTAACTCAAATCAATTTACTTTCTCCTTTGAGCAGCCACCTGACCACGATTTAACTTCACACACTTATAGATATAGATTGTCCCTTTTAAAACGCTTACCATAAAATAGTACACCGCCCCTTTTAAAATTGTGATAAGAGTACTATTTGTTGGTAAGCTTAGAGTTTATGGTATCTGTTCGTAGATGTTTTACTCTTATCAATTCATTTTCTCCTTTCAGCAGCCACACGATCATGATTTAACTACAGCCATTTTGAATATATTTCAGAGGAACCCTTCCTGTGCAGAGATTTCAACACTTCGGCCATTTTAAATATATTTTCGCCATCTTTAGCAGTATGATCTACCAGATATCTTTTTTGTTTCAGAGCACCCTATCTTTGCAGAGATTTCAACGCTTCATGAACAATTGCACCCAGTGCATCTACGGATGACCGATGGTATGTGAACATAGATTTGATATGAATTCGTATGACGTTGATGCTGTTTAACCAAGTACCCAATGCCACTTTTTCTACCCTCTACTTATAAATTAGAAAACATTGTGGGAAAAGGTGAGATTACTCCTTATGAGCAATAACTCATTTTTCAACAGTGTTTTCCAGAGTCGTCTGTAACAAAATAGTAAAATATTGTTATTGTTTTGTAATTTGTTAATATATCATTTCAATATATTTTCGTAATCAAAAGTAATATCTACCAATACATGGATTATTCTAAGCATCTCTTTTTGTTTCAGATAATCCTGTCTGTGCAGAGATTTCAACGCTTCATGAACAGTTGCAACCCAAGTGAACCTTAAGATGGCAAATGGTAGGTGGATATAGCTTTGTTTGATTGATTAGTACTTTTCACCTTGTAGACATTTAACATGGTTCCACGCCAGCAGCAACTGCTCATGGTATGCTCACCGATTAATTAATATCACATTGAAATGGTAATTGCTTAAAGGTGCTTGATCATAAAATTTGAAAGTAAAACAAAATGTCATTGACATTATAGAGTTGTTGTATTTTTGTTTGATATACACCTATTGGTATCGTATTTAATTCAGGAAGCGTCAATTAAGTATCTTCAACCCATTTCCTGTTTATTAATTTCTAGAAATCATCTTCCAATGTTCCTGAAATCTGTTAACACTCACTATATAGGTGTTTTTAAGATTGAATGTGAATTTCAGGTCATCTTTATGGTTGATCAAAGTCTGCAATGATGATCCAAGTTAAGATCTCATTATGTTCATATATATCGCAACACAACCATTTATTCCAAAATTCAAAATTACTTTCATGACTGCATTACACGTCGCCATTAACAGGTGTTGATGATCAATTCTATCAAATTTTTAAATGCACAATGAACCTTCTATCTACTTTTCTGTATATTCTATTTGAGAACGATAAAGATCGAAGCTTTTGATACTATTATTCTGTAACTGTATTTAGGCCTATGATGATACGCGTCTTTAACAATGTTATAGTCCTCAGAATTATTTAATCATCAACAACTCTTGTTTACACATATATTGCTTAAAACACTCTACCTTCTCTTTTCAGTAGCCCCTTGAAAAGTTTTCATTTCAGAAATCTTAGATCCTAGAGGGAAGAGGCGTGTCCGTAGAGCATGCTTTCGTGTCCATATATCGTGTCCGTATAGCATGCTTTTGTGTCTGTATATCGTCTCCGTATAGCATGCTCTCGTGACCGTATATTGTGTCCGTATAGCATGCTAAGACTGAATAAGACTGAATGGCGAAGACTGAATAAGACTGAGTGGCGAAAACTGAATAAGACTGAATGGCGAAGACTGAATAAGACTGAATGGCGAAAACTGAATAAGACTGAATGGCGAAAACTGAATAAGACTGAATGGCGAAGACTGAATAAGACTGAATGGCGAAAACTGAATAAGACTGAATGGCGAAGACTGAATAAGACTGAATGGCGAAAACTGAATAAGACTGAATGGCGAAGACTGAATAAGACTGAATGGCGAAGACTGAATCAGAGTAACTTCCACTTATGAATTTATGGGTCTTATCTTTACACCGAAATTGTCATGGTCCTCCGCTACAAAGAAACTTGCAAATCAAGCACGAAAATCGGTGTATCAAATTAAACAATTTCAAAGTCATTTTGGGAAGTTTATGCATAATGACTACTTTAAGATTTTCGATTCCATGGTCACTCCTATCTTAACATATGGTGCTGAACTTTGGGGTTTTGAATGTAATAAACATAAAGAACAGGTCCATTCTAAATTTTGTAAAGATTTTTTAGGTGTTAATACCTTTGTCAACGACTCAATGGCTTTAGGTGAATGCGGAAGATTCCCTATTGCAGTAAATTACCATATGAAATTTGTAAGATATTGGGTAAGACTTATTGAAATGGAAAACCATAGATACCCAAAACAATGTTATTTAATGCTTAAAACACAAGATTCAGTTGGTAGAAATAATTGGGTCACAAAAGTACGATAATTTCTTTTTTCACAGGGTTTTGGTTTTATTTGGATTTCACAGGAAATAGGGGACTCAAACCAATTTTGTAAACTTTTTAAAATGAGATTAACGGACTGTTCTTTACAAACGTGGCATAGTGACATAAGTAACTCAACAAGATGTGACTTTTATAGAAAATTTGAATCATTTTTGAATGTAGAACGATATATTAATTCTGACATCAAACCTTATTATAAACGTGCCTTAGCTCGTTTTAGATGCTCAAGTCATAAGCTTAACATTGAAATTGGTAGACATTTTAACGTTGATAGAAATGACAGGGTTTGTCTATTCTGTTTTCTCAACAAAGATATTTTGATTGTTGAGGACGAATACCATGCATTTTTTATATGTGAAAAGTTTGGAGACATTAGACATATCTATTTATATAATTGGTATAAAGCTCGTCCAAACTTAGATAATTTTTACAATCTTTTTAAATGTAATGACGACATAACATTGAAAAACCTAGCTTTCTTTGTATCAAAATTACTGGAGCACATTTCTACTTGATTTCCTTTTATCCTTAAATAATATATTGATGGTAGTATAGGGCATATCTGATTTTGATTTGTATTTTGTAATATGTATATGTATTGTGGGCCGGAGGCCTTTTTACTGAAATAAAATTGTATTGTATTGTAAATAAGACTGAATGGCGAAGACTGAATAAGACTGAATGGCAATGGCGAAGACTGAATGGCGAAGACTGAATGGTGAAGACTGAATGGTGAAGACTGAATGGCGAAGACTGAATGGCGAAGACTGAATGGCGAAGTCGAAACGGTGGTACCAGCACCGCACGGACTGATAAGCTAAACATATAATTGCTCTATGGTGAGTATAACTTGACTTTTCGTGAAATCGTTGTTTTGCCAGACCTGTTATCTTTTACCAATATACTTAAAAGCGTCTGTGTAATACTTTAAATGTCACACCACTTTTACAGGGACTAGCATCGGTACAGTTAACATATATTAAAGATGATTTAAAGAAATGCCTTTTTAGCCAAATAAATGTTAAATTGGATATTTATTATCCGTTTTGTTTATTTTCAGAAAAATGCAACTTGGCAAAAGATCAAGCTACACCCCGGAAACTATACTCATGAACAGACATGCAGCGTTCGACTCAAATCCAGCGGTTGTGTTAGACTAGAAACAACGATATAATAACTTTGATCGAAGTACCTTCTCCGTGATATTAGTCATCAGACATTTAATAAACACCACTGTCAATGTGTGTGGGTGTGTGTGTGTGTGTGTGTGTGTGTGTGTGTGTGTGTGTGTTTGTGTTAGATGAGCTTTTGCTTTTGCTTTTACTTTAGATTGAATCGATGGAATAGAATGTAACAAGATTGAATTGATGGTATAGAAGGTAACTTTAAAATACAGATTAGTAGTTCGTTCGAATACTAAATGCGTTTCCAACGTGTTTATTTGTTGTTCATCAAACGTAATGAGGTCCGACATATCACGCGATCTGACACTGACAAACGGACAGAGGTTTCCCAGACTCTGGGTTTTTCCTCGGCGAGACAGTTCGCATACGTTTTCAACAAATATCATGTTACTTAGTCAATTATTAAAGATGCTGAATATTTTTGATATAGTAATTGCTAAGGTTTCTTTGTTAAAGAAAAGTTTTTAACAGTCTTCAATTGTTGTAGTATTAAAATGTTTGTAAATGTTAATCAGTGTGCTACGCATTAGACGGTCGATCTTAATGATTATTCACTTTAAATGGTATGAATAATGGGCTTTGTATAAGGTGTCCGTCATGATAAAAATCATTCTTTTTACACGTTAAATTGTTTTGAACAATTCCATTTTTAAGTCTTATTCAGTTACTTTTACAGTTATAACGAATTTGTTGAGTACGCGTTATAAAATATTGTTTTGAACAATTCCCTTTTTAAATCTTATTCAGTTACTTTTACAGTCATAGCTAATTTGTTGTGTGCACGTTATAAAATATTGTTTTGAACAATTGCATTTTTAAGTCTTATTCACTTACTTTCCAGTTATAACGAATGTGTTGTGTACACGTTACAAAATATTGTTTTGAACAATTCCATTTTTAAGTCCCATTCAGTTACTTTACAGTTATAACAAATTTGTTGTGTACACGTTATAAAATATTGTTTTGAACAATTCCATTTTTAAATCTTATTCAGTTACGTCAATTCTTTTTTATTCTTATTTAAATTTAGGCAATTGTAAAATACTATCTTTAGATTTTCCACTATCACTATGAGTTCAAAATCAATGTATCAATCTACCATAGACATTTTTTTAACAGCCACAAGAGCGGATTGTCCAAATTATGTCAATATTGCACAAACTGGGGGAAATAGAAATAACCGACAATTTTGATTATTTAAGAATAGCACTCAATTATACTGGTTCATTTGTACTAAACAATCAATTCTTAAAAGGTAAAGCTTTAAGGGCGATTTGTGTTCTGTACAACAATATTAAACTACACCAAGTATTACCGGACACTTCTTTACAATTGTTTGATTCATTTGTGGTGTCTATATTGAACTATGCAAGCCCTATATGGGGTTTCTATAAAGCTAAAAATCTTGAGCAAGTTCACCTTAAGTTCTGTAAATGGATCTTAGGGGTAAAAAGCAATGCTTGCATTGCAGCAGTATATGGCGAACTTTGGCGATACCCATTATAAATAAATAGATATGTTCAAATTATCAAATATTGGCTTATGTTATCACAAACGGATGATATTATATTGCAGACCGTATTTAGGAATGCACATGAGATACATTTAAAGGGTAATAAAGGTTTGATTTATAATGTTAAACAACTGTTAAATAAGTATGGCTTCTCCTACGTTTTTGATACAGTAATGTTGTCGACAGAATAAATGTTTTTATTGGAATTCAAACAAAGGGAACTCGATAATTAATATTAAAAATGGTATTCTGGTGTATCAAGTAACGCTGTTCTAAGCACACTATATTTTCACAAAGAGAGATCTTGATTTGAATACTAAAAACTCGAAGGATATGCATAATTTGGGTAACTATGTATCCTTAGCTTTACAAAGACGTACTAAACTTATTTACTACCACAATAGTAGTATGTTATCTGTTTAGTACTTTAACATTTTTGCAAACATTTTCAGTAATAGTTTATCAAGCTGTCGTAAACACATCCATAATATTATGTTTAGCTCTAACAACAAAATGTCCTTTCTTGGACCAGAAAACTTTATAAAAAATTCGCCGAAAGCCCATCACATCCTGGACTTTTATCAATTTTCATGTGTTTCAATGTATTGGTTATTTCTTTATATGTTAAGGTTCTCTCTACATATAAATTGTGTTCATCTGTTAATTATTCAGATTAGGAAAAATGCAGACTCTTTTTCTTTTAAAGATGCTTTATATTCATTTCTACTTCGTTTTTTTTTTTGGCTTTAGATAATACTTTAAAAGAAGCGTTCAGTATGTGCTTTTTTATGGAGGTTTTTACTATGCTGTTTAATTATCAAATGAATAAAACTCTACTATTGTCACTTTATTATGTAATCCATCATTACTTGCTACACCATCTCCGTTTTTTTAATCTCTTGTAATGTATCTTTTAGTAAATGCACCAGAAATTGTAGATGTGTTTCCTCCTTATTTCAAGATATGTTTTGTCCAATTAAACTGTCGTAGACACATCCATAATATTATGTTTTTGCGATTTGTTGCTTGTCAAATGATTACCCAAAACAATTAAATAAATTCATTATTACGTACTCTGGGTTTGTTTGTTTAATAATCCACACTTGAATAGTATTCTGATCCTGATATTCATGAGCCACAATTTGAGAACCAATGTCTTTTTCGACCATGACCAAGGAAACGATAAAACAAAGAAACACATGAAGCATTCTTTACTCTACCGACTATATATCACCCAACACAGTATTGAAGGCTGACAAGCAGTGATAACCCTCAAACATTGCTTTGTAAAAGCAGTACTCAACATCTGAGATACCCTGGCAGGCTTTCTCCGTACACTTGTATGATTAAATGTGATTGTTCACTGAAGAGAAATTCAGAAAGTTAAAATAAATTGCTTGGTATACAATTATTGAAAAACTAATACATACAGGAAGCGTACAGTCATTTTGTTAGTAAACAAATTCCCAAACATCTGTGAACAAGCATCTTTTATCTTTCTGTACAATTGAAAGCAACGATGTATGTAAAACTTCATTACCAAATGGTCCTAATGAGAAATGTATTGAGTTCAAACTAGCTCAAAAAGCCAAATTCACGATGAATATTGTTCTGTCGATTTTTATTGTGATTATCAAATATCGTCTGCTGCAAAACGTGATGCATCTCTTCCTCGCGTAAGCTTCCAAATATTGTCCAAAATATATCGTGATATACAAAGATGCATGGACATTTATTCGTGGTTAAAAACTTTAATTTGAAGCTCTTTTCCTAAATTACCTGCAATGTATTTGGCACAAGATAAGGAATTACTTGATAATGTGTTGAATGAATACACACGATGAATAAATACATGTAGTTTTCTCTATTTTCGATTAGAATCCTTTCAAAATGAACACGTAAACTAGTATACTAAAGCTGACCAATCAATAGACACAAAGAACAAAGATTTACAGGAGACAATATGATTCCTGTGTATATATATATATGACCTTACATATTCAATCCTACCCTCATGACCCTTAAACCTTTCCCAAATTATAACGACATTTGACCACTTTGTTGCAGACGACTTTAGAAAACATTGTGGGAAAAGGAGAAATTGCTCGTAACGAGCAATTTCTCCTTTTCCCACAATGTTTTCTGCCCTATCAGAAGATTATTTTCCAATTTCATAACATTTTGAAATGTCGTCTGCAAACTTTTTCAAACAGTCGAAAAGTGGGAAAGGGTTAAACCCTTACTCGATGAACACACACTTTTACGCTTCTGCTTCGAACTACCAAGAACCCACCATGACAAAGGGGCGAATTGTAACAAGTAAGCAATTTATTTGTATGTAACATATATATAACACATAACGACACATTTTTGCGTGTTGCAGCAGACAAATTTCTAAAAGCAGTGTGGCAAAATGATAAATCGGTTGTCACAAGCGATCTCTCCTTTTACCTCACTGCAATTTCAATCTATTCACATACCACAACACCAGCACAAAGCTTTTTCACATTTTTACAAAGCTTTTCTAAAGTCGTATGCTTCAATTAAAAACATGTCTTCTGAATGTGGTAAAGAGTTATCAAACAGTATCTTAGCATTTACTATGACGCAACACGACTCCCACCTACTCACAGGCAATTTTGGCAGACGATATTGGACCAGCTCATGGACTTAAATGTCTATGTAAAAACACACAAGTAGATTATTCATTTGGTACAAGAAAGCTTTAATGATTTGAAAGATGCCTTGGAGACGTTTCTCACTATGTTTAGCAATTTGCCTTTCGGCATCATTTGAGTCATTTCGCCTATGTTAATATAGTAAATCTTGTTAAAAGAGACCATACTAAAAGTAGACATAATCATGGTATATAAAACAATTAACGTCTTCAAACGGGCGCCAGTCATTCAGAAAGCTCAGGTAGGAGCGACCTATATTAAGGTACTATTATTTCAAAGCCCTCTTGTCATAGGCAATTTGTTAATAATTGCTCAAGATAACAAACCCTACTTCGTACAGAGACAGAGAAAGAGGAAAAGAGATGCGACAGCAATTGAAGGAAGGGAGAGAGAGGGAGGAAGAGCTTTTTCCTTCTTTGTGTGTATGGTCCGCGGATGAATGCAATAAAGGCAGATAAAAGTAGACCCCTCTATACTACGGCCGACAGCAGAGAATACACGCAAAGAGGGAAAAAGCGGACGAAAGCAATTTAGAAGAAAAAAGCGGACGGATTGAATTTAGACAAAAATTAAGACGAAAAAGTGCAAAGAACACAAAAAGAAATCATATACATCGTTACAACTCTTCATTTAAGCATAAAGCTATCGATATCGTGCCGTCCGCTCTTTCCCTCTATACTACGGCCGATAGAGGAGAATACACACAAAGAGAGAAAAAGCGGACGAAATCATGGAATAGACAATTACCTATAGCGGAGAAAAGGATACCTTTGCATGCGGAGAGAAATATCTTTGACAACAAACAAAAATGAAAACGATTGAGATCGAAAGTGGTTGTCTCTCCTATTTCTGGGTTTACTAACAAAGAACTGTTGACCTGGGGACATGAGAAATAAAACACTTTTAATCAACTACAGAAAGGAATGTTATTTTAAGAATTTCTGGACACTGTACTCTGGGTCATAAAACCCATGATGATATTTATCACAAATCTATTCTTACAAATTCCTTACAATGTTTTACCTCCAAAACCATTCTAAATATTTTGTGTGAAACAGTCATAAATCACAAGGCGATTCCCCTTCGTTAAATGATAACTTATCAGTAATGATTCAAATTGTAAAAAGTTAAGAATAAAAAAAAAGAATTGAATAATAATAAAAAAAAAGACATCAAAATCATTTAAAACGTACAAACAAACATGTTAAAAAGTGTTCCTTTTTTGTAAATAAATATTCCAAAAACCGTTAACGGTGATTAATGGTCAAATAAGACTGAACATATAAAAGAAACAAAAGTCTAAAACGTTGGTAAATCAAAACATATCACCAGAGACATAGATAACAGAGCTCTGTTATTTATGTCTCTGATATCACTAAAAAGTCATTTCCATCGTAACAACACTTCATTTAAACATATAGCTATGGAGTGTCCATCGATCTCGTGCCGTCCGCTTTTTCCCTCTATATTTGCTTTCGTCCGCTTTTTCCATCCTTGTGAATAGGGTCCGCTTAAGACGTCCGCATTTTAGACACACCCCTTTTAGTGTTTAATCAATCGGAACTACTCGGGTATTTCCGTGAGCTGTGAAATACACCTCGGATATCATTCGGAACACCTCGGCCATTTCTTAAAATAACCTCGGAGGTAATGGGGAGCCATTTTTGAAAGTAGGTCACCAACGAAGGGCCAATCGTATCTACTCGGCAATCCCCGTAACAAGCCGGGGATTGCCGAAAAGAGCCGATTGACAAAATATGAAACAAAGATTTGTTGATATGATCATCTTTAATGAAAAGGGTAAAAAACCCATTCAATTGTGATATATAACCAATTTCTGTGTATTCAAATACATATTTAGTGCCTGTGTGCATTTTGCGTTATCCGCCGGAAATAAGGCGAATTACCCCAGGATTTCTGGTGTATTCATGTACTGCCTACGAGGTATATCTACCGACTTGTTACGGGGATTGCCGAGTAGATACGATTGCTCGGATATAAGTGTAGGGTTACAATTTTTCGGGTAAATCGGCATCCGCCAATTAACACATTTTCTAAGCGTGCAAGTTAAGTAGTTTAATGTGTATGGAAGTGTTGGACATTCTTTTAAATAATCTTTTTATCAGTAACTCATACCAAATGGCAAAATTGTTGTTATGACATGTAAAGTTGTTTCCTCAATCAAATTTAACGACTTTTTAGATTTCACATATAATATCTATTTTTAAACACGAAAGTGAAGTGACGTCATTCGGCTGGGAACCAATATGGCGTCATCCCTATTATTTCAGAGGTGTTTTCATTTGATAAACCCGATGTGTTCAGATTGGTGTTTAATATGAACGACAACTCCAGGAGAAAAAAGCCGCGAAAAATCTAGAGCCAAGAACCATCAAAAGTAGACTGATTGTATGTATTTTCACACACGTAAAATTTGTGTATCATGACTAAATCATAAACAACATTTTAAGACCAGTCTATAAATAAAATGGCATCGGGAGGACTTTACAGAAATCTTACTGCTCACTTCAGACTCCTCAGAGTTTACAAGGTAATGCATGAAGATCTGTTGTTCATGTGTTTCAAAACAGCTTAATGATGCATTTGTGCATCTGTTCATGACCACCCTGCAGTATGTCAAGCAGTTTTCTTCTTAAGAATGAAGCAAGTTTTCTGTAACAATGTAGAATTTTAGAAAAGGTCAAGATAACATAACTGCAAAGTCAAAATCGTCCTTAAATCATTCCATACTCATAGCTTCTTTATGTTGTATTTGACTTATCTATGTTTGCGTTAAGTTGACTTTACTTCTTATAGTGAGGTTTAGATTGCAATTTTATGTTAATTGTTGATGTTATGTGTTATTGGATTAACCAATCAAGTGCCTGAATTCATGACACACCTTCAGCTAAGCACATCATGAGATCTTCATTTTGCTTGTTTTTTAATCATCTTCCATTTATATGCAGAATTCATGCTTGAGTATAACGAATATGTTTCCTGGGTAGTTTATAAGCACATTGCTAGAAAAAATTATCTTGCATAAAGTAAAGGATGTTCAACTGTTAAATGTGTATAATGCACCCTCGATACACTAGTACGATACACTAGTATGCAGGTGATTTTGACCAGACAGAGAGACCACAGATGAGAGCAACAAAGCTTTGCAAGCCAAAGGACTAAAATATGAAGAAAGACTGAAAATGCTTAAGCTCCCATCACTGTACTACAGCAGGCAGAAAGGGTGTCTGATCAAAGTCTACTAGATAGTCACCGGCAAGAATTGACTGGAACAGGACGAGCCCCTGCCCCCATCTAAAGATAAGAGGCCATAATCATGAGTTAAGGGAAAGAAGCGAACTAGACATTAGGAAGTACTCATTCCTCTTGCAAGTAGTAGATGATAGGAACGGAATACCAGACTGGGTGTTTGGTGCAGTAAATCTAAATGACTTCAAAACTAAGTAAGACAAGTGCTGGCATTGTAGACTATATTTGACAAGACCCACGCATGCAACAGTAGCTTCATAACGAAGACATGAGCAGGAGTAACAATGCTAGCCTTTTTTCTGTAAAGCCGTTTCTAGGTATCAAGGAAATATAAGTTACCACCAGACTTCGCAAAAACCGACGGTCCCGACTGCCAATTTTGTCCAAGGACCGACGAAAGTTATAAGCTTGTTGGACCGCGTGTCCGGCGAAAAAAAGCTTTGACAAATAAAAAGACTGCAATAATCAGCTTTTCATTTACCCCTTTTCATTATCGAGATCCATTGTTATTACTTTGGTACCGATCTTTTTCAATGAATATAAAAACTCGCTACATTGTCGATTCAATTATTTGTTTATACTCTTGCTTGTGAAACGTCGATTTGTTTTCCCGCTTAGCATTGGACCAATACGTCTACAATGAGCCAATCAAATACCTAGATAGATACGGGTACTTGGTTTTGATGAAAGTGACGTCATTCGCAATTGATTTTTATGAACCGAGGGCTAATCAGATTGCGCGATATATTTATAGAAATAACTATTTCGGGGTTTTCCCACAGAAGTTCGTCTGTTTACACATAGATACTGCCGCTCAAATGGCGGAATTGGCCCTACCCAACCATAAGGTGATTTCGTTTCCATTCTTTTGACAATTTTACCAGATTAGTCCCTATTTTCGGACTGACAGATTTCATTTCGGACTGACAGTAAATGATTGCCTGTCGGTCGGAATGACCTGTGGACCTGAAAAGTTTTCGTGAAGTCTGTACCACTGAGAGAAGAACTGCCAGTTTATTACATTGCCGGGATTGTACAATAAATTCTGTGAATCTAATTACAGGTTCAAGTAATTGATGTACAGTTCTGAAGACATATACAGAAACCCTATGTAGTGTGAAATTTTGATAATAAAAGTCAACATCGGGTCAATTTGTTCGTGCTATAGATATGTTTAAAGTGAATAATGTGTTTACAGGTGAAAGCCCCTAACAGGTATGGTTCCACTGTAAGATGTCTGTCAGCATGCAGTGATAAAACCAGATTGAAGTCTGAAACATTTACGAACAGCAATAGATTTGTACAAACAACAGGTATAGATTCATATTATACAAGTATTTGGACCTAGATTTGTACAAACTACAAGTACTCTTTCATACAACAGCTATAGTTGCTCTATATTGTGTTACTATTCTAATTGAAATCAAAAACCATATGACTTATAAAATGTGTTAAAACTAACATTTTATTTCTAATATTGGGTAGAAACTGTTGTACGAGAACAGGAGGGATTTTTCCTTACAAGGCATTCCTCCCTTTATTACCAACAGACTATGCGAATGAAATACAGACTTTACCAGACTGTTGGTCTGGTAATTTTGATAAATTTACAGGACCAAATGGATTTTTACCAGACCAAAAAATATCGTACTTTAAATGATGAACAAAGACAAGCATTCTTTTAACTTTGGGGAACGGGTCCGTTCCCAGACAAATTGGGAAATGTCACAGCATTTTTCTCTAAAAATGGGGATTTTTTTCATGAAGAATTCAATTCAAACACAAGCTAAATTGGAAATTTGGGAAAAATAGTCGGTTGATTTAATTGGGAATGGGTCCGTTTTACAGTACCAAACAAATAAAGAAAAAAATCACTGAATTAGCATCTTTGGCATAAATAAGTTATGACTACAATATAGTCACAATATTTCGTCATGAAGATTGCTTTTTATTTTCTGATGGGGCAATCTAACGTCGAAATTTCAAACGATCCAAATAGTGTCGGATTTCCAAATTCTGTTTTTTTGGATTTAAAGCACAACATGGCCATTCAAAGGCAATTGATTAGACAAGATATGTAAAATAAACTTACATACCACCAAATAATGGCATCAATAGCTTTTAAACAATAAAAAAACGCTAAATAAGGGTTTTCATACTCCAGTGAGCATGCGCAATGGAAGTTTATCAGATTCAGAAAAATCCTCACCTAGTGTCAAATAAACTGTTCTTACAAAGTAAATACGATGAATATTAACAAGTTATGTGTATGGATCGATTATAAAAGGATTAATTCATAACTGTGAGTAATGTCATTTGATATTTTACTGTAATAATGGAATTATCGGTCTTCAAACGGTGCAACAAAAATTTTGTTGCAGCGTCATCCATTAAATGAATCGTTCGAAAGTTTGACGTGACGTGTGATATTGCCTGATACAAAAAATTTTCTCTATATTTCCCGATAGCGTTAAATTAGTTTGACTTAACTACAATATATCAATCATTCACTTTATATCAATTTTCTCTTGCATATTCGAACATGTTTTTTCAAAGATCATCTTCGTTTCTGGTTACGTTAAATTCTAGTAGCGAATGAAGTTTACAGCAGCTGGTTTCCGGATAATGGCCGCATTGACCTATCTTTGATGCTATGCAGGGTACAACAAGAGCTTGAGCCCCTTTTTCGTTACAATCTTTCAATTCCGACGTTGATAAGCCGGGATACTGCGAATGACGTCATTTCGAATGGCTCAGCATAATTTGCCTGGTTACCTCGCTTATAACCATTCAATGCAGTGAAAAAGTACAAATTAATACGAACCAGTCAAATAAATAGCGAGACGCTTGCAGGGGAAAGTGAAAGTAAGTTCCCAACTGAAAACGTTTACCGGACAATCGGACCGGTATTTTTGAAAAACATGTCGGACCTTCAAAAATTTTACCGGACTAGTCCGGCAGTCTGACGTAGTTTCGCAATGACTGTACCAAATATCTTAAGTTGTTTCAATACAAGCATTATAAATTAATCACTTTAGAAACAAGGTTGGTGGAACTTTAATCAGATATATAGATACACAAAGCCTAAGCACACAACATAAGGTTTCATTATTATCATACATAGAACTGTGCCTTTTGTTTCATTTTGGCTAACTACAAAGTTTATTTATGTTTTTTCTTGACAGCTGTTTTGAAGAAAAGGATTGACTTTAATCTGTCTGACATTGGCGAGGGAATTCGTGAAGTGCACATCAAAGAATGGTAAGATTGAATAATCGACCTACCTACATTTTTCAGACAACCTTTCTGTCTTTGCAGCAAATGACCTTAAAAACTGTTATTACAAAAGATGAACTTTCTCTTCATGAAATAATAATGTCAACCTTGAATCAGGTCTCTAGATCTTCTTGTGATATAATACTGATATTGCTTGTGACTGGAAATAACAGCTTATTATATATCTGGGGGAAAAAGCATTGTGACAAAAGGGGTTAAAACGTCATATCAGCAATATTAAGTTATATCCTCAAATTAATGCTCCTTGCACTTAGCAGTAGTCTACCATTATTATTTCAATCTAATGCCTGCTCTTCCACACTTACATAATTGAGAGGTCAATAAATCTTCATAATAACTTCATTTTATTTAATGAAGAAATTTCCTGAGTCATGGTATTGAATTGAAGACACCAGTTTTCCAAGTGTAACTTCTGCTTGTTCACAGAAGGGAAAATTTGAAATAGGAAATACAATGTCATTCAAACAATGCAGTTTTTGTATTGTTGTTTGATATAAAATTAAAAGTATCCATTGAAAGCATGATTAATTTAGTAAACGTCAATTTATCTGAGTATGTACAGTGTATATTCAGTAGATCTCGAAAGTAAAGTGGTGCTTTTGGATTTATACACATGGTAATTCACTGTATAAACACTTCGAAGACTTTAAAACAATCTAATGTTAGTAATTCACTGTATAAACACTTCAAAGACTTTTTAAAAAACTATCTAATGTTAGTAATTCACTGTATAAACACTTCAAAGACTTTAAAACAATCTAATGTTGCTTCCAATGACTATTCTTCAATGTATATCATAAAACAGTACAGCTGTTGTGCAGTTTTAAGACCTCAATTTTTAGCCGACAAATTTCCTCTCATCTGTGAACTAGCACCTTTTATTGAGCTATTGAGACTTATTGTGAAGAATAGAATAGATTGTTAAAAATGGATTTTCTTTTACCATGTTGCAGTTGCATTAAAATGATAATATAAAAGTATTAATGGTGATGGGGTAAACTAGAAATGCTGATGCTCTAATCACAACATTCCTTTTAATACATTTCAGGTTTGTGAAGGTTGGAGATACTGTCAGCCAATTCCAGCCCATCTGTGAAGTACAGAGTGACAAGGCAGCAGTGGAAATCACC
This sequence comes from Cerastoderma edule, assembly GCA_947846245.1. NCBI lineage: Eukaryota > Metazoa > Mollusca > Bivalvia > Cardiida > Cardiidae > Cerastoderma > Cerastoderma edule. The sequence continues at coordinate 34,508,808 of OX401405.1, read as the reverse complement.
AGTCGCTATGATGGTGTCATCACGAAGTTGTATTACAGTGTGGATGATGTGGCTGAAACAGGAAAACCATTGGTGGAAATTAACACTGCAGATGTAGAGGAGCGCTTGTTTGGTAAGTTGGTTATATTGAATGAATAATCTTGTTAAAAATTATGCTTCATGCTTGTCTGGTACTCTTTGTTTGAAATGATGAGAGAATGAAAGATTTATATATGAGAATCAATTGAATATCATTGACTTAAAGCAAAGAGTACTTGACCAATATGAACAATATGATTTGTAAATGAATGAGTGATGAAATGGAATACATGCTATTATAAGAGGTTATCAGTGAGTAGCCAGATCTGCCTTTCAACCTTTCATAAACCCACATTCGGTGGGAGTACTGGTTATGTATCCAGGAAGCAGAATAGAGAGTGCTCAATTTTAGTTGTAAGAACTTCACAAGTGATGTAAAATAAATAAATTGAAACATTAAGAATCCAAATCACATTGGAAGATGTTAAAAGTGCTTTTTCACAGAGGAGGAAATTTGAAAGTTAAAATAAAATGGCATTCAAACAATACAGTTTTTGTATTGTTGTTTGATTTACATTTGAAAATAATATTTGAAGCATAATTAATTCAGGAAATGTGAATTTTCTTAGTATGTACAGTCTGTATGCAGTAAATCTCAAAAGGGATGTCAGACCTTTGGTTTAAAATCCATGTAAATTCATAGTTTACACACTTTAAAGAATCTAATATTACCTAATTTTGCTTCCAATGACTATTCAGTGCATATCATACAGCGGTGCAGCTGTTGTGTAATTTTAAAGAAATTAATTTTCAACCTCCAAATATCCTCACATCTGTGAACAAGCACCTTTAACCCATTACCAAACAATAATGACATTCGACTCGTTTGTTGCAGACGACTCTTGAAAACATTGTGGGAAAGGAGAAATTGCTCTTTTCCCACAAGGTTTTCTGCCCCATCAGAAGATGATTTTTCAATTTCATCACATTTTGAAATGTCCTCTGTAAACTCTTTCAATTTTGGACAGTAGAACATTTGACCTTTGGTAAAAGGTTAAACCTGGGTGACCGTGTCATGTTGGAGCATAATGAATGCATTTTAACCATTGTGAGCTCGTATTACAGAAGAAGTGAAGGACGAGTCTGACTCAAGCTCCAGCTCGAGTTCTAGTGACAGTGATGGTGGGGAGATTCAGAGACTCACAGAGACGAAAAAGTTGTGCACCCCGGCTGTACGAAAAATGGCTATGGAGAATAAGGTAAGGCAGCAGGGTAACGATTTATTCAACATTTTATGCTAAGAATTTGCGTAAGATCAGAGCAACACTCCCTTGGATCCTATATCAGTATTGGTTTAATGATTGGTAACAATTTCTTAAAGGCCCATAAAAGGAGAGTTATGCTATATCAAACTATATCATTTGGTAAACTTTTGGACAGATTCAAATAATTATCACCAGAAAACACCATCAGCACAACTTAAATGTGAAAGTAAACCAGAAATAACCCATATTAGTGAGTTTTATAATTCAGATTTCCTTATTCTTCACCTCTTACCTTGAAAGTTGATACACACATTTTTGAACTGACCAATCAAAATTCGTTATTTTGAATATGTAAACAAACAGGTTGTTGATAAACATGATTGAATTGGAGACAACTATATTTCAAGCACAAAATAACTTATTTTAAATGCGTCTATTAAATAGGGTCTCAAATCCTTCCTAAACTAATTCTCATGACTTTTCTGAACATAATTAAAGAACTCCATATATTTTTTCATTAATTTATTTGTACTCCTCTCCTTTGATGTGCCTTTAACATTTCATGCTAACAATTTGCTTAAGCTCAGAAACAACATTCCCTCCTATGTCAGTATTGGTGTAATGATTGGTAATGATTGACATTTTATGTTAAAAATTTCCATATGTTTAAAACAACTTTTCCTCTTATTTCAATATTAGGTTAAGCGATATTGTATAGAAACAAATCATTGGAAGCCTCTCTCAGAGATGCTTACAATGACGGGTCACATGACAATATTGTGATTTTAATATCAAGACACTATACATGTTTATCAGTTGTGACTTGCGCATATACTTTCCTTAAGTTGTTTAGTAAAATTGCACAGAGGGGTCTAGATATGGTTGTGCAGAAATACTTTGACAACTATTTTGTAAACTTTATTCTGTCAGTTCTCTTTAGAATTGTCTTATTGAGACTAACGAGTTACCTATAATGTGAAATTTAGAGAAGTTAGGAAGAGGATGAGTTTATTGAATTCATTGAGTTTTATCAGAATAAAGATTTTTATATCTTTTAACAAAGTTAATCTCATCAGTCTACTATATCCTCACATCCCAACTATTGGTTAATGAGGTTTTGATCTTAATGAACTGCAAAACTCAATTTTTTTATCATTCCATGAACAAAAAGTTCCAAGATGACAAGGAAAATTGTGAGATCACAAACCTTTGGTCTGGATGACAACAGTGAACGTCCTCTTTGTTGCTATATATTTAGATAGAAAGTTAGCTTCTGCAAAATGCTTAAACGTAGATGCATGTTATCGATTCCTTCATGGCATGTCATAGTCAATTTGTTTAATAGTAATGAATTTGTATTGATTTGATATTTCAGATTTTACTGTCCAATGTTGAAGGTACTGGAAAGGATGGGAGGGTGTTGAAAGAAGATATTCTGCGATATATTGAACAGCAAGCAAACCCAGGAAAGCAAAGTAAGTGTATGTGCAATAGTTAATGACCTTGTTAGGAAAGCACCTGTCATAAATTGATAAAGCAAATATGGATCTTTAAAAGCATTGCATTCTCTGTAGTTACACATTCATAAACCTATTTAACAAATAAAAGGCATTTGCTTGAAAGAGAACCAAACAAAGCGTTTAAGTAAAAACTGGTATAAAATTTAAGTTGCTTAGAAATGTAGATTTTCCGACATTTAAAACATTAATATGCACATGTATGCTGCAGATGAAACGGAAAATACCGATTTCATGCCAAATAATGTAAATATTTCCCAGTCATTAGGGTTTTCCTTAAGGAAGGACAAACTTTGAATTTTATCAGATAGAAGTAAGTAACACATGCCATTTATTCAAGAATAGATTATGAAAGGTTTACATGAGTTAGATTTGGGAACGGTTTTTAAAAGATCAAAGGAAATAATCATAGATTTATATTGTTAACCCATTACCAAAAAATAACGACATTTTTCCACTTTGTTGAAGACAACTCTGGAGAACACTGTGGGAAACAGAGTAATTGCTTTTAACGAGCAATTTCTTCTTTTCCCACAATGTTTTCTACTATATCAGAAGATTACTTTCCAATTTATCACATTGTGAAATGTCATCAATTTGGGACAGTAAAAATTTGGCGTTTGGTAAAGGGTTAACATAAAATTTTGATTTAAAAAAGACAAATCCTATTTTTTACTTATTTGAACTGTCTCATCAATGAGATGCTTGGGAGTATCTAGAATGTTGTGCTCCAATTATTTTAAAGATTTCTATCCTTTTACCATGTGCGCTTGATTAATTTCATTCACTTGAAAATGCTTTTTCACAGATGTGAGGAAATTTGACTTTTTTGTTTTGTTTGATCCTTTACAACACCTGTTATATGATTCACACTGCAGAATAGCAATTGGAAGCAATGCACTTTCGCAATTTAGTTTTAGAGCCTGTTTACAGTGATTTAATATGTATTTGAATCCAAAAGCTTTGCATTAATTACTTTTGAGATCTAACACATATAGACTGTATTTACTTAGATATATTGACGCTCCGAGGATTAGTTATGCATTCAATTACTTCTTTTAATTGTATTTCATACAGCAATACAAAAACAGTATTGTTTCAATAATATTTTATTTTGACTTTCGAATTTTTTCACATGTAAACAAGCAACTTTAACATAATAACAGGTACAAGAGAACCTCTGAAGGAACAACGACCGAATGAGATTACTGAACAGAGAATACAAAAAGCACCTGCTTCAATCCCCATACCAGAAAAAATCGAAACAAGACAGATTCTGCAGAAGGACTTTATAGAGCCAATTAAGGGTATGAGAAAGGCAATGGTAAAGACAATGACAGCAGCACAAAAGATTCCACCATTCGGTTACTACGACGAGATTGATGTAACAAACTTGGTGAAATTACGAGAGGATGTTAAAGACGTGGCTTTGGCAAGAGGTGTAAAGTTTTCATACATGCCAGTGTTTATAAAGGTGAGGGAATAGACTTATTCAAGGTCTCATTGAAAGATAGTCTTTATTATGATAAGGACTGTTGTCCTCTGAGATCATTTTATTTTGTTCAATTAAGAATAAGACAATTGTAAAACATTCTTTTATTACAAAAATGTTTTAGAAATCTTTTGTTACAAATATGTTTTAGAAATCTTATTACAAATGTTTTGAAAAGCATTCACTTTTCCTCCATAGTATCTCACTTTTACACATCTGTCTTTAGAAAAAGACTAAATTTTGTTGGGAAATAGAATGAATTTCTCCTTATGAGCAATTTAGCCTTCTGTCACAATGGGGTTTTCCCATACATTTTTGGTTGTTTTCTTTATTTATTAATGCTTTCAAATTGGACCAGTCACAACTTTGAATATGGAGAATTGGTCAAGGCTGCTTTTAAAAGACTATTAAGTGTAGAATAATGGATTTAGATTGGCCATATTATCATACCTGGTTTCTCGGGTCCCAGAAGGATAACAAGGTGCATTAATGAGCAGCTGTTTGTAGATGTATTCCTAGATTGGAAATTCTTCTTTTGCGTCTTTATCTTTTAAACTATAATTTATAAAACAGTATGTAACAACCATCCAGCACTTGCATGTATTTATGTGTGACTGTGTTTTATAATTACATATAGCGAGGAAAACATGTTAAACTTTTGTCCGGTGAAAGAAAATTAATGATATGACTAGTTCATTTACTATGAACCAGTTTTTTCAGTTGAAATGGTAGCTTTTATTGTACTGTAGATAGAAGGTAGTTATTGCATTCTTTGAAACTTTTGTGTTTTGTATCTGGCAAATGCGTCATGTTGTTCCATAGAAAATCAGAATATATTTTCAAATACCAACAATTCAAGGAATTTTAATACATGACTATTTTTAACCTGTAAATGGTCTTTTCAGTTAAAACAGTCAACCCTTTCAGCTGTAGGAGAATAGATTGATCAAATTATTCAGTCATTGGTACAAGATGGTATATTTTGTAGTCTTATGTGACAAATAAAACATACTTTTAAAATGCACACAATTAAACCTTTACCAAACGCCAAACCTTTGATTGTCCCAAATTGAAAGATTTTGCAGACAGCATTTCAAAATATGAGGAAATTGAAATAAAATCTTGTGGTTGGGCCAAAAACATTGTGAGAAAAGGAGAAATTCCCCGTTAAGAGAAATTTCTCTTTTTCCCGAAATGTTTTCCAAAGTCGTTGGAAACAAACTGGTCAAATGTCGTTGTTGTTTGGTAATGGGTTAAAGAAAACTAAGAACATGGTTTTGCTTTTAGGCAGTCTCCTTAGCCCTGACACAGTTTCCAATTCTGAATGCCTCAATTGATGAACAGTGTGAGAACATAACATTTAAGGTAAGTAGTTTTATTTGATAGATTTTCAAAAGCTTGCAGGGAGATTACAAAAGTCAGCTCAGAGGCTTCACCATTTATAAACTGGTCCCCTGCTGTCTTCTGAATACACTATGCTTCACAAGATAGATAATAGGCAGTCTAGACATTCTTGGCGATTTGATTGGTCAGAATGCAACATTCAAAAATATGACAACAACAACACAAACCAACATACATGGTTGTTTCCCCTGAGTCCTTGTTTTGCGAAAGTCAAAGAAGGCAGCCATTTATCAGGATTTGATTTATACAATCATTTGTATCAAAAGTTTTGTCAAAACTCCAAACCCAAAACATTTTGACCAACAAATTACATAAAGGAAACTTCTATCTCTATTGACAGTATGCTGGTTTCATTCCTTCCGTTACCAGCCAGAGTTCTACCTGGTAGATCTTTACCATACCAGTCTCTATATTCAATAGATGAGAGACCGGTTCCCAGGCTACACTATTCAGCACCTCTCATATATGGATGGATGGGGCCTCTGTGGCCCTGTGGTTATAGTAATGAACTTGAAGTCACAAAGCCCTGCATCACTCGAGTTCAAATTGTGGTAGCTGTAGATTCACTTTTCAGGAGGGACTGCCTCCATAATGAGAAGTTATGTTAGGGGTGTTCCTCCTCTCATGATGAGCTAGGCATTGCCATATAACCGAAAACTGATGCCACAATGTAAAGAACTACTTTATTATATAAGTACCTGTAGCTGATTTCAGATTTTGTATTTTAAAAATACTTTGATACATTATACATCATTGTCATATTATGAAGAATGACATGAGCTGTGTTTTCACTATTTATCATAGAACATACATTAATGGTATAGGTGGGGCCTCCGTGGCCTAGTGGTTAGAGTACAGAACTTGAAATCACATGGCCCCTCTCCGCGTCGGTTCAAATCCTGAGAGGGATATGGATTTTCATGAGAGGCAGTCTCCCGACTGACTTAGGGAATGCCGATGGTTCTACCCGCCTCGACCAGCCCTTGTGGGCAGTTGAGTATGGGGTCTTCCTCCATCATTAAGAGTCGTGCATCGCTACATAACTGAAATAATGTTGATGTGATGTAACACCCATTTATAATTAATTAATGGTATAAGTACATAGTGAGACTTTATAGAACTGCCCTAAATTGGGCCATGCAGTAATACTTATAGCAAGGGAGTGAACTCTTACACTCCTAATTATCCCAATGAAGGTATCATTTTACATACATCATATTGTTTTTGTACCTGATCTGGGAACCACCATGTTTTCACACCTCTTGAATAACTTCATTATCATTTGGTAACTCCTGAAGGGACATTCAATGTCGCCAGTAGGGTCCTAGTAGTAAGACGATAATAGAACTTGAAATCACATGGCCCCTCTCCATGTAGGTTCCAAACCCAGCAACAGCATTTGGATTTTAATGAGAAGTAGTCTCCTGACTGACTTACGGAATGCCAATGGTTTAACCTGGTTTGACCAGCCCTTATTGGCAGATGAGTTTGGGGTCTTCCTCAATCATTTAGAGTTGGGAATTGCAATATACATTGTACCTGAAATATTGTTGATGTGATGTAAAACCCCTTATAGAAAGATCATAGAAAACATAGCAAGTTATCACATTGATTTAATCTTAACAAATCATTTAATCATATCTAGATAAGGGAAGGCCTTAAAGGGTCCCACCCATATAAGGTTTATTTAACGCACTTGTTTCAGAAAACTCGAGAAATTGTTGTGACAAGAAGAGATTTTGCTCTTGGTTTTTACTCAAAGTCATGCTATTTTCCAAAAAAAATTATTGTTGACTTCTCTAACTTAGCAGTCACCAATCCCATATGAAGGAGTTTGTTAAGATAAACTATCTTTGTTTTATTACAGGCTTCCCACAATATAGGCTTGGCTATGGATACAAAGGACGGGCTGCTAGTTCCAAACATTAAGAATGTACAGACTTTAAGTATCATTGAAATAGCCTCGGAATTAAACCGACTACAATCCCTCGGCACCCTGGGAAAACTAGGGCAGGATGATCTCACTGGTGGAACGTTTTCATTGTCGAATATAGGATCTGTATGTGTTTGATATCTGCTTTCATTATTTCTATTATGTCATTACATTAGGAAAGTTGAAGTGTGTTTGTTCACAGATCTTAGGAAATATGGAAGTTTAAAGTTAGTCTATAAAAACTGCACAACAGCTGTACTGTCAAATAATATGCACTAAAGAAAAGTGATCAGAAGCAAACTTAGATCTTTTATTGTTCTTTAAAGGGTGTATACAGTGATTCAACATGTATTTTATTCCAAAAGTGTGATATTGCTTTTGAGATCTACCTCATGTAAACGGTACATACTTAGGTAAATCAACCCCTCCTGTTTGATGCTTTATAACCATCTAGACAAAAGCTTTTTATGCATTTTTCCATGCTCATTTGTTTGAAGGAGCCAAGACATTTTTGCGTCTTGCAGTAAACAACTTTTAAAAGCCATTGTTGCAAAAGGAGAAAAAGCTTGTCACAAGAAATTTCTCCTTTTGCCACAATACTTTTTCAATCTATTCACATATCACAACAGTAGAACTGAAGCTTTTTTCACATGTTTACAAAGCATTTCTAAAGGCCTCTGCTTCAAGTAAAAAAATGTTGGCTGCAGGTGGTAAAGAGTTAATACTCATTTATTTTTTTCCCAATCATTTCCTACGATGTTAGAAGATTTTTAGGACGTAAGAGGAGGTTGATGTCCTTTGGAAGCAAAAGAAATTACTTGTGAAGATCTTTTTTTGTCACAATTTATCATCAACTTATAGGTCGACTTAAAGGTTTTCTTTATTTTGAGGTGTGATTCATATTGTAAACTTATTTTAGGTGTTCATATCAATTAGAAATTTACTCAATTGTTTTCTTTTTATTGTAGATTGGTGGGACATATGCAAGGCCAGTTATTCTACCTCCGGAGGTTGCTATTGGTGCTATTGGAAAAATACAGGTTAGCAATCAATATATTTTTAAAGGATTCTACTTTCTGCTTAGATGGCTTTCAAATATTTTGCGAGGGAAAAAGTGCTGAATAATGAATAGACTTATTTGCAACATTAGGTCATGGTGTGAATACTTGTAACTACATTGATACCTGTAGATGCATGAAAGGTGTATATTTACCCATATCTTGCAGAAACGTATATGATCTTGAAGGAATAAGAAAACAAATACAGCTGTTATTTATTAAATCCTCTCACACTATACACACCTGTTTTAAAGCTCTTGCTGCAGCCAACTCTGGGAGACAATGTGGACAAAAGGAGAAAATATGTGACATGTAATTTCTTTTTTGAATTCATTGGTTTATATTCAATATCATATTGAAATTGCTATTTTTTGTACAATAAGATGTTTTTTTCAGAGGCAATCCTGTATTCCTATTTGGATGTCTGGTCTATTTGTCTTGCATTTGTGAATATGTAAAGACCAAAACAAGCTTAACCTATATAAGTGTTAGTTCATGCATGGTTGTTCTTTTTTTATCAAGGTGTATCAACTCCTCATCTCATATGGGGAAATAGGTTATGAATGCTTGTTTGAATGCAAATACATGTTTCTATTAAAGCTGAGTAGAGGGAATAAATGTACAATGAAAGATAATATGATATTTTGTTCAATCTATTCTCTATTTCTCATAAGAAGTTATTATTTTCTAATTTCATTTCATTTTATAGGTGGGAGTAACAAAACAACTTATTTCCTCTGACAACTGTATATGGCTGATAAATGAACTTGTTTTATTATTTTTCAGAAATTGCCGAGGTTTGATGCAAACGACAATCTGGTCAAAGCACATATTTTACAGGTCAGCTGGTCTGCCGATCACCGTGTTATAGAGGGAGCCACTATGGCACGCTTTTCAAACTTGTGGAAATCATATCTTGAAAATCCTGCATCAATGGTGTTGGACTTAAAATGATGATACTCTGATACATGATATATGGAGTATTTCTGTAATGAAGAGGTAGAGTTAACCCATTACCAAACAATTATGACATTTTATCCACTTTGTTGCAGATGACTCTGGAAAACATTGTGGGAAAGGAAGAAATTGCTCTTAACAAGCAATTTCTCCATTTTCCACAAGGTTTTCTACCCTTTCAGAAAACTGTATTCCAATTTCATCATATTTTAGAATGTCCTCTGTAAACTCTTTCAATTTGGGACAGTTGAAAATATAGGGTTTGGTAAAGGGTTAAAATAACATCTTGTTAATTCTCTAAATTGAATGTTGTTGGTACTCTTTAGAATTGTCACGCTGAGAGGATTTAGGATTCTAATTGTGTGCACATGAAGTTCTGAATAACTGTTCGTGTAAGATCTTTTGAATATGTACGCAACTTTCATCTAGACTGTTTGTGTTAATATTTGCTGGACCAAATTGAAGGTATCAGTTTGCAGTGTTTTTTGATAGACTTTTGGAGTTTTGAAAGCAATCAAGTAGTTGGTTATTTTTACCAAAATAGGGTATTTATTTTTGTCTCTAGAATGTATTTGCTAGCTGATGGTTTATTCCTTTATCTAACAATTAATTTTTTAGTCAATCCAAATCATATAGAAACAGAATTTGAAACTTTCCCTCTTGCAGGGTGAAAACTACTGTTTAAAAAGTAGAATTTTGCCCATATGAGTTTTTTCTCATTTTTTTGCTATAATTTAAAAGGCAGTCTATAGCAGACTTTACTTGTAGGATTGTTAATGAGATAACATAGCAATGCCCCTCTCTGTGTAGGTTCAAATCACAGCTGCTGTATTTCGAGTTGTATGAAAGGCAGTATACCAACTGACTTACAGAATGCTGATGGTTCTACTCATCTTAGCCAGCCCTTATGGGCAGTTAAGTTTGGGAATTGTCTCCATTGACATTAGCCGGACATCACAACATAACAGAAATGAAGTTGATGTGATGTAAAAACTCAATTGAATAAAGAATGGGATCATAGTTTGTTGATTTTAGAAAGATATTTGCTGAAATTGCTGATCATTTTCAGTAGAAGTTGAAATAATTGTGACAAAAGAAAAAACGGTTTTTTGAGTTGCTTTGTAGAAATAGGATACACTTATTCCCCCTTGTATTTACTTAGGTGTGATTTATAGAATATGAAATCAACAGCATAGTTCGAAAAGAGGAGAAATGCTCATATGAGAAATATTTCCTTTTGCCACTTATTTTAAGTACTTTATACAACAGACGTGAACACTTGTTTGATTTAATGGGATAATAGGCCAACAAAACACAATTAAGTTAAATGTCGGAATTGATTTGTTGGTAATGAGATATAGAGTGATGTTTTGTTAATCCGAACATGTCTGTTCCCAACAATATTTTCGGATTAACGAATCGTCCGGACTAATTAAGCAGGACCTGGTCTTATGCACGTAGAGACGTTAACGGTCTATATACATGTGTATACTTATAACCCTTTACCAAACGCCAAATTTTCCGTCTGTCCCAAATTGAAAGAGTTTGCAGGCGACATTTCAAGAGTGATGAAATTGAAAGATAATCTTCTGATATGGCAGAAAACATTGTGGGAAAGGGAGAAATTGCTCGATACGAGCAATTTCTCCTTTTCCCACAATTTTTTTCAGAGTCGTCTGCAACAAAGTAGTCAAATGTCATTATTGTTTGGTAATGGGTTAGTTGTGATATGTAGAATATCTGATCAACAGCTTTGCTTGTCTCAATACTGACAATTATGATGAGAATGGGGAATGTCTTGTAATCAGCATTTTCATTGTTTTCTGAATGAGATTTTATTTTAATACATATCCATTTGTAATTCATCCCTATACAGATTGAAAAAGAAACAAATATGACTAAAGCAGAAAGTGCTCTGAACTAGCAATTTCTGCTTTGATAACAATGTTTTTTAATTAATATCTTAAAGAAAAAGTTATTTATAGGTAACTGTTTTCTGCAGTTAGGTTTTTTTAGCTCACCTGAGCTCTGCTCAGGGTGAGCTTTTAGGATACTTGAATGTCCGTCGTCTGTCGTGCGTGTGTGCGTGCGTGCGTCGTCAACAATTTCAGCGTTTACACTCTAGAAGCCACATTGTTTACCTTGATGAATTCTCGATCTAGTTCCATCATTGGTGGGTTGGGGTCAAAAAATAGGTCACTAGGTCAAATCTTGGTAAAATCTTGTTTACACTCTAGAAGCCACATTTTCTGCCTAATCTTGATCAAACTTGCTCAGGATAATAACCTTGATGATATCTCAATAGAGTTCGATCATGGGTGGAGTGGTGTCAAAAAGTAGGTCACTAGGTCAAATCTTAGTAAAATCTTGTTTACACTCTAGAAGTCACATTTTCTGACCAATCTTGATAAAACTTGCTCAGACTGTTAACCTTGATGGTATCTTGATCGAGATTGAACATGGGTAGTGTGGGGTCAAAAAGTAGGTCACTAGGTCAAATCTTAGAAAAATCTTGTTTACATTCTAGAAGCCACATTTTCTGCACAAAAATCTTTGAAAAATCTTGTTAACACTCTAGAAGTCACATTTTCTGACCAATCTTGATAAAACTTGCTCAGAATGTTAACCTTGATGATATCTCTATCTCGATAGAGTTTGATCATGGATAGTGTGGGGTCAAAAAGTAGGTCACTAGGTCAAATCTTAGAAAAATCTTGTTTACATTCTAGAAGCCACATTTTCTGCACAATCTTGATAGAACTTGCTCAGAATGTTAACCTTGATGATATCTCTATCTCGATAGAGTTTGATCATGGGTGGTGCGGGGTCAAAAAGTAGGTCACTAGGTCAAATCTTTGAAAAATCTTGTTTACACTCTAGAAGTCACATTTTCTGACCAATCTTGATAAAACTTGCTCAGACTGTTAACATTGATGGTATCTTGATTGAGTTTGATCATGGGTAGTGTGGGGTCAAAAAGTAGGTCACTAGGTCAGATCTTAGAAAAATCTTGTTTACACTCTGGGAGCCACATTTAAGGCCCATTCTTTATCAAACTTACTCAGGATGATAACCATGATGATATCACGATCGAGTGTGATCATGGGTGGGCTGGGGTAAAAAGTAGGTCACTAGGTCAAATCTTAGAAAGTCTTGTTCACACTCTAGAAGCCACATTTTCGACCCAGTCTTGATCAAACTTGCTTAGAATGATAACCTTGATGATATTTCAATATAGTTCGATCATGTGTGGTGTGGGGTCAAAAAGTAGGTCACTAGAGAAATATTACCTTGATGATGTCTTGACAGAATTTGATCATGGGTTGGGTAGGGTAAAAAAGTTCACTAGGTCCACTCTTTGAAAATCTGGTTTACACATTAGAAGCCACATGTCAGGATGTTTACCTTGATGATATGTTGATCAACTTGGATCATGGTTAGGTGGAGTCAAAAAGTAGGTCAGTTCTGCTTCAAAATGGCATATTATGTTTTCTTGATGATATGTGGGTCAAACTAGATCATAGAAGATGGGTTGGGTTTAGAAAAATGGTCACTATGTCACATCATAAATTACTATTGTTTACAATATTATGGTAAAAAATTTCGACCCAATCTGTCTGGAACTCGCTTTCTCTTACCCTTCAAAGTTTCTTAGAATATTTGCGTAAGTTTGATAAATCTTGTTTACATTCTAAAGGCAACACTGTTTGTACAATGTATATCGAGGAGGTCTACAGCTTAATTTTTTAAGACATCCAGAGTGCTGATCAAACTTGCTCAAAATGTTAACCTTGATAATATCTTGATTAACTTTGATCATGGGTGGAATGGAATCAAAAAGTAGTTTACAAAGTCAAATCTTAGAAAACACCCGTTTACACTGAAAGCTACATTTTCAGCCCAATTTGATCAAACTTGCTCAAAATGATCAACCTGTTATATCTCAACCAAGTCAGTTTATGAGTAACTTGGGGTCAAAAGTAGATCACTGTCAAATTTAGACAAATCTTGTCCATTACTCATGTGTAACATTGTTGTAACCAACACTTTACAAGTGTCAGGTGGGCGATCCTGGACCTTCAGGGTCCTCTTGTTTTAATTTTGACCAATCACAGGTTTCAATATGAAGGAAAGCATTTAAATGTTAGAAGCATGTACTAATACTTTAACCCTTAGAATGCTAGGTATTTTCTAGAAATAGATTTTGTCGTCTGCTTTCCAAAACCTTTAATATATGCTCAATTTTGATGAGGAAATTTACTCAGAATAGCAAACAGATTAGATCACAGGCCAGCCGCCCAGTAGATTGGTGGCTGGCCTGGACAGTAACTGTTTGCATAAGCAAGAGGTAGCTTCCAGCCCTATAAGGTTTGATATTAGAATGCAACAAGAGAGCAATGTGTAATAGATAGGCTTGGTATGCCTGATATGGGTATAGATTTCTGCCAGCCAGTGCACATGTGTTTTGTCGTACGTTTATACCTTTCATTTTGTGTACCATGTGTTGTTTGGAGTAAAAATATCAGATTCAGATCTGATCGTTTATTGCATTTCAGGCCTATGGCCCACACACAAGATACAACATATATACAAATAATAACATTTCTAAAAAGTGAGTTAAGTGTCCCATAAATATTTAACAAACTGAGTTAGACTTTAAGGAACATGTATAAATGAGAACATTCATTTTTTTCCTTTATTTCAATATTAATGCTTGAAACCTACTTACAACGACTCATGGAGCTTTTGTGATATCTTTAACTCATTACCAAACAATAACGCCATTTAAACACTTTGCTGAATGCAACTGGAAAAAAATGTGGGAAAAGGAGAAGTTGCTCGTAATGAGCATTTTTTCCTTATCCCACAATGTTTTCTGCACTATGAGAAGATAATTTTCCAATTTCATTATATTTTGAAATGTCGTCTGCAAACTCTTTCAATTTGGGACAGTTGAAAATTTGGCGTTTGGTAGAGGATTAAGCGTTTTTGTTAAGAAGTAGCTTAATTGATGTGATATGTTTTAGACATCCTGGTACCATTAGGGCATTATATACTAGGGCATGAAAAGATCTACCTAATATTATCTAGCAGAATATTTTGGACTTGGAAAAATAGGGAGATTACGAGACATGATTACTAAACATCATGCTTATTTAATCCTTATAGAGCTGGAACCGACTTCATGCTTATGCAAACAGGTTAGAGCACAGGCCAGTTGCCAAGTAAATTGGCAGCTGGCCTGTGTTCTAACATTTTTGCTACGCTGAGTTTCTTTCCTCATCAAATTTAAGCAGATATGTAAGGTTTGGAAAAGCAGGCAACACAAAAATTTATTTTTGAAGAATTACAAAGCATTCTAAGGGTTAAAATACTCCATGATAATTTAATTAGACTCATCTCCAGAAGTTTTTAGAAAAACCATTGTTACAATAAGAAACTTAATATCATAGAGGCGGTTTTTTGTGTGTTTTTTTCATGCTGCTTTTCTTGTCTTGGTTGGTTTCGAATTGGACCTGTCTAAATTTTTCAAATGCAAGAGGGGGTTAACCCCTTCCCAAAATTGATATTTGTAACTAATTGCTTATTTAGAAAAATTTATCAGAGGGGTTCAAAAGTCATGCTATAGACGAGGTATTATGGGTTAGGATTCCTTTTGCAGGTTGTGCTATTATTATCAGGTTCAATTGTCTCAAAACCTTTGAAATGTAAAACTATCTGCATATTTTACAGCCAAATTGAACAAACAGCTCATGAATCTCAATTGTTATGTTATTTTAATTGATTTGTAAATGAATAAAAAAATATATTTCACATTTCTGTTTGTTTTTCTTTTTGCTGTGTCTCTCTCTCTCGCTGTCTGTCTGTCTGTCTGTCTGTCTGTCTGTCTCATTTAAAATGAAAAGGTTTGTAGACGACATTTCGAAATGTAATGAAATTGAAATATAACCTCATAGGGCAGGAAACATTTTGGGAAAAGGAGAAATTGCTCGTGTAGAGCAATTTCTCCTTTTCCCACAATGTTTTCCAGAGTGGTCTGCATGTTTGGTAATGATTTAACTCAGCCTAACCTAACCAATCGTTGATACAGCTGTAGATAGTTCTTCGTTTACGTTGCATAATGTGTAAGATTAGCTATAATCATGGAATGTAGTGTTCCGTTGTGCATTTTACAAGGGTAGTTGAAATAATTCAATTCTATATAGAAGTCAGATTTTCATAGCAACAACTCGTAAATACCTTTGTTCATCTTCGATTCTACTACCAGTCGCCCTGGATACGAACCGAGAGCCCTCCAAAATTGACGCACAGCTGTGGAAAAATAAAAGGGATATCGTTTTTCTAAACCATTTCGATTGTTATATACGAGGTGTATTTCCTAGGTCACGGAAAGGCCCGATTAGTTACGATTGGGCGGAAGGGGGACGGTGTTGATGCAAAATCCCTATCGACATTTCACCAGTTTGACTCCGGAAACATTACCGAGCAATTCGAAAACTAGTGCCGGACCAGGATAATCCTAACATAATTGATCCCTTTCCGTCCGAGTTCTTTTGGTTTGCCACAACACGTCGCTCAAATCTAGAACTACATGTTTGAGTCAAGTAGGTTCTGTTTTCCACAAGTGCTCCTTGAGTAAAAACGGCAAGCTATCATCGAGGTCTACGCTGTTTGCAAGTGTATTAAATTAACGTCGATCGTGTTAACCCTTTACCAAACGCCAAATTTTCGACTCTCCCAAATTGAAACGGCTTGCAGACGACATTTTAAAAAGTGATGAAATTAACAATTTAATGTTAGGGCAGAAAACATTGTGGGATAAGGAGAAATTGCTCGTCACGAGCAATTTCCCTTATCCCGCAATGTTTTCCAGAGTCGTCTGCAACAAACTGGTTAAAAGTCGTTATTATTTGGTAATGGGTGAGGGTGTAATAAATCTAATGTTCTTATAGAATACGCCGTAGCCAAAAGTGACCTTATTCGTACCGACACATAACCCGCATTTGTTATAACACATGGCATTCGATAATAGTTTCACTTTTGTCATCGTCATACGCAACGCTTGTTTCGTTTGATTGTCCATTGGCGAGGCACTTCATATCCCTAGCCAAGAATGGGTAGTCCCTGGAAAGCCGTTGTAACAAGAAAAAAATGCTACAACGCAATAAATCCTATTAAAAAGTGTATTGTTGTAGGTCTTGTACTTTGATCATGAAATGTTGATCGTAACACCATTCTAGGCATATACCCCTTAATCCACCGTAACGATTCATCTCCATTCCATTGGCTTCTCATCCCTCACTGATTAAAGAGAGAAATATCTATTTAACGAGAATATTGTATAAAATGATATTCACTTCGCCTTCTTGACGCACCAAGATCAACGGGGTTGGGGGCGGTGTATGGACTATGATCCATGTATTCACTTTCTTCAAAACTCGGGCAGAAAGTTGCCAGAGCCAGGAATTGAACCTGTAACCTTTGTATCAAAGACCAACACCACCAACCTTCTTTTTGCTATTTTCCTCCAACAACGTGAAAAGTGACTTACCAGAATAAGAAACAACAGCACACGAAAAAAACAACTTACAATGAGTACGCTCTTTTCATATATTGTTAAAAAAAAACATTGAGACAAAAAAGCAATGCCCTCTTTAGGCGAAAGTGGTTTCTACAAAAGATGCATAAATATATACAGCCGATGAAGCTTCGTTGGGTAAGGGGTTTCGAGATCAAATTTCAAAATCACGTTGTTACTATTTTTTCCCTATGAACAATGATTTTGATTTATTGTCAAATCGAAAATGTCAGTTGTGACTAACTAGGAGTATAGCTGTATAACACGCAATCAATGGTCTTATTTGCTTACCATGATTCAGACATTTATATAAAAATTTAGGAGACCATTAAGTCATAAAGATAAAAAATGAGTGTAATTGCATAGATTTTCGATGATTCTTTGTTACAACAAAATGAGAACAACAGGGGATTCGTTTTTATAAGAGCAAATTCCTTTTGCTTGCTTCCACATTGCTTCTAAAAACATTTTACTGTTGGTACCCATTACAATTATAATGAGTACAACATAGAATTTATCGAATTATTCTTTACACATCCCGAAACGCAACTCTCTATATAGACTACTGATGTTGACTGTCCGTTGATTAACCCATTACCAAACAATAACGACATTTCACCAGTTTGCTGCAGACGACTCTAGAAAACATTGTGGGAAAGGGAGAAGTTGCTCTTACCGAGCAATTTCTCCCTTTCCCACAACGTTTTCTCCCCTATCAGAAGATGTTTATTCATTTTCAACACATTTTGATATGTCATCTGCAAACTCTTTTAATTTGGGACATTCCAAAATTTGGCGTTTGGAAAACGTTTAACAAACAATGTTTCCTGTAGAACCATCGATGCTCCATAAGGCAGTCTTTTATACGGAGTAATCCCTTCTATATCACTATTTGTGGATTTAAAATGAACGGAATAGATATTAGCCTACAAGTGATTTCTAAAACTTTCCGTTGTAGAAATTCAAAACACCTTGCAGCCTCTGTATTAACTCATGCTGAGAGGAAATCGTAACTGCTCGGGTACTTCCGTGAGCTGAGAAATACTCCTTGGATATTAGTGTAGGGTAACAATATTTCGGGAAATCGTCCCAGGCTTATATCACATTTCCTGGATGCGCCAAAGACTAACACGAAAAATGGGTTCATACAATCTAATATCGCCAACCTGAAATTTTTTTAACGCCATTTCAGTGATGCCGCGACGGTCAGCATTCACTTCAATCGGAACTACTCGGGACTTTCCGTGAGCAGAGAACTACGTTTTCATTGGACGTTTTCTTTGGATAAACCCGTTGAGTTCAGATTGCATTCCTTTTCAGCCTCATATTGTTTTCTTACCAGTGCTGCACACTATTTTTTTGCTTACTGACTGTTTTCCCATATGTGCATAGTTGTTAAGTGGTGGGAAAGAATATCTGCTTTCCCTTTTGGAGCATTGGTGTAAGACGATCGTCTGTTATGGTAAAGCCTGGGCCCTGCCTAAATGTAAATCTGTTAGGCAATTTACAAAACCCCATTGCACTTATCCCAGTGAAACATATTGTCTTAAAACGGCGATGTATTGTACGTGCAAATTGTGCCAATAAGATTATTCTTTTTCTGGTTCATACTGCACGACTTTGTCAGCTCTGCGTGCAAATATTGAAGATCTAATCAGTTAACCCATTACCAAACAATAACGACATTTAACCAGTTTGTTGCAGACGAGTTTGGAAAACATTGTGGGAAAAGGAGAAATTGCTCGTAACGAGCAATTTCTCCTTTTCCCACAATATTTTCGGTCATATAAGAAGAATATGATTCAATTTTATCACATTTTGAAATGTCGTCTGCAAACTCTTTCAATTTGGTACAGTCGAAAATTTGGCGTTTGGTAAAAGGTTTAAGACACAGCTAGCGTCACGACATCAATCTTCTATCGGCGAACCAAATATCTTGCAAGCATGGTTATGATTGGATACCGTACCGTGCAGCGTAGTTTCGGCGACAAAAGGTTGGCTTTATCCGTTTAGTTAATACGACGTTATCATCGTCTCGGTATACACCCGTTCGACTCACAGGATACCAGCTTGGCGATGGCGGTGCGCTATCGCTATTATAGAACATGGCCTTGCCTGCTTTGCATACTGGCTCTTCTTGTTTTCTTGTACGTGAACACGATTTCGGAAGATTTTTACGCGTCTTTTAGATCCTCGTGTAGTGAAACTGGTGACAAAGTGAGCGTTGAGGTCGTTTCAGGAGACCTTGGGCAAAAAGGACGAAGGTTTCTCCTCAGGAAAGATGCCACAACTATCGTGTATGATGAGTACCGGCTTCTCCAAAGGTTAAAGGAAATCCACGACTACAGATACAGCCCTCCGATCAACGAGACATGTACTCAACGGCTTCCCGGGTGTGTGATATTGGGCATGCGGAAATGTGGAACACAAGAACTGATCGACTTTCTGAGCTTGCATCCCAACATTGTACGGCGCGGGAAACCGACCTATGAGATCAACTGTTTTCTGTCGGATGAGAAACTGAAGGAGTGCAGGAAACTCATGCCGTGCAGCTATTCTGACCAGCTCACCGTCACGAAAAGTTCCATTTATTTGACCACACCCTCGGTTCCCGAGCGCCTTTACCGATATAACAGCTCGCTAAAGATGATTCTTCTAGTTCGAGAGCCGCTGGAGAGGATGGTTGCTGACTACAGTTTCGAATTCCTTCAAGCGAAGACAAAAGCGGACAGACGTCGGGTCTCGAACTTTTCGGCTGTTTACGAAAACATGAACGAATTTGATCAGAAGGTTATGGACCGAGCGACCGGACGCGTCAGACCGTCCGTCCCAGAAATCGTCCGCTCTACCTATGACGTAGGAATGGCAAGGTATCTTAACTTTTTTAAAAGGGAACAGATTCTTGTAATCGAATCAAAAGAATTCAGAACCAGCCCGGTTGATGTTCTTAGGAAGGTGGAAACCTTTCTGGGCTTGGATCACGTGATTGAAGAAGAGGATTTAGTGTTCAATGCCGAAAAGGGATTCTACTGCGTCCGATCGAACAACGGAATGAATTGCTATGGCGACAATCGAGGAAGAAATATGACTTTTGTACCAAAGTTGCGAGAAGAGACTAAACAACGGCTCAGGACATTTTTCAAAGAGCACAACGAGCGATTCTTTGAACTAATCGCTAAACGGTATGATTGGTGAAAATATCTGTGCAATGATTCAATTCAATTCAATGATACAGATACATATTTAACACTTTACCAAACACCAAAAATTTTCGACTGTCCCAAATTGAAAGAGTCTGCAGACGACATTTCAAAATGTGATGAAATTGGGAAATAATCTTCTGATCGGGCAGAAAAAAATTTGGGAAAAGGATAAATTGCTCGTAAAGAGCAATTACACCTTTTCCCACTGTGTTTTTCAGAGTCGTCTGCAACAAAGTGGTCAAATGTCGTTATTGTTTGGTAATGGGTTAATACCTATCATTTGTATTACCTCTGCACTGCCGAAATATATGGACTAACAGCATTTATAAACGCGCTGCATATACATAGTAAGCAGCTATAGATAAATCCTAACCAAATCATCAATGTGAAAAAAATATAAAAATTGCACGATAAAACAAACATTAACACCATTGCAATAAAAGGAAAAAAAACTCATGCACACTGATTTATCCTTTGGCTGTAATAATTTGATAGTTTATCAGTAAAGCTGTTTGTGTGAAGTGTATGAGCTTTTTTTCCAGGAAAGCCGTAATATAACTGAACAGTTTTTGATACAATGTTGAAGCCAATGCAAAAATGCAATTTCCAAATATAAAATGTAACCTGATAGGTATACCACTTCCTTTTCCCCTTACCTTAATGTAAAGTTTTTGTTTATTACAGTGTCTCCCCTATTGAAAGGGCAAGCCAGTTTGGCTTATGAGAAACTGTTCATTGATTATACCAAGTACCTCCCAACTCCTATCACTATGCCAGGCGCCTAGTGGATATTAGTCGGTAATCATTTAATTTAACTAGCTCGCGGCACCGGCCATTCCGGAACAAGTCCCGTGCGAAACGTTTTCCGGAAAAACTCCCCCTCGGTAGGGCTCGAACCTTCGAGCTCCCCGTCCTAAGGCGGACGCTTTAACCACAAGGCCACCGTAACGGTAACACGTCAACAACGGTTACAGAAAGCAGGAGGGATTGCCCCGGCTTTAAATATGAACGACAAAATATGTCCCATTTGTCCCAAAACTATTAGATTTTAATTTTTTATATCGTACTTTTCCAAACGATGACGGAGCACCTTGCCTTTTTTATGGTCTATGGGACCGGAAAGTTAACAATGCCATTATTTCTATCTTCCTTTACAAAATTCGTTTAATTCCAAAAGAGGACCGGTTGTTAATGGATTAATGTGAAATTGAATAAAGAAAGCATGATATCACATGAGACTTGTGTGAACATTCTATTTATTTAAACCTGGCCCCATGTGCTTAGTTATTAGATTTTTCCGCGAATCTTAAATGACTTTTTCCTCACCCTGTCACCACTATGAAGATTTAGTTAACCCAATCCCATATTTGGAAATTTGAAGCTGATGCAAATTCAAAGCAGCAGCAGACAAAACTTTTAAATATGACTTTTTCTTTATGACTTGATAGAAACCATTGAGACAAAAGTAGAAATTTCTTATTTCAAGCGATTTCCCCTTTTGGTCTCTTTATTTTATAAGTCTTCTGCAGCTGAAGTGGCAAAGGGTGCATTATTGAATAATGGGCGATTTCCCTTTTGGTCTCATTGTTTTATAAGTCTTTTGCAGCTAAAGTGCCAAAGGGTGCATTATTGAATAATGGGCGATTTCCATTTTGGATTCGTTGTTTTATAAGTCTTCTGCAGCTGAAGTACCAAAGGGGGCAATATGGACGATTTCCCTTTAAGTATCATTGTTTTCTGCAGCTGAACTGCCAAAGGGTGCATTATTGAATAATGAGCGATTTCCCTTTTGGTCTTATTGTTTTATAAGTCTTCTGCAGCCAAAGTGCCAAAGGGTGCATTGTTGAATAATGGGCGATTTCCCTTTTGGTCTTATTGTTTTATAAGTCTTCTGCAGCTGAAGTGCCAAAGGGGGCAATATGGACGATTTCCCTTATGGTCTTATTGTTTTATAAGTCTTCTGCAGCTGAAGTGTCAAAGGGGGCAATATGGACGATTTCCCTTTTAGTATCATTGTTTTATAAGTCTTCTGCAGCTGAAGTGCCAAATGGTGCATTATTGTATAATGGGCGATTTCCCTTTTGGTCTTTTTGTTTTATAAGTCTTCTGCAGCTGAAGTGCCAAATGGTGCATTATTGTATAATGGGCGATTTCCCTTTTGGTCTTATTGTTTTATAAGTCTTCTGCAACTGAAGTGCCAAAGGGGGCAATATAGACGATTTCCCTTTTAGTATCATTGTTTTTTAAGTCTTCTGCAGATGAAATGGCAAAGGGTACATTATTGAACAACGGACGATTTCCCTTTTAGTATCATTGTTTTATAAGTATTCTGCAGCTGAAGTGCCAAAGGGCGCATTATTGAATAATGAGCGATTTCCCTTTTGGTCTTATTGTTTTATAAGTCTTCTGCAGCTAAAGTGCCAAAGGGTGCATTATTGAATAATGGGCGATTTCCCTTTTGGTCTTATTGTTTTATAAGTCTTCTGCAGCTGAACTGCCAAAGGGTGCATTATTGAATAATGAGCGATTTCCCTTTTGGTCTTTTTGTTTTATAAGTCTTCTGCAGCTGAAGTGCCAAATGGTGCATTATTGTATAATGGGCGATTTCCCTTTTGGTCTTATTGTTTTATAAGTCTTCTGCAACTGAAGTGCCAAAGGGGGCAATATAGACGATTTCCCTTTTAGTATCATTGTTTTTTAAGTCTTCTGCAGATGAAATGGCAAAGGGTACATTATTGAACAACGGACGATTTCCCTTTTAGTATCATTGTTTTATAAGTATTCTGCAGCTGAAGTGCCAAAGGGCGCATTATTGAATAATGAGCGATTTCCCTTTTGGTCTTATTGTTTTATAAGTCTTCTGCAGCTAAAGTGCCAAAGGGTGCATTATTGAATAATGGGCGATTTCCCTTTTGGTCTTATTGTTTTATAAGTCTTCTGCAGCTGAACTGCCAAAGGGTGCATTATTGAATAATGAGCGATTTCCCTTTTGGTCTTTTTGTTTTATAAGTCTTCTGCAGCTGAAGTGCCAAATGGTGCATTATTGTATAATGGGCGATTTCCCTTTTGGTCTTATTGTTTTATAAGTCTTCTGCAGCTGAAGTACCAAAGGGGGCATTATTGAATAATGAGCGATTTCCCTTTTGGTCTTTTTGTTTTATAAGTCTTCTGCAGCTGAAGTACCAAAGGGGGCAATATGGACGATTTCCCTTTAAGTATCATTGTTTTATAAGTCTCCTGTAGCTGAAGTGCCAAACGGTGCATTAATGAATAATGAGCAATTTCCCTTTTGGTCTTATTGTTTTATAAGTCTTCTGCAGCTAAAGTGCCAAAGGGTGCATTATTGAATAATGGGCGATTTCCCTTTTAGTATCATTGTTTTATAAGTCTTCTGCAGCTGAAGTGCCAAAGGGTGCATTATTGAATAATGGGCGATTTCCCTTTTAGTATCATTGTTTTATAAGTCTTCTGCAGCTGAAGTGCCAAAGGGTGCATTATTGAATAATGGGCGATTTCCCTTTTGGTCTTATTGTTTTATAAGTCTTCTGCAGCTGAACTGCCAAAGGGTGCATGAAACAATGGATTAATGTAACGTCGTGTCATGGTGAAGGGCTTCGGAATTGAACGTTAGCGTTTGCTTTCTCTTAAAGGGTTAACCTTTCCCAAACAACACATTTTTGACTGTCCCAAATTGAAAGAGTTTGCAGACGACATTTCAAAATGTGATGCAATTGAACAATATCCTTTAGAAAGACCAGAAAAACTTGTGGGAAAAGGAAAAATTGCTCGTTACGAGCAATTTCTCCTTTTTCCACAATGTTTTATTAAGTCGTCTGCAACAAAGTCGTCAAATGTCGTTATTGTTTGGGAAAGGGTTAAAAACCTTGCTTACAGGGCTTCTTCATGTCACAGCGTGCTCAGTTCAAGTTTCAAATAATTACGCGACATATAAAGTAAGATATACTTTATTGATACAGAAAAATACATTAGCGAATAAATAAAGAGGGCTAACAGCACTTTCGCAAATATTAGAAGATCATTTAAGTTTCTCAATGAGGAAACATTCAAAAACTCGTTGGAACTCATTAGGAAAATGCATGTGCAGCCTGGAGACCATTTGAATCAATAGATATAGACAGTAATGATAGTGCACAATTGCGTGTGACAAAACAGCTACCACGCTTCAAGAATTTTGAATATCCTGAAAGACTTAGACGATTAGAACTACCAACCATAACCTACAGAAAATATCGAGGTATGGTCGAAGCTACAAATTTATAAAGAAATCATGTGATACTGGGGATACAAACTTATTAAAACTCTGGGACAATTGCTCACCCAGACATAGTCAAAGACGAAATTGTTTTCAGGTTTTACCACAATATTGCACATCTAACAAAAGAAAGAACTTCTTTACAATAAGGATTTCGAGAGTATGGAACAGCCTTCCGGAGGAGGTTGTTTCAGCGCCATCAAATTAGTAATTTAAGCACATACTAGGTAAACGCTTGCATAAACACGAGGTCCTGCATGACAGTCATAGAGCAGAAATAAAACTTAACATACCCGGAGAATGTAATAGGATAATCATATTTAATAACGAAAATAACGAGTCTGGCGAAGAGGGCCTTAGAGGACCTGTGCTGGGAACCAACCCTGAGTAGACCCTAAGTAAGATAAGTAAAGCCACAAGCCCATCGGTACACAAGTGATACACATTCAAGAACAATTTATGCAAAACCCTTATGGTGCTGAAATTGACTTCATGATTATGCAAACATGGTTAGATCCAGGCCAGCCGCCAAGTAAATTGACGGTTGGCCTGTAATCTTACCTGTTTGGTTCTCGGAGTATCTTTCCTCATTAGAATTAAGCAGATATTTAAGGTTTTGGAAAGCGGACGACACAAAAATCTATTTTTAGAAGATTACTCAGCTTTGTAAGGGTTAAATATGTTTAACATAAAATGCATACACATGGCAAAACAACGTAAAACCAAAGCTCCAGTTGATTGGCGTAACTGGAGACATCGATAACAGCTGTGTCTCTGGTATAATATCTCCTTTCTCAATCTTTCATTTGTTTCCGATAAAGTCGTAGACTATGTGCACATTAGAACGGTATTACAAAGAAAGGAAATAGAAGATGCAGGCAGCATTAATGTACATGTATTTCAAGACAAATGTATTTCATGCGTAGGGGAATTGCACGTGGAGGACTAACTCATACACATTCGGAACACCTCGGCCATTTCTTAAAATAACCTCGGAGGTAATAGGGAGCCATTTTTAAAAGAAGGTCAGCAACGAAGGGCGAGCTGATTGACAAAATATGAAACAAAGATGTGTTGATATGATCATCTTTTATGAAAAGGGTAAAAAAACATTCGATTGTGTTATATAACCAATTTGCGTGTATTTAAATACATTTTAGTGCCTGTGTGCATTTTGCGTTATCCGCCGGAAATAAGGCGAATTACCCCAGGATTTCTGGTGTATTCATGTACTGCCTACGAGGTATATCTACCGACTTGTTACGGGGATTGCCGAGTAGATACGATTGACTCATACAATGATTATTTCTCATATGGTAGCTTAAGAACTCGTGAGAATGATTCAATCTTGTAGTAGTTGTAAACTTGTATTGCATGGTAATCAAGCCTGTCATTTAAAAAGAAGGCCTACTGGAATTTTTTGTTTTGTTTTTAACATAAAATCAATTCAATAAAATGAAAATAAAACAAAATGTCCAGAATTTGTTTCAGATAACCAATCATATAACCACAACATAGCTATTTTACTGTAATAAAGAAGTATCAATTTCGCTTAACATCTCCCGGGGCAACGGATAAACAGGTACACACTTTCCTTATCTCGCAGAACCTCACGGCACGCGAGAGTTTGGCGATAATTCCGGAGTTGCCAATCTCTGTTATCTATGTCTCTGGTTAAACCCACATCTACAGTTACAGTTTATTTTCATTAGAGTGTAATTAAAATAGAAATAACTTAGCATGCATTACCAAAGACCAAGAAGATCGAAGGTCCTTCTTCCCAGATACCATCCGCCGCTGGAACAGCCTTTCCCAGTCAGTCGTCAATCAGTTACAATACCCTCAACAGCTTCAAGGGTGAATCGCAAACAGCAACCACCACATATATACCGGACGTTTTTAACGTTACTACATATATACTTTAGTCTAAACTTATTCATTTAACATCGATTCTGAAACAAGTTCTTAAAACTTAGATTAGTAACTCTCGGTTCTATTTCCTGCATACATATCCAGTACTCGCGCCGAATTTAATGTGGATTAATGAAAGGTGGCAAGGTAGATCCCGCCACTCACGGAATTCGAACCCACGACCCTCATGTCCTGAGGCCGACGCTCCATCCCTGGACACTGTCCTTCACATATAGACTTAAAACACATAGCGGGTAGCGTCAGTACGACTATACACTTGCAAGTACCTGTGCTCAGTTGTTAAGGTGGTGGACTCAGAACTCAAGGGTCCCGGCTTCGAGCCCAGCCGACACCTCTGGTTTCGCGGGAGTGGTCTTGGCAAGTCGCTTCAAAGCCCTAGCCTAGAACTGCATTGGAGATCCAGAAAATCCGCAAGGATGCAAAGAGGCAAGGACATTGTCTTTGAAGAGATTGGATAATTGCCGGAGCTAGTAACGCGTCCAAGCGAAAAACTCGTCAATCAATGAATACGTATTAAGATTGCGTATCACCATGTCGGGTTTCTGTAAATGTTGCACACGATAGGTAGGGGACCCACCAGATAGGCCCACATGGCTCGTTGCCAACGCCCACTAATCTGCGAATATTGAACCTAAAACAGAGTCACATGACTTAAGTACATAACTTCAACACTCCTGGCATCACCAGTACAGCCAGGCAGGCAGATTTACGGCATCTTTTAATCCTTTACCAAACGCCAGATTTTCGACTGTCCCAAATTGAAATAGTTTGTAGACAACATTTCAAAATGTTATGAAATTGAAAAATAATCTTCCGATAGGGCAGAAAACACTGTGGGAAAAGGAGAAATTGCTCACTAAGAGCAATTTCTCCCTTTTCCACTAAGAGCAATTTCTCCCTTTTCCACAATGTTTCCAAAGTCGTCATCAACAAACTGGTCAAATGTCGTTATTGTTTGATAATAGGATTAAAGTTTCCTAACTCTGGAGTTTTGACCCTGACTCATACCCGTTAAGTTGTTGATGTTGTAACGTGTATCGGGTCCCTCTCGGAATAAAGCCGTCGTGGGTCACCCATCCAGGTACTAACTAACCACTTAGTACGTTGCATAACTTCAAGGTTTGTTACATTGGTGGAAGCGGTGGGCTGAAGACTTCTCCTTCTATCGGAGTTGCATTTTCTAAGGTATTTCCCTCTGGACAAGAGTCGGGACAAGTCTTCTAGGAGATGGGAGTTATGTAACGTTCGCGGAATTTTTATAAAAATTCGGAAAACAATAATGTAAATGTTTTAGAGAACATGCGACTGTATACAAGTAGATAAAACAACTGATCAATGGAGTGAACTGCAGTGTTTTTTACTGATCGGATGAGATTGTATATCCGCCTTCTACATTACGGCGAGGGGGCAAATGTCCGCCCTACACCAAAAAGGGGGCAAATGTCCGGGGTGACAAATGTCCGGGGGGCAAATGTCCGGGAATCTTCAATATCAGACCATCACCCGTGGTCATCTCTTGTAATGGAATATTGTTTAAACCCTTTCCCAAACAACAAATTTTCGACAGTCCCAAATTGAAAGAGTTTGCAGACGACGTTTCAAAATGATAAAATTTTCAGATAGAGCAGAAAACCTTGTGGGAAAAGGAAAAGAATTACTCGTCACGAGCAATTTCTCCTTTTCCCACAAGGTTTTCTAAAGTCGTCTGTAACAAAGTGGTCAAATGTCATTATTGTTTAAGAAAGTTTTAAACAATACCAAATCATACACATTTATAATAATAAAAACATATAAGGAGCACATTTGCTAAATAAGAATTATAGATTGTAGCTTCAGAAATGAGCCACGTATGTAAGAATAAGAAATTAAACCAAAGTGCATTTACTGAATGTTAAACTATTGGTACCACACTATTCGAACATTTTTTTTAAATATGTTCGTATCAAAATGAAACAGCAAATGGTACTTCAAACTAGCATTTCGGAACACAATTGCTAATCAAACTTGTCTATGATAAAGCTTGAAAGAGTTGTGTATGTTAAAAGACAAAACTAGCAGTTATTGACGATACAACAATGAGCACATATTATATGCACATAACGGACAATGCAATTTAATTGGAAGGAATTTTCCAACATCTGTTTGTAAGTCTCTGGGATATATTGTTTGTAGTTAACACGTAGCTATCATTTAATTGTATTCAAATTGTAAGTTAGTTGAATATTTTTTGGGGGTTAAACTCTGGTTATATCGAACTCAGTCAGACGTAGAATGAAATATCTACGTCTGGATCATTCGGAATAGTTGAAGAGGCTTTAATCCTTTCCCAAACGCCAAATTTTCGACTGTCCCAAATTGAAAGAGCTTGCAGACGATATTTCAAATTGTAATGAAATTGGAAAATAATCTTCTGATAGAGCATAAACCATTGTGGGAAAAAGAGAAATTATTTCTGTTTTTCCCACAAAGTTTTCCAGAGTCGTCTACAACAAAGTGATCAGATGTCGTTATTGCTTGGTAATGAGTTAAGCAGATTAGGACATGGCATAATTGAGATAAGTACACAGAGCCTTATCATTTTAAACTATTTCACCCTATCACTCTGCAATCGTATACTTCAAATCACTATCAACAATTGCTACTCAAACACATTGTTTAAAAGATAGTCAGGGTAGCAAACATGTTAGATTACAGGCCAGCCGCCAATTAACTTGGCGGCTGACCAGTGATCTATCCTGTTTTCATAAGCATGAAGTCGGTTACAGCACTCTCATGGTTAAGACGGGTTAACCAATTATTCATTCATAACAACACACTTCCTTTGTTTTATCTCATGATTTCGTCTGATTTTACCTTGAAGCTTTTGTGACAAACTCATTGGAACCCCCGCGATCGATAAGATTATTATTAGGACCAAAGTGTATTTTATCTTTTGTAAACATAAAACCATGAACCATAGCTCTAAATGCATGGTTTGTATACACTTTAAACAATTCTATCCAAGAGGGACGTGATGTTGAAATACAGTGAATTGTTCTACATTTCGTTTTTTAGATTCATAGTTTTCTGTAAAGCTGTCGAGATATGTTTTAAACGAAGAATTTGGTACTACGACCAGGTTTACTTAATCATATGTAGAGAATTATCGCTCTAAGTTGCGTTAGCAAATTAATGCAAAGAGTTGTTTACAGATACTGGTAGTTCTAAAATTACTTTATACGGGCGAAAGACCGTGCCGAAGGCACGGTCTGAAGACCGCCTATATGTTACACGTACGTACGAAACGAAAGAAGGTACCTACAAAACCAAGGATTTCCGAATTACTCAGAACCCTATAGGACTTTTTTCGGCCATGTTGGTTGCAACTGTTTTTCTGCCCCATATGGCGCCATCTTGTCCGAAAATTTATTTTTATTCAGCTCTTTTACTAGCAATGATGTGGAAAAATCAAAGTTAACAAGCAAAAAATAGAAGGATTTTCCTCCGTGTATTTTTTACAACATCTAAAACAATAAACAGTTTTGTAAAATTTAGACCGTATTTCAACATTTTCTGTTTATTTGGTGAAGGTGGCGTCTCTCATCCTAAAACCCGTCAATTCTTCACATGTTGACATGGTGATTACACCAAGAACTGTAACGTGCACTTTCCATTTCTGTGTATCACGTGACAAAACATTTTCTTTACAAATCATCATCGTTCCGATCACCGCTTCAAATCTTAAATCGAATGAAATAATCGCCTTTTTGAACGAACATCGAAAACGATGATGTCAGGTAAGATAACTTTTTGTACACTTTCATTTTCGTATAAAGAACGCATATTTTGACAGTATATTTTGTTTAAAGCGAGATAGATAAATTGAAGAGAGTCTGGACCGTCATCCTATGTTTACAAACAAGATGGACTCTACGAGCACTATCTTACTCCGAATATTGATTTTATGTCACCGCATCTATCTATGTGTCGAGGTAGTATTTAGTACACTTTCCAGTGTTAAAAGCTACGGGCAATATGGACATACATTTTAGAGACGAAAAAAGGTTTGTTTACATTGAGATCATTTCAAGGCTGAGTAATCTTGATCCGTATTGGATTCTTCTTTTTGGATTGACGATGTGCCTGGTTTTTTTTATTCACACGTTCTTTGCTCTTTGATTCTTGAATCTACCTATCCTGATGACTTCCAAAACGTATGTCTTTTCACCGATTATTAATGGAGACATAGTCGGGAACATAGTAATAACTTTTAAGTTAATTTCATTTGTCTGCTTTCCAGAATCAGCCATAGTTCAGACTGTGTGAAGGTCAAATGTGAACCGGCAACCAAAGAAATGAATGGTGTGGTACTGCATAAAGAAAGATTCTTTGTTTTATAAGCACATGTAAGTACAATTTATCTTTTTCATAGGTAATTATGATATGAATAATACCTTGCAAATACAGATAAGACAAACAGGGAAATTTTGGTTTGAAGAGATTTTTACTTTAGAAAGAAGGTTTTACCTGAACTACAGGTGTTTTATACTGTTTTCAACACTATGTCAAACATAAATTTTATGACTTTTAGTTTGTGTACATATCAATACATCCTCTTAGCATGGTTTTTCTAGAGAAAAACTACACTGCAATATTTTCCAATTAGATTACTTTATCTTCCTTCCATTCATAATTTGATGAGAAATCTTAATAAACAATGATGTAAAAGGATGCATAATGACAATTGAATTTCAAACAAGTGGCTGGAATAGATTTGTTTTTCCATTAATGCACATGGCTCAGTCTTGAGCTTAATGGTACATGTCTGTATAACCTACCAGTATAAGGCTAGGAAATGTTTCTTGCCAAGAAACACTACACAGCAATTTAGGTGAATGCCATTGAGGATCAAACCCAGGTCCACGCCGCTAACCATTATGCCAGTGTGTGGCCAAACCATGTATATTTAGACCTTGCTATGACATGAACCAAATCTACTTACCTTTTCAAGTGAGATTCATATAATGATTACAACTAAATGAACAAAGACATCATAAGTAATTCTATAACAAGATTTTGGCAAATGTGTTGCCAATTAAAAGATTCAAAACAAAGTTTGGTAATACAAAAAAGACTCTACAGTACTTTTGAAATGATATCTTTTCAACATTCATGTTTTATGTACATATAAACATCAAAACACTTCTGTTATGTACAAGGTACAGTGACAAAGAAAGAACCATTTTAACATGGATTTTGTTTTAAACTTATGTTTCTTCCATTATCTCTTTTAAACAGAAATATCTATGCC
This sequence comes from Cerastoderma edule, assembly GCA_947846245.1. Classification (NCBI taxonomy): domain Eukaryota; kingdom Metazoa; phylum Mollusca; class Bivalvia; order Cardiida; family Cardiidae; genus Cerastoderma; species Cerastoderma edule. The sequence goes on along the minus strand of OX401405.1, from coordinate 34,476,887 downwards.
TGACAGAGGAGGAACTGTACATGATGTGCTGACATGAAGGATTACCTTGACAAAAAGAAAACAGATGAAGACCTGTATGAAAACTGTCTCTGCATTTTTTTTCTGTAAACGTTTAAATCTAAAACATGTGTGGAATCTATGTTTTGTAGCACAAGACAAACAAGACTGACAGAAATGCACATGTATTTCCAATACTGATAGATAGTTGTAGCAAAACTGTCTCAGTTTGTGAGATGAAAGAAACTTTTCCCATAATGTTTAAGAAACTACTGTTAAAAGTCAAATCATTGGGCAGTAAGAGTTTTCATTCATTATTTTGTACAATATAAGGCAGCAGATAGCATTTAAAACTGAGATACATATTGCTGGTTCAATTTATTACATGTATATTCTACCACTGATTTGAGGGACCTTTTTACTGCAAAAGGTGCAATAGGGTGAATTATTGTTTAATGAAATACAATAATATCTGCTTAGTTTCAATAGTAGACCAGTTAACCCATTGCCAAACAAAACTGAAATTTAACAACTTTGTTGAAGACGACTCAGGAAAACATTGTGGGATTTTTTCCTTTTCCCACAATGTTTTCTGCCCTATCAAAAGATTATTTTTCAATTTCATCACATTTTGAAATGTAGTCTGCAAACGCTTTCAATTTGGGACAGTAAAAAATTTGGTGTTTGGTAAATTGTTAACTCATGTAAACACATTTGTATGCAAGTGGGGCATAACAAATTTGAGTAAAGCCACCATTATAACCATTATAACATTATTTCTACAGCAAGTACTCCCTTTTGTCACTATGATTTCATTCTCTGCAAAAATGCTCTCTTTTTCCTAATTACAAACACTTTTGGTTCCAAATAATTTCTATTTCAAACAATGATGGCTCTACATTTTGAAATCATTTGGACATTTCTAGAAATAAAGCATAAACAATAATGATTTCTGAATACTATTGGGTAAAATATATTGTTATTAACAGATTCATTGTTTTGAAAGATTTCCTTGCATCACATTAGCTTCTTATTCTCTGTTAAAGATATGTTAAATTATTTCTACCTTATGAAACGCTTTGCATGTTGCAGGAGTCTTTTAGAAAACACTGACAAAATCATGAAATGAGCCAAATGACTAAATGAGCAGTTATCCTTTTTCTCATCATAGTTTAAATCAAATGTCATAGTTAAATTATGCAATTTTCTTGTAATCTGCTATTACTTTCATTGATAACAGTCACAAATAAAGCTTGAATAAAGCTTTAAGGATAAATGATGAAATTTTGCCTGTTTACTTTCAATAGAAGATGTAATAGTTATAGGAATTTACAAAAATTCTGTGCTTTGTTCTCAATTTGGACTCCTTTTTGTAAATTGTGAAATATTCCACAAGTATGGATATTACACCCTGAAGATGATGAAACAAAACATTTGGAAAGAATACTTTAATCAATAGTTTGTTAAAAGGAGTAACAGGTTATTGACTCAACATTGCAGCATTTAAGGTTATGTTTGAATGTGGAAAATATGCAAACTTATATAACTTTCCTTATTCAAACAACATAATGTAAATCATGCATTGCATTTTGGAGAAGGTTAAACCAAATAAAGGCTAACACTATGGCTGATCATTTGAACAAGTTTTTGTATAGATCTGTACATATTCTATTGAGAAAAGTGTTTGTTATTACTACTAATTAACCTCAATAAATTTTGTCAATTGTTTAACAATAGAATTATCTTTTGTTTGTTTCAACTAATTATAGAAAGACTTTTGGTGCTTTAGATAATTTCAAAGACTTTTGACAATGATGGATTTCCTTCCTAACACAAATTTTCCCCTCTATTTCATCATTAAATCATATGCTGTGAAAGGTTTTTAAAAATGATTCAGAGAAAGCATATACTTACAACATACAATTTGGTGAAGAGTAAATTCTACGTATCAAGGTTTCAGTGCAATACAAAACTGTAAGTGCTTCACATATTGGAAGTACTAACTGAAGTCTTGCATTGAATCCTCATTTTGCATGGAGAGATTTTGGAATCAAATTACAGTATACATTGTATTTAGTTAGGTGGTTTTGATAATGCACAAACAGTGTCTTCTGTTTCTTATTGCATTACTGATATGGGTAGGATAGCTAAAACATGAGAGTATCTAGCGAGAACCACCAACCACACATACATGAGTCTTAGATGCTATGTTTGATTATGGTTTAACAACATTTTCAACAGAATGTTTCAGTTGTATCAATGGACATTAATCTCTGCTCCTGTTATTTCCCCACCAGAACCTTCCAATATTCCTCCCTAGACATAGTCTGAATGATCCAGCCGTAGATATTTCATTCTTCGCCACAGTTAAAGCTTGGATCATCTGAGTGACCCTAGACACTGACCATTTAACCATACGAATATCATTGCGCTTTGGTTAGACATTTAAAAAGTCGTGGTGCAATGACTTTCGAAAGAATATCATACAAGCCGAAGTATCAAACGCATAATTATTCAAGCTCAATACCAACTATTCTTTTGTCTAATGACAAGGTGTACTATTCGTAATGGTTAGCAACTCATATATATCCACAGTGGTAGAATAAAGTAGTTGGTGTCGTAGGTTATATATTAAACACATCTGATTTGTATCTTGACAATGGCTATTTCTTTCAAATTGGAGTGCCTTCAGACAGGACACTGCTTCCTGGCCTAGTACTACTGATACAATACAAAGGGAACATTATGTTATACAAATCCAGAATTAGCACTGTTCATTAACTGAAGGAAAAATCTCTTTCGCCCGGTTTAGGCTTTGCCTATTTTCATATTATCGGATAATCTTATACATGAACACAAATCTGGATGTTTACAGAGCTATTCTACCGTGCATCTATTGATTGACAATTATGATCAAGTTACTTCTCCCATAAAGAAATATTTGAATGGTCTTTTTAGCCTGAGGTATTTGGCCGCGAGTATACCCCGCACCTGGTGTGGGGTATACGTGCGGACCAGGACCCAATGCTTTTGTGATATTTCTATAGCGGCAAGTTGACTGTGTCCTCAAATTCTGCCGACTTGGTTTAGTCCCCAGTGTTTAGTTACATATTTTTCTTCAACAAAAACAAGACAAAAACAAGACAGGGGCTATGGTTTTTATTTTTCAAATAGAATTTGCCTTCATACCGATTTACTCTTAAATAATGTTTATTTTCATTGTGTATAATCGTCCAAACAATTATGCTTGTCCATATGTAGTAATGGGAAATGGAGAGATCATTTCAACCATATTTCAGTTACTCCACCTATTATTTTAGGAATGGTGAGGAAGGTGAAATGTAAAATCCGGAAATAATCTCCAAATCAAGTCTGTATATCGTTCTTGAGATCAGGTATCCATCGGTTTTAATGCCTTTGGATCATTGTACCGTTATGAAAAGGATTTTACTCGAAAGAATTCAACACGATGATGTGCGTATATTTTTGGTCTTACAAGGCCCGTTACTTCCCAAAATGTGTTCTGAACTGAAATAGGTTGGTTATCACTTGCTGATAGACGGAAATACCGAAAACAAGTTTTGCCATACAAAATTCAAAATGGACAAGCACAAAATCATTTATCACAAATATTCCCCTCAATTGCAGAGAACAGAACATATTATCCATTACGAAATGCTAATGACATTTATTCATTGAACGACGGGCTTAACTAGTTGCTAACTCTTTTATCCCATCTTTTGTTGCTTGGCCTACAAAATGAAATCAAAATGATCCCATCTCTTTTCATGTTTTAATTGCAATTCCTCGCTCAATAACCAAAGCACTATAGCATAGGTGATTGGACATTCTTAGTTTCGCATTCTCAACTAGAAATAACTGAAGTAATTTCCAAGCAGATGTTTCTGCAATCCATATTTCTGATAACATTAATTGTGACTTTTGAGTCTATGAAGCGGATGCAGAAGATCTTTCTTTATATAAACTAGATAGCATACTCAATGGTTGTCAGTATTTGGCCTCTATCGGCGTCTCTATCCCTTTCAACCTTCTCAACTTGAATATGCCATTAATTGGGAACCAATGTCTATGTTTGAAGTCAAACTATTAAAATCTTCCAAGCGGTCTGATCTTTCATCAAGGGATCACAAATTATTTTCCTAGAAAACAATAGTGGTTTAGTTTTTTTTATATGCAAATAATCTGCTTTGTCACGCTTTCTAATGCACTAAACCAGTTGACAGACTATTTATATAGCATTTCAATATATAATTTGTTCTTTCCTTTCTTTTTCCCTATTTGTTATGTCTTTTCCCCCAAATTCATGGAATCAATGTATTTTCATTTGGAATTAATAAAACATTTATGTTACATAACTGATATGAGTGTCAATCAATTAAGCTTACTTTGTTTAAAGTAACAAATCGCTAAAAACTGGCATTAAAATAACCAGAGACATAGATAACAGAGATTGGCAACTCTGGAATTATCGCCAAACTCTCGCGTGCCGCGAGGTTCTGCGAGATAAGGAGAATGCGTGTTTATCCGTTGCCACGGGAGATGTCAAACGAAATTGATACTTCTTTATTACAGTAAAATAGCTATGTTTTGGTTATCTGATTGGTTATCTGAAACAACTTCTGGACATTTTGTTTTATTTTCATTTTATTGAATTGATTTTATGTAAAATACAAAACAAAAAGTTCCAGTAGGCCTTCTTTTTCAATGACAGGCTTGATTACCATGCAATTTAGAATTGTAACGACAATGTCTTTCAAGCAAAGGTTTGAATAATATTTTGTAATAAATCAAGTGACTCTATTTAGTTGCAGTTAATAACCAAAGCATGAACTTTCCACTAAGACATGATAGTTTTCGTCAATATTAAAAGATTGCTTTCTCACTTTATTTCATTTATTCTGCGTCGTAAAACTGTTTACAGTGCTAATTTTGTCAAAGCAAAACACATTTTTCATCATGACATTATTTCAAGCCAAATGTTTCAATTCAAGAAAATTAAAAGTATTTTATGATGTTAAAATGCATGTGATGAGAATTTTTGTAAAAGTGGTTTTAGTAAACGAAAGGACACGTAAGAAAAAACTGACGTGCAAAGTTTTTCAATACACCTTTTACCGCAGATTCCTCTAATATTGATTGCAAATCAATAAGTACATAATTATTCTTAAACACGTAAGGGTCTGGTCTTATCATGCTGCTGACCGAAATGATTTTAGAAAAAAGAAATGTGAGCTTTTTTAATGTTAAGCTAAAGCAAATGGTGTGTCTTGCACCTTCGTTTTTATTATCATTTCTCAACGAGAAATTAAGTCAAAGCACACTTCTTTTAAACCCAGACAGACGCTTTAAACAGAACAAATCCTCCTAATTTTGTTTTCGGGAGCTTTAGGTCATTAAATTTGAATGAGGTGTCAGAGAATGGACACAGGGTTAGCGCCACACATTTCTTGTGTAATCGCCCTAGCATTAAAAGGTTTTATGGCATCAAACTACATATTTTATGGGGTGGCAATTTACAATCATAGCCTGTATTGTCCACTACCGTGATTGACTCTATCACCCTTCGTTCTTCAAATGACACATTTCACTTGACATATTTGCAAGCGATCGGAATAAAGAAGAAGTATGACGAAAAAGGAAATATCGTGGTGTTTCTGACTAAGAAGATCTATCCATTCCTTTTGTCCATTAATTGAATGGATTTTCTTCTTCTTATATAGGAATATCACTTTGAAAATACGGGAAACTATAGAGCTTGTATAAACTTGTCAGCATTTAATACGGGATCAATTCAAACTCATTCAGACGTTTTTAGTAATAACATAACATAACATAACATAACATAACACGTTTGATAAAAATCCAAGTCACACAATTTAAGTTTTAATTGATGCAAAAATGAAAGATTTTGATTGAAAATAAAATGCCTGAAATCATGATTATGCTTGTGTGGTAAAGTAAACCTGGTATAACTTCGTTATAAACACGACAATCACCATAAAAAAGCGGGTAACCATAAAACAAAAATAACACTTCAGGAAAATGTCAAGTATGATATGATCCAGTGCATAGTTTTTTAGTTTTACTTCCTACAACTTTGTTATATTTTGGTTGGAAATCAAGATGGCTGAACTCATTAAGGTAGTAAATGGGACATATTTAGTACGCAATAACTTCTAAATGACAAAAAAATATCAGACTGAAAATTCGGAAATCAACAAAATCATATTGTCCCATTAAAGTGGACATAAACCAGAAATGTTTGAATAATCCTCTGTTAAAACAGTTTACTTTGTACAATGTACAAGTATGAAATATTTTGGTTGAAAATAAAATGGCCGAAATCATGATCATGCGTGTGTGGTTCAGTAAACCTGGTATAACTTCGTTATGGAAGTGAAGATTACTTTAAAAATGCGGGCAACCATAAGACAAGAATAACACTTCAGGAAAATGTCAAGTATGATATGATCCAGTATATAGTTTTTTAGTTTTACTGTACAACTTTGCTAATTTTTGGTTGGAAATCAAGATGGCTGAACTCATTAAGGTAGTAAATGGGACATATTTAGTACGCAATAACTTCTAAATGACAAAAAATATCAGACTGAAAATTTGGAAATCAACAAAATCATATTATCCCATTAAAGTGGATATAAATCAGAAATGTTTGAATAATCTTCTGTTAAAACATTTTACTTTGTACAAGTATGAAATATTTTGGTTGAAAATAAAATGGCCGAAATCATGATCATGCGTGTGTGGTTCAGTAAACCTGGTATAACTTCGTTATGGAAGCGAAGATTACTATAAAAATGCGGGCAACCATAAAACAAAAATAACACTTCGGGAAAATGTTAAGTATGATATGATCCAGTGCATCGTTTTTTAGTTTTACTGTGTACAACTTTGTTAATTTTTGCTTGTAAATAAATATGGTTAAACTTATTAGGGTCGTAAAAGGGACATATTCAGTACGGAATAACGTCTAAATGACAAGGAATATCAAACTGAAAATTTGGAAAGGTAGAAAAACAAACCCTTTCTTTAAAATGGACTTGACTTGGAAATGTTTGAAAAACCCTCCTTTAGAACAGTTTGAATCTAAATCTACTCAATTATCACGTTTATCGCACCCAACCACGAAATTGCGAACAATTCAATCAAGTTTGTCGCAGTTTGCCATGTTATTTCTTTGATAATCGCTTCCTGATCGGTCTTGTTGGATGGATAAACATTCTAACAATAACAATATAGTAAATTCGGTAAGAAAATAATTTAATTATGACTTAAAAACGCTTGTATGTGTGTTGCCTATTTCGCTTTTAGTTGAAAATGGCGTCGATAGACAGATCTAGAAAAGTCTCGCTAAATAACGCGTCATGCGAGATATCGCAGAAACCGGCTATAGCTAAAGAAGGAGTTGCCAATCTCTGTTAACTATGTCTCTGGTTTAACCATCTAACTGCTCAATATGCTACGTACGCCTTGGGGATTGTAAAGCGAGTGAATCCGGACTACATTATTGGTTCAAAGAAGGTATTAGTCCGCACAGTGAAGGCGGATGGAAAATGAGTAATTCGTGTCAGACCACAGTTCGTAAAGTACCGTCCTTCAGAAAGTGGTATGTAACTTCAATGGACTAAGGTGCTAACGCACCCTAATCCAAAAACGACCAATTGATAGACACGACAAGAAATGTGTGGTGTTATTCATTAATGGTATTGTCTCAAATTTTAATGGTCTGGTGTTCATCAGATCATTTAGTTTGAAAGTAGATACTCCATACTACAATGATATATAACACAACTTGGATCAGCCGATTGACATAACCGTATGAAATCGGACTTGAGTTGTCGTGTTGAAATTACAGTGAAGTAATTCGTACAACCGCCGTTTCTGCAGAAAGCGGAAAATTGAATTTCAGTTTTACTTTTTCATACTTTCTGAAACAAATACACCACATTTACGCTGTAAGTTATATGGTTTTGCATATGAACATATTTATTGAACCATCTTTGTTAGAATACTACCTGCTATACGCTGTTTTGCTTGAATTAGCCGATATGTCATCCCTTTTCGCGTATCCGACATGCCGGTAAATCGAAAATACAAAGCCGTTAAATCGGTTGAATACGCTTTTACGGGCATTTTGTTTACATGTTAAAAAAGAAAACAATGCATAAGTGTTTTCTCGACAGTTATCCTGATGGAATTAGGTTTTATTCATAAGCGAATTAGAGATTCATCATGCTGAATTAAGTAGCCTGTGAAGTGCTCAAACGTACGAACTAGCCTTTGTTTTTCAAATCCAAGCTAACACCATAATTTTTACACTTCATTCTATTGTAGGAGAAGAATGACTTTCAACTGCATAATATTTTTTTCGTGTTTTCTTCAAACTTTTTTAATGCTTGTATATAGAAGTATTTCACTACTTTTCAGAGCTCTCTCTCATGAATGTGTTGTGTATAGAAGTCAGCTTTTTCATTTTCACATTTTTCAGACCTCGTATGCATGTAGTAGAAGGAACTGCAGAATGACATCGTTTGGTGGGATATCTAGCCAAACACTGCCCATCATGTCTCATCAAGATGTTTTAGAGAGTGCAGGCAGATTGATTGACGAGCATCTTCGAGAAGATAGCAGGAATCTGGATCTGTCGGAGCTTCTGAGAATACCAAGTCATAGTAAGTCAATATTTGGTTTTTAGCTGTGAACTCTTTACCCATTACCAAACAATAAAGACATTTAACCTCTTTGTTGCAGACAACTTTGGAAAACAATGTAGGAAAGGAGATATTGCTCATAAGCAATTTCTACTTTTCTACAATGTTTTCTGCCCTATCAGATCATTTTGCAAGTTCATTATATTTTTAATCCCGTCTGCAAACTTTCAATTTAGGACAGTCGAAAACTTGGTGTTTGGTAAAGGGTTAATCCAGGGTTGTCATTATTGTTTGGAGTAAGAGGCCAACTTTTTATTTGAGGAGGCCAATGAGGCAAACGCCCAACAAAAATTAGGTGTTACTTCTATCCACCTATCATATTTTTTGTTATTTGAGTCAATCAAAGAGTCATTTGAAGAGTCAAAATTTGCTGGTAGCCAGCTTTTTATAACAACCCTGTCACCCTTTACCAAATGCCTAATTTTCTACTGTCCTGAATTTAAAGAGTTTACAGACAATATTTAAAATGTGACGAAATTGGAAAAAAATCTTCTGTTAGGTCAGAAAACATTGTTGGAAAAGGAGAAATTGCTCATTAAGAGCAATTTCCCCTTTTCCCACAATGTTTTCCAGAGTCGTCTGCAACATACTGGTCTAATGTTGTAATTGTTTGGTTATGGGTTTACTGTTTTGTTTGTCAACAAATTTCCCCCATATGAAATAAAATGACTGGTGAAAAGGTATTAACCCTTTCCCAAACAACAAATTTTCAACTGTCCCAAATTGAAAGTTTGCAGACGACATTTCAAAATGTGATGAAATTGAACAATATTCTTCAGAAAGAGCAGAAAACCTTGTTTGAAAAGGAAAAATTGCTCGTTACGAGCAATTTCACCTTTTCCCACAATGTTTTTTAAAGTTGTCTGCCAAAAAGTCGTCAAATGTCATTATTGTTTTGGAAAGGGTTAAGAAAGACATAATTTAGAATTGATGAAAATAACATTTTCTTTGCACTATATGAACAGTTGTTACGAGTACACATAATAAGATATTTTTTTTAACAGTTTTCAAATGAGACATGTCAAACATCATTGTGCCTTTTTCAATTACGGTAATTTACCTCTCCTTATAGCTATGCTTGCACTCATTTACACACAGATTGTGAAAGTTCTAGAATAATATTTGTTAGATTGTCATGATCCTTAGGTGTTTCGCTATGTTTCAACTTATTCTACCATAATTTATAACTCATTTTACCTAGTTGTGCAGTTTTAAATAGCGCTAGTTTGCTTTTAACGTGTTCATGGTGTTTATTATTTCAGGCCAGCCCAGTGTCAGCGGACTGCATGACTTTGACTATCCAAGTTTGATTGAGACTGGATTTGGGAATGATATCATGTCAGAGATAAGCAGAGTGGAACGATATCCTCTACCCCCAGAACTGGTTGAACAATTTAGTCGTATCCTTTGACTTTTCAGACCCACTGCAGTTTTACAGAGGTAGTGTTTGTAACTTAAGCGTGTTCTCAGCGAACACAAACTAAATGGTAGTAATGGCGTCCTCACAAAGCAATCTGGGTATTGATAAAAGAATAATAACTTGGAAAGTTAGTCTTTTGTCAAAAGTAAGATCCAGTAATTTTTTTTTAAATTAAATCAATGGGCTTTTTTTACCAAAACTTAAAAATCAATGGGTTTTTATATAAAAAAAAAATGATTAAAATGAATGAAAGTAATGAGTGTTTGGGAACTTTTATGAGATTATTTTAGCAAAAAGTTATCACTGAAGATCTAATACTGTTTTTGCTGCAGGGAACAGCATGATAGAACTGTATTTGAAACTGTTATATAACAAACAAAATATATTTAGAATAACAGATATAAGGAAAGTTTGATTTACCTTTTACTATGGATGTATAAAAATGGCAAATTCATTTTGGCATAAAGAGCAAATAGGGAGGAATTACTACTGTGTCTGAGAACACCGAGGATTTGTATTAATTGCAGTTAAAGTGACATGCCCAACTCTAGTGTAAATGGATAACGGGTCATGTGCGGGTATTAACCCAATTAACAGATCAATTATCTACCACACAATAGTGGAAGCAGCCGCTTGAAGAGCAACAAACAAAGAAATAAATTCTCACCTTTTGCCGAGACCAGGGTAGCGATTTGCCCTTCGAGTAAAACCACCGGATAAACATGTAAAATCGGGACTCAAGACAAATGTTTACTTTGAGATAACAAAAAATTGAGGTATGCGATGTTACTTTATATAGATAAAGAAGGAAAAAGGTTGGAATACTGAGCTTACCTCAACATGTCGAAAAAATTGAGATATGCAATGTTGAGATAACGAGAGTAGACTATATATGAGTCATACTGGTATGCCACATCTGCTAAATTATAATAACTTGTTAAGGTTTGTCTTCATGGTTGTGATAAACTTGTGCAGCAGTCAAAGGATTGAATCTTATTCGATTTACTCTTTGTTATCGCTTCCTCGGTACCAAACCAGTACCGGTACTTGCAAACCAGTACCGGTACTTGTGCCAATTGGAGAACTAATAACGACAATTTTCACCTCGTCCTACAGGGATCGAACCCGGGACCCTAGGTACAAGAGGCAGACGCTCAACCTCTGCACCACTGTCGCTTACTAACTGAAATACTTAAACAGAAGGTTGTATAGGCTGAGAAATTATCTTAAATGAGAGAAATATGTTTTATATGAAATATATTATTACAACTCTACACTTTGATAGAAAATAATCTCGCTGAACATCACAGTTGTCATTTCCTTGACAGTCTATAGGAATGCAATGCAGCTGTACTATGGGTTTGTTTGTGGAAATTGAAAGAGCTTGGCTTTCTATTGACAGTGACATATTTGTATGGAAGTATGGAAATGGGTAAGTGTTTCATTATCTTTCGTATCTAACCATGTCCCTGCCTCGTTTCATTGTTTTCAACTGGTATTGAAATTTAGCCTCAAACTCTCATTACAAGTGATTCAAAACCTATTGCTAGTTATTGAACTTGTTTTGTTGGATGGAGAATTTGTTCACCAGGGGCAATCCCCCTTTTGACATAATGCCTTTAAAGCAGCATGTTTTGCAAAAGCATGCCTTTAGTGGAGAAGTGATCATCTTGCATGTTATTAATTTGATCTTGGTACATATTTGAATTGCTTTCAAATGATTCAAATAGAATGAATGATCTTTTAATTCAAATATAATTATTTGGAGTAATACTTGAAAAGTGAATTTTCATTGAGGCACTGATCAGAAAGGGGGCCTCCGTGGCCTAGTGGTTAGAGTACAAAACTTGAAATCACATGGCCCCTCTCTGCGTGGGTTCAAATCCTAAGAGGGATATGGATTTCATGAGAGGCAGTCTCCCGACTGACTTACGGAATGCCGATGGTTCTACCCGCCTTGACCAGCCCTTGTGGGCAGTTGAGTATGGGGTCTTCCTCCATCATTAAGAGTCGGGCATCGCTACATTACTGAAATAATGTTGATGTGATGTAAAACCCATATAAAAAAAATGATCAGAAAGCATAGGCACATTGGTGACTAAGATATTGATTCTCAGAGTGTTTTTATACATTAACCAAATTCCTACATGTGCATTAAAGACTGGTCCGAATTGGAAGCAACAAGGAACATTTTTTGTTACAGTGAATCAATTATTTTCTACATAAAAGTCATGGTTTGTGGTGTACAGGCTTTATGGGTGACAATACAGTTAAAGCCAGGGTCCTGCATTGCCCAGTGGTCAAAGTGTAGGACTGAAAACACATATAAAAACATTTAACCCTTTCCCAAACAATAACAACATTTGACAACTTTGTTGTAGACGACTTTAGAAAACATAGTTTGAAAAGGTGAGATTGCTCTTAACGAGCAATTTTTCCTTTTCCCACAATGTTTTCTCCCCTATCAGAAGATTATTTTCCAATTCCATAACATTTTGAAATGTCGTCTGCAAACTCTTTGGGACAGTCGAAAATTTGTTGTTTGGGAAATTGTTAAGGCCAATTTTTAGAACAGTGTTCTTTTGTTGATTAGTTTTAATCAGCATGTAAACTAATTCCCTTAGAAAAAGGTCTTTTTTTCCTCGACTACGTAGAGGCCTTGATCTGTTAAGTTTGGGAAGATTTACTGCTTAAATTGTTGGAAACCAAAAAGCTAGCGTGGTTTTCAATTTTTGGGAAAAATTGCATGATCAAAAAGGAATTCACATGTGAGAAGGTGCCTTTAAAAGGTCCGTTATAAAATACAAGAAAGCCTCAATAAAGAATTTTGCGACTTGTCCAAATTGAAAGCAACACTTTTTAAGAATGAACAAAATCTCTGCTGTGTTATAAAAAAAATCATTTTTGCAATTATTGAAAAATGGCATGTTTTTTATAAATTTCTTCATTATCACAGTTGTTTGTCATGCTGCCAGCTGTTGTTGAAGTTGGATTTGTATATTGAGGTATCCATGCTAGACTACAGTAAAGCATTAACAAATGCTAAGCACAAACTAAATTCTTGCAAAGAACCTTCAGTTTTTAACCTATTACCAAACAATAACGACATTTGACTAGTTTGTTGCAGACGACTCTGGAAAACATGGTAGGCTAGGAGAAATTGCTCATTAATGTCCCACAATGTTTTCTACCCTATCAGAAGATTATTTTCCAATTTCATCGAATTTTGAAATGTCTGTAAACTCTTTCAATTAGGGACCGTCGAAAGTTTGATGTTTGGTAAAGGGTTAAGAGGGAAGTGGGATAAGTCTTCAGAACATTTTTGTCAATTTTGTAGTGGTGATTTGGCCTACTTTGATGGAATGAACGAGACGATCCTGGCTACAGCTCTTGTCAAACCCAAACCTGGTAAGTATTTTTTTTTCTTATTTCTGAGCATTTGGTTTTTATGAAGCAGTTCCAATGAAGTTTCAGTTAGTTTCATGTCCCACTTAGAATACAGGGTTCCTGAGTTAGATTCATGGCTCTGCAAATATTTTCAATCAAGGGTTCAGTGCAATACTATGGTAAGTGCTTCATGTTTGTGAAGCACTTACCAAAGTCTTGCATTGGAACCTCGGTTTTATCTTAAATAAAGTAATTGCAGCTTGATTTATAGATAATTTCTCACCATTGATCAATTACGTTCATGTAAGAAATCAGGCTGCGACTTTTAAAGAAAATTGCAAATTTTTTATGGCCAATCCAACCAACCAATCTAGATTTTTTTTTTTGCATGTTCTTATTAGAGCAAGATTTTGATTGAGGTATAAGGCTGCTTTAAACATTATTTCAGTTACATATAATTGGTCAGTTCACATATTCATTTACTGTGCATCCTTGACCAGAACTACAATAGCTCTTTAAAAGGGATTGCCTCTTTAACTCATTACCAAACAATAACGACATTTGACCAGTTTGTTGCAGACGACTCGGGAAAACATTGTGGGAAAAGGAGAAATTGCTCGTTAAGGGTAAATTCTCCCTTTCCCACAATTTTTTCTGTTCTATGAGATTGTTTTTCAATTTCATCACATTTTGAAATGTCGTCTGCAAACTCTTTCAATTTGGGACAGTTGAAAATTTGGCATTTGGTAAAGGGTTTACGAATAATACCTTGGTAAAGGGTTTATTTGAAGTAAATGTTTACCTCCTTTCAGGGATATTCCAGCCAAACATCAAGTTTTTACTAGTTTTAGCATCACCAATTGAAATCGCAATTTTGGGTGTCAGCTTTGCAAACACAGAATCAAGTAAGTGTTCCTTCATTAATGAATTCTTTGCAGCAGATGATTCTTAAAACATTTCATTTAAATGATCCCTGTTCTGGGGGTATTAACAACAAACATGATAAGAAAATTAAATTGAATGATAGGAATATTCATGTAAAAAAGATTGTATAAATGATGGATGAAGGTAGAGAATCATTGTTACAAATTGGAGATTTTGTTCACATAATGTGAACTCTGCAATTTTGCAATACATTAATGTTCATCAACTCTAGGTACATTTAGATTTTTGTGTGTGACTCAGTTCACATTGTGCTCTTTTTTGTGATGTCCAGGGTACTGTTTTACTAAACAGTTTACGCTTAAGATTTGCGTAAGTCTAAAACAACAATTCCTCTTATTTCAATATTGGACAAAGCAATATTGCAAAGTGACACATCATTGGAATCGTCTCTCCGAGACGCTTCCAATGAAGTGCCACATTGCAACATTGTACTTTCATCGAAGATACTATCCATGTTTATCAATTATGACTTACGCAAACATTTTCCGTAAGTTGTTTAGTAAAACTGATGTAGAAGGACAGCTTAAAGACACAAAGGTTTGGGTTCAAATTCAGTGTGTAGGGAGGTCTTTTTAGCGATTTTCATTTTTCCACATTCCTAACAACCATTGGTAGTGTTTATCAGGAAACAGTGCTTTAAGTGAATAATATAAGATGTAGGAATTTGTTTCACATTAAAATTGCAAAAGATTGTTTGAGCTTTACCTGAAAACTTTTTAATTAGATTACTTTTTTGTACTTATTTCTATGTGAACATTATGTATCGTTTTGTAAGAATTCAATTGTCCTTTTCTTTTTTTCTTTTATAATGAAAGAGGTACTATTACATTTTCAAACAAAAAGTTCAGTCTTAGCTCAACATATTACCAAACTTAAAATACTGATGTGGGGCGTCCTTGGCTTAGTGGTTAGTGTTCAGAACTTGAAATCACATGGCTTCTTGCTGTTTGGATTCAAATCCCGGTGATGGCAATTTGGATTTTCATGAGAAGCAGTCTGCTGACTGACTTACGCAATGCCAATGATTCTACCAAGCTTAACCAGCCCTTATTGGCCGTTGAATATGGAGTCTTAATCCATCATTAAGGGCATTGCTACACAACTTTGATAATGTTGACACATTTTAGAAGACCCTTATAAATAAATGAATAAGAAACTGATGTGACAATTGGGCAAGTTGCTTCTTATGGGTGATTTATCCTTTTGTCACATTGCTTTCTACCCGATATCATAAATGAATTGTACCCTCTTTATGCTGTCTTTTTTTTTTTTTTTCTGATATTGCTTTCAACTTGGGCCAGTCACACTTTCAATGGGGATATGGTTGAGAATGATATGTTATGTTCATGTGCCCTTATTTTGTTTAGAATATGACGAGATGTACTTACTGGCTTATTTTGTTTAGAATATGACGAGATGTACTTACTGCCTTATTTTGTTTAGAATATGACGAGAGGTACTTACTGCCTTATTTTGTTTAGAATATGACGAGATGCACTTACTGCCTTATTTCGTTTAGAATATGACGAGATGTACTTACTGGCTTATTTTGTTTAGAATATGACGAGATGCACTTACTGCCTTATTTTGTTTAGAATATGACGAGATGTACTTACTGGCTTATTTTGTTTAGAATATGACGAGATGTACTTACTGCCTTATTTTGTTTAGAATATGACGAGATGCACTTACTGCCTTATTTTGTTTAGAATATGACGAGATGCACTTACTGCCTTATTTTGTTTAGAATATGACGAGATGCACTAACTGCCTTATACTGCCTTATTTTGTTTAGAATACGACGAGATGCACTTGCTGCCAGAGCCCCTCTTCTCCATCCCAACGGACAATGTATATGCCATGAATATTGTGGGAACTGAGAATGGCCGGATCTTCATGGGCGGTAAAGATGGTTGCTTGTATGAAGTTGCCTACCAGGTCAGTATATTAAGCATTTAACAAGAGAGTTTGTGTAAATGCTTTCCTTATTGCAAATGGTTTTTAAATAAAAACAATACATAGATAAACCTTCAGATGTATATGACAAAAAAAGAGCATTTGCTCAATGTGACGAAATTCTTCCTTTCCCTTATTGAGTTCAATAATTATTGATCGGTTTGCAAATCCCTACATGGTCGAATTGTAGAGGTTCAATAGCAGGATGTTTTAGAGTTTTTGTTATTCGGTATTTAAAACTGGTTGGATTGGCCTTTTCTGTGACATACAGATTGGATTTAGATTAGATACATATAAGACTTGTTTCATCCCGAATATTCTGCTTAGTACCCACATGAAATAAGAATTTAGGCACGGCAATAGTTTTCTTAAATATACCTCTGATATTGCTGCAAATAAATCAGAAAAATGTAAATGAACAACCCATTTAACTTTGTATTAGGGAATCTAGAATTGACATGTTAAGAAATTATTGTTAAAAAAGAAAAAAATCCTCATTACAAACATTTTTTCCTTTTTATCAATTGTTTCTGAACTAAAGCACACTTATTGCTAGTGGTCAGCTGTTCCTTTCAAATTGGGTCAGTCTCAAAATCTCTTATTTGGTAAAGGAGTTGCTGATTTTTTTTTAATTGTCTCCTAGGCTGATGGCTGGTTTGGAAGGAAGTGTCGATTAATCAACCACTCCAAGGGAACACTGTCATACTTCATGCCGTCTTTTCTGAGTTTCTCCTTCAGCGAACAAGGTAAGCTGGTTTAATAAGTAATGTAGCTGAACTCTTTTCTTAACGTTTGTATGTATTCTTCTAGATAGTTTTTTTTTTAAAATCCTTTTTGGGGTCTTGCATGAGAAGCGTCTTGTTCAGATTGTCCTTATGACTGTTGCAAGTGTGTCTGACTTGGTATGAAAGGGTTTGCGTTAAAGACCTGGATCAGCCAACATTAGTTTGTATACAAAGTTTTAACCCTTTCCCAAACAACAAATTTTCGACTGTCCCAAATTGAAAGAGTTTGCAGACGACATTTCAAAATGTGATGAAATTGGAAAATAATCTGATAGGGCAGAAAACATTGTGGGAAAAAGAAAAATTGCTGGTTATGAGCAATTTCTCCTTTTCCGACAATGTTTTCTAAAGTCTTCTGCAACAAAGTGGTCAAATGTCGTTATTGTTTGGGAAAGGGTTAAAGTCTGTATATAGTGAATCAATATGTATATAAGTTCAAGAGTGCTGCAACAGTTTTAAGATCTTGCGCATAATAGACTGTACATGCTTGGTCTATATTGAGGCTTCCTGAATTAAGTATGGCTTCAATAGCTTTTTTTCATTGTTTTTCATACAACAAAACAAAAACTGTTTTGTTTCAACGATTTTTTATTTTGACTTTCAAGTTTTCCCATGTGTGAACAAGCAACTTTAACTGCTTACCACATAATACCGCACTTTTATAGATTATTTCTTAAGAGTTCAGAAACCAATTACTAAAGAATGATTTTTTCAAAATGACCAATCTATCCTTTTGTCACAATGGTTTCTACCAAATATCATAATTGAGATGGGTGCTTTTTTGTGATGCTGCTTTCAGTTTGGATCAGTCACTTATTTCCATATAGGCTTAAATGATTATTTCTTTACCTCATTGCCAAAAAATAACGACACTTGACCAGTTTGTTGCAGACGACTTTGGGAAACGAGCAATTTCTCCTTTTCCCACATCTCCTTTTCCCACAATGTTTTCTGCCTTATCAGAAGATAATTTTTCAATTACATCACATTTTGAAATGTCATCTGCAAACTTTTTCAATTTGGGACGGTCGAAAATTTGGCGTTTGGTGAAGGGCTAAGAGCCCCAAGTCTTGCAAGCAAGGGCTACCTTGCAAGGCTGGTTTTCATTCACAGGCATTAACCGTTTAATTTGGTTTGCTCCTTTACCCTTTCCCCCATTTGGGACTGCATGACTATTAGAATATATTGTTACGTAACCGCCTCCCTCTCTACAGCATGATTCTGTGTTACTGAGCCTCTTTAGCTCAGTGGTTATGGTCTTGGACTGTCGCTCTTGAGAACCGGGATCGAATCCCCACAGGGGACTATAAATCCTTAGTGGATTTTGTTTGTAAGAATATTCACATCATAAGCAAATCTTTGTCACAGATTCGTTGGAACAAATTGTTGTTGATGGCACAAGGAACATCTTGTATTGTCGGACACAAAAGGGCGCCCTACAGGTCTATGATCTGAGTAAAGATGGAAAAGGCCTTAGTAAAGTGGCAGCGATACCTCTACAGAAAACAGTCTATAACGCATCTCACATTGCAAGGTAAGGCAGAATTGTGATCTAATTTGTGTAGGAATTAAAATACTTTCCTTGTTTTGAAAAGTTTTAACCAAACAATAACGACATTTAACCACTTCTGTTGCAGACCACTCTGGAAAACATTGTTGGAAAAAGAGAAATTGCTCATCACGAGCAATTTTTCCTTTTTCCACAATGTTTTCTGACACTTCAGAAGATTATTTTCCAATTTCATCACATTTTGAAATGTCGTCTGCAAACTCTTTCAAATTGGGACAGTCTAAAATTTGGCGTTTGGGAACGAGTTAAGCAAGCAATAGAGGACCTCCATGGCCTAGTGGTTACAAAAGTGCGTACAGAACTTGAAGTCACTTGGCCCCTCTCCGCATGGGTTCAAATTTTGGTGAGGGATATGGATTTATATGAGAGGTAGTCTCCTGACTGACTTACAGAATGCTGATGGTTCTACCAGGCTTGACCAACCCTTATTGGCAGTTGAGTATGGGGTCTTCTTCCATTATTATAAGTTGGGCATCACAACATAACTGAAATAATGTTGACGCAATGTAAAATTGGTACAATTTATTTATCAAATTATGCAAGCATTAAGGCGGTACCCATTTAATATTTCAGTTGTTGGTTTGAAGGTTGTGTTAGGGCTTAATACCATTTTAAAAGCTTTTTACTTCAAACGCAGAAGTCAGTGCAGCTGTCTATGCTCCTGGTATTTCCTCATCAGAACTGCACAATATAATTACAAGCCTCTGACTTCTTTCCCATTGAACATACATTATTACTTTTTAGCAATTTTCCTAGTGTTTTATTACAATCTTTAAAGAGGTGTCTACTTGATCAGATATATGTGCGGTGCAAAATGCTGCATGCCCATGACATGGGTACTATTATATTAAAAAGGTTTATACATCTAATTGACTGTTAAAATTGAAATTTGTATGATTGATGAATAATTATAAGAATCATTGTGATTTTGTGATTTTGATTTAAGACTGCTTCTCATTGCCTTTAGATGTGCATCTACCAAGCAATAAGGTTGAGGTCTGCAAATGTAGTTTTGTATCTAAACAAAAATCTTTTAGATACCCATAGATTTTACTCTAAATCTTCATAAGAGCACATTTTAGAAGCTTTACAAGCATGAGTCACTTAAGTGTCTGCTTTGGAGATCCTTAGTTACGACTGTGATCAAAGGAGAACTTGCTGTTGGCAAGCATTTTCTTCCCTCATCACAATGTTTACAAGCCTAATTCCCAAAGAAAATCTTAATTCTTTAATGTTTTGTATTTGCTGTCCACTGTTACTTCCTATTGGACAAGTTCAAAAATACCATATGGGGGTTATGGGTAAAACATCCTTTCTGGTCATACTCAGACATGTCCTCTCTTACCTTATAGAACGATAGATAGATCCCACTTCAAGTCGATTGTACATATATCTCCGGTGACAAGGATGGAGTCCACCAACATTCATCTTGTTGCCATCACTGACACAGGTAAAGTAGTTTATCCTGTCACTAGTGCCATTTTGGGACCGATAAGTAGGTGCCGCATAACATTTGTGATATCCGGCACTAACCATATAACACATGCATGTGACAAATCATGACGTCATAAGAAAGAAATGACGTCATATTTACATCATTCTCTACTTATTTTTTTTCTTTTTTTCTCGTGTTTTAGGCTATTCACATCTTGTTTGTTTGAAAAAATACATAAAGGTAACAGGATAAATAGAATAGAAAGTTGGTGTCTTTGAATGAGAAAAGTTATCGGGCTCGGCTTCGGATTATTATCCGTTTCGCCTTCGGCTCACCGGATAATAATCCTAAGCCTTGCCCGATAACGTTTCCGATTCACGACACCAACCATCTATTCTCTATGTGTCTTTTTTCTTTACTGAATATTCACATAAATAGTCAATAAAGACTTTATCAACCAAGGCTCAAATTTTAGCAAACTGTCCACAGTAGTTAATATGAAACAAATATTACATGTTGAGCATGGTTTGACTGCAATTTCAAGTAAGACTTAAGCATGCGAAGAGCTACTCATGTTTTTCCAGCAGAATCCACTAAAACAAACGTTTTTCTCTTATATATTTGACAACTTAGTACCAAATTTGTAAAGAATATTGAAATATGATATGTCACAATTAATGCCAATTTTCTTCATAGCTAAATTTTGATTAATATTAATATGTGCATACAATCTTTTTACAAGATAGTCCTCATAAAACAAGAATTTCTAGATACTTTGCTTTATTTTTTATCTCAATATTGAAATGACTTGTTTTAAACTTGTGCAAATATTTAGCATAAGACCTTATATAAACGCTGTCCTGTAAAGTGAGGTGTTATAAATGTATTTTTTCAGGTGTGCGTCTATACTTCACAACTAATCCATTTGGAAGCAGCACAGCTCGACCCAACATGCTGACATTAGTCCATGTGAGATTGCCTCCAGGATTCCTTACAACTGCCACACAACAGAAACCAAACAATGTACATATGGCTCACTATAAAGATGGTAAGCATTGGAATATAGTTAACTGAAATCAATTAGCCCTGGAAAGCTTTGTTTTGCATAACGTTTGATACTCTTTCCAATGGCTACCTTTAACTCTTTACCAATTGCAGACAACTTTTTCTTTTTAAATGAAGCAGACAACTTTAGAACAACTTTGTAAACATGTGAAAAACCTTTCAGTTCTGCTGTTGTGATATGTGAAAAGATTGCAAAAGCATGTCTACTGCAAGATGCAAAAATGTGGCATGAGGTGGTAATGTGTTAACATTCATAACTTGTGTTGACACTAATACAGATAACTTATGTTCCAAAAACAAGAATATGCTTTCAGCACAAGTTTGTTTTCCATCCTCTCTGACAATATTTTCTTTCCCTCTGAAGGAATTTCGTGCAACTTTTTTGGTAATAGAAAATTAGAGCTTAGCAGACCTTCAAAAACAATCTTTCTGATTTATCAATTGTACCCAATTTATACTGTCCATTTATATACAACAAGACAATACTAACGGTTTATGATATGTAATTGATCAAGGATATATGTAGTTTGTCATAAAAAACATATTTACAGCATTATATAATATTTGGCATTTCAGGGGCTACTCACTCGAAAACTAATATGATAAAAATTTGCTAGGCTCTTGCGTACCCAAAGCAGCTGAACTACACTCTGAGCAGCCAGAGAAGCTATTACCAATTTGAGACTATCGAGCTAGACTCTGAGCGCTCTGAGAAGCAGGCAAGCTAGACTCTGAGCGCCCGGAGAAGCTTAGTAACAGTTGAGGCGAGCTAGACTCCGACACCCAGAGAAGCGCGGGCTAGACTCTGAGCGCCCAGAGAAGCTTAGTAACAGTTGAGGCGAGCTAGACACCGACACCCAGAGAAGCTTAGTATGATGTAATGAGCTAGACTCGGAGTGTCAACCGAGAAGCTGGGAAGCTAGACTCGGAGTGTCAAGAGAAGCTTTAAAACGGATAGGCTAGACTCTTGTTAAGATTAAATATCTGAGTATTATATACTTGGGGGTAAAGTTCCCCTGGAATTAGAAGATTATTTAAGGCTATACATAGTAACAATCAATTAAATAAACATGACAGAAGAACAAGCATGACATCCTAATAACATTCAGGGCTATGAATCCTCGCTGATCAGCTGGTTTAGAACCATTTCTGGATTTTATCTGGAGAGTAGGAAAACTCGTTTAGTCGAGACATGTATAAAGTAATATAGGTTTTACCAATTATCCACTCATTACGGCTGAATCTGACTTTGAATTTTACAACTGAGTATTGCCGTCATCAAAATAGAATACATAAACATAATTGAAAATGTTTTACATACATGATTATAAAATGTTTACAAACTAGTCAACTCCTAAAAACAGAACAAAACAGTATTCAAGATTTTGCTAACGTGGGATAAGAAAGATTGTACCACTGTATGCACATGCAACGATAATTTAAATTGCCAATTTGCATGAACACAAAACAATGCAAGGTGCAGCAGGGGACGGAGGGTGGGTAAGCGGCGAGTATAAATCGTGAACTGTGTCTAGCTGCTGATAATAACTCAATGCGGGGATGCTGAAATTTGAGCGGGACGCTTAAGGTTATAAACCTGATTGGTCGATAGAGGGATATAAACCACTGTCTCTGATTGGACAGTATATTTAGTTGCCTGGTAGGCTATAATACTCCAACTAGATGTGTATACGTGATCCTGTATGACGACACATGGAAACTCGTAACTAAAATAGACAATAGCGTAGGGGCTATGTCTGGTGTAATTAAGACGGGAAGAGAAACATCAAGCTGTATATAAACCATAATTTAATATCTATATATCAAATTACCATTTTATATACAACAAGACAATACTAACGGTTTATGATATGTAATTGATCAAGGATATATGTAGTTTGTCATAAACAGAACATATTTACAGCATTATACAATATTTGGCATTTCAGGGGCTACTCACTCGAAAACTAATATGATAAAAATTTGCTAGGCTCTTGCGTACCCAAAGCAGCTGAACTACACTCTGAGCAGCCAGAGAAGCTATTACCAATTTGAGACTATCGAGCTAGACTCTGAGCTCTCCGAGAAGCAGGCAAGCTAGACTCTGAGCGCCCGGAGAAGCTTAGTAACAGTTGAGGCGAGCTAGACTCCGACACCCAGAGAAGCGCGGGCTAGACTCTGAGCGCCCAGAAAAGCTTAGTAACAGTTGAGGCGAGCTAGACACCGACACCCAGAGAAGCTTAGTATGATGTAATGAGCTAGACTCGGAGTGTCAACCGAGAAGCTGGGAAGCTAGACTCGGAGTGTCAAGAGAAGCTTTAAAACGGATAGGCTAGACTCTTGTTAAGATTAAATATCTGAGTATTATATACTTGGGGGTAAAGTTCCCCTGGAATTAGAAGCCAATATAGAATGAATATATAACTAAGAGTTATATATGAGTGAGAGCCCCCAAAGTGAATAATACATGTGTATGTAGTACATAGAAAAAAAAAACAAAAACAAAAACATTAGAATTCAGATTTCAAAGCACAAAATATATACAATACTTGCATGAATGAAAAATGTCATTTTAACCCTGAAATGAACTGACTACAAGCCATAGTCCCTTATTTAAAAGACATATCAAGCTGAGCTTTACAGAGTGTAGAAGGACTAGTACGTATGTAACGGTTATAACAGTCTGATGACCATCTTCCCAAGATTTGAATCACATGGTCTTCTACTCCAGCCAATGCGGCAGAACTTGCGGCACCAATACGGAAAGAATGACCTTTGAATCCATCATTATCATAACCTATTCGTGTTAATGTGTCTTTTAAATAAGTGAGGAAGGTATGGCGTAAGAGAGGTGTATGCTCAACGGCACAGTTGATAAATAAAGGAGAACTTGCATATGCCCCCTGTACGCGTCTGACATTTAAATAATTATACATAGTAGAAACAGGGTGCAATACACTATTTTCAAAAATTGTTATAGTAACACCTTTACCGAAAGGATCCGTTTTGGAAGTATGTAACACAAGATTAAAACTTCGCAAGTCTGGTAATACATAAATGTCTCTAATACGTATAAAATCACTGTCACGTAAAGATTGGCAAGTGAATTCGCCGCAACGAAGAAAACCATAAAATGCTAACTGAAAAGCACACTGTAGCATATTGTCTACGAAAGGTCCGAACATTCCTTGTTTTAGAATTTTGCATAAACTAGACAAAATTGTAAACGTAATAGGAAAGCGTTTTACAGTAGTGTTCACTTGAGATTTTTTGATTGCTCTTAAGATGTATGACAATCTAAGAGTATTGTTTGTTGGGTCGCCAAGGTTTTTTTGTATATAGTGAAATCGAATTCCCGACAAATACAACTTAATTGTATCATATTTCAATTTGAGAGCTGTTTTACAATGAGTGATGAACATTATGAGTAAATCTTCATCCACGCACGGCAAAGAGTTTCTCGGAAAACTGATACCTAACATTAGCACAAAGGTCAGGAAACAGTTCAAGGCCGATTTGTAGGTTAATTTGGTCCTTTCACTGAGGGAAATACACCAAAGTTTATTGACCTCCAAATTCAATCCATCAAGAGATGAGATATTTCGAGACAGGGTGTTGGTTGAACGTCTGCCTCTGGGGCCAGGGTCCGGAATCGTCGCATCTGATAACGAGAAAGAGCATCAGCAATGTTATTGTCGACACCGGCGATATGTACAGCATGTACCACAAAATTGTTCATCGCTGTATGAAACGTTAGTCTGCGCATTAATTTCATAATGCTTTTAACTTTAGACCTTCCTTTCGATATGATCTCGACGGTGGACAAGTTATCACAGTGAAAAAGGATTCTTTTCCTACTCCAGTTATGACCCCATAAAACACAAGCCATCACAATTGGGTATAGCTCAAACAGAGCCATAGAAGTATCTTTGCACAAAAGTTCTTGTGGAAAATGCCCTTGAAACCATTTATTCTTATAAAACCCTCCGAAGGACACAGGGGTTGCATCCGTAAATAGATGAATATCTGCTGCTAAAGTAATGTGATCATTTATGAAAAAAGAAACACCATTCCACTTGCTCAAGAATAATGACCACATGGAAAGATCCGACCGACATTCCTCAGAAAGTTTTACATGATAGTATAATTCTCTTACTGACGTAGATAATGAAATCATATGAGAGACGAACGATCTTCCTGGTTGCACAACTCTACTTGCAAAGTTCATATGACCTAGTAAACTAAGTAATTCACGTTTTGTACAAGACTTCCGTGATGCGAATGAATTGATAATACTTTTTATTCTTGCAATTTTTTCCTCTGGTAGCCTTGCTTCCATTAAAGTGGTGTCCAGATAAACTCCCAAATATTCTAACATAGTACAAGGACCAACAGTTTTATGAATACCAAGAGGAATATTTAGTTTACCAAACACTGCTAAAAGCTTATCCATAGTAATCTTAGCATTAACATGGGATGGCTCTATAGCAAGAAAATCATCCAGAAGATGCAATAGGTTTTTAATACTATAATTGTTTTGTGCGATCCAACATACAGCTTTAGATAAATTGTCGAAAATTTTTGGACTTGAACGGCTTCCGAACACTAACCGCACAAAGAAGTAGTATTTACCTTCCCACATAACGCCGTGGTAAGGCCACTGCTCTGGTTTTATAGGAATTTGCTTAAATGCATCTGTGATGTCTGTTTTCATAAGCCAGGCATCGTTACCTGCATTCTTAATTAATTTAATGGCGTCATCTATAGTCACATATTGTAACGAACAAGTCTCTTTGTCAATCAAACTGTTAATACTCGGATTATTATCATTTTGGTGTGGTGCAGAAAGGTCTACAATCAAACGTTTCTTTTTGGAATATTTATGTTCTGCTAATCCAATGGGATTAATGCGAAAATGAGCATATGGTATAACGTCATAAGGACCTATCAGATAGCCTTTCTCGAGTTCAGAAGCGATTAACTTTGAGACGGTAATTGGATCATTAAAAGCGGACTTGAGATTTTTACACTGAAAAGAAGACGTAGGTAAAGTTTGCATGCCGGTGTCAAAACCATGGGTTAGACCATTTATTAAATAGGACACGAATTCCCTGTCAGGATGTAATCGCAGTTCATCATTTAATGCATCAATATTGATTGGAGTGTTTGCTTGTAACAGGATATTTTCCTGACCTATCTTTTCTTGGCTAGAGGCGGTCTTTTGAATAAAGGGCAAGCACTTTTAGAGTGGTCCCCTTTGCATTGCGTACAAACATGATAATGAATACAGGATGGAATTCTGCATCCTGTGTCGCCATTATAATTGTTACAGATTTCGCGACCCTCGTGATAAGCGCGATGTCTCCCCTGTGAATCGGTATAGGCCACTCTGTTTGCAGAACTTTTACTCCGACTGATATTATGATTGACTGGGAATCTTCCTTCCTGGTTGACGGAAGATGGACAAAACCTGGTGGTGTGAAGCGAACTCTGGCAAGTGTTGCAGGTATTAGGTCTGTGATTAGCAAAAATATTGCAGAACAAAGTGTTGTCGCGGATAGACCAGTCCACAGGTATGTTGTTGTAACGCAGATGTGCCGCAGCTTGTAGAGAAAATTGACGGTGGTACTCGTAAAAGCCTTTGTTGTATCTTGTGGCCATGTCAATAATGTCTCTTTCATAAGCATCTAACTTCACGACGATGTTTGTGAACTGAGCACATTATGTGTTTATACACACCGAAGGCCATGATGAATTCACCAATTGTCAATGTGCGGTTCAATCTAGGATCTGATTGACTGCTTAGTAAGTTGGATTGTGCATTCGTATCACAGTGTCCATTGAAGTACAGGATCAGAAGTGAGGCAAGATTAACGTCCCTACCTGAGATGATGTTTTGCCGTATCGCAGGAGAAACTGTTTCCACCAGAGGTAGGGAATGGGCTGCGTATCCATACGTTGTTCTAACGGCTCTTGCGCCCAGGCAACAATCGGGGCTATCATAAGAGTTCACGTTGTTTGTAGGAAGGCTATGGTTTACAGGCAGCATACCTACATCAAGATTCCTGTAGGCACTGTCTAACGTGAATTCCTGAGGCTGGTTTGCGCTAAAAGGAGCTGGCGATGGCGAAAAGACGTTTTGTTGACCTCTGTTTCCATATTCTGAGCCCATTTGAAATGTGTGTTGTTGATGAAGCTGGGCCTCACTGCCGACAGCTGCCGATGGAGCAATTTGGCGTCGTGGTGCTTCTAATGACGACGAAGTCTGTGAATGAGATTCTCTTTGTCGGGACATTTGATCCAGTTTTGATTCGACCCTGCTGTATGATTGTTGTAGGCTAGCTACAGTATCTGTCAAACTGGATACAATGTCAACAAGCGCAGATGTTTGGGCGCTGCCATCTTGTTGAATCACGTTATCGGTGGATGCATTGTGGGTTACCTCTTCCGGTAACCCCACTTCCGGCACCTCCAAATCAATGTTTGTAGGATTTCTGCCGCCATTTTGTTTCCTTTGTTTCGCGATTCTTAACAATCGGATAAGAACCGGGCGACGGGAATTCGATCGGAATGGAATGTCTAGATTTATCATTTCCTCTCGTAGCCGACCCAATGTCCAATTTTCTAATAATTCCGTATTGTAAGGAATGGATCTATTGTTCTTTTCCTTCGTAGATTTCCGCTTGGGCCCCATATTTCCGAGACGATTCTTTAAATAGATATTTTTTGTGCAAGGTCAAACAACCAATCGAAACATCCGATTTAGACGAGTTGATAGGACAGTCCGAGTTGATACTCGTCGTTTACTTGTATAATGTTTTCGTCTAGAATGAATCACGGTTATAACCAGACGATGAAATATCTGAAGTACGTCCTTTGTTATTCAAGTCAGTTCTCGAAAATTTTCACAAACACTTCCAAATCTCGATATGTCACCGATTCATAACACTCTGACACGTCCGATCCTTACTAATCACGAACAACGATATTCCAAGCAGCGGTGTATTGCAGGTTAAAGTTTTTGAAGTTGCAGAACTTGCAAAAGCCATAAAAATAAGCCGCGAGTATAAATCGTGAACTGTGTCTAGCTGCTGATAATAACTCAATGCGGGGATGCTGAAATTTGAGCGGGACGCTTAAGGTTATAAACCTGATTGGTCGATAGAGGGATATAAACCACTGTCTCTGATTGGACAGTATATTTAGTTGCCTGGTAGGCTATAATACTCCAACTAGATGTGTATACGTGATCCTGTATGACGACACATGGAAACTCGTAATTAAAATAGACAATAGCGTAGGGGCTATGTCTGGTGTAATTAAGACGGGAAGAGAAACATCAAGCTGTATATAAACCATAATTTAATATCTATATATCAAATTACCATATGTTTCAAATGTCTTTAGAATGTTCTTTACTCCTTACTTAGAAGCATAGAGACTAACGTGAAGGGGCCTCGATTGCCTAGTTGTTAGAGAACAGAATTTGAAATCACATGTCCCCCATCTGGTTCAAATCCAAAAGATGGCATTGGATTTTCATGGGAGACATTCTACTGACTTACGGAGTGCCGATGGTTTAACCTGGTTTGACCAGCCCTTATGGGCAGTTGAGTACAGTGTTAATTTTAGAAATGAAAGTTATCGTGTCCTTTTGGACACACATCTTTTGAAACTATGTGTCCAAGGGTAAAACTATGCGTCCGAGTACCAATGATCCAAGCTATTAGATCATGTCAAATAGTATAACACTTGTTATTAATGATAATCTAAGCTTGAATGACTCAAAACAATGCAGATTTGATAGAAAGAAAGCATGAGACAGCATGCTTTATGATGTTTACTACATTGTAAAAATAACTTGTGCTGATGAGAATGCTTCCGGCTGGACACATTTCTTTTGAAATGATGTGTCCCCAGCAATTTTTATGTGTATATGACGCGGGACGCGGAGGTAAAATTATCACTGTGAGTATGAGGTCATCCTCAATACTCAACTCCATCCTCCATCATTAAGAGTGTGGCATTGCTACATAACTAAAATAATGTTGATGTGATATAAGTATATAAAACCCATATAAATAAATAAACAGATTGACTGTCCCATATTGAAAGAGTTTGCAGACGACATTTCAAAATGTGATGAAATTGAGGAGAAAAAACTCTGATAGGACAGATAGCATTGTGGGAAAAGGAGAAATTGCTTATTAAGAGCAATTTCTCCTTTTTCCACAATGTTTTCCAGAGTCGTCTGCAACAAACTGGCCAAATGGCGTTATTGTTTGGTAATTGGTTAATGACTTATGCTATTTTATTCCTTTTACTTGCAGGATCCATGGTAATTCTTGGCTCACAGGGTGAGACCAGTGCGTACATGATGTGGGTAGTCAGTGGGGATATGTTTCCTTTTATTGGGCAACTTAGTGAATTCTATGTGAGTACTTTATTTAGGCCTGTTAATTTTCATGCCTGGTTCCGATTTCAGGCTTTGAGGTTTTAGATTTTCTTTCTTTGCTCATATTGAAGATGTTTAAATTCAGGCTTCAGGTAATGAATTTCAGGCTCGAGTATTCCTTAACAATAGCAGGCTTGTTTATTGTATGATAGGGCCTCCATAATCTAGTGGTTATATTGCTGAGCTTGAAATCACAATGCCCTTCTCCATGTTGCTTCAAATTATGGTAGCTATAGATTTGAAGTTTATTTTTGAGGTAGCAGTGTTTTCCCTTGACCCCTTTATTAATGCTTGTTTGGGGAACTTTTGACCCCTTATGTATGGAATTTTGTGAATGGCTATGGCTGTATCATGCTCTTCAAGAGGGGCCTAAACCAGGCACTACCTCAGTTGAAGAAGAGCATTTTCTCAAATGTATAGATTTTATAGGCTGTAAAGTTTAGGGTGTTTTTCCATTGATTACAAACAAGACTGCATGATTTGTTTGCGCAAGTGTGTTGCAGTTGAAATTTGTAGACAAATGTTGGATTTATGATTTAGGCATAAGACTGTTTTTCTTTTGTTCTGAAAATATGATTTTGATTTTAATACTGTATATGCCAAATCTTTTGTCACTTAAAATAGATGATTATATAGTGAATTACAGTAAAAATCCACTTATCTGTTATGGCAATTGCTTTTGCCATGCCTGCATATGATATAGCCTATAACAGGTGTTCTATATTTTATTTTTTATTCTTGAATAGTAAGTTTGAATGAGAATTAAACTTTGTTTGCAGACAACTGTCCCAGTGAATGGTCGAGCATGGGCGATTGCCGAGATGGATTACAGTGAACTTCAGCCCTTGAGTGAGAAAACGGGCGATCGACTGCCACCTTGTGTTGTGACTCAGCATGCTAAACCAGCACGCAAATTTATCATTCTCAACTCACAGGTAAGTCACATTATTCTCATTCTGTAGTATTTAACCCTTAACCAAACGCCAAATTTTCTACTGTTCCCCAAATTGAAAGAGTTTGCAGACGACATTTCAAAATCTAAAGAATTTGGAAAAAACTCTTCTGATAGGGCAGAAAACATGGTGTGAAAAGGAAAAATTGCTGGTACAAGCAATTTCTCTTTTTCCCACAGTGTTTTTCAGAGTCTTCTTCAACACAAACTGGTCAAATGCCGTTATTGTTTGGTAATGGGTTAAGTTAGATGTATTTCTAAATAAGATTGAATTCATTTGTTTGCTGTTATTGATACAGAAATCAAAAATTATTTGGTTTTAATTCTGTTTTTATACAATTTCTGAATAACTATAATTTCACATAATGATTGCACTTGCTTTTGTTTCTTATTCTCAATGTTCCAAGCAATCTGTCCGGATAAATCAGGATAAGGAAAATTGTCAATATTCAGCCTGTCCAAAAGCCCTAACTGACAAGAGGATGTTACTGAATTTTACTATGATATCGTTTTACAGACAAGTGAAGAAAACAATTTGGCACTTACATACAAGTAAACCAAATGCTTTTAAGCCTTTAAATAATTTCAATATATGTTTAACCATATCGTAATGTGTGATAAATGACCTTAGCTGTCGATGCTGTTTCAAACACCATCCAATTATTCATTCATTCCATACAAGTAAATCAAATTCAGTTTTTCCCAACCTTTAACAATACTCTATCTTAACGGAACAAACCTTTTCTTACAACAGGGCAGTTACATATTCAGCAAACTTCGCCCGGTTGACCAGTTGCGACAGCTACTTATCGACTGCCAGGGTCCAGACGCTGAGGAAGTGAAAGCTTTTTTCAGAGTACACAAGGTAAGTCTTCTTAACCGTTTACCAAATGCCAAATTTTCGACTGTCCCAAATTTAAAGAGATTGCAGACGACATCTTAAAATGTGAGGAAACTGGTTGACAAGCTTAGTTTGGTATGTATAGACTGTTTACAAGCTCACTTATTGAACCCATACTCTCATATGGGCTTTGCAGTTATCTACTAGAGACACTTTGTATGGCCAAAAGTTTCCCATTTAATCCTGTAAACCCAGACCATTTTGTAGTTCCCTATATACACATTTTCCCCGCATAATTTGATAAAAATTGTTTTTTCAAACATGCAAAATATCTAAATATCTGTATTTGAATATGTTTTTATTGTTTTTACGTTTAGAAGTAAAACTTTGTGATCATGATAAAACAGGGAAAATATATGTTCCCTGCAAATCAAACAGAAATGTGGTAATCTCTTATGTTTTGCAGCCTGATTTTTGAATTATAGTTTGACCTTGCAATTTTTAGTTAAACCATGATGAACCATAAATTCATTCAACCTATGCTACCATTATTTTCAGTTATAATTCAAACATTGCTAAAAATGCAATCCATTTTGGTTTGGTCTTTTTTCCAGACAGAACAAGCATGTGCTACATGCTTGATATTGGCCTGTTCCATGCTGGCCACAGAGCAGAATGTGGCAGACTGGGCCAAAATGGCTTTCTTCTTATACGGCGGTGAAGCCCAGTATACGTATGGTGCAGGAGGGCTGTCGGGCGACCGCCCAATGATGCCCACCAACATAAGCCCAGGTAGTTATCTTCTCCTTGAGTTACCTTCCTCCATGTTTATATGATAGCGCTTTAATTTAACCCTTTCCCAAACGACAAATTTTCGACTGTCCCAAATTGAAAGACTTTGCAGACGACATTTCAAGATGTGATGAAATTGAAAAATATTCTTCAGATAGAGCAGAAAACATTGTGGGAAAAGGAAATTGCGCTTAGCAAACAATTTCTCCTATTCCCAAAATGTTTTCTAGAGTCGTCTGCTACAAAGTGGTTAAATGTGGTCATTGTGTGGTAATGGGTTAAAGCACCAGGGTACCGTTTAATTTAACATTTTATGCTAAATATTTGCGGAAGTTCAAAACAATGTTTCATCTTATTTCAATAATTTGCTCAGCAATATTGTAAAGTACTGCATCATTCTCCGAGATGCTTCTAATAATATGTCACATTACAATTTTGTACTTTTATTCATGATGCTTTTCATGTTCATCAGTATTGATTTATGCAAATATTTTTCGTAAGTCTGTAAGTAAAACAGCACACTGCTTGGAAAGATAACACACCAGTATGACAAAAAGAGTTATTTCTTTTGACAAACAATGTAATGGCGTTAAGGTAGAATACCCATAATCTACCATTTGAAACTCACACGGTCATTGGACTACTTTGGTTGTTCTCAGTATACAACAGTCCTGGGCGGAACTATTTGGTTATAGTTCTGGTCCCAAAGATGTATACAGAGAATAACCAAAGTAGTCTGACAAAATAAAGAGTTTCAAAATGGTGGATAATGGGTATTTTACCTTAATATTTTTTTATCTCAATCACCTCAGCAAATTTTCTTTGGGAAAATGCTGGGTTCCATGTCAAACCCTTTGACTGGTCAGAAGTAAATATTTGTTTGGTTAGATGATTTCACCCCTTACTCCAAATTACCTTTCTACTTTGCATCTGAAGCAGACGTCTTTGTAAAGATTGTGACAAATGGCAAAGGCTCATGATGGGTGATTTCATCTTTAAAAAATGTGTTTTAACTAATTTCATACTGGAAATGGTACTTGTGGTACTTTGTTGTCTGCCTTTGGTTAACATTTGGACCAGTCACACATTATGTGGAAATGAAATCAAACTAGTCATGATATTTAAACAGGTGGTCTGAATATGAACCTTGGCCTATTCAACATTTCATTATATAAAGTAAACATATAGAGAATAAATGGTTGGTGTCGTGAATCGGAAATGTTATCAGGCAAGGCTTAGGAGTATTATCCGGTGAGCCGAAGGCGAAACTGATAATAATCCGAAGCCTAGCCCGATAACTTTTCCAATTCAAAGACACCAACCATCTATTCTATTTATCCTGTTACCTTTATGTATTCTTTCAAAAAAACAAGATGTAAATAAAACACGAGAAAAAAGGAAAAAATAAGTAGAGAATGGTGTAAACATGACGTCATTGCGCTCTTATGACATCATGGTTCGTCACGTGCATGTGTTACATGGTTAGTGCCAGATATCACAAATGTTATACGGCACCTAGTTATCGGTCCCAAAATGACAGGATAAAATTATTTATCATGCTTTTAATTTGGCCTGGTAAGAATCTTTTGAATGGGTTAAATGTTTGCTTGTTGATAAGAATGTAATGATTGTGTATGGTTTGTAAGTGAATTTATACCTATAAGACATAGAATCATACTGAACTGCTAGAACTGCCCTGCCTATTTATCCAAGTTTCAATCCAAAGCAATAGCAAGAAATGATGATAATCTTGCACTTAAGGTAGAATACCCATAATCTGCCATTTTGAAACTTATTCTTTTGTCAGATTACTTCTTTCATTTTCGGTATAACTCTTTTGTGCCGGAACTATTCTGTGTAAAGCAAATAGTTTCGGCACTGACTGATGTATACCGTGAACGATGGAAGTAATTGACGGAAGAATGAATTTAAAAATGGTAGATTATGGGTGCACTACCTTAAAGATTGATATGTCACCGTGATTTACTGCATTCTACAGATACCACCAATTATCCGTCAGGTGAGGATGTCTGTTCTTAGTGTACTCCCACCCCATCTCCCAGCCACCCAACCCATGTATTTTTCACCTGTTGTTTACTTCATGGATAGCTTGATTCAAACCAGTGTATGTGAGATGTCTATCATACAGATTGTATAAACATGCATTATAAAACAGGAAGCATCATAACACTTTACCCAACACCAAATTTTCGACTGTCTGAAATTGAAAGAGTTTGCGGACGACATTTCAAACAGTGATGAAATTGAAATAGGGCAGAAAACATTGTGGGTAAAGGAGAAATTGCTCGTTAAGAGCAATTACTCTGTTTCTCACAATGTTATTTATAAAAAAAAAAGGTTTTCATGAATAAAATCTGCAGTCTGCTTTAGTTTTCAATTTTGACTAGTCACAAAATATCAAATTTGGGAAAGGTTGATTTTATGCATTATCATTAGGACGTTTAATGAATCAGGGGAAAGAAAAATGCTGTATGTGAACATGTTTTCCATCATTTTTTTCATATTTATTCCTTGTTAAAATATTCTTAATGTTTTAATTTTTTAACGGTATGGTATATTTCTATATAGATTTGCAGTAATGATTTGAAAATACTTACTGAATGAGGGATGTTGTAGAATGTTTTAGAATAAGTCCCACATACCTCACCTATTCTACAATGTTTTGTTGTGTGATTGAACGCATGCAAACTTGTCCTATGTCATTTTATGTCATTTGGGTCACCTTGCATAACAGGCCATCCATTCTAGCCTACAAAATTGAACTCGACCTAGACAAAATTGAAAAAAAAAAATCCTGAATGTTATGTGCAAAACAAGACATACATAACGACTCAATGCAAAATATTGCCTGTTCAAGTAGTTGGTTTCTTGATTTTACGTCATTAAGTACTACATGTACTATGGTGAACTATACTGGCCACCTGATTTTGGTCAAACAAGAGTGGGTTTAGATTGCTTTTATATAACCTTTTCCTACCTACTTGAGCATACAACTTAGATTGAATGGTCTATAATGATTAACTTCTTTAAACATTCTCAGGTTGATAAGTGCAATATATATGAATACTTATGCTAGAATTATTCTCTTCAGTTGTGTGGCTTCATGGAAATTGTAGTAGCCTTTAGTGTAAATTGTTCAAAACAAATGATGATACATTATAAGAACAAAATTCGAGCCCCATCGACACCTCTGGTTTCGTGGGAGTGACCTTTCGCATGTCACTGAAGAGCCCTAGCCTAGTACTAGTTGATCCCGGAAAGCTGTTACATAACTGAAAATTTGTTGATATGGCGTTAAACACTCTACACGCAAAGAAGAGAGAAGAGTATGATTGATGATTTCGTCAGTTTTATTGGACATACAAAAATTATTTTTGCATCAGTTTTTTCAAGCAGACAAACAATGAAGGTGATCCAAATGTTGTGTGTGGATGTAACAGTTGTTGCCCTGTTTCTTTAGGTGGCGGCTATGGTGCGGGGAACCCCTATACCCCTGGTGTGGGACAGGCTGCTCCTCCTTATTTCTCCCTACACTCTCCCATACAAGGTATTTAATAGTTAACCAGACAACATTATGTCCATGTGGCCTAGGTCTTGTACATGTTTCTGTTAGACGTTTTGAATAAGCAAATAATCCAACATGATTAACAGTTTAGCGGTCACAGTAAGGGTTGAAGTCATGATTTTAATTGGTTATGTGTTCAATATTTTAAAGATCATTTAAGACTTCAAAGTCACACCTATAGTGTCATACTGTTTATGCTGCTATTTGTAAGCACCGGCGGCAATTTAAGGGTGAAGTCAGAGT
Organism: Cerastoderma edule; assembly: GCA_947846245.1. NCBI lineage: Eukaryota > Metazoa > Mollusca > Bivalvia > Cardiida > Cardiidae > Cerastoderma > Cerastoderma edule. The sequence continues at coordinate 34,440,708 of OX401405.1, read as the reverse complement.
TGGGTCATATTTTGTCATACCTGTAAACCATGGAACAATCAACCTGCTGTAATCAAAATATTTTTACACTTCAATGATCGGTTATTATATGGCTGGGCAGTTAAGCATCTTGCCAAGGATGTGTTCTGATTAACGAGTCACAAACACATGTAAAAAACATACATCAGTTCCATAAAACCTAATCTGTATCAAGAACGTGAGATCCTAGACTGAACATGTCTAATTATTTAACAATAAATCTATTCCCTTGCAATTTCGTTTGGATCGAGGAATTATGGATTATCAGGTCAAGATTAACTGGACTGCATATGTATTTGGATTATTTCTAGATGTTTAAAATGCTGAATCTGTTTGGTACATTTTTGTAGTGTTAACCCTCTCATAGTAGCATGCTAGTTTATCTTAGTGTTTAAATGAGTGTACACACAAATGTCCATATATAGTGTTATATCACATACAAATTGAAAGCATATTGCAGAAAGAAATTTCGTTTTAAGACTTCCTCTTCAAACTGCTCTTCAAAGTGAATAAAGCCATTGAGACTCAGGGCTGATATGATTTGGTGTTGGTAATTTCTTCTTTTGATTACTAAAGCATTTGAGTTTAAGTGTGTAAAAGTAAGAGCTTATAGATAAACTAAACTAATACACTGTATGAATTTATTTTGTATGTACCTGCAAGAGAAGACTTTTATCAATGGTTTTATCAAATTTCATAAAAGAAATTAGTAATGCTCGTCATTATGATTGCTTCCTACTGATACTTCGCACTTTTTATGATGAAAGAGAGCAATGAAAAGATTTCTAATAAAGGTTAACACTTAGAATGCTGAGTAAATTCTTCAAATTTATTTTTGTGTCATCTGCTTTCTAAAGTCTAAAATATCTGCTTAATTTTGATGAGGAGAGATACCCAGAGTAGCAGACAGGTTAGATCACAGACCTGGATCCAACCTGTTTGCATAAGCATGAAGTTGGTTCCAGGGTTGAATAATACTTTCAACTCTTTGTAATTGTTTGATAACTTCCATTTGATTTTTGTATTAGAATGATTGGTTACATGATTCCTTTATATGATGGTGAAATATGCATGGGAAACTCTTTGGTGAAGTAGAAAAAGGTTCATATCATAAGCTAACAATTTTCCAAGAGGTAGGAGACATGGAATGGTTCTACAGTGTTTTTGGATTGGATGCCTAAAACACACACAAAGTTTCCTGTGGTGTCGGAATGAATTTCAGACACCTTAGCAACCCTTGTGTACTGCTGTATGTCCAAAATAATGTGCAATCTTTACACTTAAAACCTTAACCCTTTAGCAAACGCCAAATTTTTTACTGTTCCAAATTGAAAGAGTTTGCAGAAGACATTTCAATACGTCATGAAAATGAAAAATAATCTTTTGTTAGGGCAGAAAACATTGTGGGAAAAGGAGAAATTGCTCGTTAGGACCAATTTCTCCTTTTCCCACAATTTATTTCCAGTCGTCTGCAACAAACTGGTCAAATGCCGTTATTGTTTCGTAATGGGTTAATCAAGTTTTACTGTACTGATTATACTAATACATCCATGTTACAGGTATTCACCCCACACAGACCTCCACACCCATGCCATACGGCCAACATTCTATGTACGGACACCCAATGTCGGGTATGCCTGGATTTACCAGCGACATCACATTCTCCGGGAAGCACAATGGAATATGCCTCTACCTGTCCAGAATTCTCAGGTAAATAGTAGAAGAGAATTTTTATGCCAAATTACCTCTTGTTTTATGATAAATTTTTTTCATATTTTTTTCTAATTAGATTAAATGTTTCAATTTTCCCAAAGTAAGATCATTGTTTACAAAATAAACTATCTAAATAGTTTGTAACATGAATGTGCTATATCTCCACTACATGATAAATAAAAAGGGTCAGAGTGTATCATAATCTAGTTTTATGTAACTTTAGATCTGTGGTGTCAGCTTATCCGTAGAAGACCTTTTATTTTAAAGATTAATATCTATGAGATAGTCCTCTTAAGTTTACATGGCACATAACACTACTATAGAAAGAAAAGAACTGTAGTGGCTCATTGGTTTGCCAAGAAATCATCAGTATAGAAATGGAGTTCCCCCATAAAACTGAATAGTACTATAACATTTAAGTAAAAATAGTATAAAGTACTACTATAAGTCCTTTCTGCTCTGTAATGAATATGCATATGCATCAAAATTATTTTGCTTACTTTCTATTTCTAGGCCGCTCTGGGATTTCCATATAGCAAAAGATTTCCCTGTCCAAACCCCAGAAGGAACAAAGAATTATGTGAGTAGTTTGAGTGTTGATATGGAGAATCAAATTGGAACCTACTTATTTACATGTAGAGATCTAGATAAGGGTCATAAGGATATTTAGTTCAAACTATATTGATGAGGAAATAACAACAGCAACACATGATAATTCAGTGAAAACTCTTATGTAATTCCTATGTTTCGGCATTACGCCTTGTCGTTCAAACTATATCTGACATCCTCTTTTATTAGTTTTAACAACTTCACAAGATGAGAGACAGTGTGAGTCATCTACTTACATATAGTTACATGTTGAATAGGGAGTCTTTCTCTTATTCATTAGGTTTAAATATCCCCCCTACATCATAACATGGGTTATTGAGAATGGTTCAAATTGAAAGCAACTACAGACAATAATAATAAACCATAGGATCTACACTTTCTGTATGAAATTTGGTAGAAACCATTATGACGAAGAGATTTTCCATGCTTCAAGCAATTAAGTGTTTTATCTGTGTTTTTCTACAAATGCATCAAAGTAAGCTTGTTTGAAGAAAAGGGTTAATAGCGTCAGGATAGTTTCAGAATAGTTTCACCTATCATGTTCATAAATTGCACATCATACTATTCATAAACAAAGAACAGAAACTTTATAAGCTCTTAGCTTCCTTTCCTATCCGTTTCACTAAATTGTTTGTAATGTATATAATACAGTCAAACTTGTGTTAAGAGGCCAGCCTATGGAACTGAGAAAATTGGCTGTTTAAGACAGGTTGACTGCTTAACACAAGTTGATGTACACTATAAATCCAACAATGGGACTTTCTTTAGTGGTTGTTTAAGGCAGGTTGGCTGCTTAAAAGGATGGTTGCTTAACACAAGTTGGACTGTAGTGTCTTGAATAAAATATGTTTAAACTAAATACATTTTTGTTTAGCCTTTGCAAAATGCATACTAAGTTTTTGTTGATGTTTTTCAGCTAACAAGCACATTTTCCGAGCAAGACTTTGGCTTTGTGTTGGATACTGTTAGACAGCTGTCAGATTTTGTAGACTTCAATTCAAAATTTGATAGTGGACCTTCTGATACAGGGTAAGTGTTTTAACCCATTACCAAACAATAACGACATTTGACCAGTTTGTTGCAGATGACTCTGGAAAACATTGTGGGAAAAGGAAAAATTGCTCTTAACAAGTTTCATAGCTCTTGTTTTGAGTAAAGATAATCTTGGTTAAGTTTTTACATGCAAGTTTGTATCTCATAAACTAATTTATGGAATGGGTTGATACTTAAGACTTGTGTTCAGGGTCATAATCGCAGGTCCCTGACCAAGTTTCATCTTTCTTTCTTTTTTATAAACTACTATAGGAAGTGGATTGAAACTTTACGCACATTGACAAAGGTTTAATGTTAGGTAACTAAATAAGGGCAATGTCTCTGCTATTGACTTGAAGCAAATTGTACCAGTTTTGTTCTTAGAAAATTTGGTTAAAGTTTTGTGTGGATTCTCATATTTTAGAAACAAATTATATTTGTATTTCACTGACCTAAACCCCTCTTTGACATTATTGATTGGTCGAGCATGCTGTCTTATGGACAGCTTTTGTTTATTGATATTATAGTTTAACCACTCCTTGAAGCAGACCACTTGAAGTTGTCACAAGCATGAAGTGACCATGTGCAGCACATATGTCCTACTCTCTTGGATCCATTCACTCAAGATATATGTGCACATGAACATTGATATAGCGGTCAATAATGACAAAAAATATTTTTTTTAGTTACACGTTATGTCTATGTTTGTCATGTTCTTGTAATTTACAGCGGTCTGGGTGGAGTACCATTTACGCCACACCGCATGGGTCATATAGATGAACAAACACGAAGAAAACTACAAGGTATGTATACCCGTTGTTTAAATTTATCTTTCATTCTTAAACAGTCTGAAAGACAAGGATAGAAATGGGTTCACAATTGCATGCAAATCTGGGTAACAGGGACAAACAAAATGATTTAAAAAACCAATATCACATTGGAAATAGGGGGAAGTTCTGATTTTGTCCCAGGGAGGGCCAAATATAACTGAAAAATGGTTGGAAGCCTTGTTTGACCCAAAAATGATTTCATTTTTACTGTATATAAACTGTACATACCTAGATAAACGGTTTCGTTACAACGTAATTTTATTCTGACTTTCAAAATTTCTCTTCCATGAAAAAGCGCACAGGATGATTGAAAAACTTTATTTTTAGTTGAGGCCCAGAAGATGGAGAAAGTTTCCTTACAGAATTTACAAGATCTTATTCACAGAGTAGAGGAGGTGTTGGGTCTGTTGAAAGTACTGGTGGAAAATAAGTTTTATCTGCTTACAAATAGGTTGTCAAAGGTTAGTGTTGTATGTTTTAACATGACGTCATAAATGTTCCTGTACTAAATGATGAGTGAAATGGTTTACATAGTTTTAAAATGATGCATAGTGTATTGTGATTTAAGGTATATACAGGGTCCTGCGTTGCGTAGTGGTTAGAACTTGGGGTCATGGGTTCGAGCCCCACCCACACCACTGGTTTTTGTGGGAGAGGTTTTTTGGTAAGTTGCTTCAGAGCCCTAGCCTTGTAGTGGTGGAGCCAGGAAAGCCATAGCATAACTTGAAAATTGTTGATACAGCATTGAACATCATACAAAATATACTATATTACAACGCCTAAAATACTGGCTAAATCAATAAGATTTAGATTGAATCAAATAATATGAAACACACTGAATGTTATAAAATGATCCAATGAATGCTTTTATCTTGGGAAATGATATTTTTCCTGGAACTATTTAAAATAATCTATGGTTTAAATCCTAAAAACCATTGTTCAAGTAACGGAATTGTAACTACTGTCAAAGGGAAGGGATTGATTCCCTTCGATTATCCTAAATGTTGGGGTAAGCATTGGTCTAATGTTTTTTTTAATTATCAATTTTAGAGGAATGTTTGATTTTCAGGATCAACAAAATCAGCTAAGGTCCATGACATTTAAAGAGTTTGTTATCAAGGGGAAAGATGTAAGTATTAAAGATATTGTTTTGTCTTTAATCTGTACTGTCCAAACACATCTCCCAAATGAATTTTTTGTGGTTTGTCCAAATTATATATGTAAACAAATGAGAAAGGACCTGCTCAAAAAATATAAATTGTTAATTATTTATCAGCTTTGTTCAATTTGAAGAAATTGCTGTGGACATTGAAATAAAATGTGAAGAACATGTACAGGTTTGAATACAGGATAAATGGATAAGCCATGGTCGCAAAAGGAGTGAATAATTGTTGCAGAAGGTTGTTGATCCTAAGTATTCATGCATGCTTTTATTGTACTGTTAAAAATCTTCTAACAGGGGTAGTGAAATCTGATTTTGATACACTATTTCTTGAATGCCAAATTATGTTTTGCACCTGTCTGTATAAAAGTAATATAATAGTAATCCGTAATAAAGTAAGTTTGAATAAAAATTCACTTGTCTATTAAGGCTTTTGGAAAAACTGGGCAATATGGATAATTGATCATACCACCCCTGATCTAGATATAAGACTCGGTGAACATTTCAAACTTTATTACAGCTGTGTGGTGTGTTGATACAATGTCTGGTGAACGGCTACCTGTCAGATAATGCATCGACAGATTCCATCAGTGCAAAACTGCGGGAGGTCTGCCCCTCCCTCTATAGTCCTGATGATGCAACATGCTCAAAGGTAAAAGCAAAATGGTGATGTAATGTAATGTAACAATTGTATGTACATGCAACTAAATTGTCTCTTTCCAACAATGTTTTGTAACCGAATTTTGCAAACCATCTATTGCAATATTGGTCAAGTCAATAAAATTCGAATTTCAGTGATTCTTAGAATGCAATAGCTCTATATGAAACCTAATGGATTGTCAAAATTCAAAGCATCAACGAATTATACTATGAAATTTAATTTGGGGGAAAAATGGTCCTAAAAATATAAAGAAAACAATGCCTCAAGTTTTTAGTTCTTATGATATGGACTTATTTGTTTGAATATGATAGCCCCTTATTTGGTACAGACAGCCTTGATGTTTAAGTAAAGTAACTAATATGGTTTATCCTTTTTTTCTCATACATAACCTTGTGAATAATCCAAAAGCATCAATAGATGACAATTTCAAAATTTGATCATAACATTGTATATTTAACATAAGTGAAAAAACCATTCTTACATAAGGAGTTATTGCTTGTTTTGAGCAATAACTCCTTTGTTTCAGTGGTTTCTTATCAATGTTTGGCTGTAGGTTTGTTAAAAAAACAACACTTACATGTATATGAATGATGGATGACGTTGCCACAATAATGTTTATTTCCCATTACAGGCTAATGAAATGCTGCAGGCAGCTAAGCTGAGTCAGAATCCAAGTGAGAAACAACAATACCTACATGAAGCTCTTAAAGTAAGTATGCAAGGTTGAATAGAACTTGGTTGACTTAACCCTTACTTAATCAGTTGTTTCTGTGCAAATGAAATTCTTGTTTGTAGCATACAGTTTCTGATTTTGACACAAGGGATTTTTTAGTTATACGCCCAGATGTGTTTGAACCCATACATATGGATTTGAAGTCATAAATTAACTACTTAAAATACTTATGACACAATGTAAACAACCCTATAAATTAAGAAAGAAAAAACCTGAACTATCTCATATTTATTCCAATTATCCAATCATTATTCTTATCTAGTTGTACAGGACAGTCTCCCACCCTCTCCAACTGTCGGAGGTGTGTCATCAGTTTGCCTCCGTACATTTCTATGAGGGTATTGTGGATCTGTGTCTGACCATGGCCAAGAAGCGGGACCCCCAGAAACTTGCCCTGCACTTCTACAACAACGACGAACCCCCAGAGGATATGCAAGGCGTACAGGAACTCATGCAGAGGTGCGGGGATTGATTTATTTTTCCTTTTTTCACAATGTTTCATATGTTTATTTAGCTTTGAAAATATTTTTCAATTTTATTAAGTTTTACCTTGTGCTAAGTTTTCAACTTGTGCCAAAGCGTACAACTTGTTACTTTCTACACTGAGTAACCCTTTACCAAACACCAAATTTTCAACTGTCCCAAATTGAAATGGTTTGCAGACGAAATTTTCAAAATGTGATGAAATTGTAAAAATAGCCTTCTGATAGGTCAGAAAACATTGTGGGAAAAGGAGAAATTTCTCATTAAGAGCAATTCTACCTTTTCCCACATTGTTTTTCAAAGTTGTTTGCAACAAACTGGTTAAATGTCGTTATTCTTCGGAACCAACTAAAGCAAGAATTTTCCACAATGTTTCTTAATTTGATTCAGTAAACCAAGTGAAGCAAGCATTTTCTAATTACTGTTAAATAACTATTTAAGTTGAGTTATTCCCTGAATGCATCTAAATCTGTCTTATGGAAATTTGTGAATGATTCAGATTAAAAGCTTTAGCAAACAATTGTTAACCCTTTACCAAACAATAACAACATTTTATCACTTTATTGCAGACGACCCTGGAAAACACTGTGGGAAAAGGAGAAATTGTTTGTAACAAGCAATTTCTCATTTTCCCACAATGTTTTCTAATCTTTTAGATGAATACTTTCTAATTTTATCACATTTTGAAATGATGTTTGCTCTTTCAATTTGGGACTGTAAAAAATTTGGCGTTTGGTAAAGGGTTAAATATTTAGACAGCAAAAAGACAAAATATTATATTCCTGTATGATGTTGCCATGGGTTTAAATAACCAAATACCATGAAAAGAAATGTTTCCATACTTTTATTATCTGGAGTTGTTTACATTTTGAAGAACTCACAGCTAACTTAAGGATTGCAGATGGTTTAACCTGTCTTGAGCTCCCGTTATATGCAGTTTAGGGAGGGGTCTTCTGTCATTCATAATAAGTCAGGCCTCAAAAAAAATTGTTAAGTTAATTATCTTTTCCAGTGAAGGACTGTTATAAAAGGGCGAAAGAAACCTTTTTTCTGGTGGAATTATCTAACTAGCTTATTAATTCCAAACATTTGTAAAGGACTATTTTATGTGTACAATACAGCCAATTTATTTAATTAAGATATGGAAAATGTTGATAAACCCATGATATCTATCTCTCATAGGAAGGACTGTTATAAGTGTATAACCGAGACTTTAGGATACCTGATGACAGCCAGTGTTCCCCAGGGTGCGGCCATTATCCCCACCTCCCAGGGGCCCCCCACAGCCCCTGACTCGAGTCGAATGTCTGTAGAAGATGCAGAACTTTATGTAAGTCCATTCTAGCATGTAATGGAAATTCGTTCTTTTATTTTGGATATTAACCCTCATAGTGCCGGAGCTTTTTTGGGCAAAACCAATTCTTTAATGTTTCTCCTCAGATTGACTAATGGTGTATAAATGAAGGGAACAGTTGATTGTTTTAAAAAAGATAAATAAAATAAACAGGTTTTTGTCGCCATGACCAGTCTTTCATAAATTAGAAATTGGTCATAAGGCACTGTAACAAAGTAAAAAATTGCTTGTTTTTTTTTAAATTTCCTTTTCTTTGTTACAATTTCTTAAGTTGTCTGCTGCAAATAGTATAGATGGGAGAAATAATTAGGTTCATTTTTTAGAGACATTTATAGCTTTTCTTTCATAGCTAAAAGACTGTTTTTAGATGTTTCCATACTTGACAGTTAAGAGAAGAGTTCAAGAAGTTACGTAGTGAATTATGTTGCTTATCCCAAAGTCTGCATATGGCATTTGTTTGTTTTTCAGAAAGAAGAAGTGTTCCGACTGGCTCTAAAATCTGACGATGAATTATTCCATGTGTCACTGTATGACTGGATGTTCAGCATGAATCTAACAGAAAAGCTGCTCACTGTAAGTATTGACCCATTAACCCTTTACCAAACACAGAATTTTCCACTGTCCCAAATTGAAAGAGTTTACAGAAGACATTTCAAAGTGTGATGAAATTGAAAAATAATCTTCTGATATGGCAGAAACTATTGTGGGAAAAGGAAAAGTTGCTCGTTAAGAGCAATTTCTCCTTTTCCCACAATGTTTTCCAGAGTCGTCTGCAACAAAGTGGTTAAATGTCGATATTGTTTGGTAATGGGTTAACCTCATACTGAATCTTAAGGGTGGTCGAATTTGAAAGCAACAGCAGACGACATTTTACCTATTCTCGCTTACAAGATACATGTATGTATAAGATAATTTTGATAGCAAATTGGATAGGGGGCCTGTGTGGCCTAGTGGTTAGAGAACAGAACTTGGAATCACATTGACCCTTTTTCCAATTGGTTGAAATTCCGTCGACAAAATTGGTTGTGTTTTCATGAGAGGCAATCTTTCGACAGAATGCCAAGGGTACAACCGGGATTGATCAGTCTTTTTGGGCAATTGAGTATGGTGTCTGCCTCCATCATTAAGAGTTGCGCACAGCAACATAACTGAAGTATTGTTGAGGCAATCATTGCCAATGTAAAACCCATATAAATAGATAAACACATAGGGTAGAAATCAAGGTGAAAAAAAGGAAAGATTGCTCAAGGGTGATAGTCTGTTTGTCACAGTATTCACATAAATCCTGGAAACATTCTTTTGCATAATTTAGAATTACTTCAAGCCTTGTTCTTTCAATTTGGACCTTTTGAAATATTTCGTGTAAACCACATTACCAAACAACTGTTTGATGTTCCAAAATAAAAAGAGACTGCAGATAACTATTTAAATTGTAATAGCATTTGGATCCTTCTGTGTATGGGTAACTCACTGAAACAGTTTTTGAAGTCGTGTGCAGCAGACGAATTCAGCCAGTCACCAATATAGGTATTTTTGAGTGATCCAGATTCAAAGCAGAATCAGACAGCAAAAAAAAAAAACATGAAAAAAAATATGTTTCGTTTTATTATTGGATGGAAACCATTGTAGAAAAGGATTTTTTCACACTTGTTTCTAATTTCTTATTTGTCAAGGTGAGTTGTTATATAGTTTATGTTTAAATCCAGGCTTTTAAGAGATGTCTGAATGATATCACTTACCAATACATATATAAACACTGGGGTCATAATATGGGACATATTTCCCATGCATATGTTGTGAATTCTTAGATTAATTTTAATCTGTAGGTACTAAAACAGTTGTTTTGGCGAGATATTTTTAGTGTTACAAAAAAGAAAAGGGAAATTCACATAACCAAGGGAATTTTAGCCATCACCCAGAAGATAATGCTTTATTGAATAGTCACTGAAAAACTGTACTAAGGAAATCTAAATTTCAAACATTGAATTATCCAGTATTTATTACTAAAAATGTGTACAAAAGAAATCTAAATTTCCAACATTGAATTATCTAGTATTTATTACTAAAAATCTGTGCAAAAGTAATTTTGATTCCACAACATTGCATAATCCAGGTCCAGTCCCCATTCCTTGAGCCGTATCTAAAGAGACGTTCCTATTACCAGTCTGGTGACATCAGTGCTCTAGACCTGCTGTGGAAGTACTATGAGAAAACAGAAAACTACCCCGCTGCTGCCAGAATTCTATCTAGACTTGCAGAACGACATGGGTAAGTTGGGAAATCTATTTATAGTTCTTTAGATGTATGATTTATCGATGGTATCACTCTTTGAATTATAACATATGAATGTTTAGATTCGGATGACACATGATGCAATACTATTTTTGTTGTCAGTATGATCATCTAAGAGATCTGGTTTTGTATAATGATGAAAGCCTGTTGTTTAACCTGTTTACTTTTGATTTATTTTGTTGTCCAAATTGAAAGCAAAAGTAGATGACTTTGAAAGATTGAGAAATTTCATCTTTTTATTTTGTATTTGGAAAAAAATGCTTGTGAAAATAAAAATCTAAATAGGAAAACAATAATGTTTGAGGTATTCCTTACTTTTTGCCACAAAGCTTTTTTATTATGTTGCTTCATGTTCAACAAATTTAGTCAATGAGAAGACATCCTTTATGGACTGTATGGGCTAGTAGTTTGACTTAGACAACATACAAATTGTTCATTCAGTATCATTACCAGTTGTTATTTCTCAATGTTTGAATAATGATAATTTCTTTTAATCATTGGAGAGATGGTTGTTTTACAAACTTTTCAAACTAGTTGGTTTTTGTATGCTAACAATAAAAAATGTTTTTACTCATTACTTTTCAGTTCAAACTTATTCATTTTACATCGATTGTGAAACAAGTTCTTACAACTTAGATTAATCACTCTTGATTCTGCTTCCTGGAAACATAACCAGGACTTGCGCCAAATGTGGATTATTGAAAGGTTGCAAGGCAGATCCTGCTATTCGTGGGATTCAAACCCATGCCCCTCATTTCCTGAAGCAGACACTCTACCCTTGGACCACTGTCCTCCACACTCATTACTTTTATCTTGTCTTATCCAGGGCAGACATTGATCTTCAAAGAAGGATAGTTTACCTGTCATGTGCAATAATGTGTGCCAAGAGTGCCACATCGAGATCTAGTTCAGCAGCGGAGGGGGAGTTTCTACATGAATTGGAGGAAAAAATGGAGGTAAGGAAGAATTCACATTTTAAATGATTTGCTTAATTCTACACAAGTTGAATTAACAAATGCTGGAATATAAGGATATTCAGCATATAGAAATTTGTAAACTTTGTTAGGAAAAGAGGAACTAATTTAGCAATATTTCCTTTTCCAACAATGTTTTACTATTTTTCCAGAGCCTTTTTCTATAACTACTTGCTAAGTCTTTCAAATATCAACTTTAATCCCTTGCTTCAAGTGCATTAGTCTAGAAACCAATGCAACAAAAGAATGGATTGCACCTAGTAAGCTATAGAATTATTACCATTGATAGAGATGCACTTCAACTTACTTTACCAAATGCTGGATTTTGTTCCTAGTCCTACCAAAGGTCAATTATTTTCAGATTGTCTGCCCTATGGAAAGAAGGTTGCAGGTTTTTTTTTAGCTTGGCTTATCACCAAATATAATGATAATAATGACTTCCCTTCATGATACTCTCTGTAATGTGAAGAGCACCAACTGTATGTGCGTGATAGATATAAGGGTCCTGTGTGGTTAAGGCGTAAAACTTGTAACACAGGGGTCCCGGGTTCAATCCTCATCAACAGCATTGGGCAAGACTGTCTAGTACTAATGAAATCCAGGAAAGCTGTAAATTAACTGAAAAAGTGTTAACATGGTGGTAAACCCCATAGAAATAGCATGTGCTATTAGTTTAAATCGAAGAGTTATTATGATATAACTGAAAATATGTTGACATTAAAACAACAAGAAAATCTTTTTCAGGTGGCCCGACTACAGAAGAACGTACTGCAGGCTCTATCCCAGGAGGCCCGGGGAAGACCCGATGTTCAAGAAGCTGTAGCAAGATTGGAGTCTGATCTGGTTGATATTACCATGGTAAGGCATTTCTGTTTCTCGCCTTGCTGCTGGGACCATGGAAGAACCTGTCACTTTTCCACTTGTGGGTTTTTATGACTGGTCTTGATTGACACCAATGACAGCAAAGATCAGTGACAGAAATACATATGCTTGTCGAAATTGTGGTTTGCGCTATTTAAACGATGGCTTCAAATGTTTTCATACATTCAGGATTTTCCTTAAGAGGCGGCTGCAGGCTGATTCGATCCTTTCCTGGCCGGCTCAAATTTGCCAAATGGTAAAAATAAATCATTGTTACATGAAAAAAGGTTAAATTCTTTTTCGGCCTACTGGTCCCCCAGTCTCCTAAACATTTCTACTGTCCTTCTACTCCAATCGTTAAGAAAAACCCTGACATTCAATCTTGTGTAAAGTGACAAGTATGTATTATTACAGACAGCAAAATGCCAGTATATAGATTACTTCTGTTTAAGAACTGTATATGGGTTCTAGTGGTTAAGGTGGCGGTTTTCAAACTCGAGGGTCCAAGGTTAGAGCTCAATCATTATATCTGGTTTTATGGGAATGGCAAGACACTTAAAAGCCCGAGGTTAGTTCTGGTGAATCTAGGAAAGCTGTAGTATAAGAGTAAAATGTTGACACAGTGTTAAACCCCATATAAAAGAACTGTATATGCATTGCTCTAAATGGTGCTTATCACAAATTTGTCTGTGTTAAAGCAATAAAGCAATAAAGCAAGTGTAATGGATCATTAAGCATATAGATATTGCTTAAATTGTTCATGACCTATTTCTCCATTAATAGCATGCATTTTATTTTCACTGTTAAATGGCCCTATATTTCAATTGCTAACCATATTTGTGCCCTATGTTTCCAGTGCTAGCCTTATTTGTGCCCTATATTTCCAGTGCTATCAATATCTGTGCCCTACATTTCCAATGCTAATAATATATGTGCCCTATATTTCCATTGCTAACAATATTCGTGCCCCCTGTATTCCCAATGCTCCCATTTGTTGTGTTATATATGTCTATTGCTAACAATATCCATGCCCTATATTTTCAATGCTCCCATTATTTGTGTTCAATATTTCCATTGCTAACAATAGTTCTACCCTATATTTACAGCTGTATGAGGACTTTGCCGACAGATTTGACCTATCTGAGTGTAAACTGGCTATCGTCCACTGTGCTGGACTGTTTGATGGAGCTCTTATTGAGAACCTATGGCAGAGTATCATTGATAAAGGTAACCTTGATAACTCTTTCTCTCATATGTACAGTCTTACATGCCTTTAAGTCCCATAACCCCTCTCCATGTGGGTTCAAATAACGGTGACAGCATTTGGATTTTCATGAGAGGTAGTCTCCTGACTGACTTACGGAATGCAGATGGTTCTACCCGGTTTGACCAGGTCTAATATGGAGTTGAGTCATGGGTCTTCCTCAATCATTAAGAGATGGGCATCGATACATAACTGAAATGATGTTGATGTGATGTAAAACCCATACAAATATAAACATGCTTGTGCCAGATTACATTATAAACAAGTTTGTTTGGCCCATCCCCATATGGGAGGTTGTGGCTCTTGGAATTCAAAATCAACGATAGATTATGAAGTGCTTTAAATGACAATTATCTTTTGGTCATTGTGAGAACCAGATGAATTGCTCATTTTGAGCAGTTTGCCCTTTTGCCTCCGTTTCTTCTCTTTCAGCTGCGTTAAGGTGAGATGTTATGGAGTGGGAAGTTAAACTTGCTTCATTTAAACATTTTGTTGGCTGAAAATTGTTCAATTTAATATGATTTTTGCCTTGTCTGACAGTACTTGAAGATCATTTTGTAAATTAATTAGTTCACAATGCCTTATCTATTGATTGAGGAAAACTCAAAATATCCCCCTATGATTATCAAATACTGTCTTCATCTAAATTGAAAGAATCTGCATACAATAAGTGTATTCGAAATGAAATATGATGAATATTTATCTGAATTGATGAATTATTTTTTGAAAAAAGTTATTCTAGTTATAAACTAAACAAAACTTATTTCAGAAATTGAAAACAACCGTTCAAGTGCCCCATCAGTAAAGGAGAAGAATATCAGCAACAAGCTGTGTGTGATCGGCAAAACTTACATCAAAGCTGAGAGATATTTTCCATGTGGTAAGAAAGTGAAGTGCATTGAGCACAAAATTTGCTTTATTTTGTATTAACCCGTTACCAAACAATGACGACAATTGACTACTTTGTTGCAGATGACTCTGGAAAACATTGTGGGAAACGGAGAAATTGCTCTTAACGAGCAATTTCTCATTTGTCACAATGTTTTCTGACCTATCAGAAAGTTACTTTTCAATTTCATCACATTCTAAATTGACGTCTGCAAACTCTTTCAATTTGAAACAGTAGAAAGTTTGGCGTTAGGTAAAGGGTTAACCAATGGATATGGGAATTTTTTGATGGATCCAAATTAAAGGCAACTTCAGACCTCTCAAAATAACAAACAAAAAGGATTGCCTTTATGGTCTTTTGTAGATACCAATCTGACAAGTGATAAACTGCAGACTTTGAGCAGTTCATCTTTTTGACCCAATAGTTTCCAATATTTCAAAATTATTATATTTCTGATATTTTTGTAGAAACCACTGTGAGACAAGGAAAAGTTGCTTCTTTTAATCATTTTCTTCCTTTGTCACATTTGTTTCTTGAGTCATCTACTGCAGGAGTTTTCATGAGAGGCAGTCTCCCGACTGACTTACGGAATGCCGATAGTTCTACCCGCCTTGACCAGCCCTTATGGGCAGTTGAGTATGGGGTCTTCCTCCATCATTAACAGTCGGGCATCGCTACATAACTAAGATAATGTTGATGTGATGTAAAAACCCATGTAAAAACACAACTGTAGGAGTGTTAGATTTGTGTATACGATGAAAGAGTTAACAAGACCACTATGCTAGCTTATTGATTCAAATTGGTTTTTTTTTAGATAAGATTCATCTTAATAGATTTTTTATTCAATATTAATTAAAATCATACCTCCAGCTGGATTTTCTTTTCTTGCCAGTCCAAACCAAGGCTTTGAAAACTTTACTTTAAAAGAATAACAGGTGACAGTTTCCAATTAAAAAGCAATATCTTCGTTCATACTGATGAGTTTGTTTGTGTTAAAATGACTGTGTAGTAGTGGTTGATAATAGAAATTTAAAGTATAGTAAATGCTACCCATATTTGTACCTATTTCTCTCCTTATTTCCCATGTTTGCCATTTGATTTTCTCTAAGGGGTCCTGCATGGCCAATTCGTAAAGTAGGTGGACTTAGAACTCAGGGGTTCCGGGTTTAAGCCCCACAGACACCTCTGGTTTCACGGGAGTGATCTTTGGCAAGTCACTTCGGAGCCCTAGCCTATTACTGATGGATCCAGGAAAGCCGTTACATAACTGAAAAATTGTTGATATGACATTAAACACCATACAAACAAAATCGTTTTCTGTTTTCATGTAATTTTCAATTCATCCAATAAATTCCTTTTTTGTTATAGCCTTCATAGTAAAATATTTAGAACAGCGTGGCTGTGAGATTGGACTGTCAGCCGGATGGGTTCATCAGCTGATGTTGAGTATTGGTGTTCCAGCTCTTAGACTACTTGAGTTGTATGATCGCATGTTCAAATCAAGGGTAGGTAGCAAACTACTGGCATTGGTATAGTGACTTGTTTATTAAGGTTATTTTATTTTTGTTTACAATTAATTCTCACAAACTGATAGTTTTTAAACAGAAGTTGAAATAGAATTTGTAGAATAAGCTGGTTTGATAGAAATTACTGTTTGGGAAAGAGGTGAATTAAACTCTTCTTTTCAAAAAGTTATTTTAAAAAAATCTAGAGAACACATGTGAAGTTCTTTGATTACTTGGTTGAGGTGATTGATTAATATGGCTTATTAGCTAAAAGTTTCTATTAACAGCATATAGTATATGTTGAAAGTTAGAACCTCGGACAGCTTTGCCAACCTAAATGAGGCATTATGCAATTACCAAATTTTATATTTAACCCTTTACAAAATGCAAAATTTTCAACTGTCCCAAATTGAAAGAGTTTGCAGACGACATTTCATAATGTGATGAAATTGAAAAAATAATCTCCTGAAAGGGCAGAAAACATTGTGGGAAAACGAGGAATCTCCTTTTTCCACAATATTTTCCAGAGTTGTCTGCAAAAAACTAGTCAAATGTGTTTATTGTTTGGTAATGAGTTAAGAAGTTTTGTGTATGGACCAACTCTTTTTTAATCATGTTTTCCCATTTTCAGGATCCTTACTGGATATCGATGAACCGACCTCTACACCTGCTGCACGCAATTCATTCCCTTCTAAACCGGCTCCTAGATGACATTTCACTGATACCTATGTATGAGAGGTAAATAAAACATTTTTTTTAGGAAATTCATACATACTTAGTTTGAATTTATTCGTTTTCTTCATGGACTGTGAAGCAAATTCTTACTTTATCCTGTCACCAGTGCAAATTAAGGACCGATAACAGGGTGCCGTATAATATTTGTGAAATCTGGTACTTATCATATAACATGCAATCACATGATGAATCATGATGTCATTTGTGATGTCATGGTGTATGATGTCATGTATACGTCGTTCTCTACTTGTTGACTAGCTTAATATTCATTTTCAATTTTGTTTCTTTTTATTTTTATTAGTGTTTGTTTATTTAAATCTGTATAGGTAACGGGATGAATAGAATATATAGTTGGTGTCTTTGAATATGAACTGTTATATCGTGCTTGACTTCGGGTTATTATCCATTTCGCCTTTGGCTCACCGGATGATATTCGTAGGCCTTGCCCGATAAAATGTCTGATTAAAAATAACCCATTTTATTCTCTATAGCTATACACATATACTTTATTCACAAGATCGACCCTGCTTCTCTCATGGTTTGAACCCAGGACCACTGTAGTGGTTTTGAAGCAGACAGTCATGCTAAATTACTAAACTTGTCAATTGACCAGAATAAGCTAGTTGTTGAAGCGGATATACTACTGCCACACCAATGTTCTCCCTATGTTTGGCTGTTGTTGTTTTTGATATGTAAATGTTTTATATGTGCCAAACTTTATCCTTTACCAATTTATACTGCTTCAACCTTCATGGTGCTGGAACCGACTTCATGCTTATGCAAACAGGTTTGATCCAGGCCAGCTGTCAAGTAAATTGGCAGCTGGCCTGTGATCTAACCTGTTTGCTTCACTCTGGGTATCTTTCCTCAACAAAACTAAGCAGATATTTATGATTTTGGAAAGCAGATGAGACAAAAATCTATTTTTAGAAAATTACCCAGTATTCTAAGGGTTAGAAAGAAATGTATAACCTTCACTTTATTTTGCAGACGGCAGTTCAACACAATGGGGCTTGACTATATAACCTGTTATCTGGTAGAGCTGCAGTCCATCGGCAGTGTTAGTGATGCTAATGTACGAGTACTCATGGCAAATTTTAAGTCACTGAAAGCTAGATTAGAGAGACTTTGAATCGAAAAGTATGGATTAATTGGAAATATAGTAAATGTTTTAAAACCCTGGTCAGGGGTGGCAAAATCAGTTTTCTGTATTGCCCAGCTTGTTCAAAAGTCTTAACAGACACGTGAATTTTTACTCATACTTATTATTTCACCATTATACAGACAAGTGCAAAACATAGATTGGCATTTACGGACAAGTTAAAGTTGAACGGATATTTTTTAATCATTCGCAGCAGATGGATAGTTGTACATAGTCAAGTAATCACAATTAGGTTGGAAAAGTATTTTTACTCAATGTAAGAATTTTGTCTCGCGTGATGTCAAAATTTACAGTTGCCTTTTGATGAATTTAGAAAATTATGCAAAAATCATATCTTTTCAGACCATTTTAAGATTCAGATATTTTTCATAGCTTTTTGAGATGTAATTAGTTTTATAACAGATCCACAGATCGTCATCACAGTCTGTCATATTTGTAAAGTGAGAAATAAAGGATACTTAGAGGTTCATTGTACTTTATCTTACATACTCATCACAGAAGATTTAAAGTTATTGTAAGAAAGGAAGAATTAGCTCCAATAAGAACAGAGATTTTACCCATTCTATATCGCAAGTATTTTTCAATCTACAGGATAACTTTCACTTTGGCTGTTCCAAAAGGTTTTATTTTGGAACTATTAACATTTATGGCTAATCACTTTTTAGGGGTTTCTTTTTAAAAAAATATTCAGCCATAGTTAACTTTTGTATGTATATGTTGTGTAAAAGGCAAAGAAAATTAACACTGAGCTTAAATGTTAGGAACATTTATCAAAGATGAATAATTCATTTTGTCCATTTCAAATCTCGCTGAACATGTACTTATCTCTTCCTACTTCTTGCTAGCAGATGGTATGTGAAAGCATTGATCCAAGTATCTTAAATTGCTACAGATGTTATAAAACCAAGGGTCAAACAACACTGATTTCCAGTGGTATGAAGTTAATGAAAAATGAACTATTGTCAAGAACAAGAGAAAAAATAACATTTAACATATTTTCATGGATCAGCCTTCACAGAAAGGATTTTGCATACACAACAAAAGCCTAGTTAATGTAAACCTTTCTCGTGTTCATGTGAAGGTCCTATATTAGTCTTGCCCTGTGACTGCCTGTTCATGTGAAGGTCCTATATTAGTCTTGCCCTGTGACTGCAGTAAATCCTTCACAATGTTCTTGTTTTGTGTCCTTGATATATGGTAGAGGTGAGTTTCTATGTCTTATTTTTACACAAATAATACCTCGGACAAGACTCGGCAAAGCCTTACTGTACAGCCTTGGGTAGTATTGGTGAAATGAAGGAAAGCCGTAGCATTGGGAAGACACTGCAGAGAAATAGCATAGTATAGGTGAACTCTAGGAAAGCTTTAATATAACTGAAATATTGTTGGGGTGGCATTAACTTCCAAACAAACAAAGGCTGACCTATGTTTACCCCTTATAGTGCTGGAACCTACTTTATCCTTATGTAAACAGGCTGGATCCAAGACAGCCACCTAGTAAATTGGCGGCTGGCTTGTGATCTAACCTATTTGCTGCCTAAAGTACCTTTCTTCAACAAAATTAAGCAGATATTAAAGGTTTTGGAAAGCAGACGACAAAAATCTATTTTTAGAAAATTACACAGCATTCGAATGGTTGTGAAACATGTTCAACGCAGTCCTTTTAATGCTGTTTCTGGGTCACATTTTGTCAAATCTGATCAGGGGAACCAGCAATTTAACGCCTGCTTGTACTTTGTCTCTTTAATTAGTCCCTTGATGAATGGAAGTGTCTAACTTACCAAGTCCACATTGACTGCATTTGTTGTACCAGGTTTAAAAATGTTCACGAATGTTAAAAGGTATAATGTGATGCAGTATTTATATATGAAATTTGTTCAATTATGTTCTTGTAAATATCATTCTGATAAAATTAATCATTTTCAACAATAAAAACTTCTTCACTTATATTTGTGGTTGGGGAGACCATTTGTTTGTTGTAGTCCCTATAGAAGCATAAAGGTCAAACATACTCTTATTATTTTTTCAACAAGTCTGTTCTGAATTTGGTTTTTGAGATTGCACATGAACACACATGGACCATTGGTATGTGTTATACACTTATGTTTTGTTTTACACGTCGTCAGTAGCTTTACAGTTATGATGCAAGCGTAAGGCTAGAAAATGTGCCTTACCCATGGACAGGTCACATTTATACGTTGTCAACTGTGGCAATATTTAGACACTCTCCAATTGATACCGACGCATTTTGGAATGTGTGACTGGTCTTATGTATACGGGTTTTACATCGCGTCAATATTAGTTCAGTTATATTGCGATGTCCGACTCTTAATGATGAAGACCCCACACTCAAACTGCCCCTACGGACTTGTCAAGCCAGGTAGAACCATTGGCATTCCGTGAGTCAGTTGGGAGGCATGACAATCCATATCCCTCACCAGCATTTGATCCCATGTGATTTCAAGTGTGGCTGATCTTAATCCTTCACAAACTATTTGGCCATTTACGTGTTAATTATTGCCCCCTGCTCCTTTTTATATTTTCTAACTATACTGTTACATTCCTCGTTATATGCTCATTTATTGCGGATTGAATGTGACACTTTTTCTAAGTTCATAGCTTGGTTCTAAAAGATTTGCAGTGTTATTTGCGTGCAAAGCAGTTCATTTTCTTCATAATTTAGATATCAAAACGTCATATCCTTTTTCCAATTATTTGAAACTCCATCATTCCACTGTTTTGCACCCATACCCCTCGTTCTTTCATGTTAGTTTTCGTGAAGCAGTCAAAGGCATGGGAATGGTGTGCATTATTATTAAAGAAGCACCCAGAATCTAAATAGTTGCGATTTTCATTGCGATATGTCTGAAATATTGTCCAAAAGAGAACCGGAAACGGACTAGATATTCAAGAAGTTCCGGTGACGTCATACCTGAACGCTGAGTTCAGTGAGTTGTAATGTCTGCGTCATGAGCTTCATCATGCCTGCAAAATCATCTAATGCGGTAGTTTTGTTATTTCAATCTATTCAAAACGAAAAAGTTAATTTCAACTTCCTGATAAAAAAAAAATACACTGGAAAAAATAATCACATGCCACACTTCCCATCTGATGACTTGCAAGGCTAGCCATGTCATGCTACCAATCTCTTGACATACCATGCTAGCCATGTTACGCTTCCCATCTTTTGACATGCCACGCTAGTCATATTACGCTATCCATCTTTTGACATGTCACGCCCACGCTAGCCATGCCATACTGCCCATCTTTTGACATGCCACGCTAGCTATGCCAAGCTACCCATTTTTTGACATGCCACGCTAGCCATGCCAAGCTACCCATATTCTGACATGCCACGCTAGTCATGCCACGCTATCCATCTTTTAACATGTCACGCTAGACATGCCACGTTTCCCATCTTTAAACATGCCACGCCAGCCATATCACGCTACCCATCTTTTAGCAAGTCACGCTAGCTTTGCCACGATTCCCATCTTTTGACATATCACGCTAGCTTTGCCACGCTTCCCATCTTTTGACATATCACGCTAGCTTTGCCACGCTTCCCATCTTTTGACATATCACGCTAGCTTTGCCACGCTCCCATCTTTTGACATATCACGCTAGCTTTGCCACGCTTCCCATCTTTTGACATATCACGCTAGACATGCTATGCTAACCATCTTCTGACATGTCATGCTAGACCTACCACGCTACCCACCTTTTGACATGTCACGCTAGCCTTCTCTCGACATGTCCATGACTGCCTCTTTCTTATTCTCAGTGAAACTCGAACTCACAACCCTCGCTGCTTGAGAACATTGCTCTTACTACTGAGCTATGAAGGCAGATGTTAATGTCCTCGTTGATTTAGGTACGGGAACTAATACAAAATTAAAAAATGATTAATATATGTTTTGAAGAAAAATATCACATTCACCAGTGAGAATCGAACCCACAACCGTCGCCTTGATAACGCATTACTATAACCACTGAGGTATAGAGGCAGATTTTGAATTCCTCGTTGGATTACGTATAAAAATAGAATAGATTGAAAATTAAGTAAACGCCCAGAACAAAAATTCATTTTCCGTCAGCGAGAAGCGAACCCACGACCCCTGCCTTGATAACGCATTGCTCTAACCATTGAGCTATGAGGACAGGTGTTCAGTCGCTCGTTAATTTACCTTTTAGAAGTTAGTAGATTAAAAAACATAGAAATAATTAATTTTCAGAAGAAAATCATCTTTTCCCGCACTGGAAATCGATCTCGCCACCTCTGTTTAATAACACATTGCTTTAACCACAGAGCTATAGGGACAGACTTATTTAATCTCATTAATGCATGTATAAGACCTTCCGTCACAATCGATGTAAAAAAAAAAATAAGTTTAATCTTAAAACCTGAATACCACCACTTATCAGCAAACGACGTATTATGTCTAATTGCGCCAAGGGAGAGAAGAACGCATCACCCTTCGGGACTAACTCAGAGATTTGTGGTACGGGAATAATGAACGTTAAAGAAAACTATATCAACAATCAATGTCAATAAACCAAAGACCATTTCAATTTCTATACTTCTAAACCTGTGTAGGCCATTCAATATAAGTTTCGACCTAGACAAAATTGCAAAAGAACTTCTGAATGTTATGTGCGAAAGGTACACATTCATAATAACTACATGTATAAGGATATGAGAATCGGCATTTTCAAGTGTGTCAATATTCATTCACCATTCAGCCTTGATCCACGGAACACCTTTACGGTCATTTATATACGCTTATATTCACTTAGGATAGAGACTAAAGACCTGCTTTGTCATATGAACAGTAACTCGACTCAGATTAACATTGATTTTTGTCTAGTCCCACTTCAGCTTTTCAATACAACGTAGTTGTTGTTTACTCTTTTCATATTACAGTTTTCCAAGCAGAGTTGAATAAAGGAATTCCACTTATAGAGTAACACACAAATTACGGTGAAGCATGAGATATTCGATTTTGATATCGCAATATTATAAAAGGTTTCCCTTGGACCAATGCCGAATACTTACTTAATATTGACAAACTTGAAAATGATGATTCTTATATTTTTATAGTTATCAAGACTGTGTTTCTGCGAGTTAGTGTATCTTCACCACCCATGTGTTCGTGACCATGGTCGTTGACATGGTCCATGCAAATCAATCCGAACACAAGTGCCGATCACATGTAGCCATAAGACAGTTAGTGAAACTGGGAACCCGTTTCAATTGCTGGTGCTTTTTTGTTGAACTAATCAGGATAACCGGGGTACTGTTAGATAATAAAGAACAGTTGACGTACTGATATAGGCCTATCTTTATTATAGTTTTAAATAGCCCTCAGCTTAACCAAAGTTGATAACGTATATGGTACTGCGGGGCTATGAAATTAGGATACCATGGCATAAGATCTTCATTTTAAATGTCTTAGCTCTGTTGCTTAACGCACATTGGAAGAACCATGACGTGATTCTTTGTTTAAGTATCATGCTTTCTGTCAAATGTGAAACACTGTATCGAAGTTATTTCTACAAATTCTACAAACCTCCGCCAAACGAATGAACGTGGAGATAGCGTAGAAATAGCTCAGCATGTGACCGATATCTCGGCCTTTGCGTATACATTGTACTAGGCAGTAAGTGAGCCCGGATCCCTGGCTCCTGACATTGTTAAACCTTCCTACAAGTGTTTTCTTTTATGTGTGGACTGGTCAATCGTCTTGCCAAAAGACACTCCCACAAAAACCAGCGGCGTTGTGGTGGATCGGATAAGGGACCAACGAGTTACAAGTCCACTAACAAAACCAATGGGCAACGCATGACCCATTCGAAAGAGTTAAAATGATTTGTGTGTATGGTGTTTTTTTGTCGTATCATCAATTTTCCAGTTATGTGACGGCTTTCCTGGATCCACTAGCAATAGGCGAGGGCTCTTAACGAGCAATTTCCCCTTTTTCCCACAATGTTTTTTACCCTATTAGAAGATAGGTTTTCAATTTCATCACATTATGAAATGTCGTCTGCAAACACTTTCAGTTTAGGACAGTCAAGAATTTGGCGTTTAGTAAAGGGTTAATCGGTGTGAAAAGTAACAGGTTGTAGATGTCTACGCATCAAATTCGATAAAGTGAGTTTTATCATGACTGTCAGAAGCGTTCCTGGGTTGTTTTTCATTGTACACACGACACTTTTCTTACGATAACACGTGGGGAGGGTTCTGGTGGTCCTCCCGCATGGTTTTCATAAAATTCCTGTGGAACCATACGCATGTACGTACAGTGCGTATGGGCAGGCACGCCCCATGATTGCCTAGCTAAAACATTCGTTGTCTTTTTTTTGTCGTCTTCTAAAATACGGTAATCCTTTTGCCTGACCATTCCTTGACTTTTACTATTCTACTGAAGACGCCCGTTTATATCTTCATTGGAAAATAGGATTAAACTGCTGGGATGCCATTTTTTTTATAAAGAATAATATGTATCATACCAGACATTCTAAATAGAATAAATTCTATCATACCAGACGGACAGCTTTCAAATTCATTTGTTCTCTGTAGGCCCTCTCCACTTCAGAGCGGTCAGTAAATCACCGATAATGAAGTCTATAAATCAGTAGGAAAGCGTCATTAACATAAAATGAATTTGTCTATTTTAAAGCCAAAATGCTATGCTATGGCACTCATATATCTTGAACACATCTAGTCTCATTCGTAATTTAACCCTTATAATGCTGGATCATTTTCTAAAAGAAGTTTTTGGTGTGGTCTGCTTTCAAGAACCTTAAATATCTGCTTAATTTTGATGAGGAAAGATACGCAGAGTAGCAAACAGGTTAGATCACAGGCCTGGATCTAACCTGTTTGCATAAGCATGACGTCGGTTTCAGCACTATAAGGGTTAAAATCGACCCAATATAGGAGGAATATTGACTGGGCGGTGCGATATGTCAGTGACATACTTGGTACTAACATACTAGTTATTTTGGTACCTGCGACGTCTAAAAACCGATTGTGAAAAAAGACAGCAATTTCACTCTGCAGTAACTTTTGTCTTATAACGGTCTAGAATTGTTACATTCAGATGTGTTTAACTTCAATCAAACCAATCTTGCTTGTTACGTTAATCACATCAAGATGGAATTTCCAATAAATCTTTCAATGGTTTTACAACGATACACACAATGAAGACATGAAGAAACATTTTAGTGTTTAATGCTAAATCCAATACAATCAAATTATTACTTATATAAACCCAAAATTTAGTAAACTGGATGGTATAAATGCATTTCAGCGACTAGGAGTGCCCTGTGTCTGATACATCTAACTTCTAATATGTCCATCGTAGACTGCTTTAAATCTTCTATGCCATATTTACCCTTTTAAATACATGTACAGCAGACAACTTTATCATACCACTGTTACAAAATATATCTTATTATAGCTTAAACTGTGCTAGTTATACTCATTCCTATTAACCCTTAGAATGCTGGGTAATTTTCTACAAATAGACTTATTTGCCATCTGCTTTCCAAAAACCTTAAATATCTGCTTAATTTTGTTGAGGAAATATACTCAGGGTAGCAAACAGGTTAGATCACAGGCTTGCTGGCCTGGATCTAACCTGTTTGAATATGCATGAAGTTGGTTCAAGCACTATAAGGGTTAAGTATTGAAATCTTTTTACGGAAATCAAGTCAAGAAGAAACTATTACTTGAATCGTATATTCTCACCAAACTCAAGGAAGTTAAAATTTGACACACCTGTTTGATGTTGAATTTTCCAAAATATCCTGTAGTAAGAAAAGAGAGAAATAACTATGATAAATACTCAAATTCTTTTTTCTGTTTTCTTCAGAATATGTTAAAGAGCCCCTGCAACAGAGGGGTGAAAACAGCCAAAGTAAACAAGAGACGAATTTTCTTATCTGTTTAACTGCTACTTACAAAAAAGCCCATTATCTTATACAGTTATCTCCCCTTTCAGTAAAAAAAAAACATTACTGTACTGCAAAGTAGAAAAGGGAATTAATCCTGCGCAGTGTTTGACTAAGCACATTACCAAACAATAACGACATTTGACCACTTTGTTGCAGACGACTTTAGAAAACATTGTTGGAAAAGGTGAAATTGCCCTATCAGAAGATTATTGTCCAATTCCATCACATTTTGAAATGTCGTCTGCAAACCCTTTCAATATGGGTCAGTCGAAAATTTGACATTTGGTAAAGGTTTAAACCATTAGAAAAATGTAATCATTTGTTTCATAATTGTCCCCTGCTGTAGATTTGAATTTTGACAGTGTGCCAAAAATAAATAAAAAAATAGAATTGACCAAAGCATGGTTATAAAGGAAACATTGTTAAAATGTTGAAAAATTATTCTAAAGATGGTAGTAGGTGAACATTGAATGTTTGTAAATAAATGCATCCTAATAAAAAACAAAGAAAAATGTAAAAAGTGTGAGCTCAAATAACAATGTTAAAACAAAAAAAATGACACCCAAATAAACAAATAAGATGCATTTTCACTCTAACTTTACAAAAAGGGTTCATTGAAATACTAAAGTAAGTGGTTCTCATAAATTAGGTGAAGCACTCACTATGTATTGCATTGAACACTCAACATAACTAACTTTTCTTTATTGGGTTTTGAATTCACTTCAACAGTATTGCAGTAATTATTTTATGTATTTACTCTAACAAGATACTCTTTAACACCACAGGGGAATCTATGAAAGAGGACATCATGTTCAATAGTGATGGAAGTTGCTTGGATAGCTTCACTACCCATCAGAGCTTGGTCAAGTTTGACATAAAAGGCAAAAACAATACACGATTTTTCTGAAGAATGAGCACATTTTGAAACCTTATTGAAGATAATCTTGATTCGAAACTATGAAGAAAAAATGTCATAAAATTCAATGCATGAGTTGGTTTGGATAACTATGTCATATTGTATATAAAAGTCAGTATTCAATAAAATGAGAAAACAAAATCAACATTTTTAATTTTATCATACATAATCTATGAAGAAAGAATCTCATAATATATTGCTGAACTGGATATTTCAAATTCTAACCTATTACTTTGAAAACAAGCATCTAACACCCACACTCCATCATTATACTTCACTTAGTCACATCAACTGCAGAATTTATTCAAAACTAAAAAAGATAAATTGGTCCTAATGAGCAACATGCCCTTTTGTAACAAGTCCTTCTACCCAATATCTAAAAGAAACTATTACTTTATGGTATGCTATTTTCATGGTTCAATGCAATATTATAGTTTATCCTGTCACTAGTGCCAATTTGGGACTGATAACTAGGTACCGTATAACATTTGTGATATCCGGCACTAACCATGTAACACATGCACGTGGACGAATCATGACATCTTACGAACGAAATGACGTCATATTTACATAATTCTCTAGTTTTTTTGTTTTTTTTCGTGTTTTATTATTACATCTTGTTTGTTTGAAATACATAAAGGTAACAGGATAAATAGAATAGAAAGTTGGTGTCTTTGAATGGGAAAAGTTATCGGGCTCGGCCTCGGAATATTATCCGTTTCGCCTTCGGCTCACCGGATAATATTCCTAAGCCTTGCCCTATAACATTTCCGATTCACGACACCAACCTTCTATTCTCTATATCTGATTCACATATATGTGAAGCACTTACTATAGTATTGCACTGAACCAGCTTTCTTTGCAATAAACCCTCAAAACCTATTAATGTCTGTTGTTGCTTTCAATTTGGAGTGGTTCAAATTCACCTTGCTCATAAGGAGATTCTCTTTTTACAATTATAATTTATAGTGTCTGCTAAAAGCCATTCCAATTTGTACATACATGTATAAGGAAATGGGTTAAATATTGTTTCAATAAACCCAATTTGTCCCTCTGCTACAATATCTGCTCAGTTTTCAAATAGTCAGCTACTAATGTTTTCAAATTGAACAAGTCACAGACGTTTCAAGTTTAGTAGCATGACATTAGGCCAGTAAAAAGGGACTTCCACATGGTTCAAATTCACATATGCATAGATTTATATATTTTATAGTCACAACACATATTAGTAAAACAACATTTAAATCCAACAAACTCCTCTGGTCCCCTTCCCCTCCCTAACTCGGATGATCCAAGCTGTAACTAAAGAATGAAATATCTACGTCTGGATCATTCAGACTATCCCCTCCCCAAACAAGTTACATTAACCCTCAAAATACTGGGTAATTAACTAAAAACAGATTTATGTGTCGTCTGGCATTCAAAACCTTAAATTTCTGCTTAATGTTGATGAGGAAAGATACCTAGAGTAGCAAACAGGTTAGATCACAGGCCAGCTGCCAATTTACAGGACCGGTTTAATGCTCTGTAAAACCCCATACAGGAAAACTACTTTCATCACAATGGCTTTTATAGAATATTATACAGAAAAAGTAATTTTTTGAAATCGATTATCTGCATTTGGTAACAATTTGAACCAGCCTAAGAGACCATAATGAGATAATAGGATGAGACCCAAGACATCAGTTTTCATTCACTTTTTTTTCATTTTCTAACATGTTTTCACATTTTATCATATCTGATAGAGGACAAATCATAAAAAAAACGTTTAACCACTTATCAAAAGATCTAGGGAATAAAGATGATTTATTTAAAATTATTGTGGGATGTTATTTACTTCCCAAACCATTCATTCTTTCCTGGAGAAGAAGAATGATCAAATTCCATTTCAATAGCTAGTCTGCAAAATCTCTGAACCCATCTTCCATATGGGGATTTATGACTCATCCAAATTGAAAGCAAAATCATATGACAAGAAATAACATGGAAAGGGCATTTTCTTTATAATATAGGGTAGAAACTGATGTGACAAACAGGAAAAATTGCTTGCTACGTACAATTGATTCCTTTTTTACATACCGTTTTTTTTTTATCTTCTAAGACAGTTGCATAAGAATCTTTCAATAAAAGACTAATCAAAGGAAGAGAACAACACTAAATATGGCCCTTCCTAATACCCGCTCCTCTTTTAACTCTTTCCCAAACGCCAAGTTTTCGACTGTCCCAAATTGAAAGAGTTTGCAGGCAACATTTCAAAATGTGATAAAATCTTCTGATCGGGCAGAAAACATTGTGGAAAAAGGAGAAATTGCTCCTTAAGAGCAATTTTTCCTTTCCCCATAATGTTTTCGAAAGTCGTCTGCAACAAAGTGGTCAAATGTCGTTATTGTTTTGGTAATGGGTTAATCAGGGAGGATAGGGGAAACAACGTTCAACTACAATCTACAAACATCTTTGGTAAAGCAAAGTTTTGATTAATACTGGATATGTTTAAGTACAACTTTTAAGTTAAACTCCTTTCTAACAAAACCCTTTTTACAGGCAACTTATAAACATATGAAAACATTATGTTAAAAAGAAAACCTGGTTGTTATGATTTGACTTCTGTCATAATCTATCAATCATTTTCTAATGGATACTTTCGACACTTTGATCCACTTTAATTGTGTCTGCGTTGTCTGCTGCCAATAATGCTTAACAGAGTATTGGTTACCTAATTTGATAATTCCAGCAGTTAGGTTATCAAATGATAAAATAAAAAAGCTTGCATCAAAAAATACAAAATATGGCTTAAACCTATTTCAAACAGAAAGCTTAAGCAGTAAAAACTGCATAACTTTCTTAATATTGTTTAAATTCTTGTGTTTATGAAGAAAACATTGCTCGATACAAACAATGGGGATTTTCTTCTATTGTCAGAGGCATTTAGTTAAGTATTCTGCTGCAAATGCATTAAAAAAAAATACGAATAAAGAAATCGTTCAGACAAAGTTTTATCTAAATAAACAAGAACAAAATCTTTCCATTCAAATAAGATAGTTATAAAGGTTTTATGCAGAAATATCTATCCTTCCGAGTTAAAAATTTTCTATTTAAGGGAAGTTGTTGACAGCGAAACATTTGTCTGCAACACTAAATAAATGCAAGTTTTCATAAATGCAAAATCTTATAAATAAATCTTAGTACAAAATCACATATGACATTGTTGACACACTCAAAAACTGCGTAAACAATCTTTTTTGTCTTCTTATTAATTTAATTAAACTATGAATAAAAGAGAAAGGAATGTTTCAAATAATAAACAATCAAAACCAACATAAACATCAAAATTAATTTTCTTTTCACCTTTTGGAATGTAAATCATGTTAGTGACTTAAAAGCATACAATTGAAAAAAGTACACCCTTACGTTAGAAATGCTTATCAAGATCTCAACATCTTTCATGTCCTCTCCATTAACCCTTTACAAAACATTAACTTTTTGACTGCCCCACATTTGGAAATGTCATCTGCAATCTCTTTCAATTTGGAGTTTGGTAAAGGGTTAACAAGACATTCCTGGAGTGTGTGTAAATGCTGCAAGCAAGATAGCAAAATTCAGTACAAAACAAAGGAGACATAACTTGGTAGCAAACTGAAATATATGAAAAAAAAACTTGGAGCAAAATAGCTCCTCCCACAGGGCTTGAATCAATGCATCACTCATATCGTAAACAGTATTATATACCATATAAGGTATACATGTTATATATATATATATGGATTTGGGAGTTATGCATTGATTCAAGCCCCTGTGACTCCTCCTGTACTTTCAAAACCATGTGATAATTATATGTAAAAATATCAAAAAAATTGTCAAAGTAAATCAGACAATAAATGCAAAGGGAATGTAATAGCATCATCACAACTTAAAAAAAAAGAATAAAATATCTATACATCACAAAAACATATTTTTTTACCAATATGCATTATGCAATCTGTTAAAAAATAATAACAGTTTCAACATTTGTTTGCTTGTTTAGGTTCAAATGATCGAAACAAGCCTAGAACTTAACCCTTAGAATGCTGGGTAATTATCTAAAAATAGATTTTTGTGTCGTCTGCTTTTAAATACCTTAAATATCAGCTTTAAATTTTGTTGAGGAAAGATACTCAAAGTAGCAAACAGGTAAGATCACAGGCCAGTCGCCAATTTACTTGGCGCCTGGCCTGGATTTTACCTGTTTGTATAAGCGTGAAGTTCGTTCCAGCACTATAAGGGTTAAGGTGAACCAAACTGCTTAACAAAAATGGAATAAATCAACACAAACCAAGGCTTCAATGCAAGACTATATCATGTTCTTCATTAACCCATTACCAAACAATCACGACATTTGACGACTTTGTTGCAGACGACTTTAGAAAACAATGTGGGAAAAGGAGTAATTGCTCGTAACGAGCAATTTCTCCTTTTCCCACAAGGTTTTCTGCTCTTTCTGAAGA
This sequence comes from Cerastoderma edule, assembly GCA_947846245.1. NCBI lineage: Eukaryota > Metazoa > Mollusca > Bivalvia > Cardiida > Cardiidae > Cerastoderma > Cerastoderma edule. The sequence goes on along the minus strand of OX401405.1, from coordinate 34,409,075 downwards.
ATATAGTTCAATTTCATCACAAATGTCGTCTGCAAACTCTTTCAATCTGGGACAGTCGAAAAATTGTTGTTTGGGAAAGGGTTAAAGAATGGGAAACAATTACTATAATCTTGCTCTGCACCCGTAAGATGATATGGTTACTCCCAGAAGCAATCAGTAGATGCAACCATTTCCAATAGATTTAAAAGTCCTATAACCCCAAATAAAGGATAAATTATCAAAATTGGGATAAAGGTTATTTCATTATATAACTAGTAATCAGGAAATAACAAAAGCCTTTCCTGATTTTCGTCGTAAACAGAGTAATTACATACCTACATGATATTTAAGTACATGTATATCACAGAGATGTGAATTTCTGATCTGATTTTTGTCATGAACAAAGTAATAACATACCTACATGATATTTAAGTATATCCCGAAGATGTGAATTTCTGACCGCAACAATTCAGACATATCTCTTTATTTGAATACAGATAACATCATTTATTAAACAGGGGTAGCTAAGAGAAAACTGCAAAACCTTCTTTGAATAGAAAGTACACAATTATTGCTTATCTTGAAATCGAATATATTTACTAGTTATCCAAAACATGATGAGCTCAATGAAAAATACCCGGCCTCCTTATATATATGAAAAAATCTGTACAAAATATACAAATTAAACATGATTAAAACATTTCTTAATGAACAGTGAGAGAAAAGGTATTAGTAACCAACACGCATGGCTACCAAAAATGTAGCTTTCTACCATAATAATAAATGTCGTCTAAAACAAGCCAGTATTCCCTACAGTCTTGGGGTTTCTTATTTCTTTAATTTTCAAGTTGCTTTCAACAACAGTCCAGTTTTATGGCAGTCTTAGCCCCTATACATGCTACTGGTATTCCATCTTCAGTAAAGTAAAATACCACAATCGTTTTTACCCTCTAAAGAATACTCATCACAACAAAAATTAGGGTTGCCATGGTTATATTTTTACCAATATGTCATCTTGACACACCTGATATAGGAGTAGCCTGATTCCTTCCTCTACTTATCAGCCATCAGAACTGTTTTGCTTTTTACCATTTATCCCTTTCCCAAACAATAACGACTTCTGACCACTTTGTTGCAGACGACTTTAGAAAACTTTGTGGGAAAAGGAGAAATTGCTCGTAACGAGCAATTTTTCCTTTTGCCACAATGTTTTTTGCCCTATCAGAAGAGTATTTTCCAATTTCATCACATTTTGAAATGTCTTCTGCAAACTCTTTCAATTTGGGACGGTTGAAAATTTGTTGTTTTGGAAAGGGTTAAACAAGAGTATACTGTAAGCAATGCAAATAAATGGATCCATAATAATCCTTGTCAAAAGACAAAAACCTTTTGTTGACCAATTATATCAATGAAATGTATAAAGGGTGAAAATATCAAAGATTAGTGTGTACTCAAAAACAAATTGACATCGATTCAAATTAATTGAGCTGAAGGATAAACCTTTTATAATAGTTTCTTGTGATCAATTGTCAGTTTTTCAAATCCACCATTTGTCGTAAGAATAAAGTGCGCTGTACTTTAATTCGCAAGTAGATGGATCCATTAGCAATCGAAACAGTAATTTTGTGACATAAGTTGGAAGCCAGAGATTCATTTTGCACTATATTCAAAAATGAAAAGTTGTTTTTACAATTTGACTTGTAACATGAAGGAGCAATTTTTCACATTTGATTTTCTTGTAGCTTTCGCTCTATATCATAAGGGAAAGATAACTCTTCCGTGCACTTTTTGTCATCTGCTGTCCCTTTCAATTTGGACCAGTTACAAGTTCATGAAAAGGGAAATCAAATTTTCAAGGTGCAAACTCAGGAGTATTGGATTAAGTGAATACTAATTTTGTACATGAAGTTGTCCTATAAGTATCATTTTTTTTTTAAACCTTTAACACGTCTGCAGAGAACCTGGCTTGTATACAGTATAGCAAGAGACCCATATAAAAGGTGTATAACTAGAAACTCAGACAACCCTACAACCTGATCAGGCATCAACCCTTAGAATGCTGGGTAATTTTCTAAAAAAAGATTTTTGTGTCGTCTGCTTTTCTTAAACCTTAAGTATCTGCTTAATTTTGATGAGGAAAGATACTCAAGAGTAGCCAACAGGTTAGATCACAGGTCAGCTGCCAATTTACTTGGCAGCTGGCCTGGATCTAACCTGTTTGCATAAGCATGAAGTTGGTTCCAGCACTTTTAGGGTTAACATCATTTAGAGCAGACAGCATAACACTTAACCCCCTTACTTCATGATACCTTATTTGTGCTACATCTGTAGCAGTTTCATTTAGAAACCACTGTGACAAAAGGATAAACTGCTCATGATGAGCAATTTATCCTGTTGCCATAGTCATTTTTACCAATTATTCCAAAGAATGATTTCTTTTTGTATTTCATAAAGGTCGTCCGCTTTTGCTTTCAATTTAGACAAGATACAAACTCCTATATGAGGAAATAATTATTGCAGCTTTAAGTAAAAAGAAGTTTGAGAAGCCAACAAAAAATATACAATTTTGAGTCTTAGTTATCTATCTTAAATGGATCTCTGCTTTTAGATCATAAAAAACTATTAAATGCATTCTTTATAACTGAACACTTTATATAATACTCATCAAACAGTGTTAATTTCAAAGGGTATCTAAATATTATTTACTACAGTAACTGCTTTTCACAGCCATATATCATAATACATGCTTCATGTAAGCAACCTACTCCAAATTGAAACTTTCAGACATGTCAGAGAACAATCAATTAGAAACTTGCTAAAAAAAGATTTATTAATCTATGATTTTGAAATCCTGTTGAAAAAAGCATCTTTAAACAGACAAGGTTTCATTTTTAAATTTGTTTTGATGTTTTTTTTTACAATGACATTTTATTTCCTATACATCTTTAATGGTCGCTTTCAAAATTATTTCGTTATATGTTTTTGTCAAAAGAAGCTTTAGAAACGAAATGCTTCTGAGATTTATAGAACAGATAAATAAAAGTTAATCTTCTACAAGAACCTTTTACAGTTCATGCCAACAACACAAGGAATGTTTAGTGGAACAATTAAATGCAAGAACATTCCAATTTTTATCAAGCAACACACCTTCTTCTCTCAATCCTCCCAAAGCAACTTCCCATCTCTCAGAAGTCACAACCTCTTGCCTTGAAGTAACTTTCTATACTCTTCAAAAATACAACCCCAAAGCCTTCCTTTCTCTCCAAAGTTCCTGACCATGCCCTTCCCAGCCACTCCCTCCCCTCTATTGAGCATTTTCCTTTCATATCCCAAACCAAGTCAATCCCATGTTACAATCCAAATTCACCCTAGTTGACTATTCAGCATCTTTCCTACAAACATCCAAACACACACCACACATATTCCCAATACAAACCATTTCCCTGTCTCCCTCAAGCTACTTCCCCTTCCTCTAACATATCGCCGTCCTCCCCGGATAGCTCCTCTTCATTCTCATCAATATTCATACTCTCTGTAGACCCCTCCTCCTCATGCATATTACTATCTTCAGACCCATTACCATTCACCTCCATTAGGACATCATCCGATAAATCACCGTCATTAATGTGACTAACTAGATGACTGATAAGCCTCTCCTTTCTTGCATATTCAGCTGGACATTTCTTACACTTGTAGGGTTTCTCTCCGCTGTGTGTGCGCTTGTGTCGTCGTAAATCACTGCTTGTCAGGAACCCCTTCTCACATATGTCACAAATGTATGGTCGTTCATTTCGATGGACTCTTAGATGTACCTGAAACATTTGATGGGCATGTATACACTGATTTTTCTAAATATTATAAAAATAAGGCTGACTAAGTATATTCTAAGTACTATTATTAAAAATAATCAAAGGCCTGAAAGGCCAGACTGCGTCGCAGTGGAATTGTATTCCTTAGTCTGAAGGACTGTTTGTGTTTGAATTTAAAAAAATATCTAGAAGATAAAATGCAGATAAACCATACAACTCTGTTGTATATCTTATTTATTAAAGAAAGAACAACTGTAAATATAAACAATGTGCAAATGCTTTTAAATGTATTCTATGAAAAACGTAATAAAAAATAAGTAAGAAATTAACTACAGTATTAAGTTTTTGTACGATGAGACATAACAAGAGACCCATGAAGTCCTGAAATACTGACTAAATTTTCATCGATATTGACAATCTGATAAAAGTTGGTAAAGATTTCAAGAACATAATTCAACTCTTTACGTCCATCCCCATCTCTTGCATGTGAATCAAAAATGAAAAAAAAATCCAAATGATAACAAATTGCTTTTGCATTTCCCTTGTAAACATATAAATATGCTGTACTGAAATTCTTCTTGACTGGCAGGCAATCCAACTCCTATAGCCATCTCAAGTTTAACAAGGGGGTAATTGTCTGTGTAATTCGGGTTCATTGCACCACTGTACGTTTTCTTTACTTTGCATACAAAATACTCACTAGACAAACAAATGTAGGGAGGCAAGTCATGTACTTCAAGAAATTCAACTGAATTGTTGTTATATTTTCTTATATCAATATACAAATCATCTCCTGCAATCAAAACTTGATCCAAATCATAATTCCTCCAAGAAAACTTATCAAATGGATGTGTAAAAAGTATGGTACACACTGCTTACCTCTTGACAACACACTAAACATCTCATTACCCTGGTGGATGTTTCCCTAAATAGGAAATTCATTCAACATTTTGTTAATCTGACTTTCTGGCCCAGGATTCGTTTCGACATCACCACATATCATCAAAAGTAACATAATAAGTAAGAGGTTTCTGTTAGCATGACAGACCATAAATAGCACTAAGATAAGATTTGGTTTACAGTCTGTGTCCTCATCTCCATCAAGTTTACCGGCTTGCAGTCGTAAACAAAAACATCCTATCCTCAACATCCACTGATTAACATAAATCCCCATTTCTTCACATAATATTGCCATGCAACTCAAAACAGTATCTCCCTTCATTTTCAAAAGATGAACAAATCGGAAAGGTTAGTGAATCCACTGTACACGAAGTCGAACTTTTTCAAGCATAACTTAACACAAGATAGCCGGAAATTCGAAATCTTGAACAATGCCGCTCAGCATGCGCAAACACTAAACGCCCCGGCAAGTGAATAGATAAAACAACATGTCTCTGGATGTAAACATTGAACGTTTGGGAGCGATCATGTAATTTTCCAGACATGAAACCGTATCTCAACTCTAGGACCAAATAGTTGTATCGACTCTAGTATGTTCTCCAGAAATAAAAACAATATACTCCAAGATAACTCCAGACAGTGTGCAGTGCTCACAATTACTTATTACAACGTAAATTCCCCGCAAAAAGGCAAAAAGCGAGTGTGTTTGGCCCCGGCAAGAGTATATATAAAGCGAGTGTGTATTGAAGGCAAAATAAGTCCACAGCAATTATGTAAACATGGAACGTTCGAACTTAATCTTCAAGCGATCAAACCATGGATCATATGATTTTTCCTGACAAGGCAACCCAATGCTAGAATCAAATATTCGTACCCCATTCCATCGAGAATACCTAAAAAGAATAAACAAACGTTTGAATTCGCCTCTGCGGTTCAACGTGGAAAGTAGTTCTTTGGTATACATGCGCGAGCGCGGGAGTATTCTCCCGCCAAAATTCGCGGAGAACTACTTGATTTTTCCCGCCGAAATTCGCGTAGGGTTAGTTTTATCTGAGTGATCAGCCCCCGAAGGACAAAGAACGATTCAGATCGATGACTATAAGCAGTCGCGCATACGCGACGCTTAAAAATGGGCTTTTAGATTGCGTCAACATTATTTCAGTAATGTTGTAGTGGTGACTCTAAATGATGGAGGAAGATCCCATACCCAACTGCTCATAAGGGTCAAGTTGGGTAGAACCATCTCCAAGTACGTCGGGACACTGCCTCTCATGAAAATCAAAATGCCGCCACCATGATATATTTCAAGTAGATTCTTGTCTGCTCTGTGTGTTTTATAATGATTTTATAGTTAATAAGTGCCTAGGATGAGAACTTAGGGACCATTTGAACATGGCTGACAATGCAAGGCTCCGGATAAGCCTGATTTAAATTCTACATTTCTTCTATTGACACATTACTCCATTATACCGCATTAAAGCAAATTTACAGTAGACTTTGAAAACTACCATGACAAAAAGAGCAATTATCTCTTTGTTTTGATGCTTTATTGTACATTTTAGGGTTAAGAAAACATAGGCAAGGAAAGCACAGTGTAGGCAGTGTGTTTAGAGGCCAGCCTATGGAGCTGAGAAAATTAGCTGTTAAAGAAAGGTTGGCTGCTTAACACAAATTGATGTACACTATAAATTAAACAATGGGACTTTCTGTAGTAACTGTTTATGGCAGATTTGCTGTTTCACAAGATGGATGCTTAACACAAGTTGGTCTGTATGTGCCTCTGACCCGGCACTCTGCTTAACATTGAAAACTTCGTTATTACCCATGCCGATATGATGTGAAACCCAACAAACACAAATGTATAATCAACACTACCTGCAGGTTACTGTAGTATGTAAAGGTCTTGGCACATATCTGACATGTGTGCTGTTTTTCCTGATTGTGTATCCACATATGGGTCATGAGATTGTGGTTACGTGAGAACACCTTCTTGCATAGATCACAGGCATATGGTCGCTCCCCACTGTGACACTGAAATAGAAACAAAAGAAGCATTTAACTACATAGCATGAATGTTTTTTTATATTGATTTTACATTGTGTCTACATTGTTTCAAGTATGGTGTGATGCCCGGTTTATATTTAACCCTTATAGTGCTGGAACTGACTTCATGCTTTATGCAAACAGATTAGATCCAGGCTAGCTGCCAAAAAAATTGGCAGCTGGCCTGTGATCTAATCTGTTTGCTACTCTGAGTATCTTTCTTTACCAAAATTAAGCAGATATTCAAGGTTTTGGAAAGCTGACAACACAAATAACTATTTTTTAAAATTACCCAGCATTCTAATGGTTAAGAAGGACATTTCTGATCATGACTGCCCATAAGAGCTTGTCAGTGATCATTATCAGGAAGAACCATTGGCATTCCAAAATGCGGTGCCCGGGATTTGAATCCAAGCAAAGGGGGCCATGAGATTTCAAGTTCTATACTTGTACCACTTAGCCATGAAGGCCCATGCAAAGGTATAATTATTGTCATTTAGGAAGTCTATAGAAACCAAATCTATAGGAACAATGCAACCTCAGCATTCTATGCACTAAAGAGGTAATTGAGAGTCCTTAAAATGCACCATATCAAACTCATTTTTGTACAATAATCCATATTTGTGGGTTTGTATAGTGTTTAACACCGTATCAACACTTATTTCAGTTATGTAACAGCTTTTCTGTATCAACCAGTACTGGCTAGGGCTCTGAAGTGACATGCCAAATGTCACTGGTTCAAACCTGGGACGCCAAAGTTCTTAGTCAGCCAGCTTAATTATTGGACTACACAGAACCCCAATTTTGAGACTTGCAATTCAAATGAGTGCCCACAAGATAGGGTTTATAGAAATTCTCTAACTTATAGATAAGTTAGATAAAAAAAAACCCCAAATATCTTGATGTATACACGTTTCTACAAGCCATGGATATTATTGGTGAGGGATTCTATTAGCCCATGATATCTTTTACATTGACATTTGCTTAATAACATTCCCTGATGTGAGATTTTGTGACTTGTCCAAATATTTGAAACTTAATGTTTTTTTGAAAATTCTTAATGCACAAACGCGATATTACTTTCTGATGGAAAAGATCTTTTGTGATGCATAATGCATTATGCTTCCTATCAGGACTATTTGTATTTAAAGAAACCATTGTGATAAAAGGAGGAATTTCTCTCTACATGAGCATTCCCCTTTTGACACAACTGTCTCTTTATAACAACGAAAATCAAATATTTTTCATTCTTAATAGTTGAAATTTACTATTACTAAAACTTTTAACTTAGTCTCATACGAGGGAGTGAATTCATAGATGCAAACAATGAAGCTTGTTTCAAAACCTCAGGTATCTTAAGGTATTAAATGTTGAACACTAATACATTGATGGAAAGGGTAAAAAAGATAATCAATTGTACCTTGAAATGTTCCACATAATTTCCAAACTTGGTAAACTTTTCCAAGCATTTAGTACACTGGAAGTTCTCGTCTGTTTTGGCATGGATTTTCCTGTGTTCCACCAGTAGATCTACGGTGGTAAACTCCTCTGAACAATGTTCACACTTGAAAGTCGCATCCCCATGTAAACGGATGTGCTCATGCAACTCTTCAAGCTCCTCAAAGCCTCGATTGCATTGGTTACATTTATGAGGCTTTAAGACCCCGCAATACTGCTTTTCATGTTTCGTGAGATAGTCAGCCCGCTTGAATGACTTTCCACAAACAGAACAGGTGTGTTTTCTGAGATTGATATGCACATTTGAATGGCGATTCAAATCGCATTTCTGTGAAAACGTTTTCCCGCAGTCCTTGCACATATGCGGTTTATTTCCTCCATGTGAGATGAGATGACGGTTAAGGTGGTACTTTGTGTCGTAAACCTTTGGGCAGAGTTTACACTGGTAATACTTCAAGTCACTAGTGATTGTCCTTATTTCGTACAGAGCCTTGTTGGACAAGTCAGCAGGATTCAATTGAGCCAATTCTTCTTGGGAGGACTTAGATGGTAGGAAATTCAATGTCACATTATCTTCAACATTGGGTGATTGCTTTGTCCTCCTTAGAATGCCATTTGTAAAGGAATGTTTACTAGCTTTATAAGTGGAATGATCAATGATGGAAGATGCCTCATTAACAGCGCCAGGTGGAGACAAGGAATGTAATACTGACTCAAACGCTTCGACTTTAACACTTGTTAAATCAAGCACTCCATTAGTGGTATTGCCTTCAGTTTTCAAAGGCTCTTCTAAAGGTTCTATCTTTATTGAACTTATAGGAACACTGTATTTAGATTGCTCTTCTGGTTTTGAGTTTGCATCACTTACAGTACTTTGATTATACTTTAAAACGGATGTCTCTTCATCGCAAACCCCAATCAAGGGAGCAAACTCTCCAATAATCTCATTGAGGCTTGCAGCATCAATGTTCTTCATCTTGAAATTTGTGAGAACATCCACAAACTGCTCTTTCACTAGATCTGTCATCTTAGTTGTAATACTTTAACTGGTTCACAATACAAACAAGCACACCTTCATACATTAATACTTGTGTCTTTATGATAATACTTTCTAATCTTTCAGAAACATGAGGTTCCAATTAACGCCAGTGTCATAAATAAAGTGGAATGTAAAATAAATAAATACAAGTAATGGAATGAATAATTAGTTAACATGGAATGTTATGAAGAAAACTTCACATAGTTTTAGTCTCTCATTTTGTTTCTTGGTTGCATTGTTCCTTCCTTAAGATGTCAGGCCATCCACCGCATACACCTCTACACGCCGTCATCTGAAATACACAAAAAAAGAAGTTGAGTACCCTGAAAAGACCATTAGCTCAAGACAAAATTGTTCTCGTTTCTTACTTTACTTAACTTGTAGAGCTTTTATAGTGGGAACTTTTTAAAAGGACTATCTCAGTTTTACAGATTGGGATTTTAAGTCTTTTAAGATAAATTTCATTCTACTGATAAATTTAGAACATAGATTTCCGAAGCAACATAAGACAAGATTCTTGACAGCTTCCCAACCATATCTATAACCATACAGAAAAGATATCTATAGATCACTTGTATTGCAGATATTCCAAACTGTTTAAATGAGTTTTATGTCATATTTAACGAGCTAAACTTAGAATAAGGTGTCAATTTTAGATACCATTATCACATGGGTCTTCCAAAATGTTTAACTGCTCTTATCATTAGCAAGGTGGGCAAGAAGTAATTCCTATTTTTAGATCTACAAACCAGTTTTCCCATAGAAAGACCAACAGGCACGAAAGCTCACATCAGAATGGGTTCATCCTATTAGTTTTGAACTGTTCATTAAATGATGGACATTTGCATCAAGATTTTAGTCTCTATGTTTGAACACCTGATATTTCCATTATTACAGTAAAATATCACATGATCATAACTCACAGTTGTAAATTAAACCCTTTTAAATCAATCCATACACATATCATGTCTGTATTCCGCAATGTATTGTTCGCAACTTTGACGCAACAGGAACTATTTCCATACGCAAAAATTCTTCTTCCAGGTTCTAGCCTCTCTGTCCACTGCTACAACTTGCCCAGGTTCATGCCCAGGTTCTTCCTGTTAGGAATGATTTAATCCACAGATGAGAGTGATGTTCCCTTTATGCCATAGCGCGAGTTTGTTGAGAAGTGAGTGAGACTCTTTGTCGAAGGCATTTGAGAAGTTGTGGACAAATTATCGGTTTGTTGGCCAACTTATAGGTTTCGTGTGAGATGCATTCTATCTGTTGGATTTCACAGGAATGTTTGCAACGAAATTTCTCATTAATTCTCTATCAAATTAGTTTGACTACTTGAGCAAAATAATGTCATTGTACTGCACACAAAAACTATTTTTGTCCTGCTAACCATATAAGTTTAATGAACATTTCTGCATGTAAATATGATGTTCGTGTTTTCCAACACCCATCTGGTCTATCAGGAGTCCTTCAAATGCTTATCATGTGCTTTCACAGAACGGCCTGCACTGGGCTTTCTTCGGTTTGAACAAATAAATTGGGCCTTAGGCTCTTCCTTGGATTTCAATAACGTATCTCACAAAAACCGGATGTCCACAAATTTAAAGGAAATCTTACATTGGTAAAAACACACAATGCTGTATATACAAAGTAACAAAATTCATACCATGTTCTGTTTGTTTTGACTGAGAAAAAGAGCACCTGTTTACCATTAATCCTCAAATCAGACGGGTCCTAAGTGTTTCTATATTTGTCGGGAAATATTAAACAAATAATAGAAATACAGTCTAAATTTGATCTTTGATAACTAAATGCTTACAAATTGACAAGCGTGCTCCTGACTAAGATTTGAAATATATGCGCTTGCTTTAATACAATTCAATGAGCGTCTGTTAATCAAGTGTCATCACCGAAAAATATTATCTGGCAAAAGCTGTCAGTGACTAACAAACATCCCCCCAAAAATGATAGATAAACGGACATGAAATTGTTAAGTTCCAGCATGACTACACAAATTGCAGCTTCGAGTACTGTGGAGCCAAGTAATGTTTCACATTACGAGGTAAGAAAGTTGATTATATAGTGGTTAGTCAACATGCTGCTGTAATGATTGCTAATTGGTCTGTTTGACACATTTTTGACTCTTGCCTTGCGCAACTTTCATAAGGACGTCCCTTTCATAAGGCTTTCTTTCCTGCAATCTCTATTTACGAAAGCAAAATGATTTGTAATTACTGGTTGGTTATATAGATAACTTGCATCCCTAAAGCAATTTCATGTTTGTGTCAGTTGGCGTTATAGGAAATTGGAGAGGAAATTTGCACACAGTGTATGACTCAACCACCTCCATGCTAGGATGACATTCTACCAGTTGAATAAACAAGATGGCTTGTCTTGACCCCACACACACTTGCACTCCTCCCCATTACTCTTTGGTCACATCAGTTAACAGGTGTAGGGTTAGTCAAACTAATTTGACGCAATAAAAAAAGATTGATTTCCTTTTACATCAGGCAATATCTCTCATCACATCAAATGAGCTATGAATTAATCCTTTTTAATCAATCCTAGCACTTAACATGTTTGTATGCCGCATACTAACTTTGTAAAAACAGTTTAATGAACACTAGGTGACGTTTTTTTGCTCCCGATAATTTTTTTCTGCACATGCGCACTGGATTGTGAAAAACCTATTTAGCAATTATTTAATTGTTTAACAGTGATTGATGCCATTAAATAAATTGTAGCATATATTTCTTTTCATTTCCACTTTTAACTTATCTTATCTGTAAGTATTTTTTTTTTACATCAAATTGTTTAGGAAGCTTGAAGCTAATTAAATTCAGCCTCGGCACAAGAGGCCGAAGCTCTACTTTGAAACCTTATTAATTACTCTTAAGCTTGTTGAGTTAAAAGTAAACATCATTACATTCTTCACGAATCTTAACCAAAATGGAGAACAGAGAAGAAATGAAATGGTGGCACTCTGGAGAGGGACATTCTGCTCATGTTGTACAGTGAATGACAGAAATCTGATTTTTTTTTTCCAAATGACTTGTGTTACCTATGGAGAAAAAAGCATTTAATTATTTTGTAATACAACTGGAGTAAGATAAGAATGAAATAATGGATAAATTGACGTGAAGTGCATTTCAGGAATCAAGATCATTTTAACATATTTTTTTGTTTTTTCCAATGATCAAGTTCCATGAATACGTTTTAAATGTCTTTGATAGTGAATTACTGGTACATAGTTCATTAGTAAGAAGAACATCGTAGCTGTTTTGATTTTCATTCCTAGATTAAGATTTACCTATTATGGAAAGGACTGTGAAGGTGAAGATTATCATTTTTTGTATTCAGTGTTGTTCACCCTTTTAGACTTTTTATCCCTTGTTTTGTTTTGTTATATTTCTTTTATTTACCCAAATTAAAAAAAAGATGTATTTGCATAAGACCGAGTATCACTTATCAAGGGTTCAGTGCAGGATTATAGAAGGTCCTTCACAAACATTTGTTTTGGTTATTTATGATACTTTTGAATTTTGTGACAGTGATTAATTCTGACTAGCATGGGTGAAAGTGTTCAGGATTATTCCTGAATTTCAGGTTTTTGAGATTTTTTGTCCCTATATAATGCTATAGCAAACATGCCTTTTCAGGTTTTTGAAATTCTTCAATTTTCACCCATGGACTAGTAATGATAGAAATTGTTTGTGTGACGAATGCGATCAGGAAGCTTTTAACCCTTTACCAAACAATAATGATATTTCACCAGTTTGTAGCAGATGACTCTGGAAAACATTGATAGAAAGGAAGAAATTGCTCATAGTGAGCAATTTATCCGTTTCCCACAATGTTTTCTACCCTATCAGAAGATTGTTTTTAAATTCATCAAGTTTTGAAATGTCATCTGCAAACTCTTTCAATTTGGAACTGTCAAAAATTTGCCGTTTGTTAAAGGGTTAAGTATACGTGTCTCCTGCAAATACATTTTCAGTGAATAACATGAAATATACTTTATTTGTTTTTTGTGGTTTGAAGATTTCAGTTTTGGATGCAGAGCAGACTACTAAAGTGAGTTAACTTTTAACAAAACAAAAACTTGGATAGTTTTCCAAATTCCCACATCATTCTTGACAATATCCCCAACCTTCCATAAAGATGTATTTTAACCCTTTACCCCCAATTAAACTCTAAATGACTCATCTTTATCATGTTATGACTCCAAACTATTTTATAAATTAATGGTGACGAAAGCAAGAGTGGTATAGGTAATTGTTTTTTTCGTTTTGTGGCCTAGTCGGCCTTTAAATCTCATGTACTGATTGAAAACCAGCTATTACATAGAGATAGAATAAATGTCCTTCAACTAGAAAATAAAATGTACTTTAAACTGATCTGTAAATGTATAGAGCAACGACATATAAGAATTATAATTATGAATAAAAACTGCTGTATATAACAATTGTAATGTTGTCTAGAGTACTTCAGTTAAATCACAGTTATCACCCTTTGTGCTATTTGTAGATGCCAACAGTTACTGTGCAAAAGGGAAAAAATGTGCGATCAATTTCTCCTTTCAACATTATGGTTTCTTGAAGTTTTCTGATGGAAAGTTTCTAAAAATGTTTCTAAAAACTGGTAAAACTGAAGATACTATTTTCAATGTCCAGCATCATTTGCCTTTGGTCACTTTATTTCAAACATCATAATAATATTGACATGAGTAGGAGTCAAGACCACAAAAGCAATATGAGGGAATTGGTAAAGGCAATTCTTTCAAAGTAGATAAAACCATGTCATGTCAACAGCCTTTTATTTGGGTCTGTCTTGAAGTATTTCTTATAAAATGACGTTTTGAATACCAATTTTCAACTTGTACATTGGGATTTTTGGCTTCTGGCCACGACAGATCACAAATAAGCGTCTGTGTAAACTATTGGTGTTATATACTGGTATGTCAGGATTTTGGTTATTTGGACGTTTTAGATGACATGCAAGTACACACAAACACCCACATGCTCTGGCTCTCTGTGGATGAGACCTTAGCTTGATGATTTCAAAAGGGAATAATCGTTAAGCTTGCCAAATTGGGAAATCAAAATTCTGATGTTGCTTGGGAATATTTGGGAGAACTTGCATGGACATGGTTGAAAAAATGTTTTTATCCCATTAGCAAACAATAGCTACATTTGACCAGTTTGTTGCAGACGACTCTGGAAAAAATTGTTGGAAAAGGAGAAATTGCTCTTAACAAGCAGTTCCTCCTTTTCCCACAATGTTTTCTGCCCTATCAGAAGATTATTTTTAAATTTAATCACATTTTGAAGTGTGGTATGCAAACTCTTTCAAATTGGGACAGTTGTGAATTTGTTTGGTAAAGGGTTATGGTGGAATGTGGATGGTTCATTTTACAGACCTCTGTTATGCTAGGTGAAAGAATATGGAAGAACTGCTGTGGCAATAGGAAAGTATTGCTCAACATTGTCACAGTGGTTTCTCGATTATTCTACCTGAGGTTTATATCATTTTGAATATTTGGTATGTTTCATTTGATGTCGGGTTTTGATTGTGCTAGTTATAATTTCCTACATAAGGGAACAGGCTAAAATAAAATTCTGAACATAGTCAATCGGATTATAAGACATAAAGCAGTTTTATGCAGGATGTAAAACATACAGAAATAGATCTTAAAAAGGAGCTTTTTGCATGACTTGTTCTGTACAAAGATGAATCTTCATTTAACAACATTACATGCATCATCATTCTATGGCTCTTAATACACAACCAACACTAAGAAGGTTTCTTAGAATCCTGGGTGGCCCTGTGGTTAAAGATGGCAGACTAAGGACTCCGAGTCACGGGTTCAAGCCCCATCGACATCTCTGGTTTGTGGGAGTGACCTTTGGCTAGTCACTTCAGAGCCCTAGCATTGTACAGGTTACATAACTGCCAAATTGATGATACAGTGTTAAACACAATAAGAAATATGTTTGAAAAAAAAAGTTTTCTACCAAGTATTTGGATTGGTGCTGTTGGTGGAGGTTTTAGGGTAATGTTCTACATGTATGTAAAAATAGGTGCTTATGTTACATGAAATATGTCCCCATGAATTGAGGGTTGATGTTTTAAAGGGTTTTACATCACATCACTCAGTTTTATTACTATGCCCAGCTTATAATTCATAAAGGATGAATCAAGCTTGATTACCAATAAGGCCTGGTCAAGGCAAGAATATCCATTGGAGGGGTCTCCATGGCCTAGTGGTTAGAGTACAGAACATGATATCACATGGCCCCTCTCTGTGGGGGTTCAAATCTCGGTGAGGGCACTTGGATTTTCAAGAGAGCATGGGTACATCTAGGCTTTATCGGCCCTTATGCGCACTTGAGTATGGGGTCTTGCTCAATTGAGAGTCATGTATCATACTATGATCTAAATATTGTTGATGCAGTGTAAAAACCCATACAAATAAGTTAAGAACTATCAGCAGGAGCAGAATGTCAGCCTGGAGCTTACATCTGATGGAATTCAAATCTACTGCTCGCATAATTTAGGTTTGTACTATATGCCCAAATCAATAACCCTAGCCCTGACATGAAAATGCAGAAAATGAAGACACATTTATAGTGATGAGGTAAAGGTTTATTTTTAATATAAATAGAATGCATAATTTTGATATTACCTGTATGCACAAATGAATTTGTATACTGGTACCATACTACCCATAATAATCCCCCACCCCATCAACAAATATGGAATCCAATTTCTAGGAAACCATAAGCCTTTGTTATTCCATTACCAAACAATAATGACATTTAATCACATTGTTTCAGGCGACTTTGAAAAACATTGTGGGAAAAGGAGAAATTGCTCATGAAAAGCAGTTTTTTCCCTTTTCCCACAATGTTTTCTGCCCTATTAGAAGATTATTTTCCAATTTTATCATATTTGAGATGTCGTCTGCAAACTCTTTCAATTTGGTGCAGTCGAAAATTTGGAGTTTGGTAAAGGGTTAAGAAAGTTTTAGATTTAGCACTGTTAATTGGTTAAGTTTGAATTAAGTTTACTTTTCACTAACGTGAAAGTTGCTTGTTCACAGATATGAGGAAATTTGGAAGTTAAGAATTGATTTCTTTAAAGCTTTAAACAACATTTCTGTTGTTTGATACACACTGAAGAATAGGTACCAGAAGCAATATAAGATTGTTTTTAATTCTTTAGAGTGTGTATAAAGTGAATTAAGATATATTTTAATCCTAAAGGGTGACATTGTTTTTGAAATCTACAGCATAAAAACTGTACATTCTTAGATATGTTGATGCTTCCTAAATTAATAATGATTTCAATTACAACTTTTATATATATTGTATTTATTACAGCAATATGAAACATGTATTGTTTTAACAAAATTTTATTTTTACTTTCGAATTTTGTCATCATTCTATGAACAGACACCTTTAAAGATATGTTTGATATTATTTGAAGTATTAAAGAACAGTTTGGCAAAATGAGAATTAACACATTGTCTGATCTTTTCGCTAGTTTTTGTTTATATATCAACATCAACATGTCAAAATATTTATTGAGGTTTAACTGTGTTAACCCTTTACCAAACGCCAAATTTTAGACTGTCCCAAATTGAAAAAAATTGCAGACGACATTTCAAAATGTTATGAAATTGGAAAATAATCTTCTGATAGGGCAGAAAACATTATGGGAAAAGGATAAATTGTCCGTTATGAGCAATTTATCCTTTTCCCATAAAGTCTTGTTCATCAAAGTGGTTAAATGTCATTATTGTTTGGGAAATGGTTAACCCATTCCTTCAATGGTACTTTGTGAATAGTTCATGTTGAAATCAACGACATATCAGGGGTCAGGGGCCTGTCTCACAAATATTCATAACTTTATATTCATGTTTACAGAATTGTCGTTAACCTTGAATCTCAAAGGTAACTTTGTTTATTGTGAGTTTAAAAATGATATGTGATTAAAAGTGTGATAAGGTTTTCACAGTAAGTGCTCATGTTTCTTTCGCGAATGATTTTTGGAGGTACGCTTTTCTTCTCCATGTTTATGTTTACGAGGAAATCTATCGTACAAACCTTTGTGAGACTGATCCTTTAACTTTAGAGTATTAGACTAGTAGTTTGCCCTAAACCCATTACCAAACAATAATCTGCCCTATCAGAAGATTGTTTTTCCAATTTCATCACATTTTGAAATGTCGTCTGACAACTCTTTCAATTTGGGACAGACGAAAATTTGTTGTTTGGGAAAGGGTTTATGATTGGCAACAAAAATAGATTATCTCAATTATTATTCTTCGTAACAATAATTTCATGAGTTGTCTGTTAAAAGTGTGTTAAAATGCATTTATATGAGGGGAAAACTTGCTTGTTTTATATGACTTCCTAGTTTACACCATCTTTAGCTCTGTAGCTTTATTAGAAATTACCTGGTAATGTTGTATGTGGTAAGGATGATAAAGCATGCGGATGTAAATGAATAGAACATGGACTATTATTGTTGCCAGGTAAAAAACTTTGATGGATCTGTGACATTATGTATAGAACTGTTTATAGAAGAAATGAAAAAAAACAACTTAACCTGGTTTCATGATTTTGGGAAAGCCTCAAATTGAAAGCATTCAGCAAGATAAAATCCGTAATTATGATGGAAGAAGTTAAGCAATTTGATTAACTTAGAATCAAGAATTGGTTTTAATTAGAAATATTTAGCTAGAGATGAATTGTAGTGTAACTTTGTTGGGAAATGATGCTCTAATTTTTCACCAAATGAAAACAGATTATTCTTGAAAGCTGGAAGATTCAGCAGGTATTTTAAATGGGCTTGTTTACAGAAAAGAAAGTTTAAGGAGTAAAAATAAAAAGTAGTTAAAACAACACTGTTTTTGTACTGTTCCTTGACATACAATTTGAAGTAGCTATTGACAGCATATTTAGTGCAGGATGTTTTAATTAATCTCAGTATGTTCAGTTTATATGCGGTAGATCCCACGAACGATGTCATAATTTTGAACTAAAATACATCTTAATTAATTCACTGTATACACACTTTAAAGAATTAAAAAGGATATAATGTTGCCCCAAATATCTAATCTTCGGTGAATATTATATAACAGTACAGCTAATGTGCAGTTTTAAAGAAATTGATTTTCAACTTCCAAATTTCCAAACAAGCACCTTTAAGGGTAACTGGTGAGCTTTTGTAAGTAGAACAGGATGTGTGTCATTTGACAATTTTGTAAGGAAAGATGAAACATTTTTCCTATCCCTCATTCATTCACTATCCAGTCTATTTGTTGATCAGGCCAACAATTAATTCTCTGCTGAGGGTAGGGTCTGACTGTCCAATCTTGGTCTAAGTCTACCTCTCCATTCTAATCTTTGTTGTGGTTTGATGGAAATCATACACAGGGCTTTCCTGTCCGGCATCATAATTTCCCCCCAAGACAGCTTCGGTATACTGAGTTGTTGTCTGGAGGTGTATCAAATTGAGCTTTTGGAATGACAAAAGTTGTTAATAAAGATGGAAATTATTGTGACAATAGACTGAATATGCTTTTTGCCACAATGCAATCAAAGTTTTCTGCTTCATAACGCTTTCAACCAGGGATCAGGAAATCTCCGAATCCCAATCGGTCTTAGAATTGGCCGAAAACACTTTCTACGTCTTCCCCCACCCCCAAGAATAACTACTAATTATCAATTTCAACCCAATCCTCCTTATTGGAATTTTGGACTGGTCCAAATTAATAGCAAAAGCAGACGACAAAATCAGAATCAACTAAGTACATTTTCTATAAGATACTGGGTAGAAACCATTGTGACAAAGAGATAAATTGCTCATTATGAGCAATTTATCTCTTTGTCACAGTGGTTTCTAAAGACCTGTGCAGCAGATTGTTCAAATAGTATAATGGAATAACAGGTAAAGTTATGCATATCAGGGAATGGAATGAACAACATGTATTGAAGACTGATGCCTTGGGCTATTTTTCCTTTATCCTTTTGTCACAGTGGTTTCTAAGCAGAAAGTGAGGAATTTTGCAATATGGAGTTAAGTTATCCATAAAAAGGAATGAACATGTATTGAATTACGTATGTCATTTGTGAATTTCAGGACCTGCTGATTGGATGTATTCTAGCAATCTGTGGAAATCTTCTCATCAGCGTTTCCCTAAACTTACAGGTGAGTTCAGAAAGTGTTTCCCGAGGTTTGTTTACTTGAACAAAAATGTTTTCAGCCTCTTAAATGACAAGATATCAATTACTCTACACCAAATTACTTAGAAGTCGATTTAAAACGGAATTCTATTATCACCCAGAAATTGCCCAAAGCATGCTTTTCCTTGTTTTACATCACAATAGTTTCTTACTAATACCATGCAGGAAACAGGAATTTTCCATTTGTCATGATTGGTGCCTGTTTTTGCTTTGAATTTGGAACATTCACAAAGTTATCTATGAATGAATCTGGGTTTTTTTTATGATTGTTTAAAGAAATGAATTAAAGCCAGGGATAATATTAAACAAAAGATTCTACAGGTGTACAAGGAATTCCGTTACATCACATTCTGTTTACTCCATTATTATAATGAGCATTTGTTAAAGAAGAATTCAGCAATAAAGTTAAAAGTATGACAGACGTGCCCATGCATAGTGTAGAATATACGCCAGTGGTGTTTGCAGCGCTTGCAGAAGTCGCAGAAACTATTGCTAATATTATCTTTCTGTGACGTCAGTGCATGACCTAGTTTGTACCTATGTTTTATCATGTAGCCTCATTTAACAACAAGATTTTGAAGATCCTATGTAGTCTCAAAGAAGTCTCTTGAAGAACCTTACCAATTTCTCTCTGGAAACTCTGCCATTTCAGAAATTTACCCATATCAAGAATGAGGAACGTGAGCTGCCCATCCACTATACTCGTAATCCGCTTTGGTGGCTGGGTGTGTCCTTGATGGTGATTGGTGAAGTGGGAAACTTCTCAGCCTATGGCTATGCTCCTGCTTCACTGGTGGCTCCACTAGGGACCACAACTGTTGTTGGTAAGTCCAGCTAATGTTGACTTGCACAAAATAATTCTTAATGCTTTTGGAAATATTGTGTCAAATGGAGAGGGTGATTATTTTTATCAATTTCTTTTTATATAAGTGTTTCTATGTCTTAAGAATCAGTTGTGATAAAAGGAGAAATTTTTGTCTCAAAGGTTATTGCCCTATTTTACATGGAAAATTGTATTTGGTATACGTTATAATTGGATTCTGTTGTAGCTTTTAAATTTGACCAGTCATGTAAATCAGTTTGAGGGAATGGGAAAGAAATACCAGAAAAAGACAGGAATTTTTACTTTGGTCACATAATATGAGCAAATTTCCCTTTTATTCCAATGTTTTCTTCTTTATCAAATCACTTATTCAATTTTTAGTAGAAACATTAATTTGTTTCATTTTACTTTTTAAACCATAAGGAAATCTTATGTAAACCCCATGTGCTGCAGGCACATCCTTTCAGTGCTAACCATGTGTTCTTAACAAATATAGATTAACAATATCTATAAATAATGGCTATGTGTTTTGAAAATAAAAAGTTCAAAATTCAGCTTAACCCTTTCCCAAACAATAACGACATTTAACCACTTTGTTGTAGACGACTTCCTTTTCCCACAATGTTTTCTGGCCTATCAGAAGATTATTTTCCAATTTTACCACATTTTGAAATGTCTTCTGCAAACTCTTTCAATTTGGGACAGTCGAAAATTTGTTGTTTGGGTTAGGATTAAAAGCTCAATGGAAGTAGGACAGATGATTATTTGAATTGTTATATAGACTTGTGAGGCAATGGATGTGTCTTTTTTATTATTTCAGCAAACATGTTTCTGGCTGCAGCATTTCTGAAAGAGAAGATACGACCTGAGAATTTATTTGGTATGTTATCCTTTTTACAGATGTTGTGTTAACCCTTATAGTGCTGGAACTGACTTCATGCTGAGGCAAACAGGTTAGATTCAGACCAGCCCCAAAGTAAATCATATGGTCTTCTCTGGGTTGGTTCAAATCCCCAATAAGGCATCATGACAAGTAGTCTCTGGTGCTGAGGGTCCCACATGGCTTGACCAACCAATATCAACAGTGGAGTGTTGGGTCTTCCTCCATCATTTTGAGCAATGTATCACAACATATTTGAAATAATGTTGATGTAATGTAAAACCCTTATGATAAAACATTATTCAGCTGAGTCTCAAAAGACGGTTTCTGAGTTTGATACAGTCAATATTGATTTTATTGGTAAATGTAAAGACATTTTTTTAGATTAGAATGGATTGTGATTAATGAATTGACCATTTAAGTAAAGTATCAGTTTACTTGGGACTTATCCCTTATAGTGCTGAAACTGACTCCATGCTTATGCAAACTGTCAAGTTTGGGTTCTTCTATCTTTTTGAGCTGTGTATAGCAACTGAATTGAAATAATGTTGATGTGATGTTAAACCCTTTTCTTTTCATTGATAAATGTGAAGACATTTTTTATATTAGGATGGATTGCCATTGATGAATTGAGCATTTGAGTATCAGTTTACTAAAGACTTATTTATCCCTAAGAGTGCTGGAACCGACTTCATGCTTATGCAAACAGGTTAGATCACAGGCCAGCCGCCAAGTATATTGGCAGCTGGCCTGTGATCTAACCTGTTTTTACTCTGAGTATCTTTCCTTATCAAAATTAAGCAGATATTTTAAGTTTTGGAAAGCAGACGACACAAAAATCTATTTTTAGAAAATTACCAAGCATTCTTAGGGTTAAAGAAAAATTGACAATCCTTTGTTTTTTATTTGAAGAGTGTGTTTGAGTAAGGTTGTCTTCCTTTTTATCGGAATGAAAGATATTTGTTTTTATCTTTTCAGGCTCTGCATTGGCAGTTGTAGGTGCAATATTGGTTGTGGCATTTTCACCAAAGGTGAGTATTACAGATCCTCAGTTATTCATGTTTACGCTTACATCACATGTAAAATACTGTAACTTCATCGGTATAACCATGTTACAGGCAATATATTGATGCATTGTGGGAAAAGCAAAATTGCTTGTTACTAGCAATTCTCCTTTTCCCACAGTGTTTTCCAGAGTCGTCTGCACCAAAGTGGTAAAATGTCGTTATTGTTTGATAATGGGTTAAACTAACCTTATGCAAACTCCTGATTTAAGAGTTTGTTCATTTTGCTTCTTTCAGAAAGAAGCAGTGTTGGATGGAGAGAGGCTTCATGAAGCTTTAACACAAGTGTCATTTGTTGTTTATGTTGTAAGTATCAGTTTTAATGTAAAGATATGAGGGTTCTTCAGGAAGTTTGTAGAATTTGTTATAAAGTAGCGAATAGGCTTATTTGAATAGAGCTAAATAAATCAACATAATTTCAACATATAAAAAGAATTATGCTATGAATCCTTAAGAAATCATTAAGATATTAAAAAGTGAAATTGTAAAGATGTAGTTTCCTAATTGACGCACGAAATACTGATCATTTAACCCGGCTTGACCTGCGTTATGGGCAGTTAATTTTTTGGTCTTCTTGATCGTTACGAGCTGGGTATTGCTTTATAAATGAAAGACCATTGACACAATGTAAAACCCTAATGTTAATAATGATCATGGTGTTGCGGCATTCTGGATGCATGATTGCTCACAAATTTCGAAGAGGCTCTTGAAGCGTTATCTTTTATTGTTTCAATTTGGATGCAGTGAGAAAATGAACATTAATGATATGGGTACAGCCTATGCAGGGTGGCGAAATTTTGATTTACTTGTCTTTACGTTTTAAACCTTACTCTACATTTGTCTGTAAAATTATCATTTAGTTGATGTTAGTAAAAATGTCCAGTAAGGATTTTGGACATGCTGGGAATACGGACAATTGATTTTGCCACCTATGCTTTGTTGATGTGGAGATGAAATTATAATTGTGTTTTATATAATGATCTATGACAATTCTATTATTTCATTTTCAGTGTATAGAGCTTCTATTTCTGTTTGTGTTATTTGCATTGTTATATGCATACAAAATGAAGAGGGTTGTCATTTACTTACTCATTGTTGCAATTATAGGTAAGTGTAGTTGTCTGTTACAATTCTTTTTATTAGCTTGACTATTCGAAGAATAAGGAGAGCTATACTACTCCCCCGTGCATCGGCGTCACACCTTGGTTAAGTTTTTACGTGCAAGTTTGTATCTCATTAACTACTGTATGTAATGGGTTGATACTTCACACATGTGTTCAGGGTATTACTTTACGGTCCCTGACCAAGTGTCATATCTTTAATTTTGAATTCAAGCAAATTATGCAGCATTTTGTACTCAGAAACTCTTGGTTAAGTTTTTACGTGCAAGTTTGTATCTCATGAACTACTGTATAGAACGTTTCAATACTTAAAACATGTATTTAGGGTAATAAATTGATGTCCCTGACCAAGTTTCGTATCTTTTGTTTTGAATTCAAGCAAACCAAGCGGACTTTTGTACTTAGAAAATCTTGGTTAGCGTTTTGCATGCATGTTCATTTCTCAACAACTATTGTAAGGAATCATTTTGTGCACCCTCATATTTTAAAACAAATGATATTTCACTGACCTATACCCCTCTCTGACATTATTGAATAGTCAAGCATGCTGTCTTACGGACAGCTCTTATTTTATATGCATCTTCTGCAGTCAACCTTAGACACTTCTGTGACAAAAGAAAGAACTGCTTCAAATGAGCAATTTTTCCTTTGGTCACAATGGTTTCAGGTTTCTGCATAAAATGCCTAAGAAACTGGTTTTTTTACATTGTTCAACTGTCTCTTGCTGTTGCCTTGATATTCTTATACTCAATAATACATAATTTCTTTTTTTTTTTTTTTTTTTTTTATATGGGTTTTACATCACATCAACATTATTTCAGTTATGTAGCGATGCCCCACTCTTAATGATGGAGGAAGACCCCATACTCAACTGCCCATAGGGGCTGGTTAAGGTGTGTAGAACCATCGGCATTCCGTAAGTCAGTCGGGAGACTGCCTCTCATGAAAATCCATATCCCTCTCAGGATTTGAACCCACGCAGAGAGGGGCCATGTGATTTCAAGTTCTCTACTCTAACCACTAGGCCACGGAGGCCCCTACATAATTTCTACTAGTGATTATAAGTATAATTTGTATATGTGATAGTAAGCAAGTTTTTCTTAATGAGATTTACTTAATCATAGTGTGATCAGTCAATGCTATCTTTTGTTGTTTGCTGTTTCTTTCAATTTTGATTCATCATAAATTAAAAATTAGGTAATGGTCTAAAACAATACTAAATGATTTTATTTTTAGCATCTTTTTCGGTGATCTCCGCAAAGGCTGTATCGAGTATGGTTCAGTTGACGTTTGCAGGTACCTCACAACTCGGATACTTCTCGTTTTATGTGATGGTGTTTGTCATGGTATCCACCGCAATTATTCAAGTCAAGTAAGTTATTCATTCATACTTAACACAATTGTACAAGTCAAGTAAGTTATTCATTCATACTTAACACAATTATACAAGTCAAGTAAGTTATTCATTCATACTTAACACAATTATACATGTCAAGTAAGTTATTCATTCATACTTAACACAATTGTACAAGTCAAGTAAGTTATTCATTCATACTTAACACAATTATACAAGTCAAGTAAGTTATTCATTCATACTTAACACAATTGTACAAGTCAAGTAAGTTATTCATTCATACTTAACACAATTGTACAAGTCAAGTAAGTTATTCATTCATACTTAACACAATTGTACAAGTCAAGTAAGTTATTCATTCATACTTAACACAATTATACAAGTCAAGTAAGTTATTCATTCATACTTAACACAATTATACATGTCAAGTAAGTTATTCATTCATACTTAACACAATTATACAAGTCAAGTAAGTTATTCATTCATACTTAACACAATTGTACAAGTCAAGTAAGTTATTCATTCATACTTAACACAATTGTACAAGTCAAGTAAGTTATTCATTCATACTTAACACAATTATACAAGTCAAGTAAGTTATTCATTCATACTTAACACAATTATACAAGTCAAGTAAGTTATTCATTCATACTTAACACAATTGTACAAGTCAAGTAAGTTATTCATTCATACTTAACACAATTGTACAAGTCAAGTAAGTTATTCATTCATACTTAACACAATTATACAAGTCAAGTAAGTTATTCATTCATACTTAACACAATTATACATGTCAAGTAAGTTATTCATTCATACTTAACACAATTATACAAGTCAAGTAAGTTATTCATTCATACTTAACACAATTGTACAAGTCAAGTAAGTTATTCATTCATACTTAACACAATTGTACAAGTCAAGTAAGTTATTCATTCATACTTAACACAATTGTACAAGTCAAGTAAGTTATTCATTCATACTTAACACAATTATACTCAAGTAAGTTATTCATTCATACTTAACACAAGTAAAAGTCAAGTAAGTTATTCATTCATACTTAACACAATTATACATGTCAAGTAAGTTATTCATTCATACTTAACACAATTATACAAGTCAAGTAAGTTATTCATTCATACTTAACACAATTATACATGTCAAGTAAGTTATTCATTCATACTTAACACAATTATACAAGTCAAGTAAGTTATTCATTCATACTTAACACAATTATACAAGTCAAGTAAGTTATTCATTCATACTTAACACAATTGTACAAGTCAAGTAAGTTATTCATTCATACTTAACACAATTATACAAGTCAAGTAAGTTATTCATTCATACTTAACACAATTGTACAAGTCAAGTAAGTTATTCATTCATACTTAACACAATTATACAAGTCAAGTAAGTTATTCATTCATACTTAACACAATTGTACAAGTCAAGTAAGTTATTCATTCATACTTAACACAATTGTACAAGTCAAGTAAGTTATTCATTCATACTTAACACAATTGTACAAGTCAAGTAAGTTATTCATTCATACTTAACACAATTATACAAGTCAAGTAAGTTATTCATTCATACTTAACACAATTATACATGTCAAGTAAGTACTTCATTCATACTTAACACAATTATACAAGTCAAGTAAGTTATTCATTCATACTTAACACAATTATACAAGTCAAGTAAGTTATTCATTCATACTTAACACAATTATACATGTCAAGTAATACCCATTTTATACCATCACAATTACACAAGTTATGTGAGAATCGCATTTATATTCACCACAAGTGAACATGTGAACAAAATAAAACATGTCTGAACTAAATATAAATGAATGAATATACCTACACAGAAATAGAGGTAAATAAAGCACATTCACTTGTTGGAATGGTCTTGCATCTTGTATTGAGAATAAAAGGTGCTTGATCAAAAAGGAAGAAATTTCGAAAGTCAAATTTTTTAACCTCTTATTGTTTTTTTAAGGAATGTATGCTATAAGATGAAAAAACATCCGTAATCCACAAAGGTTCATAACAGTTAAGTTAAGACCTTAATTCAAAGTGGAGAATACTTATGTTTCTTATTTTACAGATATTTAAATATGGCGATGAAGAATTTTGAGTCCACAATTGTTGTTCCCACCAACTTTGTATTTTTCACAATCAGTGCGATTATCGCGGGTATTGTGTTCTACAAAGAGTTCTATGGCATGACAGCTCTAGAGATATTTGTTTTCCTCTTTGGGTGAGTATTCTATTTGAATTTTACTATTTTTTTATTTGATCATACCTCACTATGTAAATATATTCATACTCATGTTAACCCTTGTAGTGCTGGAAATGACTTCATGCTTATACAAACAGGTAAGATCCAAGCCAGACACCAAGTAAATTGGCGGCTGGCCTGTGATATAACCTGTTAGCTACTCTGAGTATCTTTCCTCATTAAAATTAAGCAGATCTATGTCTAAAGTTTTGAAAGGCAGACAACACTAAAATCTATATTTAGAAAATTACCCAGCATTCTAAGGGTTAAAAACCTCTGCAGTCACATGCTGTGGTGCAGATGTAACAATTAATTCCTCGTGTGTGGAGGATGTTGGTATTAGGCCGGTCATATTGTGGACAAAAACCTTTAGTTAAAAAATCTTCCCCTCCTGTCACCCAGAGTAATGGGGTTAGATGTGCCTGTTCAGGTCACAAAAGGGAAGTACGGGTTTGATTGCCCTCAAATAAAGTTTTGAAGAGGATATTGTTGAGTAAATCATTCAGAGTTTGGTCTGTCAGCTAGTTTGCTAAGCAAATAAGCAAATGACTTCCCGATTATTCTGGAGGATTGCAATGATCTTGAAATATGATATGAACATGTGCAAGACATATATTTTATATGTGATGATGCACACAAGCATGTGCCATTGTACAAAGACATGTCCTGTACAATGGCATTTGAACTGTCAAAGCATTGGTTAAAGGAGTTATTTAAGGCACTTGTGACCAACCTTTTGACAATCTTTTTATTTCTTGCTAAACAAATTGTATTCTATTTTTTGGAGGGGGGGGGTAATTTTGCAATTGAGGTCAAAGCCATGAAAGTTGAAAGTAATAATACACTGAATTTTTAATATAAATCATTTGTATGTTTATTTGCAGGTGTATCATGTCGTTCGTTGGGGTGTATTTTATTGTTGCCGGGCGGGGCACTGCAGAAACCGTTTCCAAGGTAACCCAAGATCAGGAGCCTGCTAGTAACTCGTCTTCACCATTAACAGTTAATTCTCACGTTTTCCCTTGTAAGTGTGCTGTATTTTGTGATATCATTTTTCAAACCTTGCACCCAAAACTATAAAACTTAACGCATATTCAATTCACAGTAGTAAGAATACTTTTGACTTATTTAAAAAAAACCTCCAAAACTTTTGGCACTCAAAATCTGAATGGGTATAACATTGTGTCAACAGTATTTGAGCTTCATCATGACTTTCCTTGATTTTACCAGTGCTAGGATAGGGTTTTGTAGTGTCTTGCCCAAGGACACTCCCATAAAAAAATCCAAGCATTGAACCTGGCACCCCTGTGTTACAAGTTCTTCACCTACCCTCTTGGCCATGCATGGATCCCCTGACGATCAAGTAGTTACCTTGTAAACAGTAATCATGAAACCAATCTAGTCTTTTGAAAGCCAATGTTTGAGCTGTGCTTAACCCTTTACCAAACGCCAAATTCTCGACTGTCTCAAATTGATAGAGTTTGCAGATCACATTTCAAAAAGTGATGAAATTGGAAATAATTTTTGACAGGGCAGAACACATTGTGGGAAAAAGGATAAATTGCTCGTACGGGCAATTTCTCCTTTTCCCACAATGTTTTCCTGAGTTGTCTGCAACAAAGTGGGTAAATGTTGTTATTGTTTGGTAATGGGTTTAACCAAGTCTCTTTAATGTAAAGCCTGAATTGAACATGCCCAGAGTTTTATAGGATTGGGACCCTATTTGCTTTGTGATTGTATTTAAGCATTATGTTTTTCACTTAGCCATTTTCCTAATAGAAACAATTCTTAACATCATTGCTGCAGACACAATTTTAAAAGAAAAATGCGAAATTGAAATTGTTGGTATATTTAGAGCAAGCTTATTTCAGTTGCTTGGTGCAATACAAGTATTTGTACCTCACAAAAGGTTGTTGACCAAGAATAGTAGTGTTCTGCCTTAACCCATGAAGAAGCAATAACGACATTAGAGCAGTTTGTTGCAGACGACTTTGGAAAACATTGTGGGAAAAGGAGAAATTGCTCCCTTTTCTCACAATGTTTTCTGTCCTATCAGAATATTGTTTTTCAATTTCATCACATTTTAACATGTTGTCTGCAAACTCTTTCAATTTGGGACAGCCGAAAAGTTGGCGTTTGGTAAAGGGTTAACCTCTTTGTCATGATGACACTGGGAAGTGTCGAATTGAGCAGTTTGCTAGAATATCTTTGGATCTACTCTAGACTTCTCTTTAGGCCTGATGTCTTTCTTATTAAAGAAAGATTATCTCATCATATCTCTGATTTACAAACATGGTCAGTTTTGGATAGTAATTCTTTTTTTGCTTTGGTAGAGAGTAAAATTGTTGCATGACATTGTTTGTAATTTTCTCTAGTGTATTTGCTTGTTTGTTGTTTTAGACTGTTCAGTGAAAAGATAAGAGTTCTGTATTTCTATACATGAATGAACTTTTTGACCAGAAGATAGTTTATACCTTGACAAATATATTGTATTAGCCCTTTACCAAGCGTCAAATTTACGACTGTCCAAAATTGAAATAGTTTGCAGAAGACATTTCAAAATGTGATGGAATTGAAAAACAATCTTTTACTAGGGTAAAAGACATTGTGGGAAAAGGAGAAATTGCTCGTTAAGAGTAATTTCTCCTTTTCCCACAATGTTTTCGAGAGTTGTTTGCAACTAACTGGTCAAATGTCATTATTGTTTGGTAATAGGTTAATACAATGTATATTGATGCATGATTGGGCAGCTAACAGCACTGCCTCTTGTAACAAAAGATCATTATGCATATAATGGCAAAACTAGAACTGTTTGTAATGGCTATAGTTAGTTGCTGTGTAGCTTTGCAAATAGAAATACTTGCCCCCAAAACAGAAAAGTGCTAGATGTCATGTCAATTATCAACACTGTGTGTCTTGGTGTATGCCTTGCCATACAGTAATGCTGCATGACTTATTCAATGATTATGCTTCATGTGTATGCAAATACAGTGATGTGTATCTTGAGGACAATGATGCTGCATGTTTTGGAAAAGACAGTGTTGTGTATTTTGAGATGCAATTATGCTGCATGTTTTTGGCAAAGACAGCGTTGTGTATTTTGAGAAACAATTATGCTGCATGTCTTGGCAAAGACAGCGTTGTGTATTTTGAGAAACAATTATGCTGCATGTCTTGGCAAAGACAGCGTTGTGTATTTTTAGAAACAATTATGCTGCATGTCTTGGCAAAGACAGCGTTGTGTATTTTGAGAAATGAATATGCTGCATGTTTTGGCAAATACTGTGTTATGTATCTTGAGAAACAATTATGCTGTGTGTTTTTGACAAATACAGTGTTATGTATCTTGAGAAACAATTATGCTAAATGTGTATGCAAAGACAGTGTTGTGTATTTTGAGAAACAATTATGCTGCATGTTTTGGCAAAGACAGTGTTATGTATCTTGAGAAATAAATATGCTGCATGTTTTGGCAAAGACAGCGTTGTGTATTTTGAGAAACAACTATGCTGCATGTTTTGGCAAAGACATTGTTATGTATCTTGAGAAACAACTATGCTGCATGTTTTGGCAAAGACAGTGTTATGTATCTTGAGAAACAACTATGCTGCATATTTTGGCAAAGACAGCGTTGTGTATCTTGAGAAACAACTATGCTGCATGTTTTGGCAAAGACAGTGTTGTGTATCTTGAGAAACAATTATGCTACATGTGTATGCAAAGACAGCGTTATGTATCTTGAGAAACAATTATGCTGCATGTTTTGGCAAAGACAGTGTTGTGTATCTTGAGAAACAATTATGCTGCATGTGTATGCAAAGACAGTGTTGTGTATCTTGAGAAACAATTAAGCTGTGTGTTAAGGGAATAAGTGATGATGTTTATCTTGGCAAAGACAAATGCTACATGCTTTGATAAAGAATAGTGCTCCAAACCCTGTCCAATAAGAGTGTTACATGAAGTCAGCTGTTTGAAAAAAAGTATTGTGCAGTACTGGTTATAAAAATACAAGGAGCAGGGATAGGTGTGTTGGACCACCTTTACATAACCCATTACCAAACAATGACGACATTTTACCAGTTTGTTCCAGACGACTCTGGAAAACATAGTGGGAAAAGGAGAAATGGCTCTCAACGAGCAATTTCTCCTTTTCCCACAATGTGTTCTACCTTATCAGAGGATTGTTTTCCAATTTAGTCACAATTTGAAATGTTGTCTGGGAACTCTTTCAATTTGGGACAGTCACAAATTTGGCTTTTGGTAAAGGGTTAAGCTTTATCTCATCTAACTTCCCAACAATATATCATCTAACTTCCCAATAATATACATGTTTGGTTTTACTTTAATACTTTCAAAAAGTCTGTTCAATAAGGATGCACTCAAGGTTTTGATTTCTGGCTTTTGATACATCACCACATAACCTTTGCATTTTCACATGTAATTTGTTTGATTTGGAAGAAAACCACTGTGTCAAAAGAAGATATTGTTTATAATAATTGTTTTTGAAGTCTTCTGCTGTAGGTTTTTATAAAGAAAGAATTAAGCCTTTTCCACATTCAGAAAAAAATCTTAATACTAGGGAGAAAATGTCGGAAAGGCTTTTTTATCCCTAAATTTGCTATAGTTCTGCCATCTAGAGCATGTAATAGAAGAATTTGTCGATTTACTAAAAAAATAAAAAATTAGCATGGAAAGAGCTTATAACTTTAAAAAGAAAATCCTAATAAACTACAGTCTAACTTGTGTTAAGCAACCACCCTTTTAAGCAGCCAACTGAAAGCAGTCAAAAATTTGTTGTTTGGGAAAGGGTTAAACAACCACTACAGAAAGTCCCATTGTTAGGTTTATAGTGTACATCAATTTGTGACAAGAAGCCAGCCTGTCTTAAACAGCCAATTTACTATGTCCCATAGGATGGCCTCTTTACACAACTTTGACTGTACTTGACTTTGTTGCATCATGACATGGGTACAGCGCATGTGTTAAGTAGACAATTTTCTATTGCATTTTGCAGATGTGGCAGAAATCAAAGGTTGAGATTATTTTGTTTATTCTTTCTTTTGTTTTCACACGTGGACGGTATCTTGCATCTATAACATGTGAACTAATACAAAGTCATTTAGAAAGTGTAGAAGAAAAACCTCTCTTGTGAAAAATTCATGAAATAATCATGTCAATGGAGGATTTGCTCATAATGAATAAACATCCCTTTCGTCACAAAACTTTTGAAAACCTGCGAATATGCTGTATCAGGGCAAAGAGGTCTGCATTTGGTGAATGATATGTATCTTAATATATTCTTATATTCTATTCACTTTATTTTCCAAATAAGTTTTATTCCAAAATCAAATGATTTTTGTAATGTACCCTCATTTTGAACTTTGCAATTGGCAGACATTGAAAGCAACAGCACACAACAGTGATGCAAGTAAAAGAATAGGTTTTTTTGTTTGTTTTTTAATATCGTAGCCACACTGTGTCAAAAGAAGAATTGTTTTTTTATGACAAATCCCTCCTTTTTTTTCACTTATTATTTTAATTATTTTACCATTGATGTGCGACATGCCTAATCATGTATATGAAGTATGTGGCTGATAAAAGTTAAAACCATCAATTTAGAAAAAAAAAAGAAGCTTTTTCATCTTTTCGATCGTTGTTTTGTAAGGATGCCAGATTCTTTTTTCTGAACTTTGTATTAAGGCACTAAGGGATACTGACTTTTAGTTTGATATTTTTATCTCATTTCTATGCCCTGCAGAAGACAATATTTCAAATGGTGATGCAGATACA
This sequence comes from Cerastoderma edule, assembly GCA_947846245.1. Taxonomy (NCBI): domain Eukaryota; kingdom Metazoa; phylum Mollusca; class Bivalvia; order Cardiida; family Cardiidae; genus Cerastoderma; species Cerastoderma edule. The sequence goes on along the minus strand of OX401405.1, from coordinate 34,376,279 downwards.
TTTTGAAAGTTACTTTGCGAAGAGGAGAGTATGTTAGATATAACATTTCTCTGTTGTATCTACAGTTTCTTACACTACTATTTCATATTGTTCACCAACATTCACCGTCTGTTGACCTGCCTGACTAGCATGAATTACACGCTGTACTGAGTATCTATAAATATCCTCGGAGCCGTCCGTAATGTTTGACCATGTGGATTAATTGATAAATGCTACTAAGCTTACCTGTTGATATAAAATGCGCATAGCTCTATTGTTTATCGGCTGTGTTCGGAAGACTGTTGAGTATTGAATATACCGCGTCATAATTATTCATGCATAGAGGGCAACAGACGGTGAATGTTGGTGAACAATACTTCATACTTGATATTAACATGAAACTGTAGGGTATTGTAAGGATAAAGGAAGTCTTTTGCAGGACATAATATATACATGGGAGACTTTTTCTTTTACACTTTGAAGCTTATGTAATAGTATGAGGGTCTTTCTGCTTAACATGATATATTATATACAAATATGAGGGATTTACTTTTTCTGCTTTGGATGTTTCTGTAGTAATTACATGGGTTTTTTCTGCTTACCTTGGATGCTAAGTTACTAATATGAACCCTTTCTATTTAACCCTTATAGTGCTGGAACCGCCATCATGCTTATGGAAACAGGTTAGATCCAGGCCAGCTGCCAAAGAAATTGGCGGCTGGCCTGTGACCTAACATGTTTGCTACTCTTAGCATCTTTCCTCAACAAACATTAAGCAGGTGTTTAAGGTATTGGAAAGCAGATGAAACAAAAATCTATTTCTAGAAAATTACCCAGCATTCTAAGGGTTAACTTTTTGGATTTTATGCTAATATCAAGAACCTATTTAAATGGGACCTTGAATACAATACAAAGATTTTTTCTACTATAAAAGGGAATTCTCTGCTTTAGTAGGATGCTACTTAGGCACTAATATGATGGTCTTTTTTCTACTTAATCTGGACCTTAATATTTTACTTATATGGACTTTTTCTGTTTGACTAGTATGCTTAGATACTAACATGGGGTCTTTTTTCTACCTAACCCAGATATGTATTTACTTATGATAGGGAGTTTTTTGCTTTACTTGGATGCTACTTAGGTACTAATATGATGACTTTTATTCTACCTAACCTGGACATTTATCTGTTACCGGTACTTATGATAGAAACTTTTTCTGCTTGACTAGGATGTTAAGATACTAACACAATTTTTTTTTCTCTACCTAACCTGGACACTTATATACTACTTATAGTTATGATATGGGCTTTTTCTGCTTGAATAGGATGCTTAGATACTAACATTAGGTCTTTTTACTACCTAACCTGAACACCTATTTCCTTATGATAGCGGCTTTTTCTGCTTGACTCAGATGCTAAGGAACTGCTGATTTAATGAATTTTCTAACAAGTTCCTCCAAATGAAAAAATTCAAATTACTTTTTGTCACAGTTTTTACCCTGTATTTTATTGTAAATGTTGGTTTTTGTTATTATTGAAACTGTCATCTGCCGTCAATATTGCTTTCGCATTTAACATATATCACAAATTCCTATACCCAGGGTTCAGTGCAGGACTATAGTAAGTGCTTCACATTTGTGAAGGACTTACTATAGTCTTGCACTGAAGCCTCAATTTGCTGTCAGGTGCTGCTATACCGGTATATAGAACAAATCATCCAACAAAACATCCAAGACTTAACCAATTACCAAACTATAAAGACATTTAACCACTTTGTTGAAGATGACTCTGGAAAACATTGTGGGACATTTCCCACAATGTTTTTTCTGCCCCATCAGAGAGTTGTTTTCCAATTTCAACACATGAGATGTCGTCTGCAAACTTTCAATTGGGGACAGTAAAGAATTTAGTGTTTGGTAAAGGGTTAAGCAAGTACGGTTCATCTTCATTAGGATTATTTTAAGTTGAGTTCACAAGTATTTGTGATTTGTACTTGTCTAAACCATTCTGTTCATAACTCTATGAAAGTTCTTTGTGTCAGAACTACTTTTGCAAGGGCTGCATGGTCCAGTGGTTAAGTTGGCGGACTAAAAACCCAGGGATCCTGAGTTCAAGCTCCACTGACACCTCTGGTTTTTCGGAAGTGTCCTTTGGCAAGTCCCTGGCTCTTGGCTAAGGAAGATGCACCTGAATGCATTCCATGCAATGCACCCTTTACCATCAAACATATATTGCTCGATTGCATTGATTTTCAAAGAATTCGTGCAAAATATTTCAATGTCAACACTATTTATGATCTTTTTGAGACTGTCAGGATTGAATTAATTCTTTCCTTTCTCAAAGAAATTGGAATTTACAATAAATTGTGATTCCGTACACATTTTAAATATATATACATGTATCAATATCATTTTTTCATCACACACTATTTATTTAATATCACACATTCATTACAAACAATCTATCAACAACCATTAATTTTTTACAAATTTTCTATCTACTTTTGTTCATTAATTACAAATTCTTATTTATTTTTTCTTTAAACAAATACATTTTAACCTGTTAATATTTTTAATATACATTCATCCACATCATCATAACGCGCACTAAATGACCTTAGCTGTCGATGCGCCTTAAAACATCATTCATTCATTCATTCATTCCATTGGCAAGTCACTTAAGAGCCCTAGCCTAGTACTGATGGATCTAGGAAAGTTGTTACATAAAGCCTTAAACATCATTCATTCATTCATTCCATTGGCAAGTCACTTAAGAGCCCTAGCCTAGTACTGGTGGATCTAGGAAAGTTGTTACATAAAGCCTTAAACACCATACATAACTACTTTTGCTTTTTTGGGGAATATCAAAGTGTTGGATATTTTGTACAGTTAAAAATGATTAATTATTGCAAACAAAGGGCAATATTTATTAAGGTGATATTGAATTATCAGAAATAAGGAGAACTTTTCTGTTTTCATGGATATATGAAAACAAACTCTTTAAATATTTGTTATGGTGGTAATGATTTATGAGAAATTAGGAGAGTTTTACTTTTCCTGTATAAAATCAGAATTCTTATCAACCTTCAAAATGAAACTTTTTTTCAAGTGTGGGGTCTGCCTCCTTCAGTTTGAGCGGCGCATCACCACATAACTGTATTCTGTTGATTTGTGATGTAAACCCTTAAAAATTATAACAATAATAAGAAAAAAACTGATTTTTTTTCTTCTGCTACAAGAGCAATAAGACAATTTAAAAATGGTTTTAAGAAATGATACCAATTTTCTTATTGTGAAGAAATGTGGTACTCAATTACAATAATGAAGTAGAGTTTAAACCACTTATTAATGTCATTTTAAATTTGGAGCAGAATGAACCCATTCTTCAAATGGACATAGACAATCACAATACCAGTGCTTTTGATTTTCATGGGAGTTAGTCTTAAGAGGAAGTCTCCTGACTGACTTACAGAATGCCCATGGTTCAAGCCAGCTTGATCAGCCATTATGGGCTGGCATTTAAGTATGGGGTCTTCTTCCACCATGAAGGGTCGGGCATCGCAACAAAACTGATATAATATTGGCGGGATACAATTGAAAAAATAATGGAATTACTCACTAGACTGAATAACAGAAAGCTTAAAATTCTTCCCAGCTTTACCATGGCATATATGGGTTGTTAAATATAGGGTCCTAATCCATTACGAATGTGCAAGGCATCTCTGAAATGCTGAATTTCTTTCGTTGCAATTTAAAGATTATTGTTGTCTCAAAAATACCCAGATATTGGTTTATTAATTGAAATCAAAATCATTTTATGGTCATTTGTTCTGTTCTTCCACTGAAAGATTCAGTGCATTAAAATGATAAAGGAAGATATCACGATATTGCACTGAATCTTTTAAATGTCAAAAAGCTATAAGTATTAATAATTCAATAAATCTTATTTAATGAAAAAGAAAAGTAAATGATTCAACTTCAAAATAATCAGTAATCATTTCAAGTATATAATGTACATTTATCTCAAAATATAGTAGAAAAAGGTATTCTGTTAACCCTTTACCAAATTGAAAGAGTTTGCAGATGACATTTCTAAGTGTAATGAAATTGAAATCATCTTCTGATAGGGTAGAAAACATTGTTGGAAAAGAATAATTTGCTCATCATGAGCAATTTCTCCTTTTCCCACAATGTTTTCCAGAGTCATCTGCTACAACCTGGTGAAATGCCATTATTGTTTGGGAAAGGGTTAAAAAAAAAACAGTTGAAACTATCTCCTGAAAAATCACAAATATGCAGTTCTGAAAAAAATCAATCTTTATGTTTTCTCTTTCCTATCTCTTACAGCCTGGTTACTGGCCACAGTGAACGTGGGTCAGGTCCAGCCGTCGGGTTTGGTGACACATTTAGTGACGGAGGACCGACAGACGCTCATAAACGAGGATGGTGACCCAGCGGTGGATTCGTCATCGCAGGAAACACTCTACAGTACAGCGGAGTCCATCAACAGTCAGCAACACAACGGTAGAACGTACGGGGCCAATGATTGATATGGGGGAACCGAGAAATCTCGTATTTATTCGCTCATTTGTGCATAGTTTTATTCACCAAATGATTAAGATGTTTAGGATGATAAAATATCAGAATTGATTGACACTGTTTATTTGTATGGGAGTTTCACAACTGATTGCGTCTTATGAATGGAAAGCAACAGAAATAGCAGATTTATGATAACAAAGTATAATTAATAAAATACATTTTCTTCACTGAATATCATGTTATAAAAAAGCGAAACTGCTTTTGATAAGCAGTTTTTCGCTTTTGTAACAATTTAGTCACCCTTCCATTTAAATGTTCTTGTTTTAACCCTTTACCAACCGCCAAATTTTCGACTCCTAAATAGAAAGAGTTGGCAGATGACATTTCAAATTGTGATGAAATTGAAAATCAATCTTCTGATAGGGCAGTAAACATAATGGGAAAAGGAGAAATTGCACGTTAAGAGCAATTTCCCCCTTTCCCACAATGTTTTCAATCATCTGTAAAAGGCTGGTCAAATGTCGTTATTATTCGGTAATGGGTTAGAGGACATGCCACAGACAACTCAAAACCAATTTTGACGGAGAAATTGCTCATCATTAGAGATGTCTCCCTTGTCGCAATGGTTTATACCAAATACATGTAATATGAAACACTTTTTTTTTCTGCTTACTTTATGATTCAAGGCTGTAATGCAATGCTATTATGAGCAATTAATGTATGTGAAGGACTTATTATATAGTCTTGCATTAAATTATCGAATTTTTTGTTCTGCTCCCGATTTGGACTAATCACAAAAATTTTCACATGGGGAAATCTGTTATGTTGTGACAGAATGGTTTTGTATTTACTTATGGTTTAACTTACTACAGTGAACCCTCGTTTAACCGGACCCCGATTATCCGGATGTCTCGCAATCCGAACGAAATTGTAAGGGAACGGAATTATTGGACCAGTTTGTTGCAGTCGACTTTTGAAAACATTGTGGGTAAAGGAGAAATTCCTCGTGATGAGCAATTTCTCCTTTTCCCACAATGTTTTCTGCTATATCAGAAGATTATCTTTGAATTTCATTACGTTTTGATATGTCTTCTGCAAACTTTTTCAATTTGGGACGGTCGACAATTTGGCGTTTGCTAAAGGGTTATAAGTATATACCGCTCATACAGACCGTTTATGTCTTAATGTGAATAAGAACATGCTCTGCTTCATTAGTCTGGATTATTCGGTAAACCGGACATTTTGTTGGAAACGGACATGTTCGGATAAACGAGGGTTCACTGTATATGTTTATACATTGCTATAGTTATTCGTTAAAAATGTGTGCAGTTTATTGATTTATCACATGCTTAACTTAGGAAGTTGAATAGTAAGTAAAAATAGAATATCTGTCAATCCATTTACCTCATTAGTTATTGTGACTGCCCCAAACTGAAACCAAAAGCAGAGGACAATTATAAAGTGATAACCCTTTACCAAAGGCCAAATGTTTACATTCCCAAATTGAATTTACCAATGCCAAATTTTTCGACAGTCCCAAAATGAAAGAGTTTGCAGACGACATTTCAGAATGTGATGAAATTGAAAAAATAATCTCCTGATAGGACAGAAAACATTGTTGGAAAAGGAGAAATTGCTTGTTAAGAGCAATTTCTCCTTTTCCCTCAATGTTTCCCAGAGTTGTCTGCAACTGGTCAAGTGTCATTTTTGTTTGGTAAAGGGTTAAAGGAGATATATTTTTGTGATACTGGAAAAAGAACATTATAACAAAGAAGAAATTTGTCATTTCAAGCAATTTCGGCTTTTCCCACACTTGTTTCTGATGCCTTTCGATGCAGGTTAGTTAGAATATGTATACATGACAGAAAAAGGGCTTGAATAAAAGAAAAAGTTATTATAGAAAAATAATCATAAATACTGGTATGCCTTAGTAACCACTTTTTGATGGCTTTTCTGCTTCAGAAATATTATTTGATACATTTGTTGCATAATAAATTTGAAAAAAAAACATGCTTTATAACTTTCTAACACTTGGCAGAGAAATCGTTTTCTTTGTAACAAATGGTGAAAACTGATGAGGCTAGTACAAGAAGTTGCTCATCACATAATGTATGATTAAGAAAAAAAGGAAAAATTATCCACAAAAGAAACAAAGATTCTTTTACGTTTCCTTCAAAGTACCCCAACAGTTTTAAATATTCCAATGTACATTTTAATAAGTTTGATGGATTGTATATATAACGGTATACAGAGTTATATGGTTGTCATAGTCTATTTTGAGATTGAAGTTGTTATATTAGAATATATGATATTGGTGATATTTTTCTATTATGATCTGTTGAGTAATACTGGAGTCAGTAATTCATCCTTTATACCAATTATGACTGCTCAATTACCACACAAAATGTTATTCCTAAACTCTTATTTTGTTATGACTTAAATCGCAACAAAGTCATGATGCAGATTTGAAAACAGCTGTTACACAAGGGGGAATTCCTCATAATAAATGGTCCTGGCCTGGGTTTCACGAAACATCTCAACTTGAGTATGTCCTCAACCTCAGATTTTCACTCAGCTGAGTTTTCTCAACTTGCGTGTTTCAATAAAAAAAAATCTATTTGAGACTCTTCAGCTGAGGAACGATTTGAGTACGATTGTACAGTACTTAAGCGGCCCAAACTGGCAATTTCTTACGAGGGATGAGAACTCCTTTGTTTTGAATCTCTTACCCATATAACTGATGTGTCTTGTTTTATGATTGCTGATTCTAAGATAAGTGAATGAAAATTGCCAGTATAGCATAATCAAGTAGTTTTTACTGACAATGATGTTGTTTTCTCAAAAAATCGTTCCATTCAACTCTTTGTTATGGCCATGTGCTGGTTTAAAAAGTTCTAATAAAGTACTCGGCTATATACTTTAAACACTTTAAATACTTTATGCACTTTAAATATGCATACACGAATGAACATAGAACAGTGTATTGGTTGTATGTTTCTATAAATAACCGTATTCGGATGTAAGTAAAATCGCTTGATGAAATGAATGCAAAAAGATCACCTTCACAGAGAAGCGAACTCGGGGGCGCTTGTATCAGGGTTGACCCGCAAGACCACTGCGCTAATGTGACAAGTTGCATAAGATGCATAATTTTAGATTATTGGTTATTATTTCTATTTAGAATTGCGCATTTTTAAAAGGCATCAAAACTCGTTGTTAAAGGCATCACTTTCTTACTGAAAGAAACCTTAAAATCAATCTAATATCCACTTTGACTTAACATTGTGCTTTTGACATGAGTTCCAGAAACAGAGACCAAGGCTATCTCTGTGGTGTTCACAAATTCAAAGAAAAATGCAACCAAAACAAAGCACAATGAGTAGTAAATTCTAGTTCAATTCCAATTGGTTTCGACTCGCAATGATATCATTTACATGTGCAGTCGAGCCTCTATAGTCTGAACGTCTTTAATCCGTATTATTCGCCATCCGAACAGAATTTGTAGGGAACGGTCTTGACCTTCATTAATTCCACTGCTTAATCCGGAAAATCCATGTTCCGGCTCCGGACAATAAAAGTCCTGATCCAAGCCTAACTTCTAATAGAATATGCGCACGACTAATATGGAAACCAGAATAATGTTTTTTTTTGCAGTTACCTACGTTTATTTACGATATGGTAATCCAACATTCACACATTTGGCAAATTGGCATGTATGCTTGATCATAAAATAGTCAGTATAGTCATATAGTCAGTCAACTGGTCTAACCTAATTGTAATTATCGTCGCATGCAGAAAGTCGAGTTTGTAAAAGGTGTTAACTAGCTGCATTGACAGCATTCAGGAGATCAAGTCTGGCAATCATTTTCAACCAATACGTTTTTTTTTTACTATATAGTAATTATTATGAAAAACAGTGTATAGGTAAACATTTCACTGGAAACTAGCCGATTGTTTATTCCGGATTATTCGTTAATACAAACATTACTCCTGGGATCGAAAGTGTTTGGTCCTCCAACCTGTATTTTTTGACTATCTTTAACTTGGAAAGCTGGAATTCTCCTATAGAATAGTGTTGAGACCGCACAAACCCGAAGGTTGCGGACAATCAAACTGACATTATATAGTTAAGGACCGATTTGAGGTAGGTACCTACCTGCCTCAAATATTTGAGGAAAAATCTCAGATTTTATTTGAGGAAAACCTTCGTGAAACGGAGTTTGAGGAATCATTTGAAGATCCTCAATATTTGAGGACGTACTCAAGTTGAGATGCTTCGTGAAACCCAGGCCTGATAAGTTGTTGAGGGTTCAGTGCTAGACTATAGTAAGTGCTTCACAAATGTGAAGCACTTACTATAGTCTAGCAATGAACCTTTGACTGGTGTTTCCCCAGCTTACTTACGTATTTCTGCTCTAAACCCTATGTAATCATTGGAATTGTCGTGCGTGACGAGACGATTCTATGGAATAGCCAGTTAATATGATTTGTTGGATAGTTTTTGAAATACAGTGTGATAAAGATCATAGTACCACTCTTTATCTAGTCCACTGAGAATGAGCACATAGTTAATTAGAAAATCATTAATTTGTCTAACAAAATCAATGAATTGAATTACATTAGCTTTGGTGTGTTTTCTTAACCCTTAGAATGCTGGGTAATTTTCTGAAAATAGAATTTTGTGTCGTCTGCTATCAAGAATCTTAAATATCTGCTTAATCTTGTCTGGACAGATACCAAGAGTAGCAAACGGGTTAGATCACAGACCAGCCGCCAATTTACTTGGCGGCTGGCCTGAATCTAATCTGCTTGCATAAACATGAAGTCGGTTCCAGCCCCATAAGGGTAAAAAGCATACAATCTGAGTAAAAGTTATAGGTTGTATACATGTTTTGAGTTTATATATTTCAATAGAAAATCTATTATACATTTCTCATTGTTCAATGCAAGGCCATAGGCATTACATCAGTCTTATAAAATGACGAACTCGTGTCTTGCACTGTACCAATGATTTGTAGAATCTTGTTAAATATTTATTCATAGTAGATAAAGATGTTTACTGAATTCTATATTATTTTATAAGGTTTGTTAATAGCCAAGTGATATTGTAAATTTGTTTTGTTTTGTAATGAATGGATATTATATGAATCTTAATCAGAAAACTGTGTCTAATGGGTCCAAAGTTGTGTTAAGAATAGTCCGACCCTTTCCCTTTAACTGCCAGAGAAAAACATTATGAAAAAGGAAGAAATTTATCAGGACGAACAAATTCTTTCTTCACAACTGTTTCACATATTATTTCCAACAAAGTTACTTGTACGTTGCCCTTCTGAAATGCTTTGCAGTCATTGTTTTTTTTTAACTAATTATCTGATTTTTTAAAACTGATAATGAAATTATTCCGACATACAAAACAGTTGCTAAGGAGCGAGTTGCTCCTTTTAACCCATTACCAAATAATACAACATTTGACCAGTTTGTTGCAGACGACTCTGGAAAACATTGTGGAAAAGGAGAAATTGCTCTAAACAAGCAATGTCTCCTTTTCCCACAATGTTTTCTGCCCTACCAAAAGATGGTTTTTTAATTTCATCACATTTTGAAATGTCGTCTGCAAACTCTTTCAATTTGAGACAGTCGAAATTTTGGCGTTTGGTAAAGGGTTAAAACATTTTTCACAAGGAGTCTGCTTCCGAGATGATGCATTTTGCCTGTCTGAGGGAAAAGGTAGGGAAAACTCAGAGGTAGAAGGGACAATTTTTAACCATTGTGTGTGTTACAAAGGCATTAGAAGTTGAATAATTTACCTTGGTATGGAAAGGGTTGAGTCTAATGTTATAAAAGGGGTCCAGACTTGTGGTAAAGATATTAAACTTTCTTGTATATACTGTGTATTTATTTATCTGTTTACTATTAACAGAGTTCAGATATATCCAAATACATCGTTTTTCTGAAAGATATGTGTTTGTTTTTCTTTAAAAACCTGGTTTGCCATTCATCTGTTAAATAGCTGATCATTTTGGTCAGGCTTTGTTTAAAACAGTTTTAAAGTTTAAGGCCCAGATGAAAAGGTGACAGAATAAGAACTTGGGGGTCCTGGGTTCGAGCCCAACCAACACCTCTGGTTTTGTTGAAGACAAACTTAGAAAACATTATGGGAAAAGGAGTAATTGCTCGTAACGAGCAATTTTTCCTTTTACCAAAATGTTTTCTGCCCTATCAGAAGATTATTTTCCAATTTCATCACCTTTTGAAATGTCATCAAACTCTTTCAATTTGGGACAGTCAAAAATTTGTTGTTTGGGAAAGGGTTAAGATGTCTTTGTAAAAGAGATGGTCCAGGTGGTTTAGTATAATGCTCTTCATGTCCATATACAGTCTTCTTTACGAACATTTTAGAATATTTTGAGCCAATTTTAAGAAATGAAATATCATAGGGGGCCTCCGTGGCCTAGTGGTTAGAGTACAGAACTTGAAATCACATGGCCCCTCTCCACGTGGGTTCAAATCCTGAGAGGGATATGGATTTTCATGAGAGGCAGTCTCCCGACTGACTTACGGAATGCCGATGGTTCTACCCGCCTTGACCAGCCCTTATGGGCAGTTGAGTATGGGGTCTTCCTCCATCATAAGAGTCGGGCATCGCTACATAACTGAAATAATGTTGATGTGATGTAAAACCCATATAAGATAAGAGAAGAAATATCATACTTGCTTCCAAGTAGTTTTAATGATTGAAAATTTCATTATTCATACTTTTAAGAATTATACATGTATTTAACGCCGTAGGCTAGGACTATCAAGTGACTTGCTAAAAGTCACTCCCACAAAAGAAGAGGTGTCGGTGGGGCTTGAACACAGAACCAACACAGGACCCCAAGTTCTAAGTCTGCCACCTTAACCACTTGGCCATGCAGGACCCTTTTAAGAATTATAATAACTTTAAACAAAGAGCCATGATGACTTTGTATTCCTCCATTAAATTAAAGCTAATGTCATAATCTAAACATTATAATAAAGTGATTTTTTCATTTGTTTTTTATCTATATTTAACCTATCATACCAAATGGTAGAAACTCTCTACTGGAAATCTTTTTATCATAAAACCTGTTTACATAACCCATAAGAATAATTTCTAATCTGGGAAAGACTTATAGATTAACAAACTATTCATAAAAACCAAGATTTTAATTTTCTCTAAAATATTTACAAAACAAATTGCATTTTTTTATGATATAAATACACATTTGTAGTCAAACATGTTATAAGATCTGTATGACTTTACCAAAGATATTCAGCTCCCAAAGAAAGATGAACTCATTACCACAAAAGGTCAAAAATATAGATATGACCTTGTTTAACCCATTACCAAACAATAACGGCATTTTACCAGTTTGTTCAAGGCGACTCTGGAAAACATTGTTCAAAAAGAAGAAATTGTTCTTAATGAGTACTTAGTCCTTTTCCCAAAATGTTTTCTGCCCTAACAGAAGATTGTTTTTCAATTTCATCACATTTTGAAATGTCGTTTGCAAACTCTTTCAATTTGGGGCCAGTCGAAAATTTGGTTTTTGGTAAAGGGTTAGATATCATCCAGCATCTTATTTATCTTAAAATTTACAGTCTTATATGGGACTCAAAATGAAATGTTGCAAATACATAAAATAACTAGACAAATTAGACCTTTGACATTTTTCAGTATAATCAGGATGAAATACAACATTAAAACAGTCATACACATGATGTATTATTTTTTAAAAAATCCCTCTTAAAAGAAGTTGACTGATCCAGGTTGAAAGCACCAGTAGAAGACAATAAGACATTTTCTTTGTGGTGTTACATGGAAAACATTGTGACAAAAGGTGGAATTGCTCATCAAGAGAAGTTTGTCCTTTTGCCACAAGTCTTAATCTTTTTGACTTGGATGCATTAAAATCAGTATTTACAAATGAGGAAAAGCATTGATATTGTTTTTCAGTTCCAGTATGGATTGTATGTGACCCAGTGAGCTTTCATCTGGTTTTTTGCTTTATCACTGCTACAGAAGATCGATTTATACACTTTACTAGCTTTAGGGTCATCTTGCACACTCCCAGACTTTGCAACAGTTCCAGACTTTGTTACACCATTGGCTAGTCCAGTTGATTTTCCTGTACTCCCATTGGTCAATTTTTCCTTTGAAACCTTGGCTACTTTATCCCCATTGGACGGTTTTTCTTTGCCTGGTTCCCCATTGGTCAGTTTTGAAGAAGCAGCAGCTGGGTCCAGTTTGGTCTGTTTACTCGTACTTGGGGCACAATCTGTATCTGTTTCGTCTGCTGTTGCTGTCTCACACTTCTGCTTCTTTGACTTCTTTGTTTTCTGTAATATAGTATATAATTATTAACAATATACTAAACAACTAAGTTTTTCAAGCCCCTTATATAAAAAGATGTTTCTGTGGAAACACATTTGTAATGAAACAAGGTTATGCAACCTGGAGGATTTGGGTGGTTTGGGCACTTTGAACACTCTTTCACCTTCATAAATCAAGTTCTTAACTTGGCTATTCCTGGCAGAAGAGACAAGGTAGACCAAGAAAGTTTTGGTAAGGTAAGACTGCATTGTTTCTGACAGGAAGAAATGCACCCTCGTCAGTGTTGGCTGTATGAATAGAATTATCTGGACATTTGGTATGAGAACTTCTAGCCACCTGCTACCCACCCCAATGACTGGGACACCAGCGAATGACAAATAAAATCAGGAGTAAGTAAGAAAGGATAGAAAATGGTTTTGAAAAAAGAGGAAATTCATACTTTTTTTTAAAAAAATTGTTTCTTGAGTCATCTCGAACAGATGATTAAATCATGTACAGTGGACCCTCGTTTATCCGAACACTTTCGTTCCCAGGAGAAATGTTCGTATTAACGAATTTTCCGGAATAAAGAATATGCGAGTTACAGCGAAATGTTTACCTTTACACGGTGTCGGTGTATCATGATCATTACTATGAAGTAAGAAATACACAATTATTTTTTTTTGAAGGGAAATATAAAGTGTGTTAAGGAAGTGTTTATTTGGTCAAAACGGATTTTTTAAAAAAATGACAATATGAAGCAATGTCTTTCGAGAAGTTAAATTTCCTTAAGATAGCTCTGAAAAGAACTGTCTTCGTTTGGCTGTTGGTGTAGACATCTTCAAGTTGCATCTTCTTATTTCAATATCGAAAAATGAGATAGGTAGGGATTGTCGAGAGTTTATTTATAGGGAAAAGGAGCATATCGATTGAGTAATAATTGAAAATGATTGCCAGACATTGTCTCCCGATCGCTGTCTAAGCAGCCAATCAACACCACTTACAAACTCAACTATGGACATGCGACCGTAATTACAATAATGTAAGACCAATCAACTGACAGAATGACCGATTAACAAACAATCAACACCTTCCAGTACACTACACTAGGTGACATGTTATGGTCAAGCATACGTGACAGTTTGCAAAACGTGTGAATGCCGTTTACAACAGAAGATCGATCCCTTCATTCGCATCTGTAACCGCAAAATAAACGATTTTACTGGTTTCCGGACTAGCCGTACGCATATACTATGAAAAGTGACTGTTGGTTCCCGAATATTTTTGTCCAGTTCCGGAACGCGGATTTTCTGCATTAAACAGTTAAATTGATGAAGGTAAGATCCGTTCCCTAAAAATTCTGTTCGGATGGTGAATATTCCGGATAAACGACGTTCGGATTATCGCGGGTCCACTGTATATGTAAAGGTAAGATTCAACTCCAAACCTTTTCTAATTTTTGTTGTCTACGCTTCTCTTCCATACGAGATCTGATGACATCCAGTTCTTCTTCACCTGGGTTTAGGACAACAACTTCATCTGTACTGTAGGCCTTTCCACACTGAAAAATACAGTGATTCTTATATTAACACTATTAAACACTAGAAACAATCAAATATGTAGAATAAACCACAATGAAAACAACAGAATTGTAAACATTAATATCAAGTTTAACCCCTTCCTCATCGTCTTCTTCACAACACTTTAGAGACCACTGTAACAAAAGGATGAATTACTCATTGGGGAAAATTCCTTCTTTTGTCACAATTATCTTTTTTCCAATATCACAAGGAATGTGAATTTTTTTAATAACTTTTGTTGTTGTCTACTATTGCTTTCAAGTTGGACCAGTCACAGACTCCCATGTGGACAAATGGGTTAACCCTTTACCAAATGCCAAATTTTCGACTGTATCAAATTGAAAGAAATTGCAGACGACATTTCTTAATGAAATGGGATTGAAAAATAATCTTCTGATAGGGCAGAAAACATTGTGTGAAAAGGAGAAATTGCTGGTAGAGAGCAATCCCTTCTTTTCCCACAATTATTTCCCGAGTTGTCTGCAACAAACTGGTCAAATGTCTCTATTGTTTGGTGTAATGGTTTTAATGTCTAACCACACTGAACACATAAATTCTATTTCAGTTTTCATCTTGGTTATAATTAAAATTCACATTAACATGTGCAGACTCATTATACAGAAGGCAGGTCTGGGAAATAAGATCCTTTATTCAGGAAGATAATCTCAGATAACTTTTTGTTCTTGGAACCTAAAAAAAAGACCATTTTTTCTCTCAATATTTAATGAATCTTTTTAAACATGTGAGAGAAACTTAAAATAGGAGAATAATTCCCAACCTAATGCTCGTTTTAAAAGGGTTCATTTTTAGGAATACTTTTTTTGCACAATACACTGCTACTTATTGAGATCTATCAACCTGAATTTCCATAACGAAACCTTCGAAAATTTGAGAGCTATACCAAATAATATATCTAAAATTAGAAGTGGTTCAATAAACTATCTTAATGGATAAGTATAAATTAGAGTAGGAAATTTTGTTGGCTAGAACTAAATTAAAGATACAAGCAATTTTTCCTTGTTATCAATACTTTAAAAAGTTTTTATCAAGCACGTTTTTCCCCAAATGTCTCAAGATTTGTTGAATATTGGGCCCTTATCAAACAGGCAATCGTTCCCTTATTGGACAAAAGGGAACAATGGTTTGTGTAAACTGCTTCAAAAGTTATCGCCAAACCATAGCACATTTGATGGATAAAGCACAGACAACATGTTTTTATTTTCTATGAGTTATACATCACATCAGTTTTATTTCAATTATGTGACAATGCCCAGCTCATTTTGATGGAGGAAGACCCAAAACTTAACTGTCTTTATAGGCATGTCAAGCCAGGTAGAACGATCAGCATTCTGTAAGTCAGCTTGGAAACTTCCTCTCATGAAAATGTAAATGGTGTCATCATTACATATTCCATAACCCTTATAGTGCTGGAACCAACTTCATGCTTGTGCAAATAGGTTAGATCCAAGCCAGCCGCCAAGTAAATTGACGACTGGCCTGTGATTTAACCTGTTTGCTACTCTGAGTATCTTTCCTCATCAAAACTAAGCAGTTTTTTAAGGTTTTGGGGCAGATCACACAAAAATCTATTTTTTTTAGAAAAGTACCCAGCATTC
The DNA here is from genome assembly GCA_947846245.1 of Cerastoderma edule. Lineage (NCBI taxonomy): Eukaryota > Metazoa > Mollusca > Bivalvia > Cardiida > Cardiidae > Cerastoderma > Cerastoderma edule. The sequence continues at coordinate 34,360,232 of OX401405.1, read as the reverse complement.
TAAGGGTTAAGTGAACCATGCACTACGACCTTGCTTTTTACTGACCTTGTGGCAGTTCTCTCCCTTGACCTCTTTCAAGGCCCTTTCTGAAAGGACACACCCACAATTCCAGATGAAACAAAACCTGAAATAGATCATACGTAAATGACCTTCACTGTCATATTTGATCTAAAAGGTACTTGATCACAGAAGAGAAAATTTAAATGTAAAAATAAAATGTTGAAACATTATTGTTTTTGGTCTTGCTGTTTGATATTAAACTAAAAGTAGCTATTGAAAGCATCATTATGACTGGAAAACCCCATTCAAAGACAAAATGAAGGTAGCACTGGTAACATGGATCCAGACAAAGCTGCAGAATAACTCAAAGGTTAATGGGAACTTTGTATAACCAGTTTCTTGTCTATCAAATATAGATATTGGTATGGTACAAATCTACCAGGCAGAATTCTGGCTGGTAACGGAAGGAACAAAGGAAAAAAAACAGAACACTGTCCTTAGAGACGAATGCTTGTCGATACAAAGTAACCAAACAGTTGGCTGTGAGACGAAGTTTCGTAAATGGTGGTCAAAATATCTGAAATTGAAGTTTTGACAAAAGTCAAAAGACAAAAGTTAAACCAAAGTCTGATAGAGAGGTTTATGCTTTTATCAACTCAAAACAATGATTTAGGGGAAACAACCTTGTATGTTGTTTCTTCTTATTGTCATATATTGGAACGTTGTATTCTGACCAATCAAATCGCCAAGAATTTGTAGGGTGCCTGTTGTCTATCTTGTGAACCATAGTGGAGCGAATATATAGCGGGGAACCAGTTTATCTAGAAACCTACAATAAAACAATTGGACATACTTGTGACTGCCATTCATGCCTATCCCCACCACAGGGCAGATAAAGTTGGCTGCATGAGTGTCAATGTATCTGTCACCCTTCTCTGCCTTGTTCTTGGTAAAATCTTTGTTTTCTGTCAACTTCAGCTCCTTTACATCCTATAATAATATATGTGAACATGAATGTGGGCTTTTGTGAATGGTCAAGATCAAAAGCAACCACAAGATAAACATTTAATATGACTATTGGGTAGAAACCATTTTACGAACCCTTCATTGGCGATTGAAGGCTCCAAGTATTTAGTCCACAAGTCTCAAAATAAGCGCTTGTGTAAAACTATTAACCTTACAGACATCAGCCAGAAGACTGCCTCTAGCAACAAGCCAATCCAATTGCAAAGGAATTCCAATCCTTGAAGATAGAGGCAAGATTTTTATTTTATAAAAAACCCAATGGTATAATGCCTTAATAGTAAATATTTACCTCAGAAACACTTTGTTATGAATGATTGCTTTTCACTAGGGATGGGAACGAATATTCGAATATTCGAATATTCGAATAGCGGTCGAATATTCGAATAGCAAAATAGTATTCGAATATTCGATTTTAATGAACCCATATTACTGTATGTTTACCATAAATTTTATTCAAAAATAATGTTGTTTTATTTTCATTTTCTTCCTCTAAACCGATCCCAAATATGTTGTTTTATTTTCATTTTCTTCCTCTAAACCGATCCCAAATATCGAAGAACGTGCCTAGCTCCCAGGTGCAGTTACGATGTTTTTACAACGTATGTCACACAGTAAAACACCTGTGACAAATTACCACATCTTTTGACAGTTTGCAAAACGATTAATTCCTAAGTGTGAAAATAGTCGATTTTAAGCCCCTAAATCTAACACCTTAATGCTCTGCACTTGCTCCTTATTATCCAATACAAGTCAATCACGCTAATTGACAATTGTCAGTGTCAACCAATCACGTAACTTGTTTGTCGTGAAATTGAACAATTACTCTTTCAATAACCAATCGTAATCATGATTGCATATGCACGAAGACCAATCAAATAATGTGTAAGAAAGTTTTTTTTTTTTCAGAATAATTTGTCAAACTTATATTCATTCTAATTTCTACATCTATTCGATAAACATCACAATGTCTCCATAACGTGTCTGGAATTACTTTAACTGTTCTGCCGACAAGTCGAAGGCGACCTGTAACCTGTGTTACCAGGACTTTGTATTCAAGAATACAACATCCAACCTACTGAATCACTTAAATGGCAAGCATCCATCCGTTTTGACGTCCGAAACTGTAAAACAGACGACCATGAACCTGTTTGCATGCACGTACATGTATACAGATATCGGCTATACACAAAAGGTTTGAACAGAGGACTAGTGTACTAGTATTCGTACATGCAGACATTCGGACATCAAAACGAATTCTAAAATCGAATATTCGAATATATTCGAATAGTTCTAGTCGAATATTCGAATAGTGATTTCACTATTCGTTCCCATCCCTACTTTTCACACAAGAAAGAATCGCAATGAATAGTACTTGCCTGAGATAGTAAGTAAAATGTTGTCATTTCATCCGTAGAAGACAATTTATCTTAAAAAGTCAAAATCCCTATCTCTGAGATATTTCTTTTATTAAAGTATGCTGCCATCACAGAAAATGCTTGGTAAATTCAAGACAATGTTTGGTAGATAAATTGAAATCTTTTGTTGGTGAAAAAAATTCAGCTTCTTAAAGAAACATACTAAACTGGGTACCATTTTCTCAATATTCATTTTTAATTTATATTTCTCATGTAGCAGAAAACCATAAAACAATTTTGATGAAAGAAATTTCTTGGTGAGCAAATTTTCTTTTTGTCATCATAATTTCTTCCTACTTACACCAGGATGATGCTTTTTCTATAACCTATAACATTTAAATACTTTCTTCTGATGCTTTGAGTTCAGGCAACTCTCAAAAATTGAAAAAGAAATTTGGGGAACTTGCACTCTTATTACAATGAAATATCATCCCATACTTCAAGGGTTCAATGCAAGACAGTTCTAGTTTTGCCTCTAGTTTTTACAGACCCGAATCCCGCGAAAAGTGTCCTAGACACTAGTTTATAGCATCCATACATAAACATTTTACCAAATTTTACCCTTTACCAAATGCCACAATTTTTGACTGTCCCAAATTAAAAGAGTTTGCAGACGACATTTCAAAATGAGATGAAATTGAAAAATTATCTTCTGATAGGGCAGGAAACATTGTGGGAAAAGGAAAAATTGCTCGTTAAGAGCAATTTTTCCTTTTCTCACAATGTTTTCTGGAGTAGTCTGCAACAAACTGGTCAAATGTCGTTATTGTGTGGTAATGAGTTACACCAATGTTTCCTTTCTTCACAGTGGTAACTTTAATCTTCAACTGTAAATGTTTCAAAGCAAGCCATTATAACAGAAATGGTTAACACAACAATAGAGAGAATGGATTTTGTTGTAAGCTGTGAAAAGCTTGGGACATTTTCTCTATATCCCTTTACCAAAAGCCAAATGTTTAACCGTGCCAAATTGAAAGAGTTTGCAGACAACATTTCAAAATGTGATGAAATTGAAAAATAATCTTCTATTAGGACAGAAAACATTGTGGGAGAAGGACAAATTGCTTGTTAAGAGCAATTTTTCATTTTCCCACCATGTTTTCCAGAGTCGTCTGCAACAAAGTGGTTAAATGTTGTTACTGTTTGGTAATGGGTTAAGGGGCAAAAACTATAAATCATGTACCTTGAGCCCTCGGAGGTGGGAGAAACTTGAGGCGCATTCAAACTTGGTTCTATCAATCAATAACTCTAGGACAGACTCCTTGTTGTACAGCCTGGAAATAGAGCATAAAACAGACAATCAAAAAAACATATGGGAACAGTAAGACAAGTCCAATTTGAAAGACACAGCAGATGACAAATCTTTCCAAAGTTTTTAATCAAGTTTTCTACTACAACACACAAATGTTCAGATGAGCATATATCATTTAAGAAAAAGAATTATTAGCACATCATGTATATGATGGTAAAAGTCTCAATGGAAGGGAGATAATGAGAAAAAGTGTTGATATAAGTAATAAGGGATGACCTACCTTCCTAGTTCACAAGCCATTATTGGCTCTATCAGGGGATCCTGGGTGATAGCACAGAGTTTCCATTTGGCAGCCAAGTCAGCTTCTTTGTCTTTCTATGGAAAAATCAAAACAAACAGTGTTCTATTAGTATAAATCACACATGAAAACATCATCGCAAGTGAAGTCTTAACTCAATATGAACAAATCTTTGTAGTTTATATGTAGCAAAAAAACTCATAATTATGAACAATTTTTTTGTAGTTCATATGAAGAAAAAAATCAAATTGAGATATCACTTTATGTGGTAAGATAATATCTTTCTAGCAACAATCCTTCTTAATGTTAAATTTATGAGAAGCATTTTCTACAGCATTAATTGGTTATTCTCTGAGAAAAGACTGAGAAAAATTTATTATCTTTTATCAGAAAAAATTTGCTAAGACAATAGGTAATACAGAATGAATATGCCCGAAACTCAATTTGTCCTATTAATTAACCCTTTACAGAACAATAAGGACATTTAACCACTTTGTTGCAGACAACTCTTTTTTTTCTACCCAATCAGAAGATTATTTTTCAATTTTTTCACATTTTGAAATGTCGTCTGCAAACTTATTTGGGACCGTTGAAAATTTGGCGTTTCGTAAAGGGTTGAAGCAAAGTTCTAGACCAACTATAAGCATTTATCAATAGGATGCAATTAATTTATTTCCCTTGAAAACAATATTTCCCCCATGCAATATCTAGCAATGCAAACATAGTTCCAATTCTTTTCAAAGACCCGGCCTGGGTTTCACGAAACATCTCAAATTGAGTATGTCCTCAACCTCAGATTTTCACCCAGATGAGATTTTTAACTTGTGGGTTTCAGGAAATTTCTCTGACTCAAATTTTACTGTGCTTAAGGGGCCCAAACTAGCAATTTCCAATGGAGGGTATGGAAACCTCCATTTGTTTTGAAATCTTTTACGCATATTCCCACTATGAGTTTCATGAAATATAGTCAATTGTAGGATTAATGAGAGAGAATTACCCTTATTTAATGGCTTTTAAAAAGTAGTTTGTACAGACAATAATAAGTTGCATACTCAAAATTTCTATCTATAACTTGATAAATTGTTTTGGTCATGGACTGTGTGTGCATTCTTTTTCAATTTTTCTTGTTCAAATCAATAACAGGCTATATGTATGAATTTATGTATGTAAACACACATAGGAAGGTAGAACAGTGAATATGTCAATGTTTCTAAGAATAACCTTATTCAGATGTAAGTAAAGCATTCAATATAATTGTGTTGAAATGATAACAAAAATTATTGCTGTGAGATGCAAATTTGGGGTTGTTATGATCTTTCCGCATAAGCACTGACCTGTTGTTCTAAACATGGTGAGAAAAACATGCAGTCTAACCGTGACTTGAACCCGAGACCTCTGCAAACTGTGCGAACGTTCTACCAACTGAGCTATCCAGCCTGCTTACACACTTAACTCTATCTTCTAAATTGAGACCCCTACTACATACTCCCACACACAATTGTAATTCGTCTTGAATGTCCTGGGAACAGCCTTTGTTTGTGAAATGAATCTTAGGTATCTATGACTATAGCTCTCGTGGGTCATTTACGTTGGGCGTCAATGAGATCAAGGTGAGAAAAACATGCAGCCAGACAGGGACTTGAACCCGGGACGTCCACAAACCGTGTGAACGCTCTACAGAATGAGCTATCCTGCCCGCTTTCACATTTGATTCCATTTAAAACTGTGCAACTTTCAATGGAGATCACTTCAAATAGATTTTAACAAGTTTGTATCACTCGTAGTTAACAGCATGATTAGTTTACTGAAATTATTCTTAATATCAATCTATTGTCCACTGTGACTAAATATAATGCTTTAGAGAGGATGTCTAGAAAAAGCGACAAAAAATCTAAAAAGCATCCCCAATCAAACAAAAATGCAATCAAAACAAAGAATAGTGAGGAGCTGAAAGTTTGAAGCTGATGAGTTTCAACTGTCAGTGTTGTACTTCTCTACTCACCCCTTTTATTATTTTACTAGTTTAAACTCCAAAAATCAATGACAATCCTGGACTACAGAGTACAAGTACCTGAGATGAAATTACTTAAGCAAATATTGCAGCTGATTGAGGCCGAGAACAACAACAAGAGCCAAGTTGGAAACAGGCAGAGTCAGTCCTACACTAAACAAACCTGACAGTGGCAGACAATGATTAATTACTCTATGTAGTTGAGGATCAATGTAAGGTAGGTACCTTTATATGTAGCCATTACCCCCAAACAATCCTAACTACGAATACCTGTGGTGAAACCCTGGCCAGCTTTTTTAGGATTATGATTTCTTAGACAAAATTATTTGATGTTAAGATTGTTTTTTATTTTTTGATGGGGCGATCTAACGTTGAAATTTCAAAGGAGGAAAATAGTGTCAGACTTTTTAGATTATGATTTTCAGATTTAAAGCACAAAATGGCCATTCAAAGTCAAAGACAAGATATGTAAAATATCTTATATACCATCAATTAATGGCATCAATTGTTGTTTTAATTTCAAAGGCAATGAACTTAATGTAATTTGATGTCTGATATTCTCAAAAAAATTTCAAATGGATCCAGATATCCGGTATTGAGCCTATCCGAATAGGTATATACCATTTATAAACATACATTTTTTGTTACTGTTCCTCACCTGTTCTGGTTTTTTCTTTGTTTTAACCAATTCATCACGCCTCGGAATTGTTCCACCATCACATCCCATGTTCGAAAATAGTCTTTAAAACGAAGAAAGAACGTTGTTTATAAAAATCTCTGAACTATTTTGTTTTATATTTAGGAATCCCTTAAAGGCCGAATGTTCGAATATTTCATCACATTCGGTATTTCCAAATCAGCGTATGTAGATAATCATTTTTTTTGAAAAAATAAAAGTATGAATATCAAATCTTATAATGATATCGTTTGAATTCAAAGAGGCATTTGCCTTTAAAAACAAAAATTTTGATTGTTGCTGTGGGTTTTAGTTTCGTATGTGTCAGCTAGTTCCACGCCTCCCCATTCCGCAAGTCGTAAGCGGATACCAAATCCTTTGGCACCACAGAATTATTGTCTGCACTTTGACTCAGGTGAACACTTCCTGGTAGATTAACAATTGATTGAGATCGTGTCACCATTAACTGGTACGTCTGTCATGTTTTTACTTTCTTCAATCGTATTTTGTAAGCGTTGACAATGACTGGAGAGTAACTTGTGAAGTGTCCGATGTATGTTATTTGCATTACTGTAAACATTCAACGTATCAGGAGTGAACGCACTTGTAAAGCAGTAATTTAAAGGCATTTTTTTTAGATGACCTTTTATTATTTATCCCTTCTTAATCGATCTGAAAACCTGTCTTAATTGAAAGAAACACAAAATGACAAATTGAATGTATGACAAATGAAATTGTATCTTTGATATTTGGGTGAAATCCATTAACTTTGAAGGCCCTAATTTCGTGAGATTCCTAATTCCGGTGACCTTTGTTTTTATCTCGTATCGCGAGAGTTGGTTTAACCTCACATGCCAAAATTTCAGTAAATATTACAAGGTCCTGAACGCAACTTTTAAATTCCAGAAAAGCTAAAAATGAGACGAAGATTGCTAAAGCTCTTATAAAATTGTTTGCATATGTATTTTTTTCATGATTTTTGCTATTACCAAATTATGACCATCTTCGAATTCGTTTTTATAGCCAGAAACAGATATTTTGGCATTTTCAGATCATCTGCAGTGTCGGTCAACCTTTCCCCTCTAAAAGTTAACTGGAAGTATAGTTTTCTTTCAAGGCCAACCAAAGATTTTTAAACAATTTTTAGTCCTATCCCTTACACCATTTTTTCCACATTTTTTCAAATGACAAGCAAAACTTAGCCTGATATTTTGCCATCTTTTACGCTACTTCTACAAATCATTTGAGGACAATGTCTGCAACCTTTGGTGCTATATGGTGTTCTGTTCCGTAGTTAATCGTTCCGAGAAGGAAGGGGAATTTGTTTTTCTTCAATTTTGTTATAGAATGAAGATAAACCTAAGATTTTTTCAAGCATAGATGCACATATGAATTGGAAATAAGTTTGATATACATGTGTGTGTTGTGCAGTGCTAATTAAAAGAAATAAAATGTGTAAAAATTCCTGAAAACCCCCAAAGCTATCAGTATTTAATTCCTTTACCTTATTGTGTTTGTTTGGGTAGTTTCCCTTGAAAATTTGTATGGGTAGCTTCCCTTGTATGACGTCACCAAAATTAGGTCACTTTTTCAAACAGCGACTAACTTTAACCAGGGTTTGTTTAAACTTCCCTTTCTCCGTCACATTAGCATATTTGTATTAAAAAAATAGCTCGGAAACAAAGGTAAAATATTGTTGTATTACATAAGGCATAAAAAACAAGTGCTGCATTTGTATTTAGTCTTTTTTTAAAGAGATCAAATCCTATATCACCGGAATTCGGCCCTTCCAGGATTTGTGATTTTTGATAAAAGTTGACTTTCCCCATAAAAGTTGACTTTCCCCATAAAAATTATTTCTTCATTCTAGTTTAATCAATTTTCATTCAGTGTTAATGACCAATTTACATGATATTGGAGTAATTTATATATTAAAAGAGAAAACTAAACTTAAAAAGGTTCATATTTAAAAGGTATATGTATCAGAAGTCAAACTGATTTGATGCCAACAGAACATTTTGAGAAATTTTCGCATCATGCTAAATTTCCCGTCATGTCAAACTTTCGAACCATTCATTTAATGGTGGACAAATGTGACAAACTGTGGTCGCAAAGTTTGACGCTATTTTGATCCTTCAAAATTTCAACTTTAGATTGCCCCATCAGAAAACAGAAAGCAATCTTCACATCAAATTATTTTGACTAATGTAGCAGAAGTGAAAATATCCAAGGAGACATTGAAAACTTTTTAAGAAGATGATACAGAGTAAGGTAGAATAAAGCTGTTACCAATAACTACCTTTGGATTTGCGGTGGCCAAGACTAAGTGGTTAGTGTTTGGATTTTGAGACCAGACGCCCTAGGTTTGATCCAATGATTTCATTTAATATAATGAAGATATAAAATCATTTTCTAGTAGTCATAATCATTCCTTGAAGGAACAAGAGAACTATCGCTATGATTGAACGATTATCATTTGTCATGTACGTAAGGTACATTCAATTTGTAAATGTGCTAAGTGGCTGACTCAACATGTCTGATTAAACAACACTAATCACCCAATGTCTTAAAAATGAAAAATGTTAAAAACAGTAGAAAAGTGTCATTATGGAAAAATTAAAAATATCAGGTGTATGCAGATGAGTACTAAAGAAGTAAGGGGTTATATTACTGATAAAGTATTAGAATACTTATGGTTCTTCCTAGCTTGAACCAGCCTTCATAGATAGTTTTGCTTGGGATCTTCCTGCATTGATAACATTGCAGGCATTGTAGCATTATAACGGAAATACCCGCTAAAATGAAACATATTTTGTCGTGTATTTAACATTGGTAAGACAATAGAAAGTCTGAGACGTGTCACTGTTGATAGATATATCAATAATCACAGAGTACAAGAGAATACAGGTATACATATACTTAAAGAGATGCAGTGAGGGCAGAGACTAATGAATATGCATACAATACATATTTCATTATTTTATTTTATCAGAGAGATGTCTAAAGGTGCAATTCTAGTAACAGGCGGGGCGGGGTACGTGGGCTCTCACTCCGTAGTAGAACTACAAGACGCGGGATATGAAGTGGTGGTGTTGGATAATCTGGTCAATGCAAGCATGGGTAAGTAGTCTGAGGGACTCTTCTTCTTCTGTTTCATCAATACTAGTAATGGAAGGTTCAAGGCAAGACTACAGTAAGCACTTCATGAACATTTGTGAAGGACTTATGAACTTAAAGTCTGGCATTGAAATCTTGTAATGGCTTCCCTCCATGGCAATTTTGGTAATGCATGTAGAAAAAACATCTGGAAATTCTAAGGGTCTATTTTGCTTATATCAATGGTATTGAAGGTTTCCCTCCATGGCAAATATAAGTATAACATTAAGAAGTGAATGAAAATATGGGTTAGTCTATGCCACTCTTCTGTTTTCTCACACAGGGAGAAATATCATAATATACCTTTATTAACACTATATATACACTGTGTATATATAGTGTTAATAAAGGTCTATTATGATATTTCTCCCTGTGTTTTCTCAATGGTAGTAATAGCTTTCTTCAATGGCAATCTTGGTAATGGTGATTATAAAACAGCTGAGAAGGCTGAGAGGCGCTTCACTGTCTACAACCAATTCCCTTCTTTGGGATTTTTTTATCTCGAACAAAAGCTACAACAGACAACATGTTAATAGTGAACATATGCAAGACTCAGTACTCTGGCTGCAAAAGAACACTTATTCCATTTATTTACCCATGGCTTAGCTACATAATATGCAAAGATATTTTTTCATTATGATATTTCTCCCTGTGTTTTCTCAATGGTAGTAATAGCTTTCTTCAATGGCAATCTTGGTAATGGTGATTATAAAACAGCTGAGAAGGCTGAGAGGCGCTTCACCGTCTACAACCAATTCCCTTCTTTGGGATTTTTTTATCTCGAACAAAAGCTACAACAGACAACATGTTAATAGTGAACATATGCAAGACTCAGTACTCTTGCTGCAAAAGAACACTTATTCCATTTATTTACCCATGGCTTAGCTACATAATATGCAAAGATATTTTTTCATTCATTCATGTTTTAAGTGAGAAGATGTGCTGGTAGAAGAAATTTTTGTTGACCTCTTACATTGTATTGATTCACTTGCCCTTTCTTCAAGCTGAAGAATTTGGGTGTAGGACAATTCCCCACTAGGACAATTCCCCCACTAGGACAATTACCCACAGGACGATTCCCCACTAGGACGATTCCCCACTGGGACAATTGCCCACTGGGACAATTACCCACTATTTGATATAAAACATTTATTCAAATGAATTATGTTTTTTTATTTATAACATAGATTTTGCGTTATTTACCTTATCTGTAATAATTAACAATGAAAATAAAAGTGAAAACTTATCAAAATAGAGATTTGAAACATTGTTCCTTTTTTGTATGCAAAAATATATACTGAAAGAATTGTACGGAATGCATGTAACAATTTATTATCAGTAGTATTGCAAAAATCAAGTTAATATCAATGACCAATTAATTGGACTGTTGATTAAAAATTTTAACCTAATATGAAATACTTTACTTTGCATATATTGAAGATTCTAATTAAAAGACTCTTTGTATTTTTTCATGATATTGATTTTTAAATGCTTACATATTTCAAGTAGATGGACTGTGGGGTCTAATGGAATAAAATAAAAGGAAGCATAGGGATGATAAAACAATTTTAAAAGAATAAGAAATGAAGAATTGATATGTGAAAATCCAACACAGACTGAAAAACATGTACATTATTGATTTATCAAATATCAATTTAAGACCTCGTTATCAAGGTGTAGCTAAAGGATGATTAAAGGTGTGGAGCAAAGCAATCGTTTATTCAATCCAAATCAAAAATTATAAAGCTTACCAAAATATAAATTTATCAATAAATCTGTTTTCAATTGCCTAAATCAATAAATGGGTTGATAATTATTGAAAGGATAGTTGAATTGCAATTCATTCTTTTCTACATTTACATTATGCACAAATAATATGCTTAAATCCATGATCACTGATTTCTGATTAGTTTTAATTCATTGCCTCAATAGTAGAGATTCATGAACATATCAAAAGATATATTTTATTACTATTATTTATTAAAAGTGGGGAATTGTCCTCATTCTCATTACAAACAGATTTGTGAATGGACCAATCTTTTGACCTTTTTCAACCATGTGTTATTTGTTTGGCTATTGTAATATAAATAAACTTTCATGTGCAACTTGAAGATAATGGTTTGAAAATGACCATTTCATTTTACAAGTGGGGAATTGTCCTATTTGACACAAATGTGGGGTATTGTCCGGTGGGTAATTGTCCAGTGGGTAATTGTCCTGTGGGTTATTGTCCTAGTGGGTTATTGTCCTAGTGGGGAATTGTGTGTACCCCGAAGAATTTAGGATAAAAAATTCACAAAATTTTATTCAAAATCTCAAAGAAAATGAAGTTTTGATGTTGTCTATAATTGTCCTAAGCCTTTACTTTCAATTTTGAGTTGTCACCAAATCACAAACAAAGTTTCTTGAGGAAATAAGAACTGGTTTATAGGGTATTTAGGGTATTGCTTTGTTTTTCTCATTTAGAAAGCTTGAAACGGGTGGAAGAAATCACCGGTAAAAAGGTTCCCTATTACAGTGTTGACCTGCTGGATAAAGCGGGCCTTGGGGAACTATTTCAAAAGGTGAGAATTCTTCTACTGTCATACCAAACCTCTTCAGTTCATTTTTATTTAGTATTACTATGCTTTCATTTTCTAACTTCCAACTGAAGAGTTACGGTAAAATAAATCTTAAGGTTAGGAAAAACGTTTGTTTATTAAAATGAATTCATAGAAAGTGTAACCTTTACGTAACAGCTTTACTATTTACTGAAAACTAAGGGAAATGTTAGTAATACGGTACCCAGGACTTTATCCATGTGAATAAGATTATTTTTGAAATAAAAGAAACCGAAAAAAAAGCTCATATTCTGGTAAGAACCATCTGCATTCCCTTATTAATACCCACAAGGATACGAGGGTCGTGGGTTCAAATCCTGTGAAAAGCGGAATCTGCCCTACTACCTTTCATTAATCCACATTCGGCGCCATTACTGGTTATGTATACGGGAAGCAGAATCGAGAGTGATTAATCTAAGTTGTAAGAACTTGTTTTACAATCGATGTAAAATAAATAAGTTTAAACTTAACAAGGAGAGGGGCTATTTAATATAAATTTGGTACTTTAACAACAAGGCCATTGTGCCCCCTCCATTTTTTGCTTGGTTTTTATTTTGTTAAAGATAACTGTAAAACCTATTTGGTTCACAATGATCTTGATTGAAGTAAAACTTAAAAAAAGAAAATTACAAAAGTATGCCTTACCTATCTGTATCTGAGATATTGATTCTTCTTTATTCAAATAAGATTTGTGATTAACGATATGTTTCTGTTTGTCCTTTCAGCACAAGGTATTTTGTGTGATACATTTTGCTGGCTTAAAGGCAGTAGGTGAATCCTGTGATAAACCTCTTCTGTACTATAAAAACAACATTGGTGGTACAGTGAATTTATTAGAGGTAAGTTTATAATAAAATTTTTACCATCAAGTGATTAAGACCAGTCAATAACATTGTTTGAACAGTCAATCAGCCAATAACATCTGTGAAACAATTGAGTACAGATCAGTCAATAACATTAATGAAACAGTCAATTCAGAATAAATCAGTCAATAGCATAATGGAACAGTCAATTTAGTACAAATCAGTTAATAGCATCAGTGAAACAGTCAATTAAGTATAAATTAAACAATAACATCTTTGAAATAGTCAATTTATTATAGATAAGACGACAATATCAGTGAAGCTATTTGACCAGAACAAGTGCATGTATCATTTGTGTTTACATTATTAATTTGTTTAAATTTACATTATGAATTTGTTTAAATTTACATTATGAATTTGTTTAAATTTACATTATGGTTTTGTTTAAATTTACATTATGAATTTGTTTAAATTTACATTAAAGATGTGTTTATATTTACATTATGAATGCATCATTAACATATATATTTTTTTTTTTTTCAGGTTATTTGTGTTCATATCATAGATTCGTTTAAATTTACATTATATATGCGATGATATGTGCATTATAAATGCATCATTAATATATATTTTGACGTACTACAGGTGATGAAGGAGAATGGGGTTTACAATATGATTTTCTCAAGTTCAGCAACTGTCTATGGTGCACCTAAAAACCTACCGATAGATGAAAACCACCCTGCTGGGGAATGTACGAATCCGTATGGGAAAACGAAGTATTTCATCGAAGAAATACTGAAGGATTTATGTACAGCTGAAAAGGTATGCATCTGAACATCTCAAAACCTATTGTAAACAAGAAATGATGACCAAGCTATCTGATATTGGTGTTCCATGAAACTGACTCTAAGTTGACAAACTGATATGCAGCCAGACAGACAGGTGTTGAGAGAGACAGCGAGATGAAAGGTGCATACATACCTTAACCCTTTACCAAACCCCAAATTTTCGACTGTTCCCAATTGAAAGAGCTTGCAGACAACATTTCAAAATGTGATGAAATTTGAAAATAATCTTCTGATAGGGAAGAAAACGTTGTGGGAAAAGGAGAAATTGCTTATTACGAGCATTTTCTTCTTTTCCCACAATGTTTTCAAGAGTGATCTGCCACAAACAGGTGAAATGTCGTTATTGTTTGGTAAAGGGTTAAGAAATCTCATAATTGATTCATCACATGCAATGTTTTGTGATAAGATGAAAATAAACAAATCAGAAGCAAATTCTTTGTTTCAAATGATTTTTGCTGGAAAGATTTTCAAATTACATGCATAAGTTAAAACCATGCTTCTCTGTGATCCATGCTGTTTTTGATTATTTTCTTCCATTTTTTCAGAATTGGAATGTTGTTATACTGCGATATTTCAATCCGGTTGGGGCCCATATATCTGGTAAAATAGGGGAAGATCCCCAAGGTATTCCAAATAATCTAATGCCATTTATAGCGCAAGTTGCCGTTGGAAGGAGAGAGTTTTTATCGGTATATGGCAGTGATTATGATACAAAAGATGGGACTGGTAAGATAATGTTTATTATTTATATGGATCTGTTCATTGTCATCTTGTTTTTATCCGTTATGCCATAAAAATGGTCTGACTTGTACATTTTCAACATCATCGATACCCTTTTGCTTTAAATTTTATTTTTTTACATTGATTGTGGAGTGACTTTTTAAGATTTATGTTGATCACTCTTGATCCTGCTTTGTTGGAACATAACCAGTACTCATTCAAAGTGAAGCTCCCTTCTCATGAGATTCAAACCCAAGACCTTTGTGCCCAGAGGCCAATACTCTACCCCTGGACCACTGTGTATTGGTACTTTTGTGACGTCAGATAACATTGGCTTTTTTCCAAAATCTTCTGTTGTTTTAAAATCAGTCTATGATTACTACTGTAGAGATGGTCTCAGTGTTGTCTGCAACACATTATTAGAAACAGTTAAAATATGGAAATTTCAAGTACAAAGGAATAGTGAATTAATCTGTAGTTTTCTGCATGAGCTGTAAAAGACGTTCTGAATTATAATGAGAAATGGGGATTTTGTTTGGTAGGACTACTTCTTATTTCTATTTTTATATAAAACTAATATTTTTTGGCATCATGATTTTTTTATTTTTTTTTTTTGTAGCAGCCCAATTTTTTTAGTTTTGAAAAGATTAAAATTTGGTTTTATTTTCAGGAGTTCGAGACTATATCCATGTAGTAGATTTAGCTCAAGGTCATGTAGCAGCTTTGAAAAAGATTGAGGAAGATTGTGGGTGTAAGGTATGAATCATTCCCCTAATCCTTAACCAAATGCCAAGTTTTCGACTGTCCCAAATTGAAAGAGTTTGCAGACAACATTTTAAAATGTGATGAAATTAGAAAATAATCTTCTGTATTGGACAAAAGACATTGTCGGAAGATGAGAAATTGCTCGTTAAGAGCAATTTCTCATTTTCCTACAATGTTTTCCTGAGTCATCTGCAAAAAACTGGTCAAATGTCGTTGTTGTTTGGTAATGGGTTAAGATAAGTACTTTTCTGATAACTGGTAGAAAAAGTGTTGTGGCAAAAGAAGAAAACCTTAGTCTTATGAGTTCTCCTTCTTTCTCATCCAGAGACTCTTACATATAAATAGACTGTCTGAAGAAACATTTTTGGAAAGCACTTGTGACAAAAAGAAAATTGAAAACAGGTCTGTAAAGAGGATGAAGTAACTTTAGATTGACCTTTTTTAAGTATGTCGATACTGCAAGAAGTTTAAACCCATTCTTTTACCTTTTGTAAAGTGTTTTGTTAGAGTTCTGTATTGAAGGCCATATCAGGGGCATATATGGCCTAGTGGTTAGATAACAGAACTTGTTACCACATGGTCTGTCCGTGCGGGTTCATTTCCCAGTGACGGCATTTGGATTGTCATGAGGGGTAGTCTCCTGACTGATATACAGAATGCCAAGGGTTCTAGCCAGCTTGACCAGCCTTTATGTGTATTCTTTGGGGTTTTCCTGTGTTATTCAAAGTTTGACAGCGTAGCATAGCTGAAGTAATGTTGATTTGATGCAAAACGTATCTCCCAGCTATACTCAAGTATGAAAATAACATTTTAAAATGGATTGGTATATGGTAAAAATCTATGTGACAAAAGGATGAATGGCTTATTGGGAGCAGCTCCTCATTTTGTCACTATCATTTTCATTGTTTATCACTGCAGGTGTAGCAAAGTGGGTCTTTATTGAAAAAATAAATGTTAACCCTTTTCCAACTTATCATCAATGAAATTTATTACAAATTTAAAAATGAAATATATTTGAAAATTCTGTTAATTGGCTTTTTAATCAAGTGAGTTAAGATACATAGATATGAAGGAAAGAATGATTGAATGGATGTAGAAGTCTCATTTACATATGTCTTTTTCTTTTTATTTCAGGTGTACAATCTAGGTACAGGTACAGGATATTCAGTCATAGAAATGGCGAAAGCTTTTGAAAAAGCATCAGGAAAACCAGTAAGTATTTAGATATGTTCATACTGTCTACATTTATATCTATTCTATTTTGTTTTCATATCAAATTCAAATACAATCTCTTGGTGTATGGAAATTTAATGCAAATGAAATCAACAGTTTTAGGGTCCTGCATGGCCCAGTGGTAAAGTTGGCGGACTGAGAACTCGGAGGTCCCAGGTTTGAGTCCCACCAAAGCCTCTGGTTTCTTGGAAGTGACCTTTGGCCTGTCACCTTAGAGCCCTAGCTTAGTAATGGTGGATCAAGGAAAGCTGTTACATAACTGAAAAATGGTTGATACGGCGATAAACACCATACAAACAAAACAAAATTAACTGTTTTTCAAACGTTCATACCTTTCTTTGAAAATTAAATTGTTTAATAATATCTGTTACTTTCAGTGTTAGTTGTTTTTAGGTGAAACATTGCAGTTTATTTGAGAAATAATTACAGTGAAATATTTGCTATCCTTGCTTAACCCTTTTCCAAACAATAACAACATTTGACTTCTTTGTTGCAGATGACTTTAGAAAACATTGTGGAAAAAGGAGAAATTGCTTGTAACAAGCAATTACTCCTTTTCCCACAAGGTTTTCTGCTCTTACTGAAGAATATTTTTCAATTTCATCACATTTTGAAATGTTGTCTGCAAACTCTTTCAATTTGGGACAGTCAAAAATCTGTTGTTTGGGAAAGGGTTAATCTGATATGGATACCCTGCGAAATGGAGGATAATTGAGCTGGTGTTTTATAAGGCTGTCATACAAGACTATTGATTGACTTCTTGCTCAAACTCATTCATTACAAACTTGTTTTATTATTCATAAACCAAATAATGTTTAGCCTATGAATAATTCAATATACGTTTATCCACATCATCATTATGCATGCTTAATGATCATAGCTGTTGGTGCGCCTTAAAACATCATTCATTCATTGATTCATTCATTGATTCATTCATTCATTCATTCATTCATTCGTTCATTCATTCATTCATTCATTCTTAAACAACTATTTCATTTAATTGGTTAGGTTAAGCATGATTGTTGATCGACCAGTGATGATAAATCCTACTCATTCTTGTTAAACCTTCATCTCATGTATTTTGCTTTGCCTGGTTTGGATTCCATCCAAAATGGTTGATCATCTATGTATTTTGCTTTAAGGGATTTAGATTCCATACAAAATGGTTGATCGACTTTGTATTTTGCTTTACCTGATTTAGATTCCATACAAAATGGTTGATCGACTATGTATTTTGCTTAGCCTGATTTAGATTCTATACTAAATGGCTGATCGACTATGCATTTTGCTTTGCCTGATTCAGATTCCATACAAAATAGTTGATCAACTATGTATTTTGCTTTACCTGGTTTAGATTCCATACAAAATGGTTGATCGACTATGTATTTTGCGCTACCTGGTTTAGATTCAATACAAAATGGTTGATCGACTATGTATTTTGCTTTGCCTGATTTAGATTCCATTCAAAATGGCTGATCGACTATGCATTTTGCTTTGCCTGATTCAGATTCCATACAAAATAATTGATCAACTATGTATTTTTCTTTGCCTGATTTAGATTCCATACAAAATGGTTGATCGACGGGCGGGTGATATAGCTTCCTGTTACGCAGATGCTTCCTTAGCAGAAAAGGAGCTGGGTTGGAAGGCACAACTGAATCTTGACAGAATGTGTAAGCATTAATAACATTTCTGAGGGTCATTTTCGCAATTTTGCCCGCATGTGGAAAACACGTAATCAAATATTTTCAAAATCATAAAAGATATGAAATTACCAAATGTTCATTTTCAATGTATGACACATTCAGGAAGACTATTGATTCTTTTTCAACTATTGTTTCCATTAAAACAAATGCGTAAAAGATCAAATTTCTTGAGAAACACATTTGTTTATAGCAATGCCTTAATCAAGTCTGTCAAAAATAGGAAATACGATGATTGAAATTGGAAATAAGTGACGTTATGCAAAAATGGCAGATAAAATGTCACATCCATCATGTAAATGTGCACTATTCATTGAAAGACTCTAGAAAAAACAACGTAAATGAAAACACTTCGAAAAAGAAATAAACATCTAGAAGTGTTTTGGATTGTAATAGATGTGAAATTCTATAGTACATCATTCTGTGAATAGTGTGGAATGATGGACATGGATTACATATAAAGATTTGTTTCCACTACTCATATGTTTAATACATAAACTGAAAAGCACAAGGGTATTTTTCCACAGTCTTTACAGATATATGATTGAATATCCTCTGTATTATTTCTTCTACCTTAAACTATTCCCTCTAATAGACTTTTGTGGTTAAAATTGAAAGCAACAATAGACGACAAAAAATAAAGGCAAAAAAGGCAAATTGTTCATTTTGAGCAGTTTTTCTTTTCTGTCTATGGCCCTTTAAAGCAGATGTGATAAAGTGGTTTATAATGGAATAAGGGCTTAACCCATTACTAAACAATAACGACATTTAACCAATTTGTTGGAGATGACTCTGGAAAACTTTGTGGGAAAAAGGAGAAATTGCTCATAACGAGCAATTTCTCCTTTTCCCACAATGTTTTCTGCCTAATCAGAAGATTATTTTTCAATTTCTTCATATTTTGAGATGTCATCTTCAAACTCTTTCAATTTGAGCCAGTCGAAAATTTGGCGTTTGGTAAAGGGTCAACCAATTCCCTCATATGGGATTTGTATTTGGTCCAAATTGAAAGCAACAATAATAGAATATTCTAAATGTATTTCCAGGTGCAGATTCTTGGCGGTGGCAGTCCAACAATCCCACTGGATTCAGAAAAGAGGCCAGCTAACTTACGAAACATTCCAATATATGAACTATTTTTATCACAATGAAATGTGTGCTAGTGCTAGTATTTTCAATGCAGCTTTTAACCCATTACCAAACAGAAACCGCATTTGACTAGTTTGTTGCAGATGACTTTGGAAAACATTTTTGGAAAAGGAGATATTTCTCTGAACGAACTATTTCTCCTTTTCCAACAATATTTTCTGCCTTATCTGAAGATTATTTTTTCGATTTCATCACATTTTGAAATGTCATCTTCAAATTTTTTCAATTAGGGACAATCAAAAATTTTGCATTTGGTAAAGGAATGAGGGGAGAACGACCATATCATGTATCAATTTCTTGGGTTGAAGTTTAATAGTATTTTTTTAAGTATTTTATTTTTATCTTGCTAGCCAGTAGGGTTCATGTATGGACTAGTTGCTATGGTTCTGGACTTTTAACTTTTGGGGTCCTGGGTTAAAGCCTTAACAGCACCGCTTAATTCTTGGGCATGTCTTTTGGCAAGACACTTCGGCCATAGCCCTACACTTGTTCGGGTGAATCCCAAGAAATCCATATAATCAAAAAGTTATTGGCATTACATTGATCCCTTCATGAAATAATCAGTCCATCCATCCATGACAATGCAGCAGGGTTTATTCAATGCCTTTGACAGTTTACCCTCATGAACTAGTCTGATAAGTGGAGAAAATATTTTTGTTATAGAACCATATTTTGAGCTGTTTATGTATTTGAGTTTTAAACTTCCCCCTTGTATGAACATTTTAATGCACCTATACATCTGCAGTTTACAATTAGATAAACAAATGTAACAAAAGGAGAAATTTTGGGTCCCAAACAATTTTCTTCTTTAATCACAAATGGATCTACCAAATATTAAAAGAAAAATTATTTTCCATACATTTTTTTAAGAATATTTTGGTCCGCAGGTGCTTTGAATTTGGACCTGTTACAAAATCCAGTATGAGGAAAGGTTCTGACTTATGCAGTTTCTTACATATTTTATAACGATACATGTTGACTGCATGATAGGTAGGCAATGTATACAATGTGCCATATATGTATTATGTATTTTTGTGTTTAGGTGGAATGGAGCTAGATTATGTTTGCTGTTTAGTTGTGGGGGATTGAGGTTAAATGTGTGTTGTGTTAAGGGGGATTATTTGGTAAATGCTTTGATGTAATATAAAGTTTATGTTTTGAACTTTTGTACTTGTGAGCATACAGGTGATACTTCTGGTCATAACCCTTTTTCTTTTTTGTTGTTGCTTTATTTAGCAATATCTATTCTAATCTTATCATTTCTAGTGTATTAATTTCGGTTTTTGTTTAAAACAAAACTCTGCAAATTCAATTGGGAGTATTTTGTTTTATGTATTGTGACACTGTGTTTTGGGTGTTTTTTTTTTAACCCTTTCCAAACAATAAAGAAATTTGACGTCTTTGTTGCAGACAACTTTAGAAAACATCGTGGGAAAAGAAGAAATTCCTCGTAACGAGCAATTTTTCCTTTTCGCACAATATTTTCTGCCCTATTAGAAGATTATTGTTCAATTTCATCACATTTTGAAATGCAGTCTGCAAACTCTTTCAATTTGGTACAGTCGGAAAAAAAATTGTTTGGGAAAGGGTTAAGGGTGGTATAAACTTTGTTTTCTTTGTTTGTTTGTATGTGTTTTATCAGACAAATATTTTAGAATTGTTTAAGTTATTTATAGTTGCTGGTTTTAATGCAAAACAATGAGGAAACAATCAAATTTAACCCTAAAGGTGCTGGAACCGACTACATGCTTATGCAAACAGGTTGTTTTAGGCCAGCCGCCACGTAAATTGGTGGCTGGCCTTTGATCTAACCTGTTTGCTTTTCTGAGTATCTTTCCTCATCAAAGTTATGCACATATTTAAGGTTTCGGAAAGCAGATGACACAAAAATCTATTTTTAGAAAATCACCCAGCATTTTTCCTACTTGAGCTTTCTAAATGACTGGCATCTGTATGGAGCTGTCCTTTGACTCATGTATGGCAATTCTGTCTCCTTTTACCTCGATTTTTTTCCTGGGAGATTGAAGGATTTAAACAAGACAGGTAAATAAAGGCGTCTTCTTGATCTCTATATTTTGAAATGATTGACGGTTCATTAAATTAAATGCCTTTCAAAATTCTATGCACTCTTTAACCCATTACCAAACAATAACGACATTTGACCCGTTTGTTGCAGAAGACTCTTGAAAACATTGTGGGGAAAGGAGAAATTGCTCTTGACGAGCAATTTCTCTTTTCCCACAATGTTTTCTGCCCTATCAGAAGATCGTTTTTCAATTTTATCACATTTTGAAATGTCGTCTGCAAACTTTTTCAATTTGAAACAGTCGAAATTTTGTGTTTGGTAAATAAAAGGGTTAAACGATATATTCTATGCATAGCACATTCCCTAATTTTGGACTTTTTGACTGGTTCGATTTGAAGCCAACAACAGATGACGAAGAAAGTGAAATTTACGCTTTTTTTAACATTGTTTGGCAACTGTTTTAAAAATTGGATGATTTTCTCACTAAGAAATATTTATTCTTTTGTCACAGTAATTGTTAAAGCCTTCTGCCTTAGATGAGTTCAGGTGATATATTGTTGAGTTAGGAGTTAAATCTGTAAAGTGTCAAAAGTGGCATTCCAGGTTGCCAAATAAAGACATACTACAACTTGATTTATCAAGTGTTTAGCTACCATCTCAGGAAAATATGTTTATATGCAAGACAATCCTTAACTTTAATCAATCACATGTATCAAGCGATTAATCTCGGATTTATCTATGCAAGACCATATTATGTATAATTCTATCACATGTTTTAAAGAACTATCTCTCAGATTGAAGATTTAATATTTTCAAAATGAAATGTCTTCTACAGATAAAATGATATCACAGATCTATAGAGTTTGATAAATCTACATTATTGATAGATGAAGCACCCCCTTTCATAATCGTTTTGTGAAGATATAGCACATTTATGTTGCAGACTGTTTATTTTGTAAAACAATATACAAGATTTGATAAATCATAATTAAGCGGTATTTTCAGATAGCATCATCATTTTGGTCTTACAAACACTGTGCATGTGTATATCTTATTTCCATCATCGATACAATCATCATTTTAACATTTGTACCTTCAGAGCACAGTCTGTGAGATAACCTCTTTAACCCATTACCAAACAGTAACGACATTTGACCAGTTTTTGCAGATGACTCTGGAAAACGTTGTGGGAAAAGGAGAAATTGCTCTTAAAGAGCAATTTTTCCTTTTCCCACAATGTTTTCTGGCCTATCAGAAGATTATTATTCAATTTCATCACATTTTGAAATGTCGTCTGCAAACTCTTTCAATTTGGGAGAGTCGAAAATTTGGCGTTTGGTAAAGGGTAAAAATGGTTTTCATTGCATGACAGCTTTACATCGGAACATTTTTCTTCTTCATTGATCTTAATCGAATTCCTCAAATGTGATTATGCACTTGTTTTAACTCAAAGCAAGAGCGTAAGACAATTCCAAGTCTGCTATGTAAAATTTCCATGATGATATTTGTAGAAATCATTGTGATAAAAGAAGAACATGACAATTCTTACTTTTGTCATGATGTTTTACCTTTTATAATGAACTCTTAAATATTGGATTCTGTAACATCAACAGACAAAGAAAAGTAACGTTTCAGACTGTAAATCAGTACCGGCTATTATTTCAATTTGGACCAGCCTCAAAACCCTATTTGAGGGAGTTAGTTGTTAGTTATAGTAGTCGTTAGTTAGTGCTCATTTAATATTTTTGAATTATATGAATGGGTGATATGGTTTGTAATAGTTGTTAATCATGAGTAATAAAACTAATTTCTTTCTTTTTCATGTTACTGTATTAAGGCCATGATTTTATTCAGTTTGGTTTAGAATTGGGGGTTTTGCGCTTTCCCTCCTAAAGACCTAGGTAGTGTTTTGCTAAACATGTTATACTAAGAATTTGTGCAAGTTTGAAACAACATTCCCTCTTATCTGGATGTTGAGACAAGCAATATTGCTAAGCAACACTTTATTGGAAGCGTCACTCCGAGATGCTTCCAACGAAGTGTCACATTAATTAATTGCATTTTTGTCCATGTGAATTGATTTCGACTTGCACATATATTTAACGTCATTTAATAATACGGTACCATGGACTTGAATACAAACAGAGAACGGTCTTGAGTTTACGATTCAATATTCTAATAAGTAGGCCCAGCTTCATGAACAAAACATTACTACCGATCCTATGCTCCCATGCTATTACCCCCCTAAGACTGGGTCCTCAATAACACACTGGTAAGGTGGGGCGGGGGTATTTGTGGAATGCTCTTTAAATTTTAAAGCCACGGATACCGTTTTACTAAACATTTCACGCTTATAATATAACCAAGTTCAAAGCAACATTCCTTCTTATTTCAATATTGGGCCAAGCA